>JAJUPC010000052.1:0-600000 GCA_023614405.1 Avena insularis | reverse complement strand
CTCGAGCTTGAGGTGCCCTTGCTGCTTCAGTCGCAGGACCAGGTCTTCTTCGACGAAAGATCTAGGGCGTAGCCTTCTGCTATGGTAGTTGCGCAGGTTCTGCTGGTAGATCGTCGATCTTTCTATTGTGATGTCCCGTGCCTCGTCAAGGAGACCGACGAAGTCTTCGAGTGCAAGTGTTGACTCCTGTTCGTTGTACGCGACTACCCGTGGGGCTTTAAAGCGTACTTCTGTGGGTAGCACTGCTTCGGCACCGTGCACCATGAAGAATGGGGTATATCCCGTGGTGCTATTTGGGGTTGTGCGCAAGCTCCACAGTACGGACTGTATCTCGTCTGGCCAACATCCAGCGGCTTGCTCGAGTGGTCAGAGGAGTCTCTTCTTGATTCCACCGCAGACGAGGCCGTTGGCCTTTTCGACTTGACCGTTGGTCTGTGGATGAGCTACGGAGGCATAGCTTATGTTGATTCCCAGGTTTTCGCAGAAACCCTGGAACGTCTTAGAGGTGAAGTTCGTTCCATTGTCCATAATGATGCTGTGTGGCACTCCGAAGCGATAGACAATGGACTCGAAGAACTTGACAGCACTAGCTCCTGAATGGTTTGTCACCGGCATGGCCTCTATCCATTTGGTGAATTTGTCGACTGCGACCAAGAGGTAGACGTAGCCTCCTCGTGCGGACTTTGGGAGCTTGCCGACCATGTCGAGTACCCATTGCACAAAGGGCCAAGCCAATGGTATTGACCGGAGTTCCGCGCCAGGTGCGTGCGGTTTGTCCGCAAATCGCTGACAAGCGTTGCATCTCTGGACGATGTCCTTGGCATCGTGCATGGCCATGGGCCAGTAGAATCCAGCTCGTAGAGCTTTGGCGAAGAGGGCGTGACTGCCGGCATGGTGCCCACAAGTCCCCTCATGGATGTCGAGGAATTCGGTCCTTCCGTCCGCATTGGAAACGCACTGCTGGAGTACTCCTATGATGTTGCGCTTGTATAGTTCGCCGTTGGTGACGACGAATGCCTTGGATCACCGTGCGATGTGTCGCGCGTCAGGCGGGTCGTCCGGTAGCCTCTTGCTGAGAAGATAAGTGATGTATGGTTGAGTCCAAGATGTCTCGATCATCATGACCCCCATTTGTCCCTCGAGTCCCGTGTCAAGCTCCAGGTCATCGAGTGCCATTGGCTCATTGGGTGGCATAGCCCCCGAGTCCGTTGTTGTGCTTGATTTCTTCTCTGCGGCCTTTGGCTTGATGGAGCATTCGCATATACGCTCGAGAAATACCCCAGGTGGTATGGGGGCGCAGGTGGAGCCAATGTTGGCAAGTGCGTCCGCCTCTTCATTGCTTTCACGGCCTAGGTGTCGCAGCTCACAGCCATCAAAGTCCCCTTCGAGTGTGTCGTAGAGGTCACGATAAGCGATCATATTGTCATTCAGCGCATCGCACTCGTGCGTTGTCTAGTTGATGACCAACTTGGAGTCGCCGTAGATGATGAGCCTCTTGGCGCCACATGCTTTTGCCATCCGCATCCCGTGCAATAGAGCCTCGTATTCAGCTTCGTTGTTGGAGGTGGTGAACTGCATTCGTAGAATGTATTTCAGCTTGTCTCCTTGGGGCGATCCCAGTATGACACCTGCGCCATCCCTGTCCTTACGCTTGGATCCATCGAAGTGCATTGTCCAGAGTTAGGACATATCTGGCTTTTCGGGGAGTTGGTTCTCCATCCAGTGCACGAGGAAATCAGGGAGGACTTGCGACTTGATCGCGTCGCGCTTCTCGTATGTAATGTCTCGTGGAGACAGCTCGATTCCCCAAAGCGCGACTCGTCCGGTGGCGTCGGGGTTGTTGAGAATATTCCCAAGTGGGGCGTCATTGACAACCATGATTGGGTGCTCCTGGAAGTAGTGGCGTAGTCGCCTGGCTGTCATGAAGACACCGTATGACAGCTTCTGGTAGTGCGGGTACCACTGTTTTGTTGGCGTGAGCACCTCGCTGAGATAGTAGACTGGGCTCTACACTCCATGGACCTTGTTGTCCTCGGCACGTTCCACCACGAGCACCGTGCGGACCACCTGGTTGGTGGCGGCGATGTAAAGCAGTAGTGGTTCTTTTTCGCATGGAGTCACCAGTACTGGTGAGGTAGATAGTAGACGCTTGAGATCTTCGAATGCTTCTTGCGCCTCGTCTGTCCACTCGTACTTGTCAGCTTTGCGGAGAAGTTGGTAGAAGGGCAGTGCCTTTTCGCCCATTCGAATGATGAATCGACTAAGCGCCGTGATTCGTCCAGCCAATTGCTGGACGCCTCTTATGTTTTTTGGCTTCTCCATGGCCAGTATGGCTTTTATTTTCTTTGGGTTTGCCTCAATCCGTCTCGCGGAGATGAGATATCCGAATAGTTGCCCAGATGGTACGCCGAAGGCGCACTTGTCCGGATTGAGCTTGATCCGGTAGCGGTCGAGGTTGGCGAAGGTCTCGCATAAATCGTTGATTAGCAAGGCCTCCTCCTTTGTTTTGATGACGATATCGTCGATGTAGACTTGGATGTTGCGACCAAGTTGATCCTTGAGGCAAGCCTGCATGCACCATTGATAGGTGGCTCCTGTGTTTTTGAGCCTGAAGGGCATTGTGTTGTAGCAGAACACACCAAAAGGCGTTGTAAACGCCGTTTTGTCTTGGTCCTCCTCCTTCATTCAAATCGTATTATAGCCTGAGTAGGCATCGAGGAAGCAGAGGCGCTCACATCCCGCGGTGGAGACGATGATTTGGTCGATTCGCGGCAACAGGAAGTGATCCTTTGGGCAGTGCTTATTCAGTGAGGTCAAATCCACGCACATCCGTAGGATATCCATGTCCTTTTTAGGTACCAGCACCGTGTTGGCGAGCCAAGTACTTTCCTTGATCTCGCGTATGAATTTGGCATCGTGGAGTCTGTTGATCTCCATTCCGACCGCTTTTGCTCTTGGTTCAAACAGTCGCCGAATTGTCTGCTTAACTGGCATTGCGTCTGGGTTGACATTGAGTGCGTGCTAGGCGAATTCTCTGGGAACCCCTGGCATGTCCGCTGGACGCCAGGCGAAGATTTCCCAGTGCTCATGGAGGAATTCGGCAAGCACGAGTTCCTATGCGGAACTCAAGTTGTTGGTGATGAGGGCCGTCTTGGTCGGGTTCGATGGGTGGACCTGGACTTTCTTCATGTGCACCAAGGAATCGAAGGACAAGTCGGGTGAACTTGGCCGGCTCAGGGGAGGCAGACTGTTGTCTATCGACTCCTTCAATCTTGCGAGCTCCTCCTGCATACCGAAGGACTGGGAGATTCTGTTGAATTCCCTATCGCAGGTGTCGGACCTCTCGAAGCTCCTGTTGATTGTGATGACGCCGTTTGGACCTGGCATTTTCATCTGCAGGTAGGCGTAGTGTGGCACTGCCATGAACCTAGCGAACGCGACGCGTCCGAGGATGCAGTGGTAATGTGAGGGCCAGTCGACGACTTCGAAGTCTATGCGTCCGCGTCAAAAGTTTTTCAGCGTGCCGAAGATGACGTCGAGGTTGATTTTGCCCAGGGGATATATGCCCTTGCCTGGGACGATGCCATGGAATGTTATATCCGAGACCTCTAGACATGGGCTTGTTCGTCTGTGGTACCAAAGTTGGCAGGCCAGCGCATGGTTGTACCTAAGTTGCCTGAAATTACCGCATTTCGAAAAGTTGGGCTGCCAACTACCGAGAGGGGCCATTTCGATGCAAACTCGTCTCACCCCTACCAAATCCAAACATGCCATGAAACTGCCCCGTGAAGTAGACGGTCGGGACCCTCATGTCAGTAATATTTCCGTGACGCGAGCGCCAACGCGGCAACCACGTAGACGAAACGAGATACTAAAGGAGCATCGTGCGTTGACCAAATTCACAAATCCACTCCCTCCCTCCTTTCGCATGAACCCTAGCACCATCGACGTCGAAATCCCCTCTCTAACCAGAATGATCTCTTCGGGCATTTGACTTCCGGCGCCTACTCGCTGCTACCGAGCTCTAATGCCGAATGTCGTGCCAGCCGTTGCGACGATCTAGCCCGCCTCTACCGCCGACGAGATGAGCAGCATGAAGGATGGCAGATCCATTTGCTGAGGAAGAAGTACTCCTGGCTAATTTCGGGTGAGCTACTCTTCTCTTTGCTATTCGCACTACCTATAACTGCTAGCTGGCTATTGGCATTACAGAGATATATCGAACATAGAATTGTTTGCTAGCACGACGCTGACAAACAATTCTTATCTTTTGTCTCCAATTTTCTGTCAACTAGGATCTCCGCTGAACCCAAATACACGGTTCTGGTGAGCATCTGTGGCTACCTCGTTAAATTAGCACATGGAAGAGCACGTGAAAGGCTCAGAGTCTGAAGATGGAAGTAGCGCCTGTGCAGTTATGCACTGTCCCTAGTTTGGTTGCTGCTGTGCGTGAACTTGCTGAAATGAGGCCAGATCAGACTGCACGGTTCAACATCGTTGATGAACGAGGCTTCAGGGTTCCTATAGTGTGTGACAGTCAGCTAATTGGGTTGACGAAACAGCATGTTAGGCTTCGCGTGGTTACGCTGGTGTGTAACATAGTGGATGAGGAAGCTCCTTGTACTGGGAGTCGCCCAACTATTATTAGACAGGGAGGTCTAACTCTAACCCCTGCTATTGTTGAGAAAAATGTGGTTCCTCATCCGCGACATGCTTGTGTCAGGAAACCTCCTCATAGGAGTCCCCGTATTGCCGTTGTGGAAAACTCTGCTCTGGAATCTGCTGGTCTTGGTCGTCCCCGTCCCTGTGTCCATGTTTCTGCGGCTGCTGCTCACCCAATCCATGCTGCTGTTGAGCAAACTAAGGCGTCCGGAGGATGCCCCGCTGTTGTTGCCAAGAGCGCCGCCTTGTGTGCTGCTCCTCCTCGAAACCGTCCTCAAGTTGTGCGAACCCGTGCTCTAGAATCTGCTGGTACTGGTCGTCCTCGTGTTGTTGTTGATCTGGACGCTATTGACCCAATCCCTGCCGCTGTTGAGCAAACTAATGCTTCCGGAGGCTACCCCACTGTTGTTGCAAAGACTGATGCCTTGTCTCCTTGAACCCGTGCTCGGGTTCAGCGAGCTGCTGGTCTGAAGCCAGCTCATGGTCTGGACTCTGCTAGCACTCGAAACACTATTGTTGTGGGAACTGCTCCTGATCGTCGAGGTGGCATGGCAACAACTGATCCTATTGTGGCTACCATTAGAAGGGGCCCTGCCTGTCCACCATGCAATGTAGCTCCCGCTGCTAAGGGCCCTCTCCTTGCTCCTGGTCCTGGTACTTCCACCGAGGTTGATCCAGCTAACGATGATGCTGGTGATGGCGGCCGTGGCATTGGGGCTAGGTCTGATGGTGCCGCTCCATCTCTCGAACCTCTCGGAGGTTTCTATCCTGAAGAACCTGACGATGGCAAAGTAATCGTTCGTATCGGTGTCCCGGATTATACTGCAAAATTAGATGATGGCACAGAAAAATTCTATGACGAGTTTGATGTAATCCTTGGTAGATACGACCCTGAAGTGGTAGAGTTATCTGACCTGATGGCATCGTTACGTGTGAAGGTGCTATGGGGGTCCTCCCAGGAAGCACGTTTGTTATATTATGGTTATAGGAGCAAAAAGTCTATCGAAGTGAAAGATACCAGGGATTTAGTCGTACCGTTTACAAGGAAACATTATAGAGGTGAATTTTACTTCCACTTGGTAGTGCTCACGGTTGGAGAAGAATTGGAACTCGACAATAGAGATGATGGACTTTTAGAAGGCATGCGTGACCTGATCCATGGCATCACTGGGACTGGTGCGATTGAGGGTGGCTTCGAACAGAGGAGAGTCTTACAGAGGAGCGTCATAA
Source organism: Avena insularis (assembly GCA_023614405.1). Taxonomy (NCBI): domain Eukaryota; kingdom Viridiplantae; phylum Streptophyta; class Magnoliopsida; order Poales; family Poaceae; genus Avena; species Avena insularis. The sequence goes on along the minus strand of JAJUPC010000052.1, from coordinate 594,108 downwards.
AGAGGAGCAGGAAGAGCATCACCAGAAAGGGCACCCCGAAGAAGAACGTCACCAAGGAGACCACGCCAGAGAAGAGGACACCCAAGAGTCGCACGACAAAAGGCACCACGCCGCAGAGTACACCCCTGAGATCTAGTAAAAATGCCACACCGAACGGTAGCAGCAAAAACGCTAAGAGGGCTAGCACGGTGGTGAACACTCCCAGGAGTGGTAGCAAAGAGGCAAAGATGGCCAGCACGGAGGCTACCACACCCAGTGGGAGCAGAAAAAACACTAATTTGGAGTGGAACACGCCGTTGTTAGGGAATTATGCCAGCATGAAGGAGAACACGCCCAATAGTAGCAGCAAAAGGGCTAATTTGGAGTGGAACACGCCGCTGAGGTCAGGCAATAATGCCAGCACGAAGGAGAAGACGCCCAATAGTAGCAGCAAAAGGGCTAATTTGGAGCGGAACACGCCATTGGGTCAGCAATAATGCCAAAGACGAAGGAGAACACGCCCAATAGTAGCAAAGAAAAGGGATAATTCAAAGAAGAACACGTAGAGGTCGTGCAATAATGCCAAGACTCGAGCCAACACCCGTGAGGGGAGGCAGTAAGGAGATCACACCCAAGAGCGGCAGCAAAAGGCCTAGTTCGATGGGGAATGGAACGCGGATGTCAAGCCCTACTGATACCATCAGGAAAGATTACATTAGGAAGGAGGATGTAGACAGGAAGAGCAAGAGGGTTCTGTACACTCAAGATGAAATTGATTCTGACTGCTGTTTGTCCATCAAGTACACGGATGCGTGCAAACGTAAGACCACCCCATGTGGTTGCAGCAGAACCAACCGAGTGTCTTGGAGAAAACAGAGTTGCCGGTGAGGTGGACTAGGGCAATGTTCATGTCCATCCGGGTGGAGACGATGGTGCAGCCCCACCCATGGGAGTCAATATGATGTGTGTAGTACTAGGCATTAGAGATGATGGCGAAGATTCTGAATCAGATGAAGAAGAAGGCGCTGTAGAGGATCAAGAATCTGGTGATGATGAATTAGACGAGGAACTTAACGATGAGGCTGGTATTCCAATCGATGATTTGGGTGTTGAAGTAGAAGAAATGAAACATGACCACGAGTATCCTATAATTTCGGTCGCACCGAGTTCAGGAGCATGCATGAGTTCAGGATGTAGTTCCGACATTTTTGTATCAAGGGGGAGTTCGACGTTTATCGACTGAAGAACTCTGCCGAGAGGTATGAGGCCGTTTGCAAGTTAACGTGGATGAATGGACGGGCCGAGGTACATTGTCCATGGAGGATCACAGCAAGATCCTTACCGCATCGATCGCAATTAGGTATTGGGGCAATGAATGCAGGAAACCATTAGAACTCTCTCTCTCTTTTCACTCTATAACTACAATTGATGTGATATCTTTCCGCAACTAGTCGACTCTTATCTTTTAAATGAATCAGGTTGTAGGTGAACAAAATGGGCCCTCCACACATGTGTCCGACAGCAAAGAAACTGAAATCCTCAATGGCTGATACGGAGTGGGTGGCTATGCAATCTATGTCCATACTAAAGGATAACCCTAAGGAGACCACGAAGAATATTCAGACTAGCCTCGGTTCTAAATACAACATTGTCCTTTCAGACACGGTTTGAAAGGTAAAGAGAAAGCCTGGGGTCTTGCACGGGATTGGACCAATAGCTTTAGGATGTTGTACAACTTCAAGGCAGGTACAAGCTAGGTGTCCGGGAGTGTTGTGGAGATTCACACCGAATCAAGGTGGTAAAATATATTTCAAAAGATTTTCATGGCGCTTAAACCTTGCATCGAGGATTGAAGGACTACCGTATCAGATTCGAGTGTAGACAAGACCGCCCTAATCGGCAAATGGAAAGGTCGCTCGCCATCCGCCACAAAGACTTGATGGTCGAACTGGATGTTCCCAAAGGGCATTCGGGCTGTTTGAAAGTAACCGGAGGAAAATCGGGTCTGGTTTATGAGGCACCAGAGATCAATAGGTCACATGGATCCATTGGCTATATCCACGGATGCATGCAAAGGGTCGATTTAATGCAGTGAAGGAGGTGTTCCCGCGAGCTGAAGGTAGAGAATGCCATGCCCATATGATGCTCAACTTGTACTCACACTATGCAAACAACGTATTTCATTACATGTTTCCTGCTGCTAGAGTTTACAAACCTAGTAGCAGCGATTATTTCATGAGCAAGATTTTTGTCGAAGCCCCTGAACTTCCAGAGTACTTAGCCATCCATCATTCGCAGCTATGGAAGAGGAGTCAATTCAACCCTGACATCAAAGTTGATTACATAAACAACAACCTTGCAGAATGCCTGAATAACTGGGCGAAGGACATAAAAGTGCGTCCTGTTCATATCTTGATGGACAGCATACGTGGTATGATCATGAAGCTGTTAAATATAAGGAGAGAGATCGGTAGGAGACTTAGAGGACATATGCTACCGCCAGTTGTACAGCAACTGCACAAGAGAAGCCGAGGACTTGCTCATCTTAAGGTTCTCCCGTCAACCAGCAGAACCTGTGAGGTGGTCGATTTGTCCAAGAGTGGCGAAAGGGATGTTGTGAACATCTAGCTGTGAGAATGCACCTGCTTAGAGTGGCAGCATACCAGGAAACCTTGCGACCACGCCTTGGACTTCTTGGTGAAGAAAATAACTCTACCACATTTGGATCAGTATTTGTCAGACTACTACTCTATGGAAAAGTTCAGAGCTGCGTACGCTAGATCCGTCGAGCCATGTATAGACCCATCTCAGTGGCCTCAAGTCCAACTGTCTTTCGAGCTTTGCTAGCCAGTTACAAAAAGGGGCAGAGGAAGACCCTAGGTGAATAGGTTTAAGAATTTTCTCGAGAAGAAGGGTTCGGCTTTCTGTGCTACAAAGAAGGGCAAAAACAGATGCAAGACCTGCCATCTTATAGGCCATAGAGCAGCTGGATGTCCCCTTAATGCTCCCAAACCTAGGTATGAGATGGTACATTCACACAAAAAAATTGTTTATAGTATATAGATATAAGGTAGTAATCCATGTACTGTTTTTTTTACAGGAAGCGCAAGGTAAGAAACAAGATAGCCGACTCAGTGATTTTGCTACGGGAAGAAAACCAAAACGAGTGGAGTGATGATGCCTGACTTCCCTCGGCCCAGAGATGCAGGGTACGTGAAGGTAAGAAAATTGGCACCCAGGAAGAGGAAGAAGGCAGGAGATGAAGAAGCCAGTGGACGTGAAGGAAAGAGGAAGAAAGTTGGCACCCAAGCAGAGAAAGAGGGCTAGCAAAGGTAGCAGCCTAATGATGTATTGAACTTGAACCTATATATGTAGTTCGGTTAAACTCGAGTCTGTGTGCGGAACTTGTCAAAAACAATCTGCCTCCCATACTCGGAGTAAAATGTATCGCGACTTTAGGATTTGATACGGCCAAGGCCACTAGTTGAATCCAAAACTATGACTGTGCCACTACTATCTGAACAATCGCGGTAGCTGAGCGGTTAAATCCTCTCCAAAATCGATGGGTGTTAGTGGCACAGACATGATTTATTTATAGGCGCTTAATAAATCCCTGTTGTTGGCATTACACTTATGATAAGTTTCTGGGCTAGAAAAAATTTCTTAAGCTGGCCACTACACTCCACAAAGCAGCAACTTATTTCAGCTGCTGGACAAAGACATGGCAACATAAACTGCAAATGCAACAGATAATGCCCAGATAATGAGGAAATTGTGTCCACTATCTGGCCCAATCTTGAGCCCGTCTGTCTCACCACCTCCCTGCCCCTGCCTCCCCTGCACCTGGCGAAGCTCCCGGATCTCTCACTCCATCGCACGAATCTCCTCTTTATTGTCCCACATAGCATCACGCAGATCCTGAACAAGCTCTCTGTGAAAACCTGTCAGTGGCTTTTCGATCCACACAAACTTGTCACAGCCAGTCCCCCTCCCTTCCTGCGTAGTAGATCGAAGGAAACAAAAAAACTGCACGAGTTGCGAGCCATGAGCGAGGGGAGCGAGGGCAGAGGAAAGAGGAGCCTTTGGATGTCAGGGTAGTGGTGAAGCGTGATTTATCCCTACTTAATAACTCGGGCAGAATCCTACCATCCATATTCGGCTGACAGGTGGGGGACCTAGCGTGTGGACTTGCCAAAAAAAATCACGCCTTCGTGGTTCAAAAGCCCTGTCGCACGTGTTGGACGAAATTTTTTGGTACCTTGCCCGTGTACATATCACTAGGAGGTCTTGCTCAAGAACCAAACACGCCTGGCCCACAATCTTACTCCCTCCTAGGAACTTGTCATGGCTCGCGCCGGTAGATCCATCCGCTCCACCGCTTCCGGTAGGGCTCGCCGCGGCGGATCCACCCCAAGATCCTACCGTCGCAGTATCAAATGGCCATGGTTTCTTGAGAGGAGCTACGACGCTACGTATGCGAGATCGGCCCCTCCTACCTATAGAAGGACTGATGCGACGTCGAGCTCGAGCAGGAGCCACCAGGCGTGACGGCGCTCGGTCCATGCCAACCTCGTCACCTTCATCATTGTCGATTCCGATGTGGAGGACGACAGGGACGAAGCTATGCAGAACGCCATTGTTGCCTCCTTGGCGAAGGGTAAGCCACGGGCGGGAGTGGATGTCGCTGGGAAGGGCACAGCGGTGTCACCAATCGAGGTGGACTCCGATGACAGTGGTGTGATGTGGGTTTAGATGTTGTTTAGGATGGTTGCAATTTTGGTTGTGTTTAATGCGAGTACAATTATTGTAATGTGTTTGTTGAGCTATATTGAGAAATATGTGCAATAGCAGCGTGTGAGTGCTTCCACTTTAGAAATTGTGTCTGTGCCATTTGCATGTTGCATTATCAACGTAGATAACTTGTAAACAATCCAACGAAAATCATCAGATTACAACCATCGGACGGGAGTGGCAGGAGGGAAGAGAAGTTGGGACAGTAGCTTCGAGGGGAAGGAAGAGGGGGACGTGACACTGGCAGGTGGGCCCTCGGAACACGTGACACTGACATGCGGGAGCGGGAGCACACGGTATTGCCGGTCTGTCCAGAGCAAGCGGACTTTGCAATGTGACAACAGCAAGCTGATTGGACCAATATAATAACCCGTCGAAGTATTAAGGAGTACTGAAAACTACAACTAGGGTACATTCGCACAACACGTATGCTCTAAGCACCTGAGAAACATCGCTTAAGTCTAACAGTAACGACAGCACAAGTACTATATTTGCCTGTCGGTCTTCTCGATACAAATGTAGAAATGCATCTGCCTGTTCGGTCCAGCACCGACAAGGTACTGAGATGGCACGCATAAGATCGACCTCAGGTCCACATACTCCACCTCCCGCGACGTCGGGCAGCTCGGCGCCTCGGCTAGCACAAGAATGCTATCTCAAGACGGCTGGGCGTTTGCCCACATGCGCACAGTGTATATGGGCAAGGCGCACGAGACCGACCTGACGCATACGGCACCCACGACGGTGGGCCCGGCTCTGGTTCCCGGAACACCGGCGGTGATGGTCAGGACAAAAACAGAGCCGTCCCCCTGGAAACTTAGCAGGCGGTGTGCCGAGTCAGTGAACGGCACCTGCTCTTGGAGAAGTTGGGCTTGCCCATACGAGATCCTAATCACTTCGATCAAGTGCCCATCTGCAAGGTGGACGACGAGCTCTGCCGGCTGCCAGAAGTAGGCCAAGCTTGCGGCAGAGCACGCGCCGTGCAGGCACGCGAGCTCATGGAGCGGGAGCTCGTGGTAGGAGTAACGGCGAAAGCATCCTGGGTGGGAGGACACGAGCGGGAACGCCGCTGCGAAGTTGCACGCGAGGATCTCCAGATTCTTGGGCTGCAACATCTACCACATCTGAAGTTCGTCGAGAAATCGGAAAAAAGATCAGTAGTTAGATTGCCGAATAGCAGGAATATGTAGGATAAGTTCAAAAGCGTGTAAAATGATTTCTTACCATGAAGGTAGCAACCGGAGAATTGGTGGATGTCGTCGTCTTGCGGCTATGGCAGGATGGAAGTGAAGTGGGGAAAGTGGATATTAGGGGAAGGAAGAGAAGTACGGGGAGGAAGAGAAGTAACGGGGACGTGACACTGGGATATGGCCCACTGAACTCGTGAGTCGTATCACTCGCAACATGCCAGTTTGTCCAGAGCAAGCGTGGCCAACAGAACAGCCTACTCGAGGATCGCTCTCGCGAAGACCATCCCAATCGTCCAAGCGCCCCGATCAAACAGTATGTAACAATCATCAAGCAGAACAACTGTGTTATGGCGTGCCTTCTAGAAGACTCGGACTAACGGTGGATCCATTGGGGGGCAGTGCTAGTTTTAGTATAAGAACAAACATGAAATGACTCAAATGGATCCATATGTGGTTTGTGGAAAGAACACACATGCAATGACATTGGTTGATCCATGTGTTGTTTGTGGAAAGAACACACATGCAATGACTCTAGTGGTTGATCCATGTGGTTAGTAAAAGAACACACATGCAATGACTCTAGTGGATTCATGTGTGGGCTCAAGAGAACACACACATTTCAATGACTCAAATGGATCCATATGTGGTTTGTGAAAAGAACACACATGCAATGACTCTAGTTGTTATTAGTAAAAAGAACACACATGCAATGACCACTTGTTGATCCATAAGTTCTTGTGAAGAGAACACACATTACAATGACACTAGTGGATCCATATGTGGTATGTGAAAAGAACACACATGCAATGACTCTGGTTCATGTTAGTAACAAGAACACACAGGCAATGACACCGGTGGATACCTTGTGTGGTCTGTGAAGAGAACACATATTTCAATGACACTGGTGGATCCATATGTGGTGGGTGAAAAGAATAGTCATGAAATGACTCAATTGTTGTTAGTAAAAGAACACACATGCAATGACATCAGGATCAAGTGTGGTCTGTGAAGAGAACACACATGCAATGACTCTGGTTGGTTGTTAGTAAAAGAACACACATGCAATGACTCTAGTGGATCCATATGTGGTATGTGAAAAGAACACACATGCAATGACTAGTGCTTTGTTGTTAGTAAAAGAACACACATGCAATGACTCAAATGGTTGTTAGTAAAAATAACACACCTGCAATGACACTAGTGGATCCATATGTGGATTGTGAAAAGAACACACATGCAATGACTCCAGTTGTTGTTAGTAAAAAGAACACACATGCAATGACACTGGTGGATCCATATGTGGTATGTGAAAAGAACACACATGCAATGACTCTGGTTGATCCATGTGTGGTCTATTAAGAGAACACACATGCAATGACTCTAGTGCTGGTTTGTGGTTTTAGTAAAAGAACACAAATGCAATGACACTAATGGATCCATTTGTGGTTTGTGAAGAGAACACACATGCAATGACTCTGGGTGTTGTTAGTAAAAATAACACACATGCAATGACACTAGTGGATCAATGTGTGGGCTCTGAAGAGAACACACATGCAATGACTCTGGGTGTTGTTAGTAAAAATAACACACATGCAATGACACTAGTGGATCCATATGTGGTATGTGAAAAGAACACACATGCAATGACTCCAGTTGTTGTTAGTAAAAAGAACACACATGCAATGACACTGGTGGATCCATGTGTGGTCTCTGAAGAGAACACACATTTCAATGACACTGGTGGATCCATGTGTGGTCTTTGAAGAAAACACACATGCAATGACTCTGGTTGTTGTTAGTAAAAAGAACACACATGCAATGACACTAGTGGATCCATAGGTAGTCTTTGAAGAGAACACACATGCAATGAAACTGGTGGATCCATATGTGTTATCTGAAAAGAACACACATACAATGACTCTGGTTGTTGTTAGTAAAAAGAACACACATGCAGTGACACCGGTGTATCCATAGGTGGATTGTGAAAAGAACACACATGCAATGAATATTATTGTTGTTAGTAAAAAGAACACACATGCAATGACACTGTGCATCCATAGGTGGATTGTGAAAAGAACACACATGCAATGACTCCAGTTGTTGTTAGTAAAAAGTACACACATGCAATGACACTGGTGGATTCATGTGTGGGCTCTGAAGAGAACACACATTTCAATGACACTGGTGGATCCATATGTGGTATGTGAAAATAACACACATGCAATGACTCTAGTTGTTATTAGTAAAAATAACACACATGCAATGACACTTGTGGATTCATGTGAGGTCTCTGAAGAGAACACACATTACAATGACACTGGTGGATCCATATGTGGTATGTGAAAAGAACACACATGAAATCACCAATGGTTGATCCATATGTGGTTAGTAAAAAGAACACACATGCAAGGACACTGGTGGATCCATGTGTGGTCTCTGAAGAGAACACATATTTCAATGACACTGGTGGATCCATATGTGGTATGTGAAAAGAATAGTCATGAAATGACTCCAATTGTTGTTAGTAAAAAGAACACACATGCAATGACACTGGTGGATCCAAGTGTGGTCTCTGAAGAGAACACACATGCAATGACTCTGGCTGTTGTTAGTAAAAATAACACACATGCAATGACACTAGTGGATCCATATGTGGTATGTGAAAAGAACAAACATGCATTGACTCCAGTTGTTGTTAGTAAAAAGAACACACATGCAATGACACTGGTTGTTGTTAGTAAAAATAACACACATGCAATGACTCTGGTTGTTGTTAGTAAAAAGAACACACATGCAATGACACTGGTGGATCCATGTGTGGTATGTGAAAAGAACACACATGCAATGACTCCAGTTGATGTTAGTAAAAAGAACACACATGCAAGGACACTGGTGGATCCATGTGTGGTCTCTAAAGAGAACACATATTTCAATGACACTGGTGGATCCATATGTGGTATGTGAAAGGAATAGTCATGAAATGACTCCAGTCGTTGTTAGTAAAAAGAACACACATGCAATGACACTGGTGGATCCAAGTGTGGTCTCTGAAGAGAACACACATGCAATGACTCTGGTTGTTGTTAGTTAAAATAACACACATGCAATGACACTAGTGGATCCATATGTGGTATGTGAAAAGAACACACATGCATTGACTCCAGTTGTTGTTAGTAAAAAGAACACACATGCAATGACACTGGTTGTTGTTAGTAAAAATAACACACATGCAATGACACTGGTGGATCCATAGGTGGATTGTGAAAAGAACACACATGCAATGACTCCAGTTGTTGTTAGTAAAAAGAACACACATGCAATGACACCGGTGGATCCATATGTGGTATGTGAAAAGAACACACATGCAATGACACTGGTGGATCCATGTGTGGTCTCTGAAGAGAACACACATGCAATGACTCTGGCTGTTGTTAGTAAAAATAACACACATGCAATGACACTAGTGGATCCATATGTGGTATGTGAAAAGAACACACATGCATTGACTCTAGTTGTTGTTAGTAAAAAGAACACACATGCAATGACACTGGTGGATCCATATGTGGTATGTGAAAAGAACACACATGCAATGACTCTAGTTGGTGTTAGTAAAAAGAACACACATGCAATGACACTGGTGGATCCATGTGTGGTCTCTTAAGAGAACACACATTTCAATGACACTGGTGGATCCATATGTGGTATGTGAAAAGAACACACATGCAATGACTCCAGTTGTTGTTAGTAAAAAGAACACACATGCAATGACACTGGTTGTTGTTAGTAAAAAGAACACACATGCAATGACACTGGTGGATCCATAGGTGGATTGTGAAAAGAACACGCATGCAATGACTCTGGTTGTTGTTAGTAAAAAGAACACACATGCAATGACACTGGTGGATCCATAGGTGGATTGTGAAAAGAACACACATGCAATGAAACTGGTGGATCCATATGTGTATATGAAAAGAATAGTCATGAAATGACTCCAGTTGTTGTTAGTAAAAAGAACACGCATGCAATGACACTGGTGGATTCATGCGTGGTCTCTGAAGAGAACACACATGCGATGATTCTGGTTGTTGTTAGTAAAAATAACACACATGCAATGACTCTGGTTGTTGTTAGTAAAAAGAGCACACATGCAATGACATTGGTGGATCCATGTGTGGTCTCTGAAGAGAACACACATTTCAATGACACCGGTGGATCCATATGTGGTATGTGAAAGGAACACATATGCAATGACTCTAGTTGTTGTTAGTAAAAAGAACACACATGCAATGACACTGGTGGATCCATGCGTGGTCTCTGAAGAGAACCCACATTTCAATGACACTAGTGGATCCATATGTGGTATGTGAAAATAACACACATGAAATGACTCATGTTGTTGTTAGTTAAAGGAACACACATGCAATGACACTGGTTGTTGTTAGTAAAAAGAACACACATGCGATGACACTGGTGGATCCATAGGTGGATTGTGAAAAGAACACACATGCAATGACTCTAGATGTTGTTAGTAAAAAGAACACACATGCAATGACACTGTGGATCCATAGGTGGATTGTGAAAAGAACACACATGCAATGACACTGGTGGATCCATAGGTGCATTGTGAAAAGAACACACATGCAATGACACTAGTGGATCCATACGTGGTATGTGAAAAGAATAGTCATGAAATGACTCCAGTTGTTGTTAGTAAAAAGAACACACATGTAATGACACTAGTGGATCCATGTGTGGTATCTAAAGAGAACCCACATGCAATGACTCTAGCTATTGTTAGTAAAAAGAGCACACATTTCAATGACACCGGTGGATCCATATGTGGTATGTGAAAACAATAGTCATGAAATGACTCCAGTTGATGTTAGTAAAAAGAACACACATGCAATGACACTGGTGGATCCACATGCAATGACTCTAGCTGTTGTGAGTAAAAAGAGCACACATGCAGTGACACTGGTGAATCCATACGTGGTATGCGAAAAGAACACACATGCAATGACTCCAGTTGTTGTTAGTAAAAAGAACACACATGCAATGACACTAGTGGATCCATGTGTCGTCTCTGAAGAGAACACACATTTCAATGACACTGGTGGATCCATGTGTGGTCTTTGAAGAGAACACACATGGAATGACTCTGGTTGTTGTTAGTAAAAAGAACACACATGCAATGACACTGGTGGATCCATAGGTGATCTTTGAAGAGAACACACATGCAATGAAACTGGTGGATCCATATGTGTTATCTGAAAAGAACACACATACAATGACTCTGGTTGTTAGTAAAAAGAACACACATGCAGTGACAACGGTGTATCCATAGGTGGATTGTGAAAAGAACACACATGCAATGAATCTTATTGTTGTTAGTAAAAAGAACACACATGCAATGACACTGTGCATCCATAGGTGGATTGTGAAAAGAACACAAATGCAATGACTCCAGTTGTTGTTAGCAAAAAGAACACACATGCAATGACACTGGTGGATTCATGTGTGGGCTCTGAAGAGAACACACATTTCAATGACACTGGTGGATCCATATGTGGTATGTGAAAAGAACACACATGCAATGACTCTAGTTGTTATTAGTAAAAAGAACACACATGCAATGACACTTGTGGATTCATGTGAGGTCTCTGAAGAGAACACACATTACAATGACACTGGTGGATCCATATGTGGTATGTGAAAAGAACACACATGAAATGACTCTAGTTGATGTTAGTAAAAAGAACACACATGCAACGACACTGGTGGATCCATGTGTGGTCTCTGAAGAGAACACATATTTCAATGACACTGGTGGATCCATATGTGGTATGTGAAAAGAATAGTCATGAAATGACTCCAGTCTTTGTTAGTAAAAAGAACACACATGCAATGACACTGGTGGATCCAAGTGTGGTCTCTGAAGAGAACACACATGCAATGAATCTGGTTGTTGTTAGTAAAAATAACACACATGCAATGACACTAGTGGATCCATATGTGGTATGTGAAAAGAACACACATGCATTGACTCCAGTTGTTGTTAGTAAAAAGAACACACATGCAATGACACTGGATGTTGTTTGTAAAAATAACACACATGCAATGACACTGGTGGATCCATAGGTGGATTGTGAAAAGAACACACATGCAATGACTCCAGTTGTTGTTAGTAAAAAGAACACACATGCAATGACACTGGTGGATCCATATGTGGTATGTGAAAAGAACACACATGCAATGACACTGGTGGATCCATGTGTGGTCTCTGAAGAGAACACACATGCAATGACTCTGGCTGTTGTTAGTAAAAATAACACACATGCAATGACTCTAGTGGATCCATATGTGGTATGTGAAACGAACACACATGCATTGACTCAAGTTGTTGTCAGTAAAAAGAACACACATGCAATGACACTGGTAGATCCATATGTGGTATGTGAAAAGAACACACATGCAATGACTCTGGTTGGTGTTAGTAAAAAGAACACACATGCAATGACACTGGTGGATCCATGTGTGGTCTCTAAAGAGAACACACATTTCAATGACACTGGTGGATCCATATGTGGTATGTGAAAAGAACACACATGCAATGACTCCAGTTGTTGTTAGTAAAAAGAACACACATGCAATGACACTGGTTGTTGTTAGTAAAAAGAACACACATGCAATGACACTTGTGGATCCATAGGTGGATTGTGAAAAGAACACGCATGCAATGACTCTGGTTGTTGTTAGTAAAAAGAACACACATGCAATGACACTGGTGGATCCATAGGTGGATTGTGAAAAGAACACACATGCAATGAAACTGGTGGATCCATATGTGTATGTGAAAAGAATAGTCATGAAATGACTCCAGTTGTTGTTAGTAAAAAGAACACGCATGCAATGACACTGGTGGATTCATGCGTGGTCTCTGAAGAGAACACACATGCAATGATTCTGGTTGTTGTTAGTAAAAATAACACACATGCAATGACTCTGGTTGTTGTTAGTAAAAAGAGCACACATGCAATGACATTGGTGGATCCATGTGTGGTCTCTGAAGAGAACACACATTTCAATGACACTGGTGGATCCATATGTGGTATGTGAAAAGAACACATATGCAATGACTCTAGTTGTTGTTAGTAAAAAGAACACACATGCAATGACACTGGTGGATCCATGCGTGGTCTCTGAAGAGAACACACATTTCAATGACACTAGTGGATCCATATGTGGTATGTGAAAAGAACACACATGAAATGACTCATGTTGTTGTTAGTTAAAGGAACACACATGCAATGACACTGGTTGTTGTTAGTAAAAAGAACACACATGCGATGACACTGGTGGATCCATAGGTGGATTGTGAAAAGAACACACATGCAATGACTCTGGTTGTTGTTAGTAAAAAGAACACACATGCAATGACACTGGTGGATCCATAGGTGGATTGTGAAAAGAACACACATGCAATGACACTGGTGGATCCATAGGTGCATTGTGAAAAGAACACACATGCAATGACACTAGTGGATCCATACGTGGTATGTGAAAAGAATAGTCATGAAATGACTCCAGTTGTTGTTAGTAAAAAGAACACACATGTAAAGACACTAGTGGATCCATGTGTGGTATCTAAAGAGAACAGACATGCAATGAGTCTAGCTATTGTTAGTAAAAAGAGCACACATTTCAATGACACCGGTGGATCCATATGTGGTATGTGAAAACAATAGTCATGAAATGACTCCAGTTGTTGTTAGTAAAAAGAACACACATGCAATGACACTGGTGGATCCACATGCAATGACTCTAGCTGTTGTGAGTAAAAAGAGCACACATGCAGTGACACTGGTGAATCCATATGTGGTATGTGAAAAGAACACACATGCAATGACTCCAGTTGTTGTTAGTAAAAAGAACACACATGCAATGACACTGGTGGATCCATGTGTGGTCTCTGAAGAGAACACACATTTCAATGACACTGGTGGATCCATGTGTGGTCTTTGAAGAGAACACACATGCAAAGACTCTAGTTGTTGTTAGTAAAAAGAACACACATGCAATGACACTGGTGGATCCATAGGTGGTCTTTGAAGAGAACACACATGCAATGAAACTGGTGGATCCATATGTGGTATCTGAAAAGAACACAAATGCAATGACTCTGGTTGTTGTTAGTAAAAAGAAGTCACATGTAGTGACACCGGTGTATCCATAGGTGGATTATGAAAAGAACACACATGCAATGAATCTTGTTGTTGTTAGTAAAAAGAACACACATGCATTGACTCCAGTTGTTGTTAGTAAAAAGAACACACATGCAATGACACTGGTGGATCCATATGTGGTATGTGAAAAGAACGCACATGCAATGACTCTGGTTGGTGTTAGTAAAAAGAACACACATGCAATGACACTGGTGGATCCATGTGTGGTCTCTAAAGAGAACACACATTTCAATGACACTGGTGGATCCATATGTGGTATGTGAAAAGAACACACATGCAATGACTCCAGTTGTTGTTAGTAAAAAGAACACACATGCAGTGACACTGGTTGTTGTTAGTAAAAAGAACACACATGCAATGACACTGGTGTATCCATAGGTGGATTGTGAAAAGAACACGCATGCAATGACTCTGGTTGTTGTTAGTAAAAAGAACACACATGCAATGACACTGGTGGATCCATAGGTGGATTGTGAAAAGAACACACATGCAATGAAACTGGTGGATCCATATGTGTATATGAAAAGAATAGTCATGAAATGACTACAGTTGCTGTTAGTAAAAAGAACACGCATGCAATGACACTGGTGGATTCATGCGTGGTCTCTGAAGAGAACCCACATTTCAATGACACTAGTGGATCCATATGTGGTATGTGAAAAGAACACGCATGAAATGACTCATGTTGTTGTTAGTTAAAGGAACACACATGCAATGACACTGGATGTTGTTAGTAAAAAGAACACACATGCGATGACACTGGTGGATCCATAGGTGGATTGTGAAAAGAACACACATGCAATGACTCTGGTTGTTGTTAGTAAAAAGAACACACATGCAATGACACTGGTGGATACATAGGTGGATTGTGAAAAGAACACACATGCAATGACACTGCTGGATCCATAGTTGCATTGTGAAAAGAACACACATGCAATGACACTGGTGGATCCATAGGTGCATTGTGAAAAGAACACACATGTAATGACACTAGTGGATCCATGTGTGGTATCTAAAGAGAACACACATGCAATGACTCTAGCTATTGTTAGTAAAAAGAGCACACATTTCAATGACACCGGTGGATCCATATGTGGTATGTGAAAACAATAGTCATGAAATGACTCCAGTTGTTGTTAGTAAAAAGAACACACATGCAATGACACTGGTGGATCCACATGCAATGACTCTAGCTGTTGTGAGTAAAAAGAGCACACATGCAGTGACACTGGTGAATCCATATGTGGTATGTGAAAAGAACACACATGCAATGACTCCAGTTGTTGTTAGTAAAAAGAACACACATGCAATGACACTGGTGGATCCATGTGTGGTCTCTGAAGAGAACACACATTTCAATGACACTGGTGGATCCATGTGTGGTCTTTGAAGAGAACACACATGCAATGACTCTGGTTGTTGTTAGTAAAAAGAACACACATGCAATGACACTGGTGGATCCATAGGTGGTCTTTGAAGAGAACACACATGCAATGAAACTGGTGGATCCATATGTGTTATCTGAAAAGAACACACATACAATGACTCTGGTTGTTGTTAGTAAAAAGAACACACATGCAGTGACACCGGTGTATCCATAGGTGGATTGTGAAAAGAACACACATGCAATGAATCTTATTGTTGTTAGTAAAAAGAACACACATGCAATGACACTGTGCATCCATAGGTGGATTGTGAAAAGAACACACATGCAATGACTCCAGTTGTTGTTAGTAAAAAGAACACACATGCAATGACACTGGTGGATTCATGTGTGGGCTCTGAAGAGAACACACATTTCAATGACACTGGTGGATCCATATGTGGTATGTGAAAAGAACACACATGCAATGACTCTAGTTGTTATTAGTAAAAATAACACACATGCAATGACACTTGTGGATTCATGTGAGGTCTCTGAAGAGAACACACATTACAATGACACTGGTGGATCCATATGTGGTATGTGAAAAGAACACACATGAAATCACTCCAGTTGATGTTAGTAAAAAGAACACACATGCAAGGACACTGGTGGATCCATGTGTGGTCTCTGAAGAGAACACATATTTCAATGACACTGGTGGATCCATATGTGGTATGTGAAAAGAATAGTCATGAAATGACTCCAGTTGTTGTTAGTAAAAAGAACACACATGCAATGACACTGGTGGATCCATGTGTGGTCTCTGAAGAGAACACACATGCAATGACTCTGGCTGTTGTTAGTAAAAATAACACACATGCAATGACACTAGTGGATCCATATGTGGTATGTGAAAAGAACACACATGCATTGACTCCAGTTGTTGTTAGTAAAAAGAACACACATGCAATGACACTGGTTGTTGTTAGTAAAAATAACACACATGCAATGACACTGGTGGATCCATAGGTGGATTGTGAAAAGAACACACATGCAATGACTCCAGTTGTTGTTAGTAAAAAGAACACACATGCAATGACACTGGTGGATCCATATGTGGTATGTGAAAAGAACACACATGCAATGACACTGGTGGATCCTTGTGTGGTCTCTGAAGAGAACACACATGCAATGACTCTGGCTGTTGTTAGTAAAAATAACACACATGCAATGACACTAGTGGATCCATATGTGGTATGTGAAAAGAACACACATGCATTGACTCCAGTTGTTGTTAGTAAAAAGAAGACACATGCAATGACACTAGTGGATCCATATGTGGTATGTGAAAAGAACACACATGCAATGACTCTGGTTGGTGTTAGTAAAAAGAACACACATGCAATGACACTGGTGGATCCATGTGTGGTCTCTAAAGAGAACACACATTTCAATGACACTAGTGGATCCATATGTGGTATGTGAAAAGAACACACATGCAATGACTCCAGTTGTTGTTAGTAAAAAGAACACACATGCAATGACATTGGTTGTTGTTAGTAAAAAGAACACACATGCAATGACACTGGTGGATCCATAGGTGGATTGTGAAAAGAACACGCATGCAATGACTCTGGTTGTTGTTAGTAAAAAGAACACACATGCAATGACACTGGTGGATCCATAGGTGGATTGTGAAAAGAACACACATGCAATGAAACTGGTGGATCCATATGTGTATATGAGAAGAATAGTCATGAAATGACTCCAGTTGTTGTTAGTAAAAAGAACACGCATGCAATGACACTGGTGGATTCATGCGTGGTCTCTAAAGAGAACACACATGCAATGATTCTGGTTGTTGTTAGTAAAAATAACACACATGCAATGACTCTGGTTGTTGTTACTAAAAAGAGCACACATGGAATGACATTGGTGGATCCATGTGTGGTCTCTGAAGAGAACACACATTTCAATGACACTGGTGGATCCATATGTGGTATGTGAAAAGAACACATATGCAATGACTCTAGTTGTTGTTAGTAAAAAGAACACACATGCAATGACACTGGTGGATCCATGTGTGGTCTCTGAAGAGAACACACATTTCAATGACACTAGTGGATCCATATGTGGTATGTGAAAAGAACACACATGAAATGACTCATGTTGTTGTTAGTTAAAGGAACACACATGCAATGACACTGGTTGTTGTTAGTAAAAAGAACACACATGCGATGACACTGGTGGATCCATAGGTGGCTTGTGAAAAGAACACACATGCAATGACTCTGGTTGTTGTTAGTAAAAAGAACACACATGCAATGACACTAGTGGATCCATAGGTGGATTGTGAAAAGAACACACATGCAATGACAGTGGTGGATCCATAGGTGCATTGTGAAAAGAACACACATGCAATGACACTAGTGGATCCATACGTGGTATGTGAAAAGAATAGTCATGAAATGACTCCAGTTGTTGTTAGTAAAAAGAACACACATGTAATGACACTAGTGGATCCATGTGTGGTATCTAAAGAGAACACACATGCAATGACTCTAGCTGTTGTTAGTAAAAAGAGCACACATTTCAATGACACCAGTGGATCCATATGTGGTATGTGAAAACAATAGTCATGAAATGACTCCAGTTGTTGTTAGTAAAAAGAACACACATGCAATGGCACTGGTGGATCCATGTGTGGTCTCTGAAGAGAACACACATTTCAATGACACTAGTGGATCCATGTGTGGTCTTTGAAGAGAACACACATGCAATGACTCTGGTTGTTGTTAGTAAAAAGAACACACATGCAATGACACTGGTGGATCCATAGGTGGTCTTTGAAGAGAACACACATGCAATGAAACTGGTGGATCCATATGTGTTATCTGAAAAGAACACACATACAATGACTCTGGTTGTTGTTAGTAAAAAGAACACACATGCAGTGACACCGGTGTATCCATAGGTGGATTGTGAAAAGAACACACCTGCAATGAATCTTATTGTTGTTAGTAAAAAGAACACACATGCAATGACACTGTGCATCCATAGGTGGATTGTGAAAAGAACACACATGCAATGACTCCAGTTGTTGTTAGTAAAAAGAACACACATGCAACAACACTGGTGGATTCATGTGTGGGCTCTGAAGAGAACACACATTTCAATGACACTGGTGGATCCATATGTGGTATGTGAAAAGAACACACATGCAATGACTCTAGTTGTTGTTAGTAAAATTAACACACATGCAATGACACTTGTGGATTCATGTGTGGTCTCTGAAGAGAACACACATTTCAATGACACTGGTGGATCCATATGTGGTATGTGAAAAGAATAGTCATGAAATGACTCCAGTTGTTGTTAGTAAAAAGAACACACATGCAATGACACTGGTGGATCCATGTGTGGTCTCTGAAGAGAACACACATGCAATGACTCTGGCTGTTGTTAGTAAAAATAACACACATGCAATGACACTAGTGAATCCATATGTGGTATGTGAAAAGAACACACATGCATTGACTCCTGTTGTTGTTAGTAAAAAGAACACACATGCAATGACACTGGTTGTTGTTAGTAAAAATAACACACATGCAATGACACTGGTGGATCACTAGGTGGATTGTGAAAAGAACACACATGCAATGACACTGGTGGATCCATAGGTGGATTGTGAAAAGAACACACATGCAATGACACTAGTGGATCCATATGTGGTATGTGAAAAGAATAGTCATGAAATGACTCCAGTTGTTGTTAGTAAAAAGAACACACATGCAATGACATCAGGATCCATGTGGTCTCTGAAGAGAACACACATTTCAATGACACTGGTGGATCCATATGTGGTATGTGAAAAGAACACACATGCAATGACTCCAGTTGTTGTTAGTAAAAAGAATACACATGCAATGACACTGGTTGTTGTTAGTAAAAAGAACACACATGCAATGACACTGGTGGATCCATAGGTGGATTGTGAAAAGAACACACATGCAATGACTCTGGTTGTTGTTAGTAAAAAGAACACACATGCAATGACACTGGTGGATCCATAGGTGGATTGTGAAAAGAACACACATGCAATGAAACTGGTGGATCCATATGTGTATGTGAAAAGAATAGTCATGAAATGACTCCAATTGTTGTTAGTAAAAAGAACACGCATGCAATGACACTGGTGGATTCATGCGTGGTCTCTGAAGAGAACACACATGCAATGATTCTGGTTGTTGTTAGTAAAAATAACACACATGCAATGACTCTGGTTGTTGTTAGTAAAAAGAGCACACATGCAATGACATTGGTGGATCTATGTGTGGTCTCTGAAGAGAACACACATTTCAATGACACTGGTGGATCCATATGTGGTATGTGAAAAGAACACATATGTAATGACTCTAGTTGTTGTTAGTAAAAAGAACACACATGCAATGACACTGGTGGATCCATGTGTGGTCTCTAAAGAGAACACACATTTCAATGACACTGGTGGATCCATATGTGGTATGTGAAAAGAACACACATGAAATGACTCATGTTGTTGTTAGTAAAAGGAACACACATGCAATGACACTGGTTGTTGTTAGTAAAAAGAACACACATGCGATGACACTGGTGGATCCATAGGTGGATTGTGAAAAGAACACACATGCAATGACTCTGGTTGTTGTTAGTAAAAAGAACACACATGCAATGACTCTGGTTGTTGTTAGTAAAAAGAACACACATGCAATGACACTGGTGGATCCATAGGTGGATTGTGAAAAGAACACACATGCAATGACACTAGTGGATCCGAATGTGGTATGTGAAAAGAATAGTCATGAAATGACTCTAGTTGTTGTTAGTAAAAAGAACACACATGCAATGACACTGGTGGATCCATGTGTGGTATCTAAAGAGAACACACATGCAATGACTCTAGCTGTTGTTAGTAAAAAGAGCACACATTTCAATGACACTGGTGGATCCATACGTGGTATGTTAAAATAATAGTCATGAAATGACTCAAGTTGTTTTTAATAAAAAGAACACACATGCAATGACACTGGTGGATCCTTGTGTGGTCTCTGAAGAGAACACACATTTCAATGACACTGGTGGATCCATGTGTGGTCTTTGAAGAGAACACACATGCAATGACTCTGGTTGTTGTTAGTAAAAAGAACACACATGCAATGACACTGGTGGATCCATAGGTGGTCTCTGAAGAGAACACACATGCAATGAAACTGGTGGAACCATATGTGGTATCTGAAAAGGACACAAATGCAATGACTCTGGTTGTTGTTAGTAAAAAGAACACACATGCAGTGACACCGGTGTATCCATAGGTGGATTATGAAAAGAACACACATGCAATGAATCTTGTTGTTGTTAGTAAAAAGAACACACATGCAATGACCCTGTGCATCCATAGGTGGATTGTGAAAAGAACACACATGCAATGACTCCAGTTGTTGTTAGTAAAAAGAACACACATGCAATGACACTAGTGGATTCATGTGTGGGCTCTGAAGAGAACACACATTTCAATGACACTGGTGGATCCATATTTGGTATGTTAAAAGAACACACATGCAATGAATCCAGTTGTTGTTAGTAAAAAGAACACGCATGCAATGACACTGGTGGATTCATGTGTGGTCTCTGAAGAGAACACACATGGAATGATTCTGGTTGTTGTTAGTAAAAATAACACACATGCAATGACTCTGATTGTTGTTAGGAAAAAGAGCACACATGAAGTGACATTGGTGGATCCATGTGTGGTCTCTGAAGAGAACACACATTTCATTGACACTGGTCGTTCCATATGTGGTATGTGAAAAGAACACATATGCAATGACTCTAGTTGTTGTTAGTAAAAAGAACACACATGCAACGACACTGGTGGATCCATGTGTGGTCTCTGAAGAGAACACACATTTCAATGACACTGGTGGATCCATATGTGGTATGTGAAAAGAACACACATGAAATGACTCTAGTTATTGTTAGTAAAAAGAACACACATGCAATGACACTGGTGGATCCATGTGTGGTCTCTAAAGAGAATGCACATGCAATGACACAGGTTGTTGGTAGTAAGAATAGCACACATGCAATGACACTAGTGGATCCATAGGTGGTCTCTGAAGAGAACACACATTTCAATGACACTGGTGGATCCATATGTGGTATGTGAAAAGAACACACATGAAATGACTCCTGTTGTTGTTAGTAAAAAAGAACACACATGAAATGACACTGTTGCTGTTACTAAAAAGAACACACATGCAACGACATTGGTGGATCCATAGGTGGATTGTGAAAAGAACACACATGCAATGACTCCAGTTGTTGTTAGTAAAAAGAAATCACATGCAATGACACTAGTGGATCCATATGTGGTATGTGAAAAGAACACACATTTCATTGACACTGGTGGATCCATATGTGGTATGTGAAAAGAACACATATGCAATGACTCCTTTTGTTGTTAGCAAAAAGAACACACATGCAATGACACTGGTGGATCCATGTGTGGTCTTTGAAGGGAACACACATTTCAATGACACTGGTGGATCCATATATGGTATGTGAACAGAACACACATGAAATGAGTACAGTTGTTGTTAGTAAAAAGAACACACATGCAATGCCACTGGTGGATCCATGTGTGGTCTCTGAAGAGAACACACATGCAACGACTATGATTGTTGTTAGTAAAAATAGCACACATGCAATGACACTAGTGGATCCATAGGTGGTCTCTGAAGAGAACACACATTTCAATGACACTAGTGGATCCATATGTGGTATGTGAAAAGAACACACATGAAATGACTCTAGTTGTTGTTAGTAAAAAGAACACACATGCAATGACACTGGTTGTTGTTAGTAAAAAGAACACACATGCAATGACACTGGTGGATCCATAGGTGGATTGTGAAAAGAACACACATGCAATGACTCTGGTTGTTCTTAGTAAAAAGAACACACATGTAATGACACTGGTGGATCCATAGGTGGATTGTGAAAAGAACACACATGAAATGACACTGGTTGTTGTTAGTAAAAATAACACACATGTAATAACACTGGTGGATCCATAGGTGGATTGTGAAAAGAACACACATGCAATGACTCCAGTTGTTGTTAGTAAAAAGAACACACATGCAATGACACTGGTGGATCCATATGTGGTATGTGAAAAGAACACACATGCAATGACACTGGTGGATCCATGTGTGGTCTCTGAAGAGAACACACATGCAATGACTCTTGCTGTTGTTAGTAAAAATAACACACATGCAATGACACTAGTGGATCCATATGTGGTATGTGAAAAGAACACACATGCATTGACTCCAGTTGTTGTTAGTAAAAAGAACACACATGCAATGACACTGGTGGATCCATAGGTGGATTGTGAAAAGAACACACATGCAATGACACTGGTGGATCCATAGGTGGATTGTGAAAAGAACACACATGCAATGACTCCAGTTGTTGTTAGTAAAAAGAACACACATGCAATGACACTGGTGGATCCATATGTGGTATGTGAAAAGAACACACATGCAATGACTCTGGTTGTTGTTAGTAAAAAGAACACACATGTAATGACACTAGTGGATCCATGTGTGGTCTCTAAAGAGAACACACATTTCAATGACACTGGTGGATCCATATGTGGTATGTGAAAAGAACACATATGCAATGACTCTAGTTGTTGTTAGTAAAAAGAACACACATGCAATGACACCGGTGGATCCATGTGTGGTCTCTGAAGAGAACACACATCTCAATGACACTGGTGGATCCATGTGTGGTCTCTGAAGAAAACACACATGCAATGATTCTTGTTGTTGTTAGTAAAAGGAACACACATGCAATGACACTGGTTGTTGTTAGTAAAAAGAACACACATGCGATGACACTGTTGGATCCATAGGTGGATTGTGAAAAGAACACACATGCAATGACTCTGGTTGTTGTTAGTAAAAAGAACACACATGCAATGACACTGGTGGATCCATAGGTGGATTGTGAAAAGAACACACATGCAATGACACTGGTGGATCCATAGGTGGATTGTGAAAAGAACACACATGCAATGACACTAGTGGATCCATATGTGGTATGTGAAAAGAATAGTCATGAAATGACTCCAGTTGTTGTTAGTAAAAAGAACACACATGCAATGACACTGGTGGATCCATGTGTGGTATCTAAAGAGAACACACATGCAATGACTCTAGCTGTTGTTAGTAAAAAGAGCACACATTTCAATGACACTGGTGGATCCATATGTGGTATGTGAAAATAATAGTCATGAAATGACTCTAGTTGTTGTTAGTAAAAAGAATACACATGCAATGACACTGGTGGATCCATGTGTGGTCTCTGAAGAGAACACACATTTCAATGACACTAGTGGATCCATGTGTGGTCTTTGAAGAGAACACACATGCAATGACTCTGGTTGTTGTTAGTAAAAAGAACACACATGCAATGACACTGGTGGATCCATAGGTGGTCTTTGAAGAGAACACACATGCAATGAAACTGGTGGATCCATATGTGTTATCTGAAAAGAACACACATACAATGACTCTGGTTGTTGTTAGTAAAAAGAACACACATGCAGTGACACCGGTGTATCCATAGGTGGATTGTGAAAAGAACACACCTGCAATGAATCTTATTGTTGTTAGTAAAAAGAACACACATGCAATGACACTGTGCATCCATAGGTGGATTGTGAAAAGAACACACATGCAATGACTCCAGTTGTTGTTAGTAAAAAGAACACACATGCAACAACACTGGTGGATTCATGTGTGGGCTCTGAAGAGAACACACATTTCAATGACACTGGTGGATCCATATGTGGTATGTGAAAAGAATACGCATGCAATGACTCTAGTTGTTGTTAGTAAAAATAACACACATGCAATGACACTTGTGGATTCATGTGTGGTCTCTGAAGAGAACACACATTTCAATGACACTGGTGGATCCATATGTGGTATGTGAAAAGAATAGTCATGAAATGACTCCAGTTGTTGTTAGTAAAAAGAACACACATGCAATGACACTGGTGGATCCATGTGTGGTCTCTGAAGAGAACACACATGCAATGACTCTGGCTGTTGTTAGTAAAAATAACACACATGCAATGACACTAGTGAATCCATATGTGGTATGTGAAAAGAACACACATGCATTGACTCCTGTTGTTGTTAGTAAAAAGAACACACATGCAATGACACTGGTTGTTGTTAGTAAAAATAACACACATGCAATGACACTGGTGGATCACTAGGTGGATTGTGAAAAGAACACACATGCAATGACACTGGTGGATCCATAGGTGGATTGTGAAAAGAACACACATGCAATGACACTAGTGGATCCATATGTGGTATGTGAAAAGAATAGTCATGAAATGACTCTAGTTGTTGTTAGTAAAAAGAACACACATGCAATGACACTGGTGGATCCATATGTGGTATGTGAAAAGAACACACATGCAATGACTCTGCTTGTTGTTAGTAAAAAGAACACACATGCAATGACACTGGTGGATCCATGTGTGGTCTCTGAAGAGAACACACATTTCAATGACACTGGTGGATCCATATGTGGTATGTGAAAAGAACACACATGCAATGACTCCAGTTGTTGTTAGTAAAAAGAATACACATGCAATGACACTGGTTGTTGTTAGTAAAAAGAACACACATGCAATGACACTGGTGGATCCATAGGTGGATTGTGAAAAGAACACACATGCAATGACTCTGGTTGTTGTTAGTAAAAAGAACACACATGCAATGACACTGGTGGATCCATAGGTGGATTGTGAAAAGAACACACATGCAATGAAACTGGTGGATCCATATGTGTATGTGAAAAGAATAGTCATGAAATGACTCCAGTTGTTGTTAGTAAAAAGAACACGCATGCAATGACACTGGTGGATCCATGTGTGGTCTCTGAAGAGAACACACGTGCAATGATTCTTGTTGTTGTTAGTAAAAATAACACACATGCAATGACTCTGGTTGTTGTTAGTAAAAAGAGCACACATGCAATGACATTGGTGGATCCATGTGTGGTCTCTGAAGAGAACACACATTTCAATGACACTGGTGGATCCATATGTGGTATGTGAAAAGAACACATATGCAATGACTCCAGTTGTTGTTAGTAAAAAGAACACACATGCAATGACACTGGTGGATCCATGTGTGGTCTCTAAAGAGAACACACATTTCAATGACACTGGTGGATCCATATGTGGTATGTGCAAAGAACACACATGAAATGACTCATATTGTTGTTAGTAAAAGGAACACACATGCAATGACACTGGTTGTTGTTAGTAAAAAGAACACACATGCGATGACACTGGTGGATCCATAGGTGGATTGTGAAAAGAACACACATGCAATGACTCTGGTTGTTGTTAGTAAAAAGAACACACATGCAATGACTCTGGTTGTTGTTAGTAAAAAGAACACACATGCAATGACACTGGTGGATCCATAGGTGGATTGTGAAAAGAACACACATGCAATGACACTAGTGGATCCATATGTGGTATGTGAAAAGAATAGTCATGAAATGACTCTAGTTGTTGTTAGTAAAAAGAACACACATGCAATGACACTGGTGGATCCATGTGTGGTATCTAAAGAGAACACACATGCAATGACTCTAGCTGTTGTTAGTAAAAGGAGCACACATTTCAATGACACCGGTGGATCCATATGTGGTATGTGAAAATAATAGTCATGAAATGACTCCTGTTGTTATTAGTAAAAAAACACACATGCAATGACACTGGTGGATCCATGTGTGGTCTCTGAAGAGAACACACATTTCAATGACACTGGTGGAT
Source organism: Avena insularis (assembly GCA_023614405.1). Classification (NCBI taxonomy): domain Eukaryota; kingdom Viridiplantae; phylum Streptophyta; class Magnoliopsida; order Poales; family Poaceae; genus Avena; species Avena insularis. The sequence goes on along the minus strand of JAJUPC010000052.1, from coordinate 567,627 downwards.
CCATGTGTGGTCTTTGAAGAGAACACACATGCAATGACTCTGGTTGTTGTTAGTAAAAAGAACACACATGCAATGACACTGGTGGATCCATAGGTGGTCTCTGAAGAGAACACACATGCAATGAAACTGGTGGAACCATATGTGGTATCTGAAAAGGACACAAATGCAATGACTCTGGTTGTTGTTAGTAAAAAGAACACACATGCAGTGACACCGGTGTATCCATAGGTGGATTATGAAAAGAACACACATGCAATGAATCTTGTTGTTGTTAGTAAAAAGAACACACATGCAATGACCCTGTGCATCCATAGGTGGATTGTGAAAAGAACACACATGCAATGACTCCAGTTGTTGTTAGTAAAAAGAACACACATGCAATGACACTAGTGGATTCATGTGTGGGCTCTGAAGAGAACACACATTTCAATGACACTGGTGGATCCATATTTGGTATGTTAAAAGAACACACATGCAATGAATCCAGTTGTTGTTAGTAAAAAGAACACGCATGCAATGACACTGGTGGATTCATGTGTGGTCTCTGAAGAGAACACACATGGAATGATTCTGGTTGTTGTTAGTAAAAATAACACACATGCAATGACTCTGATTGTTGTTAGGAAAAAGAGCACACATGAAGTGACATTGGTGGATCCATGTGTGGTCTCTGAAGAGAACACACATTTCATTGACACTGGTGGTTCCATATGTGGTATGTGAAAAGAACACATATGCAATGACTCTAGTTGTTGTTAGTAAAAAGAACACACATGCAACGACACTGGTGGATCCATGTGTGGTCTCTGAAGAGAACACACATTTCAATGACACTGGTGGATCCATATGTGGTATGTGAAAAGAACACACATGAAATGACTCTAGTTATTGTTAGTAAAAAGAACACACATGCAATGACACTGGTGGATCCATGTGTGGTCTCTAAAGAGAATGCACATGCAATGACTCTGGTTGTTGTTAGTAAGAATAGCACACATGCAATGACACTAGTGGATCCATAGGTGGTCTCTGAAGAGAACACACATTTCAATGACACTGGTGGATCCATATGTGGTATGTGAAAAGAACACACATGAAATGACTCCTGTTGTTGTTAGTAAAAAAGAACACACATGCAATGACACTGGTTGCTGTTACTAAAAAGAACACACATGCAACGACATTGGTGGATCCATAGGTGGATTGTGAAAAGAACACACATGCAATGACTCCAGTTGTTGTTAGTAAAAAGAAATCACATGCAATGACACTAGTGGATCCATATGTGGTATGTGAAAAGAACACACATTTCATTGACACTGGTGGATCCATATGTGGTATGTGAAAAGAACACATATGCAATGACTCCTTTTGTTGTTAGCAAAAAGAACACACATGCAATGACACTGGTGGATCCATGTGTGGTCTTTGAAGGGAACACACATTTCAATGACACTGGTGGATCCATATATGGTATGTGAACAGAACACACATGAAATGAGTACAGTTGTTGTTAGTAAAAAGAACACACATGCAATGCCACTGGTGGATCCATGTGTGGTCTCTGAAGAGAACACACATGCAACGACTATGATTGTTGTTAGTAAAAATAGCACACATGCAATGACACTAGTGGATCCATAGGTGGTCTCTGAAGAGAACACACATTTCAATGACACTAGTGGATCCATATGTGGTATGTGAAAAGAACACACATGAAATGACTCTAGTTGTTGTTAGTAAAAAGAACACACATGCAATGACACTGGTTGTTGTTAGTAAAAAGAACACACATGCAATGACACTGGTGGATCCATAGGTGGATTGTGAAAAGAACACACATGCAATGACTCTGGTTGTTCTTAGTAAAAAGAACACACATGTAATGACACTGGTGGATCCATAGGTGGATTGTGAAAAGAACACACATGAAATGACACTGGTTGTTGTTAGTAAAAATAACACACATGTAATGACACTGGTGGATCCATAGGTGGATTGTGAAAAGAACACACATGCAATGACTCCAGTTGTTGTTAGTAAAAAGAACACACATGCAATGACACTGGTGGATCCATATGTGGTATGTGAAAAGAACACACATGCAATGACACTGGTGGATCCATGTGTGGTCTCTGAAGAGAACACACATGCAATGACTCTTGCTGTTGTTAGTAAAAATAACACACATGCAATGACACTAGTGGATCCATATGTGGTATGTGAAAAGAACACACATGCATTGACTCCAGTTGTTGTTAGTAAAAAGAACACACATGCAATGACACTGGTGGATCCATAGGTGGATTGTGAAAAGAACACACATGCAATGACACTGTTGGATCCATAGGTGGATTGTGAAAAGAACACACATGCAATGACTCCAGTTGTTGTTAGTAAAAAGAACACACATGCAATGACACTGGTGGATCCATATGTGGTATGTGAAAAGAACACACATGCAATGACTCTGGTTGTTGTTAGTAAAAAGAACACACATGTAATGACACTAGTGGATCCATGTGTGGTCTCTGAAGAGAACACACATTTCAATGACACTGGTGGATCCATATGTGGTATGTGAAAAGAACACATATGCAATGACTCTAGTTGTTGTTAGTAAAAAGAACACACATGCAATGACACTGGTGGATCCATGTGTGGTCTCTGAAGAGAACACACATTTCAATGACACTGGTGGATCCATATGTGGTATGTGAAAAGAACACACATGAAATGACTCATGTTGTTGTTAGTAAAAGGAACACACATGCAATGACACTGGTTGTTGTTAGTAAAAAGAACACACATGCGATGACACTGGTGGATCCATAGGTGGATTGTGAAAAGAACACACATGCAATGACTCTGGTTGTTGTTAGTAAAAAGAACACACATGCAATGACACTGGTGGATCCATAGGTGGATTGTGAAAAGAACACACATGCAATGACACTGGTGGATCCATAGGTGGATTGTGAAAAGAACACACATGCAATGACACTAGTGGATCCATATGTGGTATGTGAAAAGAATAGTCATGAAATGACTCTAGTTGTTGTTAGTAAAAAGAACACACATGCAATGACACTGGTGGATCCATGTGTGGTATCTAAAGAGAACACACATGCAATGACTCTAGCTGTTTTTAGTAAAAAGAGCACACATTTCAATGACACCGGTGGATCCATATGTGGTATGTGAAAATAATAGTCATGAAATGACTCCAGTTGTTGTTTGTAAAAAAACACGCATGCAATGACACTGGTGGATCCATGTGTGGTCTCTGAAGAGAACACACATTTCAATGACACTAGTGGATCCATGTGTGGTCTTTGAAGAGAACACACATGCAATGACTCTGATTGTTGTTAGTAAAAAGAACACACATGCAATAACACTAGTGGATCCATAGGTGGTCTATGAAGAGAACACACATGCAATGAAACTGGTGGATCCATATGTGGTATCTGAAAAGAACACAAATGCAATGACTCTGGTTGTTGTTAGTAAAAAGAAGTCACATGTAGTGACACCGGTGTATCCATAGGTGGATTATGAAAAGAACACACATGCAATGAATCTTGTTGTTGTTAGTAAAAAGAACACACATGCAATGACCCTGTGCATCCATAGGTGGATTGTGAAAAGAACACACATGCAATGACTCCAGTTGTTGTTAGTAAAAAGAACACACATGCAATGACACTGGTGGATTCATGTGTGGGCTCTGAAGAGAACACACATTTCAATGACACTGGTGGATCCATATTTGGTATGTTAAAAGAACACACATCAATGACTCCAGTTGTTGTTAGTAAAAAGAACACGCATGGAATGACACTGGTGGATTCATGTGTGGTCTCTGAAGAGAACACACATGGAATGATTCTGGTTGTTGTTAGTAAAAATAACACACGTGCAATGACTCTGATTGTTGTTAGTAAAAAGAGCACACATGCAGTGACATTGGTGGATCCATGTGTGGTCTCTGAAGAGAACACACATTTCATTGACACTGGTGGTTCCATATGTGGTATGTGAAAAGAACACATATGCAGTGACTCCAGTTGTTGTTAGTAAAAAGAACACACATGCAATGACACTGGTGGATCCATGTGTGGTCTCTAAAGAGAACACACATTTCAATGACACTGGTGGATCCATATGTGGTATGTGAAAAGAAGACACATGAAATGACTCAAGTTGTTGTTAGTAAAAAGAACACTCATGCAATGACACTGGTGGATCCATGTGTGGTCTCTAAAGAGAACACACATGCAATGACTCTGGTTGTTGTTAGTAAGAATAGCACACATGCAATGACACTAGTGGATCCATAGGTGGTCTCTGAAGAGAACACACATTTCAATGACACTGGTGGATCCATATGTGGTATGTGAAAAGAACACACATGAAATGACTCCTGATGTTGTTAGTAAAAAAGAACACACATGCAATGACACTAGTTGTTGTTAGTAAAAATAACACACATGCAATGACACTGGTGGATCGATAGGTGGATTGTGAAAAGAACACACATGCAATGACTCCAGTTGTTGTTAGTAAAAAGAAAACACATGCCATGGCACTGGTGGATCCATATGTGGTATGTGAAAATAACACACATGCAATGACTCTGGTTATTTTTAGCAAAAAGCACACATATGCAATGACACTGGTGGATCCATGAGTGGTCTCTGAAGAAAATACACAGTTCAATGACACTGGTGGATCCATATGTGCTTTGTGAAAAGAACACACATGCAATGAATCCAGTTGTTGTTAGTAAAAAGAACACACAGGTAATGACACTGGTGGATCCATATGTGGATTGTGAAAAGAACACACATGCAATGACTCTGGTTGTTGTTAGTAAAAAGAACACACATGTAATGACACTGGTGGATCCATAGGTGCATTGTGAAAAGAACACACATGCAATGAAACTGGTGGATCCATATGTGATATGTGAAAAGAATAGTCAAGAAATGACTCCAGTTGTTGTTAGTAAAAAGAACACACATGCAATGACACTGGTGGATAAATATGTGGTCTCTGAAGAGAACACACGTCCAATGACTCTAGCTATGGTTAATGAGAAGAACACACAATTCAATGACACTGGTGGATCCATATGTGTTATGTGAAAAGAATAGTCATGAAATGACACCAGTTGTTGTTAGTAAAAAGAACACACATGCAATGACACTGGTGGATCCATGTGTGGTCTCTTAAGAGAACCCACATGCAATGACTCTGGCTGTTGTTAGTAAAAAGATCACACATGCAATGACACTGGTGGATCCATAGGTGGATTGTGAAAAGAACACACATGCAATGACTGCAGTTGTTGTTAGTGAAAAGAACACACATGCAGTGACATTGGTGGATCCATGCGTGGTCTCTGAAGAGAACACACATTTCAATGACACTAGTGGATCCATATGTGGTATGTGAAAAGAACACACATGCAATGACTCCAGTTGTTGTTAGTAAAAAGAACATGCATGCAATGACACTGGTGGATCCATGTGTGGTCTCTAAAGAGAACACACATGCAATGACTCTGGTTGTTGTTAGTAAAAATAACACACATGCAATGACTCTGGTTGTTGTTAGTAAAAAGAGCACACATGCAATAACATTGGTGGATCCATGTGTGGTATCTGAAGAGAACACACATTTCATTGACACTGGTGGATCCATATGTGGTATGTGAAAAGAACACATATGCAATGACTCCAGTTGTTGTTAGCAAAAAGAACACACATGCAATGACACTGGTGGATCCATGTGTTGTCTTTGAAGGGAACACACATTTCAATGACACCGGTGGATCCATATGTGGTATGTGAAAAGAACACACATGAAATGAGTACAGTTGTTGTTAGTAAAAAGAACACACATGCAATGCCTCTGGTGTATCCATGTGTGGTCTCTAAAGAGAACAAATGCAAAGACTATGATTGTTGTTAGTAAAAATAGCACACATGCAATGACACTAGTGGATCCATAGGTGGTCTCTGAAGAGAACACCCATTTCAATGACACTAGTGGATCCATATGTGGTATGTGAAAAGAACACACATGAAATGACTCTAGTTGTTGTTAGTAAAAAGAACAGACATGCAATGACACTGGTTGTTGTTAGTAAAAAGAACGCACATGCAATGACACTGGTGGATCCAAGGTGGATTGTGAAAAGAACACACATGTAATGACACTGGTGGATCCATAGGTGGATTGTGAAAAGAACACACATGCAATGACACTGCTTGTTGTTAGTAAAAATAACACACATGCAATGACACTGGTGGATCCATAGGTGGATTGTGAAAAGAACACACATGCAATGACTCCAGTTGTTGTTAGTAAAAAGAACACACATACAATGACACTGGTGGATCCATATGTGGTATGTGAAAAGAACACACATGCAATGACACTGGTGGATCCATGTGTGGTCTCTGAAGAGAACACACATGCATTGACTGCAGTTGTTGTTAGTAAAAAGAACACACATGCAATGACACTGGTGGATCCATATGTGGTATGTGAAAAGAACACACATGAATGACTCTGGTTGTTTTTAGTAAAAAGAACACACATGCAATGACACTGGTGGATCCATGTGTGGTCTCTAAAGAGAACACACATTTCAATGACACTGGTGGATCCATATGTGGTATGTGCAAAGAACACACATGCAATGACTCCAGTTGTTGTTAGTAAAAAGAACACACATGCAATGACACTGGTTGTTAGTAAAAAGAACACACATGCAATGACACTGGTGGATCCATAGGTGGATTGTGAAAAGAACACACATGCAATGACTCTGGTTGTTGTTAGTAAAAAGAACACACATGCAATGACACTGGTGGATCCATGGGTGGATTGTGAAAAGAACACACATGCAATGAAACTGGTGGGTCCATATGTGTATGTGAAAAGAATTGTCATGAAATGAATCCAGTTGTTGTTAGTAAAAAGAACACGCATGCAATGAAACTGGTGGATTCATGCGTGGTCTCTGAAGACAACACACATGCAATGATTCTGGTTGTTGTTAGTAAAAATAACACACATGCAATGACATTGGTGGATCCATGTGTGGTCTCTGAAGAGAACACACATTTCAATGACACTGGTGGATCCATAGGTGGATTGTGAAAAGAACACACATGCAATGACACTAGTGGATCCATATGTGGTATGTGAAAAGAATAGTCACGAAATGACTCCAGTTGCTGTTAGTAAAAAGAACACACATGCAATGACACTGGTGGATCCATGTGTGGTATATAAAGAGAACACACGTGCAATGACTCTAGCTGTTGTTAGTAAAAAGAGCACACATTTCAATGACACCGGTGGATCCATATGTGGTATGTGAAAATAATAGTCATGAAATGACTCCAGTTGTTGTTAGTAAAAAGAACACACTTGCAATGACACTGGTGGATCCATGTGTGGTCTCTGAAGAGGACACACATTTCAATGACACTGGTGGATACATGTGTGGTCTTTGAAGAGAACACACATGCAATGACTCTGGTTGTTGTTAGTAAAAAGAACACACATGCAATGACACTGGTGGATCCATAGGTGGTCTCTGAAGAGAACACACATGTAATGAAACTGGTGGATCCATATGTGGTATATGAAAAGAACACAAATGCAATGACTCTGGTTGTCGTTAGTAAAAACAACACACATGCAGTGACACCGGTGTATCCATAGGTGGATTGTGAAAAGAACACACATGCAATTAATCTTCTTGTTGTTAGTAAAAAGAACACACATGCAATGACCCTGTGCATCCATAGGTGGATTGTGAAAAGAACACACATGCAATGACTCCAGTTGTTGTTAGTAAAAAGAACACACATGCAATGACACTGGTAGATTCATGTGTGGGCTCTGAAGAGAACACACATTTCAATGACACTGGTGGATCCATATTTGGTATGTTAAAAGAACAAACATGCAATGACTCTAGTTGTTGTTAGTAAAAATAACACGCATGCAATGACACTGGTGGATTCATGTGTGGTCTCTGAAGAGAACACACATGGAATGATTCTGGTTATTGTTAGTAAAAATAACACACATGCAATGACTCTGATTGTTGTTACTAAAAAGAGCAAATATGCAGTAACATTGGTGGATCCATGTGTGTTCTCTGAAGAGAACACATATTTCATTGACACTGGTGGTTCCATATGTGGTATGTGAAAAGAACACATATGAAATGACTCCAGTTGTCGTTAGTAAAAAGAACACACATGCAATGACACTGGTGGATCCATGTGTGGTCTCTGAAGAGAACACACATTTCAATGACACTGGTGGATCCATATGTGGTATGTGAAAAGAACACACATGAAATGACTCCTATTGTTGTTAGTAAAAAAGAACACACATCCAATGACACTGGTTGTTGTTACTAAAAAGAACACACATGCAACGACACTGGTGGATCCGTAGGTGGATTGTGAAAAGAACACACATGCAAAGACTCCAGTTGTTGTTAGTAAAAATAAAACACATGCAATGACACTAGTGGAGCCATATGTGGTATGTGAAAAGAACACACATGCAATGACTCTGGTTTTTTTAGTAAAAAGCACACACATGCAATGACATTGGTGGATCCATGTGTGGTCTCTGAAGAGAACACACATTTCAATGACACTGGTGGATCCATATTTGGTATGTGAAAAGAACACACATGCAATGAATCCAGTTGTTGTTAGTAAAAAGAACACACAGGTAATGACACTGGTGGATCCATAGGTGGATTGTGAAAAGAACACATATGCAATGACTCTGGTTGTTGTTAGTAAAAAGAACACACATGTAATGACACTGGTGGATCCATAGGTGGATTGTGAAAAGAACACACATGCAATGAAACTGGTGGATCCATATGTGGTATGTGAAAAGAATAGTCAAGAAATGACTCTAGTCGTTGTTAGTAAAAAGACAACATTCAATGACACTGGTGGATAAATATGTGGTGTCTGAAGACAACACACATCCAATGACTCTAGCTATGGTTAATGAGAAGAACACACATTTCAATGACACTGGTGGATCCATATGTGTTATGTGAAAAGAATAGTCATGAAATGACTCCAGTTGTTGTTAGTAAAAAGAACACACATGCAATGACACTGGTGGATCCATGTGTGGTCTCTAAAGAGAACACACATGCAATGACTCTGGCTGTTGTTAGTAAAAAGAGCACACATGCAATGACACTGGTGGATCCATAGGTGGATTGTGAAAAGAACACACATGCAATGACTGCAGTTGTTGTTAGTGAAAAGAACACACATGCAGTGACACTGGTGGATCCATGTGTGGTCTCTGAAGAGAACACACATTTCAATGACACTGGTGGATCCATATGTGGTATGTGAAAAGAACACACATGCAATGACTCCAGTTGTTGTTAGTAAAAAGAACATGCATGCAATGACACTGGTGGATCCATGTGTGGTCTCTAAAGAGAACACACATGCAATGACTCTGGTTGTTGTTAGTAAAAATAACACACATGCAATGACTCTGGTTGTTGTTAGTAAAAAGAGCACACATGCAATAACATTGGTGGATCCATGTGTGTCTCAAGAGAACACACATTTCATTGACACTAGTGGATCCATATGTGGTATGTGAAAAGAACACATATGCAATGACTCTTGTTGTTAGCAAAAGAACACACATGCAATGACACTAGTGGATCCATGTGTGGTCTCTGAAGGGAACACACATTTCAATGACACTAGTGGATCCATATGTGGTATGTGAAAAGAACACACATGAAATGAGTACAGTTGTTGTTAGTAAAAAGAACACACATGCTATGCCACTGGTGGATCCATGTGTGGTCTCTGAAGAGAACACACATGCAACGACTATGATTGTTGTTAGTAAAAATAGCACACATGCAATGACACTAGTGGATCCGTATGTGGTCTCTGAAGAGAACACACATTTCAATGACACTTGTGGATCCATATGTGGTATGTGAAAAGAACAGACATGAAATGACTCTAGTTGTTGTTAGTAAAAATAACACACATGCAATGACTCTGGTTGTTGTTAGTAAAAAGAACGCACATGCAATGACACTGGTGGATCCATAGGTGGATTGTGAAAAGAACACACATGCAATGACTCTGGTTGTTGCTAGTAAAAATAACACACATGCAATGACTCTGGTTGTTGTTAGTAAAAAGAGCACACATGCAATAACATTGGTGGATCCATGTGTGGTCTCTGAAGAGAACACACATTTCATTGACACTGGTGGTTCCATATGTGGTATGTGAAAAGAACACATATGCAATGACTCCAGTTGTCGTTAGTAAAAAGAACACACATGCAATGACACTGGTGGATCCATGTGTGGTCTCTGAAGAGAACACACATTTCAATGACACTAGTGGATCCATATGTGGTATGTGAAAAGAACACACATGAAATGACTCCTATTGTTGTTAGTAAAAAAGAACACACATCCAATGACACTGGTTGTTGTTACTAAAAAGAACACACATGCAACGACACTGGTGGATCCGTAGGTGGATTGTGAAAAGAACACACATGCAAAGACTCCAGTTGTTGTTAGTAAAAATAAAACACATGCAATGACACTAGTGGAGCCATATGTGGTATGTGAAAAGAACACACATGCAATGACTCTGGTTTTTTTAGTAAAAAGCACACACATGCAATGACACGGGAGGATCAATGTGTGGTCTCTGAAGAACACACATTTCAATGACACTGGTGGATCCATATTTGGTATGTGAAAAGAACACACATGCAATGAATCCAGTTGTTGTTAGTAAAAAGAACACACAGGTAATGACACTGGTGGATCCATAGGTGGATTGTGAAAAGAACACATATGCAATGACTCTGGTTGTTGTTAGTAAAAAGAACACACATGTAATGACACTGGTGGATCCATAGGTGGATTGTGAAAAGAACACACATGCAATGAAACTGGTGGATCCATATGTGGTATGTGAAAAGAATAGTCAAGAAATGACTCTAGTCGTTGTTAGTAAAAAGAACACACATGCAATGACATGTGGATAAATATGTGGTGTCTGAAGACAACACACATCCAATGACTCTAGCTATGGTTAATGAGAAGAACACACATTTCAATGACACTGGTGGATCCATATGTGTTATGTGAAAAGAATAGTCATGAAATGACTCCAGTTGTTGTTAGTAAAAAGAACACAAATGCAATGACATCAGGATCCATGTGTGGTCTCTAAAGAGAACACACATGCAATGACTCTGGCTGTTGTTAGTAAAAAGAGCACACATGCAATGACACTGGTGGATCCATAGGTGGATTGTGAAAAGAACACACATGCAATGACTGCAGTTGTTGTTAGTGAAAAGAACACACATGCAGTGACACTGGTGGATCCATGTGTGGTCTCTGAAGAGAACACACATTTCAATGACACTGGTGGATCCATATGTGGTATGTGAAAAGAACACACATGCAATGACTCAGTTGTTAGTAAAAAGAACATGCATGCAATGACACTGGTGGATCCATGTGTGGTCTCTAAAGAGAACACACATGCAATGACTCTGGTTGTTGTTAGTAAAAATAACACACATGCAATGACTCTGGTTGTTGTTAGTAAAAAGAGCACACATGCAATAACATTGGTGGATCCATGTGTGGTCTCTGAAGAGAACACACATTTCATTGACACTAGTGGATCCATATGTGGTATGTGAAAAGAACACATATGCAATGACTCCAGTTGTTGTTAGCAAAAAGAACACACATGCAATGACACTAGTGGATCCATGTGTGGTCTCTGAAGGGAACACACATTTCAATGACACTAGTGGATCCATATGTGGTATGTGAAAAGAACACACATGAAATGAGTACAGTTGTTGTTAGTAAAAAGAACACACATGCAATGCCACTGGTGGATCCATGTGTGGTCTCTGAAGAGAACACACATGCAACGACTATGATTGTTGTTAGTAAAAATAGCACACATGCAATGACACTAGTGGATCCGTATGTGGTCTCTGAAGAGAACACACATTTCAATGACACTTGTGGATCCATATGTGGTATGTGAAAAGAACAGACATGAAATGACTCTAGTTGTTGTTAGTAAAAATAACACACATGCAATGACTCTGGTTGTTGTTAGTAAAAAGAACGCACATGCAATGACACTGGTGGATCCATAGGTGGATTATGAAAAGAACACACATGCAATGACTCTGGTTGTTGCTAGTAAAAATAACACACATGCAATGACTCTGGTTGTTGTTAGTAAAAAGAGCACACATGCAATAACATTGGTGGATCCATGTGTGGTCTCTGAAGAGAACACACATTTCATTGACACTGGTGGTTCCATATGTGGTATGTGAAAAGAACACATATGCAATGACTCCAGTTGTCGTTAGTAAAAAGAACACACATGCAATGACACTGGTGGATCCATGTGTGGTCTCTGAAGAGAACACACATTTCAATGACACTAGTGGATCGATATGTGGTATGTGAAAAGAACACACATGAAATGACTCCTATTGTTGTTAGTAAAAAAGAACACACATCCAATGACACTGGTTGTTGTTACTAAAAAGAACACACATGCAACGACACTGGTGGATCCGTAGGTGGATTGTGAAAAGAACACACATGCAAAGACTCCAGTTGTTGTTAGTAAAAATAAAACACATGCAATGACACTAGTGGAGCCATATGTGGTATGTGAAAAGAACACACATGCAATGACTCTGGTTTTTTTAGTAAAAAGCACACACATGCAATGACACTGGTGGATCCATGTGTGGTCTCTGAAGAGAACACACATTTCAATGACACTGGTGGATCCATATTTGGTATGTGAAAAGAACACACATGCAATGAATCCAGTTGTTGTTAGTAAAAAGAACACACAGGTAATGACACTGGTGGATCCATAGGTGGATTGTGAAAAGAACACATATGCAATGACTCTGGTTGTTGTTAGTAAAAAGAACACACATGTAATGACACTGGTGGATCCATAGGTGGATTGTGAAAAGAACACACATGCAATGAAACTGGTGGATCCATATGTGGTATGTGAAAAGAATAGTCAAGAAATGACTCTAGTCGTTGTTAGTAAAAAGAACACACATGCAATGACACTGGTGGATAAATATGTGGTGTCTGAAGACAACACACATCCAATGACTCTAGCTATGGTTAATGAGAAGAACACACATTTCAATGACACTGGTGGATCCATATGTGTTATGTGAAAAGAATAGTCATGAAATGACTCCAGTTGTTGTTAGTAAAAAGAACACACATGCAATGACATCAGGATCCATGTGTGGTCTCTAAAGAGAACACACATGCAATGACTCTGGCTGTTGTTAGTAAAAAGAGCACACATGCAATGACACTGGTGGATCCATAGGTGGATTGTGAAAAGAACACACATGCAATGACTGCAGTTGTTGTTAGTGAAAAGAACACACATGCAGTGACACTGGTGGATCCATGTGTGGTCTCTGAAGAGAACACACATTTCAATGACACTGGTGGATCCATATGTGGTATGTGAAAAGAACACACATGCAATGACTCCAGTTGTTGTTAGTAAAAAGAACATGCATGCAATGACACTGGTGGATCCATGTGTGGTCTCTAAAGAGAACACACATGCAATGACTCTGGTTGTTGTTAGTAAAAATAACACACATGCAATGACTCTGGTTGTTGTTAGTAAAAAGAGCACACATGCAATAACATTGGTGGATCCATGTGTGGTCTCTGAAGAGAACACACATTTCATTGACACTAGTGGATCCATATGTGGTATGTGAAAAGAACACATATGCAATGACTCCAGTTGTTGTTAGCAAAAAGAACACACATGCAATGACACTAGTGGATCCATGTGTGGTCTCTGAAGGGAACACACATTTCAATGACACTAGTGGATCCATATGTGGTATGTGAAAAGAACACACATGAAATGAGTACAGTTGTTGTTAGTAATAAGAACACACATGCAATGCCACTGGTGGATCCATGTGTGGTCTCTGAAGAGAACACACATGCAACGACTATGATTGTTGTTAGTAAAAATAGCACACATGCAATGACACTAGTGGATCCGTATGTGGTCTCTGAAGAGAACACACATTTCAATGACACTTGTGGATCCATATGTGGTATGTGAAAAGAACACACATGAAATGACTCTAGTTGTTGTTAGTAAAAATAACACACATGCAATGACTCTGGTTGTTGTTAGTAAAAAGAACGCACATGCAATGACACTGGTGGATCCATAGGTGGATTGTGAAAAGAACACACATGCAATGACTCTGGTTGTTGCTAGTAAAAATAACACACATGCAATGACTCTGGTTGTTGTTAGTAAAAAGAGCACACATGCAATAACATTGGTGGATCCATGTGTGGTCTCTGAAGAGAACACACATTTCATTGACACTGGTGGATCCATATGTGGTATGTGAAAAGAACACATATGCAATGACTCTAGTTGTTGTTAGCAAAAAGAACACACATGCAATGACACTGGTGGATCCATGTGTGGTCTCTGAAGGGAACACACATTTCAATGACACTAGTGGATCCATAAGTGGTATGTGAAAAGAACACACATGAAATGGGTACTGTTGTTGTTAGTAAAAAGAACACACATGCAATGCCACTGGTGGATCCATGTGTGGTCTCTGAAGAGAACACACATGCAACAACTATGATTGTTGTTAGTAAAAATAGCACACATGCAATGACACTAGTGGATCCATAGGTGGTCTCTGAAGAGAACACACATTTCAATGACACTAGTGGATCCATATGTGGTATGTGAAAAGAACACACATGAAATGACTCTAGTTGTTGTTAGTAAAAAGAACAGACATGCAATGACACTGGTTGTTAGTAAAAATAACGCACATGCAATGACACTGGTGGATCCATAGGTGGATTTTGAAAAGAACACACATGCAATGACTCTGGTTGTTGTTAGTAAAAAGAACACACATGTAATGACACTGGTGGATCCATAGGTGGATTGTGAAAAGAACACACATGCAATGACACTGGTGGATCCATATGTGGTATGTGAAAAGAATAGTCATGAAATGACTCTAGTTGTTGTTAGTAAAAAGAACACACATGCAATGACACTGGTGGATAACTATGTGGTCTCTTAAGTGAACACACATCCAATGACTCTGATTGTTGTTAGTAAAATTAGCACACATGCAATGACACTAGTGGATCCATATGTGGTCTCTGAACAGAACACACATTTCAATGACACTAGTGGATCCATATGTGGTATGTGAAAAGAACACACATGAAATGACTCAAGTTGTTGTTAGTAAAAAGAACACACATGCAATGACACTGGTTGTTGTTAGTAAAAAGAACACACATGGAATGACACTGTTGGATCCATAGGTGGATTGTGAAAAGAACATACATGCAATGACTCCAGTTGTTATTAGTAAAAAGAACACACATGCAATGACACTGGTGGATTCATATGTCGTATGTGAAAAGAACACACATGCAATGACTCTGGTTGTTGTTAGTAAAAAGAACACACATGCAATGACTCTGGTTGTTGTTAGTAAAAAGAACACAGATGCAATGACACTAGTGGATCCATGTGTGGTCTCTTAAGAGAACACACATTTCAATGACACTGGTGGATCCATATGTGGTATGTGAAAATAACACACATGCAATGACTCCAGTTGTTGTTAGTAAAAAGAACACACATGCAATGACACTGGTTGTTGTTAGTAAAAACAACACACATGCAATGACACTGGTGGATCCATAGGTGGATTTTGAAAAGAACACACATGCAATGACTCTGGTTGTTGTTAGTTATAAGAACACACATGCAATAACACTGGTGGATCCATAGGTGGATTGTGAAAAGAACACACATGCAATGACACTGGTGGATCCATATGTGGTATGTGAAAATAATAGTCATGAACTGACTCTAGTTGTTAGTAAAAAGAACACACATGCAATGACACTTGAGGATAAATATGTGCTCTCTGAAGAGAACACACATCCTATGACTCTAGCTATGGTTAATGAGAAGAACACACATTTCAATGACACTGGTGGATCCATATGTGGTATGTGAAAAGAATAGTCATGAAATGACTCCAGTTGTTGTTAGTAGAAAGAACACACATGCAATGACATCAGGATCCATGTGGTCTGAAGAGAACACACATGCAATGACTCTGGTTGTTGTTAGTAAAAAGAGCACACATGCAATGACACTGGTGGATCCATAGGTGGATTGTGAAAAGAACACACATGCAATGACTCTAGTTGTTGTTAGTAAAAAGAACACACATGCAATGACACTGGTGGATCCATGTGTGGTCTTTGAAGAGAACACACATTTCAATGACACTGGTGGATCCATATATGGTATGTGAAAACAACATACATGCAATGACTCCGGTTGTTGTTAGTAACAAGAACACGCATGCAATGACACTGGTGGATCCATGTGTGGTCTATAAAGAGAACACACATGCAATGACTCTGGTTGTTGTTAGTAAAAATAACACACATGAAATGACTCCAGTTGTTGTTAGTAAAAAGAGCACACATGCAACGACTCTGGTTGTTGTTAGTAAAAAGAGCACACATGCAATGACACTAGTGGATCCATAGGTGGTCTCTGAAGAGAACACACATTTCAATGATACTGGTGGATCCATATGTGGTATGTGAAAAGAACACACATGCAATGACTCCAGTTGTTGTTAGTAAAAAGAACACACATGCAATGACACTAGTAGATCCATGTGTGGTCTCTGAAGAGAACACACATTTCAATGACACTGGTGGATCCATATGTGGTATGTGAAAAGAACACAGATGAAATGACTCCAGTTGTTGTTAGTAAAAAGAACACACATGCAATAACACTGGTTGTTGTTAGTAAAAAGAACACACATGCAGTGACACTAGTGGATCCATAGGTGGATTGTGAAAAGAACACACATGCAATGACTCCAGTTGTTGTTAGTAAAAAGAACACACATGCAATGACACTGGTGGATCCATATGTGGTATGTGAAAAGAACACACATGCTATGAAACTGGTTGTTGTTAGTAAAAAGAACACACAAGCAATGACACTGGTGGATCCATGTGTGGTCTCTGAAGAGAACACAGATTTCAATGACACAGGTGGATCCATATGTGGTATGTGAAAAGAACACACATGCAACGACTCCAGTTGTTGTTAGTAAAAAGAACACACATGCAATGACACTAGTTGTTAGTAAAAAGAACACACATGCAATGACACTGGTGGATCCATAGGTGGATTTTGAAAAGAACACACATGCAATGACTCTGGTTGTTGTTAGTAAAAAGAACACACATGCAATGACACTGGTGGATCCATAGGTGGATTGTGAAAAGAACACACATGCAATGACACTGGTGGATCCATATGTGGTATCTGAAAAGAATAGTCATGAAATGACTCCAGTTGTTGTTAGTAAAAAGAACAGACATGCAATGACACTGGTGGATTAATATATGGTGTCTGAAGAGAACACAGATCCAATGACTCTAGCTATGGTTAATGAGAAGAACACACATTTCAATGACACTGGTGGATCCATATGTGGTATGTGAAAAGAATAGTCATGAAATGACTCTAGTTGTTGTTAGTAAAAAGAGTACACATGCAATGACACTGGTGGATCCATATGTGGTATGTCAAAAGAACGCACATGAAATGACTCCAGGTGTTGTTAGTAAAAAGAACACACATGCAATGACTCTAGTTGTTGTTTGTAAAAAGAGCACACATGCAGTGACACTAGTGGATCCTTAGGTGGTCTCTGAAGAGAAGACACATTTCAAAGACACTGGTGGATCCATATGTGGTATGTGAAAAGAACACACATGCAATGACTCCAGTTGTTGTTAGTAAAAAGAACTCACATGCAATGACACTGGTTGTTGTTAGTAAAAACAACACACATGCAATGACACTGGTGGATCCATAGGTGGATTTTGAAAAGAACACACATGAAATGACTCTGGTTGTTGTTAGTAAAAAGAACACACATGCAATGACACTGGTGGATCCATAGGTGGATTGTGAAAAGAACACACATGCAATGACACTGGTGGATCCATATCTGGTATGTGAAAAGAACGCACATGAAATGACTCCAGGTGTTGTTAGTAAAAAGAACACACATGCAATGACTCTAGTTGTTGTTCGTAAAAAGAGCACACATGCAGTGACACTAGTGGATCCTTAGGTGGTCTCTGAAGAGAAGACACATTTCAATGACACTGGTGGATCCATATGTGGTATGTGAAAAGAACACACATGCAATGACTCCAGTTGTTGTTAGTAAAAAGAACACACATGCAATGACACTGGTTGTTGTTAGTAAAAAGAACACACATGCAATGACACTGGTGGATAAATATGTGGTCTCTCAAGAGAACACACATCCAATGACTCTAGATATGGTTAATGAGAAGAACACACATTTCAATGACACTGGTTGATCCATATGTGGTATGTGAAAAGAATAGTCATGAAATGACTCCAGTTGTTGTTAGTAAAAAGAACACACATGCAATGACACTGGTGGATCCATGTGTGGTCTCTGAAGAGAACACACATGTAATGACTCTTGTTGTTCTTAGTAAAAATAACACATGTGCAATGACTCTGGTTGTTGTTAGTAAAAAGAGCACACATGCAATGACATTGGTGGGTCCATGTGTGGTCTCTGAAGAGAACACACATTTCATTGACACTGGTGGATCCATATGTGGTATGTGAAAAGAACACATATGCAATGATTCCAGTTGTTGTTAGTAAAAAGAACACACATGCAATGACACTGGTGGATCCATGTGTGGTCTTTGAAGAGAACACACATTTCAATGACACTAGTGGATCCATATGTGGTATGTGAAAAGAACACACATGAAATGACTCCAGTTGTTGTTAGTAAAAAGAACACACATGCAATGACATTGGTGGATCCATGTGTGGTCTCTGAAGAGAACACACATGCAATGACTCTGGTTGTTGTTATTAAAAGAGCACACATGCAATGACACTAGTGGATCCATAGGTGGTCTCTGAAGAGAACAGACATTTCAATGACACTGGTGGATCCATATGTGGTATGTAAAAAGAACACACATGCAATGACTCCAGTTGTTGTTAGTAAAAAGAACACACATGCAATGACACTAGTAGATCCATGTGTGGTCTCTGAAGAGAACACACATTTCAATGACACTGGTGGATTCATATGTGGTATGTGAAAAGAACACACATGAAATGACTCCAGTTGTTGTTACTAAATAGAACACACATGCAATGACACTGGTTGTTGTTAGTAAAAAGAACACACATGCAATGACACTGGTGGATCCATAGGTGGATTGTGAAAAGAGCACACATACAATGACTCTGGTTGTAGTTAGTAAAAAGAACACACATGTAATGACACTGGTGGATCCATAGGTGGATTGTGAAAAGAACACACATGCAATGACACTAGTTCATCCATATGTGGTATGTGAAAATAATAGTCATGAAATGACTCTAGTGGTTGTTAGTAAAAAGAACACACATGCAATGACACTGGTGGATCCATGTGTGGTCTGTAAAGAGAACAGACATGCAATGACTCTATCTATTGTTAGTAAAAAGAGCACACATTTCAATGACACTGGTGGATCCATATGTGGTATGTGAAAAGAATAGTCATCAAATGACTCCAGTTGTTGTTAGTAAAAAGTACACACATGCAATGACACTGGTGGATCCATGTGTGTTATTTGAAGAGAACACACATCCACTGACTCTTGCTCTTGTTAGTAAAAAGAGCACACATTCAATGACACTGTGGATCCATATGTGGTATGTGAAAAGAACACACATGCAAGGACTCCGGTTGTTGTTAGTAAAAAACACACATGCATTGACACTTGTGGATTCATGTGTGGTCTCTCAAGAGAACACAGATGCATTGACACTTGTGGATTCATGTGTGGTCTCTGAAGAGAACACACATTTCAATGACACTGGTGGATCCATATGTGGTATGTGAAAAGAACACACATGAAATGACTCCAGTTGTAGTTAGTAAAAAGAACACACATGCAATGACACTCGTGGATCCATGTGTGGTCTCTGAAGAGAACACACATTTCAATGACTCTGGTGGATCCATATGTGGTATGTGAAAAGAATAGTCATGAAATGACTCTAGTTGTTGTTAGTAAAAAGAACACACATGCAATGACACTACTGGATCCATGTGTGGTCTCTGTAGAGAACACACATGCAATGACTCTGGTTGTTGTTAGTAAAAAGAACACACATTTCAATGACACCGGTGGATCCAAAAGTGGTATTCGAGAAGAATAGTCATGAAATGACTCTAGTTGTTGTTAGTAAAAAGAACACACATGCAATGACACTGGTGGATCCATGTGTGGTCTCTGAAGAGAACACACATGCAATGACTCTGGCTGTTGTTAGTAAAAAGAGCACACATGCAATGACACTGGTGGATCCATATGTGGTATGTGAAAAGAACACACATGAAATGACCCTAGTTGTTGTTAGTAAAAAGAACACAAATGCAATGACACTGGTGGATCCATGTGTGGTCTCTGAAGAGAACAAACATTTCAATGACACTGGTGGATCCATGTGTGGTCTCTGAAGAGAACACACATGCAATGACTATGGTCGTTGTTAGTAAAAAGAACACACATGCAATGACACTGGTGGATCCATAGGTGGTCTCTGAAGAGAACACACATGCAATGACACTGGTGGATCCATATGTGGTATGTGAAAAGAACACACATGCAATGACTCTGGTTGTTGTTAGTAAAAAGAACACACATGCAATGAGACTAGTGGATCCATGTGTGGTCTCTAAAGAGAACACACATTTCAATGACACTGGTGGATCCATAGGCGGATTGTGAAAAGAGATTTGCCCTCTCTCTCGGTCACAAATCTCACAAAAGCCCAAACGTGTGGAGATCCCAAACATGTGCTCACTCTGGTTGTTATGCCCTGAATGGCTGACACAGATGTCACACGGATTGTCTCCACCAACCGTTGATCCTATGTGATCCAACGGGCACGATAACACCTCCCTTCTCCACTTTTTTATGCATGGTCAATCCATGCCACCTCTCTATCCGTGCCACCGATACTTTACCTCCATAAACAAGTGAAAATCCATCTATATAACTAAAATAAATAAAATAATTGATCATATTTCAAAGAGGCCATCATCTTCGTCTTCCGGTTCATCCTCGTCTTCGTTAACCCCATGGTCCCTGCCATCACCGCCGTCGGTGTTCTCTAACGACTCGACACCGCCCCCTTCCTCGAATAAGCATGCTATCTCCTCGTCGGAGTCCTCCTCCCCCTCCTCTTCGTAGTCCCACGGGTCCACGTCACTCTCCTCTGCTTCCGCCTCCAACTGATCGATGAATGCCTCCTCGTTGGCTGAGTCAGACTCGTCCAAATAGCTATCTCCTCTCTTCTTCCTGGTCTTCTTCTCGTTCCTCTTATTGTCCGTACTCGTCGGTGCAACACGCGCCCCCGTCCTGGCTACTGCTTTGCGCTCGTCCGACGCTATAGGTACCCCACGCTCCTCCTGCGCGGCCGGTACGAGATTCGACGTTGTGGTGTCCTCGAGTGCCGATGTCGTTGGATCCTGGCACGGTCGGACACGACGTGCTGCCTCAGCTGGGAACTCGCAAGCGCGAACGATGCAGCGAAGAGCCAGGGACGCAGGATGGTCAGTGGACGGCTTGGACTTGCCATTGCCACCGCGAGGAGCATCGTGCTCGAGGTAGTTGCTCCGAATGGTCGATGGCGGGTACACAGAGTGGGGTGCCGATCTGATCAAGGATGAGCAGCGGTTTCATGCGTTGTGTCCACACATGCATTTGTCGATTATCAAAAAAAGAAGAGAGAAGTAATTTCTCACGTACTGAACATAATTTGATCACAACAAAAGTGGCATAGCGTATTCTAGACTCGTAAATATCCCGTGCGTGCCTGTCATGTGGAGTTCGATGTGCCGACGTGATCGTGCAGCAGTTGCGCGCACCATTGCCCCATCAACACATGACACATGCACGCGGGATGTGTGCGCCGATTCCCGTGATGACCACCCGGCTCGCACTCCCCTTATTATATACTAGATTTTGGGTGGCGCCGAAGACCATTGAAGTGTCCATCGCAATAAAGACAAGTCCCATCGATTCCCTACCCCGCCTCCCTGGCTTCTTTGAGAAGGTAGACCATACACGGTGGTCTTGTATAACAGTACTAGTACTACTGGACCATGGCCTGTACTCTTTGACTCTTCTCCCACACTAATTACTATCTCCTTCCTCCTGCCGCCGCCACCCTCACCCTACAAGCCATGGCTCCACTGAGAAGGGGGAGAGGTCGATCGATGATCCTCGCGGAGAAAAGGGAGAGAAATCGCCACAAGGAACTTCTCGCTATACCACCCGCTCAAGCCCACCCTCTCACCGAGGCCCAATCTTCCCCGACAATGGCGCCGAATGTTCTAGCAGGCGAGGGCTCCTCCCGGTACAGTCTTCTTGTTCTACTTCTTCTCCATCTCCCTCTCCATCATGATCTTATTCAGCTTCTTCTTGTTTTTCTTCTTATTTTTGCTCTTCCTCTTCTACGTATTACAGGCCGGTCATGGAGCCCGAATCCACCACGACGGAGGCATTGCAGGACCCATTCGGCCCCGTTCCATGTCTCAGCGAGGTAGCAAATCTCCACGCTGTTATTTCTCCGAGTTGTGATGTGGATTTCTTAGATCCTATCCGCCCCGCATTGGTTTTTCTTCTTCTTTTGCAAGTTGTATTAGTTTTCATGAATATGAATGGATCTCTTGGTCTTTCCTTAATACCGCTATTCATAGATTCACTATGGATTTTTTGTGATTAGGATTAGTTTATCGTGGTCATGAATAGATCTCTAGGTCCATTTTTTAACACTGCGGTCAATAGATACAACAGGGATATTTTTGATCTGTATTAGTATTCACCTGGGACATGGAGTGTAATTATAGAATTCCTATTTCAATTAACATGAATGATGCAGCGATCGAAGGCCGAGTACCGTGACAAGGTAGCCACGATCAGTTCCAATATTGTCAACCAACATGAGCTTGCACGCTCCCTCACCCAAGCTAATGAGAGCATACGCAAGCAATTATCTGTGCAGAAGGATATCTCGCTATATTTTGCACGTGACATCGTTAGGCTGCAGAAAGTGCTTGACCATAACTTGAACAGGCAAGAACATGCCATCAAGATAATCAACAAGCTCATGGAGGAGAAGAAGAATCTCGTGGAAAGGTGCATTCTCCTGCAGGACGAAGTCAGTGAGGCACTCAGAGGATGCGTCGAGGACACCAAGGCTACCATCCGAGCCTACCATGACAGGAACCGTTGCCTCGATGCAGTCAAGGAGATGAAGGCGGACATGAGCAGAGGGATCACCGTACTCGAGGGTGTTCGGAATGAGAACGAGGAGCCAAGGGCATGTCTGGAGGCGTATCGGAGCAATGCCCAAGTCTGATTCCCGTTAGCGGGGACACGAATATCAGTTCGTCCTCCACTCCTCTTGTAATGTTTAGGATTCAGGGAGCAATGCCCAAGTCTGCTTCCCATTTTAGGGTGCAATAAGAATCCTAGGGCAACTCCTTATCTTTCTGGACATGTGTTGCTGTTCATGTTCATGAATGGACACCATGTGTTCTTTCCATTATGTATCTGGACATGGGTTTCTGCAGTATGAGTTTTCCACTCTCCCACTACTATTTGGTGATTTTGGGAAAAACCCACAACACACTAAACTACAGATAAATCTTATTTGTCTTTGAAATTGAAATTATGATAGTGCCACTAGTCGATTCATAAAATGTTGATTAGTCCTAGATTGCTTCTTCCTTGAAATTATGACAGTGCTACTAGTCGATACAGTTAATTATGGAAACTAACCAGCTTTGTCCTAGTGAACTGTACAAACCATACAATGTATTTTTGTTGCAGGGAAAGAGGCGAAAGATCAACCAGGACCTGGCGACCTGGCTAAATGACAAGATAGAAATCCAAAGGGAGAAGCAGAATTCCCAGAAAATGGCCTTTGACCAACTGCGTGCTGAACTCGCGGTCCTTTCTAACAAGTGCTAGAACTAAAGGAGTTAAAACACCAGCTGGGCGAAGCTACATAGTGAAGGTCGCACCTCGGCTAGGAAGCAGACAGAGATCATGAAAGGGATCTTAAAGGAAAATCGTATGGCTATGGACCAACTTCTCTAATCCGTGATAGAGCGCTAGAACCTATAGCTGAAGCACGACATAGTACTGAAGGAGCTGGCCAATCTTACGGAGGAAAACAGGCAGCTCCGGGCCAGGCTCGCTTGAACACAACATATGTCTATTTAGTACTAAACTGCCTGGTTTATCCTCTAAAGTGGTGATTTTGTAAGCGTGAACTTAACTCTATGTACGATATGTGTATTCGTCTGAAATTAGTTTGCTCGAGGATTGAGTTTGGCTTAGTTAGGAAAGTGCAACTGCAAGTCTTACAGTTAACTAGTTTCAGGCATTGGCACAACATAAATTATTCATCTCGAATTTCCTTTATCCTCTATAGTCTGTCCTTGTTCACCCTCGTGCGCCTTCTTCAGTTCCTTCAACAGATCCGCAATGCAGTACTCTAGCTTCTTCTTGTCTTCCCTGAGCTGATACCTCTCCTTTTCTGCATTATGAATCAGCAACCTGTGACTATCCTCAAGCTTCTTTGTAGTTCCAACAACCAAGATCACATCGATTCCGTCAGTTAGCTCTGAATGCAAATTCTCGATTTCTTGTTCCAGCTCCTTATTTCGTACCGACAACTTGTAATTTTTTTCAGCTGCATCACTTACATCAGTAAATCTCCCCGACCTTTCCAACTCATACATCTCCCATAACTGTGCCAAACATTTATTAAGTGCATCTGGACACTCAAGATCCACCCACTCTACTGCTTTACACACCGCGACAACCTAAAAACACACACACTATAGTGTTTTGAACATGCACGATACATTTTACTTCATGTCACATTTGCACATAATGTAAACAAACCTGATTTGTACAGCACAAAAACCTTCTCCCAGTGTTACTGCCTTCGAATGGAACATATCTCCTCAGTTTTAGCCCATGGTCACATGGCAGTTCTCCACCGAGATCTAGGGCCTCCCATTCGGAGTCATAGATCGTCCGTGGTACCTATAGGTAAACGCAAATCTGAAATCGAACACGATTGCATGCACATATGGAGCTCAGATCGAGAGATTTACCATTGCCTAACCCTAGCCCAAGAAAACAGAGGAACTCGCATCATGGAAGGAATACTTGATGTCGAAGAGAAGGCTGTCGCTGCTCGACTGGTCGTCCTCGCCGTTCAAGGACAGCATGGCGAATGCGTCGTCGCAGGCGACAGCATCGGTGTTGGCATCGGCGTCAATGAGAGAGAGAGAGAGAGCAACCCTTCTACCGCTGTAACAATGAATAAATTGGCATGTTACAATAGTTTAATGGATGTCATGCCCTTTTCCTGGATTACTGTCTCCTGCCTAATATGGATTCTCTTCACACATTCTCATTTCAAATATTAAACCTACACTCCCTCCATCCCAATTTCATTGCCTAACGAAAACATACCAGTATATTACATCATCTAAAGAAACAAAATCATGTCAACTACAAGGTACTTATGCATAACTTCTTCAGTCATGGTTTCACAAAACATTACATTACAATCTCTCAACAAACATAATCACATCATGGTTTCACAAAACATCACATTACAATCTCTCAACAAACGTAATCACAGAAACAAGTATATTACATCAACTCAAGAAACAAAATCATGTCAACTACAAGGTACTTACACGTCTCTTGTACTGTGATGGTTTCGCAAAACATTGAATTACAATCTCTCAACAAACAAAATAACAGAAACAAGTACAGTACATCATCTCAAGAAACATAATCATGTCAACTACAATGTATTTTTGCATCACTTGTCCAGTCATGGTTTCACAAAACATTACATTACAATGTCCCAACAAACATAATAACAGAAACAAGTACGGTACGTCATCTTAAGAAACATAATCATGTTAACTACAATGTACTTATGTCTTATTACAACAACGATGGTTTCAGTGAGTGACATGTCCGAAAATCTCAATAGCTCGCATAGCATTATATCGCAATCTCTCAACAAACATAATCACAGAAACACGCTCTAAATGCAACAACAGTGAATATTACAAATACAGGCAAGGGAACCCCACGGTCCATATGACATGCCTAGGGTAGCAGCTCTCATCAAATCTCATCAGCGTCGACCACCTCATTCTGTTCAGCCACTACAAGGGCATCTACATCTACTATAACCTGTTCAACAACATCAGAAATGGTACCAAGGAAGAACACCTTCCTGGTTCGCTTCTTTCGTCGCATAATCTACATAAGATCTTTAGTGTCCAAAACATCTATAAATGCTGCTCCTTATGATGCCACCATCAGATTTTTGCCAACTCTTCGGGCCAGTACTGATTTCCTTACCGATCATCTCTCTCATTTCATCAAGAGTTATGTTTTTGGAATCAACAGTGATCTCCACAGTACATGATGAAACTGTCTTATTAACTCCCTCATCAAGTTTTGCCATGTATGAATCCACTTCTATGCGTATACTAAACTTATCTAGATCAGCATCTATTGTTCCGTATTCTCTAGGAGCAGAAGCTCTGACAGTAAGATCTCCAGCATCTGCATACATATCATCAATCATCACTTGAACTTTCACATTACGATCAGCTGCACAACACTCCCAAACCATCTGAAGCTCATGGGAGTGCTCCATTTGCTGATAGGTATCATTCATGTTGCGCCACACCAATTTTGTCCTCTGTCTAGAACCCCAGGGAATTCTAGTGGCAAGCATATCTACCAGCTACGAAACAGACACAACCTCTCTGTAATTCACAAGCAGATGCACATCTTGCCCGAACACAACCCTCTCGCAACCAAAATCAAGTTTTGCAGTGTACTGCCGAACATGAACTGACGAGGGTTTAACTCATCAATGCCCATTGTTATGGACTTGGGTTTTGGAGAAGGAGGGAGCGCTGGAAGCATCAATCGTCTAGCAAACAAGCACATAGGGACGCAAGGTTTACCCAGGTTCAGGCCTCGTAGAGGTCCCTACTCCTGCTTGTATGCTCTTGGAATTAACGAAGGAATCGAAGATTACAGGGGCGGGCAGATGCAATCTGGCGAGAGTTGTGGAAACTAGGGTTACATGTGTCATCCTCACCGCCCCCTCCTAGCCTTTATATAGATAGGGTAGGTCTTGTGTAGCAGGTCGAGTCAGTTATAGATTAGGGTCTTCCCTTTAAACTTTATATCTTTAAACTTCTTCTTGTCTCGCAAGTCACCGAGAGTCCGTGGGCCACTCGAAGTCTTCATTGGGTCGTGGCAACGCCATGGGCTTCCACTGTATCTGGACCGTATATACCAAACTCGAGTACCTGCAGGGTATACCCATGTCAGTAGCCCCCGAGTGTCCAGTGGAATCGCAGATTCGACTGGGGACTTTATGAAGCCTTTCGAGTGCATGACCGAGTATTTTTTTGAGTGTTCTGTTTATATCATAGGGTTTGTTGATATGCGTGCCTGATTTAACCGATGCATCGGTATCAGTTAACTGCCTTGGGGCAAAACAACGCACTCTACTCGAACTCGAGTCCCTGGACTCGAAATCGGAAAAGTGCTGGTGTAATTCGACTCAAGCCGTGGAGGTCTTACAGGAGTCGAATTCCAGTATATGGGTGTGAGCACTCGACACGTCCGTTAAGGCATGTTCATCATACATGTAGGCACAAATATATTTCTGGTAGTGCGCAGCAAATGCATTTCCGGGCCTTATTCAGGTCTTATCTTCACGCTGCAAGCGCGACATCCGAATTTTTGTCATCGTGGAGATGATTCGGGTGGCCCAGGAGACGCACTCTCTTTGTAGGGAAAAATATGAGGCGGTGTCACCATAGACTTCGAGTGTGGATGTTATCAACACACAGTATGACGTACAAATAATCATAGGGTGCGCGACCAGTGCTCCCTATGGGAGTAGCCCCCGAGTGCCTGGTTGAGTCGAAGACTCAGGCAGGGACTAAAGAACTTTTGTGACTGTTGTCGTATTTTGTTTGCTTGTTTCAGTCGAATTTGCTTCTGGCGCTCCCTATGGGAGTAACCCATGATCCATAGTCGAATCGCAGATTCGAGTGGTTGGGTATGCTTTGAATGTCCATATTCCTTCATAAAAAAGAAAATCGTAGGGTGCGCGACTAGCGCTCCCTATGGGAGTAGCCCCTGAGTGCTCGGTGGAGTCGAAGACTCGAGCAAGGACTAAAATAGTCGAAGTTTTCTAGTGCTCAATTCTTTGATGACATCAGTGCTGACGATGTGATGACCTCTGTTGCCCATGTGAGCGGCTTTAACGGGACGTGACGAGCAGTGGGTCCCATTTTCTGACCCTGACTTGATCGGGCATGCGTAATCTTTCATTTTAACTGCGCCTCCTTGATTTCCACATGTAATGGAGGTAGTGGGGGACGGTTCGTGTTTTAGCCTCTCCACGTGTCGATCGTGATGTGCGCCACGCGTCCAATAGGGTTTCTGCTGGCCGTTGGATTGCATCCGCAAGGTGGTTACGTAGCAACACAACTGCGGTAATTTCCCATCTGCTCTTTCTCTGCTTATGCTTCCATCACCATTGCTGCTGCCCTCTGCTTCCTAGAGTTCGTCCCCTTCGTGGCGCTGGACCAACTCCGCGTGTTTCCGAGCTATTTCCTCCGCTCGCACCACCACCGCAAGATGGGGAAGAAGAAATGAGGCGCCACGACAGGGTCTGCTACCGCCGGTGCCGGCAAGAAGAAGGGTCCGGGCACCCACGTCACCAATGGAGCGTGGCGCACGTCCATCATGAAGGCTTCTGAGCTCTGTCTTCTACGTCAAGATGGAGTTCTTTCTCGCGATGTAGATGATTCGCGAGTGCCTGGTGACGAGGTAACCCCGCGTCCTCCGTCCGGTTTCCGGGTGATGTTCCTCGCATTCATCATCCGTGGCCTTTCTCTGCCCCTGCATCCTTTTGTCAGGGGCCTTCTTTGTTTCTATGGGCTCCAGCTGCACCAGCTGTCCCCAAACTCTCTTCTTCACATTGCGTGCTATATCACGCTTTGCGAGTGCTGGCTCGGAGTCGAACCGCACTTTGTTCTCTTCAAGTGGCTTTTCAAGCTGAAACGTCAGTCGGCATCTGGTTCCGTAGTCTACGACGTATGAGGCTGCGGGATACATGTCGACTCCTCCATCACATACTTTGATATCAAGCTCATGGCTTCCGTCCAAGGGTGGAGGGACAAGTGGTTCTACATCCGTGACCAGAAGGCCAACGGAGAGCACTACAGACTCGTGCCCTTCGATCCCGCGATGCCGTGCAAGAGGAGGCGTTCTTGGAAGAACATGGTGATTCCTGGCGAGTCTGAGGAGACAGAAGTGCTATACGAGCGTGTCTGCAACCTGGAGAATCGCATGGCTAAAGAAGAGGGAGGCACCGCCCTCATTCGCACATGGTTGCACCGGCCCATCCAGCCTCTGCAGACCAGAGTCCACACCATGTTCCAATGGGCTGGTGCGGACGATGTCACTCGCGTATCTGCCGATGGCATTTCCGTGGGTGAAGTAGATAAGAGGGTGTGACTGTTGACCAAGTACACCACCAAGGATGTCCTCCTAGTGAACTAGTCGTGCCTCCATTTGATGCCTCTAACCCTCCTCCTGAGGTATAATTGTGCTACGAAGTAGCGTTATTTGTCGAGTGCTTCCGATTTCTTGAAGTATGCTGACTTGTTTTCTGTAAGTAGGATTGGAGGGTGTCTCCCAGTTTGCCCCCTCTTCCTGAGGGGGTTATTCCTCGCGAAGTGGATGAAGAGGACGAGTCGGAAGCATCGTCTCCTTCGACTCCAGATGGCCAAGCTATTGGTGCGGAGTCGCTGATTCCTGCTATTCCTATGAGCTCCATGGCGCCATCTGCTGGCAAGAAGATGCGGCTGCCGAAGGAGTCGTCGGAGTCGGAGGACCAAACCTTCGATTTTGATAAATTTGACTAGTGGGTATACAATTCTTGTCTTGGTTCCTTTTGTAGTTGCATTTTCCTGATGCTGGTTTTTGTTTCGTAGTCAACCGGCGTCGTCCTCTTCTAGCGACGTCCAATTTTTTAAGGAATCTGGAGTCGCAGACTCCAAGGCCAAGGAAGTGGCTGAGTGATCTTCTTCTCTTCCGTTGGCGGCCCACTCCGGGCACAACTCATCGAGTTCTCCACATGCTATAGAACATCATATGGTTGTCCGGACAACTGCACGGCAATCAACTTCGGAGTCTCTGGGGGAGCATGTAAGTTGATTTTGTTTTTGCAGTCGAATTTGTGGTCCATGCTATATGCTGATCTTTTACTTTCTTCTGAGGCAGCTTATTGTGAAGGAAGCTACTCGCTTGGCGGAGCAGGTACTTGCGATGGGTCGTCAGCACGCCATGCTGGACAATCACCATCAAGTCATCGAAAGTTAGTATTTTTCTTCTTCCTATTCATTCTTGCGAAGTTTATACATCCGACTGATGCTCCATCTTACATTTTGACAGCCGAGCATAACGAACTCCTCCGTGATGCTGCTTCTCTTGAAAAGAGTCACGATGAGGCAGTCGCTGTGCTGGATGAATCGCGGAAACGCGAAGAGGATTTGCGCACCTCCATTGCCGCGAGGGAAAAGTTATTCGAAGAACAACTCTTCTCGATTGCCAAGTCTCTTTCAGGTATTCTTTTGTTTTGATTTTGATTGCTTCTTTCTTCGATATCTTGCTATTGTGCTAACACTTTGCTCTGTGTAGATGCTAGCAGTCTGAGCTTCGATGCCCAAGCGCTTCATCGCAATGATGCTTTGGCAGGAGCCGTCGTGGCAGTCAAAGACCGCAGCGCTTCCATTCAGGAACGCTGACCAAAGATAAGGGTGTACTTAGTCACATCCACGAGGAGCTGGCGCCCAAGGGTGAGCTGATTGAGAACTTGGACGATCTGGCAGAGTCCCTTGCTGGAGGTATACCCTCGGACTTCAGGAAATCGCACCGTGCGGTCGGTGCCTCCATGGCACTCGCCATGGTGCAAGCCCATGGGGTGGAGATGGATCCAACCACGGTCTCCAAGGCGATGCCCATTGGTGCAGATGGTCAACAGGTAGTTTTTGCTCCTTTTGCAACTGTCTGTGGCAAGTATGGGCCGCAACTCATCAACACAATCACCAAGTATTCTGAGGAGCTGCAGCGAGCCAAGAAGGTGGCCAAGGCTGCGGCGTTAGAGGCCGGTGGGAAGTCTATGGCGTCTGTTACTGCCACGGACTTGATGAGACCCCCTAAACCGAAGTCCAAGTCGAAGAAGCAGGCTGCTCCTCAGTAGTTATTATTTGTAATAGTTAATAGCTCGACTCCTTTTGTTGAAAACATGCCGCTGGCTGAGTGTCTCTGTTGATACTTTTGATGTTTGAATGCACTCAAGTTTTTGTCCATGTGTTGCTTGGTCTTCTTATTATCTCTTGCTTGGCTTGTGATAGGGCACATCGAGTGGTCCTTCGAGTGAGCCTTGGGATCCGCCATCCGCTGGTGATACCTTAGTGCAGTCGCACTCAAGGGTGGATGAGTTGTCCCTGCTTTCACGACTGCGCAATTGCGTTAAGCAGGTGGAACACGAACTGCCCGTCCTCTGCGGTAACACGGATGTATGGAAGTCGAGGGCGGAGAAGGCCACCGCCCGAGAACAATATCTACTAGAGGAGGTGGCGCAGCTGGGTGATCAGTTCAAGTGTTAGCTTCCTGCCCCCTTATCTTTTCTTGTAGTCAGTCATGGTAGTTCGTTGTCTTCATACTTTTGCCTTTTGCTTGGTATAGTTGTCAGCGCGCGTCATCCACAGGATGAGAAAGACAGGATCGTCATTCGCATGAACGACCTGACCCAGGAACAACTTCAAGCAAGTGGGTACTTCTGGGTGGATCATGATCGTGCACTCGCACTTGCGACCCTACAGGATCATGCCTCTCGAGTGCTCCTTTCTGAAGAAATCGCAGTCATGTCTGAGGAATATCTACCAGATGATGTTTCCGCTGGACGCCATCCCTTCAAGCTTGTTGGCTCTCCTGGCGAAGTTTTAGGATTTGAGTGCAGTCCACGAGTGTGTGCGGCAACCATTAGTGGCTGGTGCCAAGGCTGCGTTGTCGCTGGAGCGACTGTATAGGCCTGATGTTGATGTTGCAGTTGTTGCTGCTGGTCCATCGACTCCACTGGCAGGTTCGACCTGGAATATGGTTCCTCATTACCAGGCAGTGGATCGCCCAGCGGAGGAAATTGTCGACTTCTTCAAGGAACAAAAAACGTTCTTCTGTTTCAATAGTAGTTTAGCTTGTATCCTGCACATAAGTATACCAGTGTTGTAAAGTTCATATGTATGCTGTATATAATTGATTAATATTGATATGTAAAGAGCTTGCTAGCTCGTATGTTTTGCGAGTGAGTTGCACTGTGTGATTCCCTTTCGTTAGCCTGACATGTGTTTGTCTCAACACCTTGCCAACCTGCCAGGTGCGTTGCAACTGGGTTGGTGTTTGTCAAGGGTTTGATTATTGTGTCAACTACTCGGGATATCACGATTGGTTCGTAGAATAGTTGTATAAAGGGTGGGGTAGTCCCTGAGTAATAAGATTGCGAAAAATGATAGAAAACACAGAGTATGGGGCACTTAGCTTTATTTATTGGTAGAACAGTACGAGGTACAATGTGTGGCTAAGTAGCCTGGCTGAAAAGCCTTATTTTTAATGTAAAAGAAAAACGACTAAGGGTAGAAGCACTGCAGTTGCGTGACGTTCCAGGGGTTGGAGTATGCGACTCCTGTCTCAAAATCTTTGAGGCGATAGGCGCCACCTAGGAAAACTTCTGTAATCATGTATGGTCCTTCCCAAGGGGACTCGAGCTTGAGGTGCCCTTGCTGCTTCAGTCGCAGGACCAGATCTCCTTCGACGAAGAATCTGGGGCATAGCCTTCTGTTGTGGTAGTTGCGCAGGTTCTGCTGGTAGATCGTCGATCTTTCTGCTACGATTTCCCGTGCCTCGTCAAGGAGATCGACCGAGTCTTCATGTGTAAGTGTTGACTCCTGCTCGCTGTACGTGACTTCCCGTGGGGCTTTAAAGCGTACTTCTACAGGTAGTACTGCTTCAGCTCCGTGCACCATGAAGAACGGGGTGTATCCCGTGGCGCTGTTTGGGGTTGTGCGCAGGCTCCAAAGTACAGACTGCAATTTGTCTGGCCAGCATCCGGTGGCTTGCTCGAGTGGTCGGAGGAGTCGCTTCTTGTTTCCACTGCAAACGAGGCCGTTCGCCTTTTCGACTTGACTGTTGGTCTATGGATGAGATACGGAGGCATAGCTTAAGTTGATTCCTAGGTTTTCGCAGAAGCCCTGGAACTCCTTAGAGGTGAAGTTCGTTCCATTGTCCGTGATGATGCTGTGTGGCAGTCCGAAGCGATAGACAATGGACTCGAAAAACATGATGGCATTGGCTCCTGACTGGTTGGTCACCGAAATGGCCTCTATCCACTTGGTGAATTTGTCGACTGTGACCAGGAGGTAGACATATCCTCCTCGCGAGGATTTTGTGAGATTGCCGACCATGTCGAGTCCCCATTGCGCAAAGGGCCAGGCCAGTGGTATTGGCCGAAGTTCCGCGCCAGGTGCGTGCGGTTTGTTCGCGAATTGCTGACAAGCTTTGCATCTCTGGACGATGTCCTTGGCATCGTGCATGGCCGTGGGCTAGAATAATCCAGCTCGTAGAGCTTTGGCGACGAGGGCGTGACTGCCGGCATGGTGCCCGCAAGTCCCTTCATGTATGTCGAGGAGGACGACCCTTCCGTCCGCGTTGGAGACGCACCGTTGGAGCACTCCTGTGATGCTGTGCTTGTATAGTTCGCCGTTGATGACGGCGAATGCCTTGGATTGCCGTGCGATGTGTCACGCGTCAGTCGGGTCGTCCGGTAGCCTCTGGCTGAGAAGATATATGATGTAGGGTTGAGTCCAAGATGGTTCGATCATCATGACACCCATTGGTCCCTCGAGTCCTGTGTCGAGCTCCAGGTCGTCAAGTGCCATTGGCTCATTGGGCAGCATAGCCCCCGAGTCCGTTGTTGCGCTTGTTTTATTCTCTATGGCCTTTGGCTTGATGGAGCATTCACAGATACGCTCGAGAAATACCCCAGGTGGTATGGGGCACAGGTGGAGCCAATGTTGGTGAGTGCATCCGCCTCTTTATTGCTTTCGCGGCCTACGTGTCGTAGCTCACAGCCGTCAAAGTCCCCTTCGAGTGTGTCATAGAGCTCGTAGTAGGCGATCGTATTGTCGTTCAGTGCGTCGCACTCGTGCATTGTCTGGTCGACGACCAGCTTGGAGTCGCCATAGATGATTAGCTTCTTGGCACCGCAGGCTTTTGCCATCCGCATCCCGTGCAACAGGGCTTCGTATTCAGCTTCTTTGTTGGAGGCAGTGAACTACATTCGCAGAATGTATTTCAGCTTGTCTCCTTGGGGTGATGTCAGTATGACACCTGTGCCAGCCCCGTCCTTACGATTTGATCCGTCGAAGTGCATCGTCCAAAGATAGGACATATCTGGTTTTTCGGGGAGCTGGTTCTCCATCCAGTGCACGAGGAAATCAGGAAGGACTTGCGATTTGATCACGTCGAATTTTCATATGTAATGTCTCGTGGAGACAGCTCAATTCCCCAAAGCATGACTCGTCCAGTGGCGTCGGGGTTGTTGAGGATGTGCCCAAGCGGGGCGTCATTGACCACCACGATTGGATGCTCTTGAAAGTAGTGACGCAGTCGCCTAGCTATCATGAAGATGTCGTATGCCAACTTCTGGTAGTGCGGGTACCGCTGCTTTGTTGGCGTGAGCACCTCGCTGAGGTAGTAGACTCGGCGCTGCACTCTGTGCACTTTGTTTGCTTCGGCTCGTTCCACCATGAGTACTGTGCTGACCACCCAGTTGGTGGCGGAGATGTATAGCAGCAGTGGTTCCCTTTCGTGTGGGGTCACCAGTACTGGTGAGGTAGATAGTAGGCGCTTGACGTCTTCGAATGCTTCTTGAGCCTCATCGGTCCACTCGAACTTGTCGGTTTTGCAGAGAAGTTGGTAGTGCCTTTTCACCCATTCAAGGGTAGAGCCTCATCCAAGGGTAGTGCCTTTTCGCCCATTCGACTAATGAACCGACTGAGCGCCGTGATTTGCCAGGCCAACTGCTGAACGCCTCTTACGTTCTTCGGCTTCTCCATGGCTAGTATGGTTTTTATTTTCTTCAGGTTCGCCTCGGTCGCTCTCGCGGAGATGAGATACCCGACTAGTTGCCCAAATGGTACTCCGAAGGTGCATTTGTCTGGATTGAGCTTGATCCGATGGCGGTCAAGGTTGGCGAAGGTTTCGCGTAAATTGTCGATTAACGAGGCTTCCTTTTTTGTTTTGATGACGATGTCGTCAACATAGACTTGGATCTTGCGACCAAGTTGATTCTTGAGGCAAGCCTGCATGCACCGCTGATAGGTGGCTCCTATGTTTTTTAGCCCAAAGGGCATTGTGTTGTAGCAGAACACACCAAAAGGCGTCGTAAACGCCATTTTCTCTTGATCTTCCTCCTTCATTCGAATTTGATTATAGCCTGAGTAGGCGTCGAGGAAGCAGAGACGATCACATCCCGCGGTGGAGTTGATGATTTGGTCGATTCACGGCAACAGGAAGTGATCCTTTGGGCAGTGCTTATTCAGGGAGGTGAAATCCACGCACATCCGGAGGATATCCGTGTCCTTTTTAGGTACCAGCACCGAGTTGGCGAGCCAAGTGCTTTCCTTGATCTCACGTATGAATTTGGCGTCGAGGAGTCTATTGATCTCCATTCCGACTGCTTTTGCTCTTGGTTCAGATAGTCCCCGAATTGTTTGTTTGACTGGCCTTGCGTCTGGGTTGACATTGAGTGTGTGCTCGGCGAATTCCCTAGGGACCCCTGGCATGTCCGCTGGACACCAGGCGAAGATTTCCCAGTACTCACAGCGGAATTCAACAAGCGCGAGTTCCTATGCGGACTCAAGTTGTTGGCGATGAGGGCCGTCTTAGTCGGTTCCGATGGGTGGACCTAGACTTTCTTCGTGTGCACCGACGAGTCAAAGGACAGGTCGGGTGATCTTGGCCAGCTTAGGGGAGGCAGACTGTTGTCTTTCGACTCCTTCAATCTTGCGAGTTCCTCCTGCATGCCGAAGGACTAGGAGATTCTGTTGAATTCCCTGTCGCAGCTGTCGGACCTCTCGAAACTCCCGTTGATTGTGATGACACCGTTTGGGCCTAGAATTTTCATCTGCAGTTAGGCGTAGTGTGGTACTGCCATGAACCTGGCGAACGCGACGCGTCCGAGGATGCAGTGGTACTGCGAGGGCCAGTCGATGACTTCGAAGTTGATGCGTTGACATCGAAAGTTTTTCGGCATGCCGAAGATGACGTCGATGTTGATTTTGCCTAGGGGATATACGCCCTTGCCTAGGACGATGTCGTGGAACGTCGTGTCCGAGACCTCTAGATAGGTCAGAGGGGTCCTCATCGCTCGCAAGGTACTTGCGAACATGAGGTTAATGCCGCTTCCACCATCCATGAAGACGCGACTCATGTCGAAGCCTCTGATTCCCGCCTCGAGTACGAGGGGATAGTGGCCTGGGCGAGGTACTTGGCGTGGATGGTCGCTCTTATCGACGGTGATGCAGGAGTCGCTTCCACTGAGGTACTCAGTGGTGGATGGTGGAGAGTTTGTCGCCAAGTTGACTTGGCGAGTGATGGCCTTCTGCACCCTATTTGAGGGGTGTCCCTTTTGGATCATCATGTTGCCCACAACTCGTGGGTATGGCTCGCCTCCTTGATTCTGGACCGGTGCAGCCGCGGGTGGTGGTACTCTAGGTGATGGTGGAGGAGCTCCATGTGCGATAGCGCCTAGGGCGACTCCGCAGCCCGTATTGACTGCGTCGCAATTAATCCGAGCCAAACCCTCGTGGAGCTTGAGGAACTCGTGGCAGTCCTTGAGAAGGTGGCTGGATTTTTTCTTGTCGTCGTGCTTGTCGATGTAGAAGTGCAAGTTGCATGGCCCGGACAGTTTGTCCTCAATTGTTGTTGCGGGTGCCTCTTCGCGAGTGCGGCACTTCCATACCTGCGTGGTTTTCCCGGAGTCGCGGTGTCCATCGCTACGATAGCCGTTGTTGCGGTTGTCGTCGCGCCTATCGGTGTAGCCGGCTGGGACCATGTTGACATCGTCACGATCATCGTAGATGCGCATTTGACGCTTGCTTCGGCGATCGCGTCTGCGCTCGAGTTCTTCTTCGTCGTTGGAGTGAACGTGGTTTTTCACCGAGTCTTCTCCATCTACCCACCGATTCGCGATTTCCAACAGGTGGTCAATTGTTTTGGGCTTCGAGCGGCCCAGCACTTCCCTAAGCTCTATGCGATGAACGCCGCCGTTGAATGCGTCAATTGCGCGATCTTCCGAGATGTTTTCCGTGGAGTTTTGATGATGGACCACCTCTAGATGTACGAGCGTAGCGATTCGCCCGACCTTTGCTGGCAGCACCTCAGTTCTTCGATTGATGCGGGCCTTTTGTAAGTGCCCTGAAGTTGTGCACAAAGCTGTAGACCAGCTCTTCCCAGCTGCGAATGGATCCGCGCGGGAGATTGTTGAGCCATGCTCGGGCGGCGCCCTGCATCTGTAGCTGCAGGAATTGCATGGCCGTGCTTCGACTCCCGCCATGGAGCCTGACGCAGGAGATGTGGTCCTCCAACCAGATTTTTGGGTCCTGCAGGCCGTCAAATTTTGGGTTCTCCAATGGGAGCTTGAACCCCTTGGGCATTCGCTTTTGCTCGATAGCCCTGCTGAAGCATCTGGCGCCACAGAGCTCCATGTCTTTGTCCTCTGAGTCAGTCGAGTGGGCGCGTCGTTCCCTTGACTTGTTGATTTTGCACTGCGTGAGGTCATCGCGCGCATCGTAGTCATGGTCGTGTCGCCGTGAGCGGCGTCGTCGAGAGAGGTCTTGGCTGTCGTTGCTGGACGAGGGTGAGGAATAGCGTTTTGTTAGAGCCTTGCTTTTCTTTGGCTCCAGCATTGGTTCTTTGTCGAGAGCGGCCTTGATTAACCCCAAGCCTGCGATCGTAGACTAGTGCATGGCGGCTCGGGGATCTCCAGCCGGCGGCTGGTTGTTGAGGAGGTACATGGTGGCCGCTGCCACCGTAGCTTGCGGCATCTTTCAAACCATGTTTCCCCGTGTGTCAACTGTCATAGAGCTGAAGTCGAGGACTTTCGCAGCTTCTATGCGCTCCTTCTCAGTGAGGTGGTCCATTCGAGATCACCTCTTGTTGGCCACGTACTCGTTGCCCTTGGAGGAGGATCCTCCTTGGGAGGAGAGCCTAGCTCGTCGAAGACTTGACTCGTCTGCCGCCTTTTTACACGCTTCGAGTTGTGCAATCGTTTGTAATTGGCATATGTACTCCTCCTTTAGTAGCCAATGATAGCCCATGGATGACCCACAAGTATAGGGGGTGTATCGCAGTATTTTCGAGGGAAGTGAAACCCAATTTATTGATTCGACACAAGGGGAGCCAAAGAATATTTATAAGCCTTAACAACTGAGTTGTCAATTCAGCTGCACCTGGAAACAATCTTGCTCACAGCAGTTTATCAGTAGCACCAGTTTTGTAGTAGGAATAGTAAAGGAACAGCAGTAGTAAAGCAAAGACAATAGTAACAAAAGCAGTAAACAGTGGGATTCGAGTGCGGTAGGCATAGGGATGGATGGACGGGTGATGCATGGACAAGACAATTCACATAGCAATCAAAACATAGGGCAATTGCAGATAAATAAGATAAAGCATCCAAGTACTAGACAATCCTAGGCATGTGTTCCATATATAGTCATACGTGCTCGCAATAAGAACTTGCACAACATCTTTTGTCCTGCCAGCCCGTTTGCAGCGGGGCCTCTAGGGAACTACTGACAATTAAGGTGCTCCTTTTAATAGAGCACCGGAGCAAAGCATTAACACTCCGTGAATACATGTGATCCTCACATCAAAGCCTTTCCCTTCCGGTTATCCCGATTTCTATCACTTCGGGGCCATAGGTTCCGGACAACAACGTCTGTATACAACTTGCAGATAAGACCATAAACAATACTATCATAATGAATCAATAACATGTTCAGATCTGAAATGATGGCACTCGGGCCCTAGTGACAAGCATTAAGCACAACAAGTCGCAACAAATTCATAAAGCACTAATAAAAGTTACTAGGCACCATGCCCTAACAATCTGATGCCATAACATGAATGATCTCATCCAATCCCTACCATCCCCATAGCCTACAGCGGGGGATTACTCACTCATAGATGGGGGAAACATGGATGGTCGATGGACATGATGCTGGAGATCGATGGAGATGGCTCCGGGGGCACTTCCCTATCCCGGCAGGGTGCCGGAACAGAGACTTTCTGTCCCCTAAATCTCCCCTTCGGTGGTGGCGGCGCTGTGGAACTTTTTGTGGAAAAATGTCGAACCCCCCGGAGTTTTTAGGTCAGAAGGCTTCTTATAGGAGAAGAGGGAGATCGAGGGGGTGCCTGGGGCCACCACACCATGCCCTGGCGCGGCCAGGCCTAGCCCGCACCCGGGGGGATGTGGCCAGCCCCTAGCCCTCCTTCATCTCGTATTCTGACTCCTGGAGTCTTCTGGAAAAATAGGCACTTTGGCTTTTGTCCCATCCAATTCTGAGAATATTCATTTTTTGACTTTCCTGGAACCAAAAACAGCAGAAAGCAGGCAGCTGGCACTGTGGCTCTTGTTAATAGGTTAGTCCAAGAAATCATATGAAAAGTACTCCAAAGTGTGGACAAAACACAAGAAAGTGGATAAAACCAAGCATGGAACATCAAAAATTATAGATACA
Organism: Avena insularis; assembly: GCA_023614405.1. Lineage (NCBI taxonomy): Eukaryota > Viridiplantae > Streptophyta > Magnoliopsida > Poales > Poaceae > Avena > Avena insularis. The sequence goes on along the minus strand of JAJUPC010000052.1, from coordinate 527,304 downwards.
TTTGCAATGTATCAACATCCCCAAGCATAACGCCGGCACGGCCTCGAGTAGGTAAGTGATAAAAAGAAAGAATAATTTTTGAGGTGACATGCACCATCATAAACTTGATCAAAGTATTTGTAAAACATTCAAAGCTGGGATCATAGTACTTCAATCATAACATGAAAGACAAAGTTCTAGCAATAAGACAAAGAAACTATGATGCAACATGAAAAGGCACAAACAAGAGATTCATGAATAACAATGCTTTGCAAGACGTTTGTTTGTTTCACATAAAGAAAACATAGCATAATAGTATTCAGCTTGTCCCTCAATAGAGTAGCAAATATAAATGCATAGGACACCTTCAAAGTTTATAAGAGTGACTAGATACAAATAGTATAAAACAAGCAATATCAAGGTATGCATGAATCAACAAGTCTTGGGACAATGCACATAGAACTAAGAATGGCCACTATGCTCTCAAGAAAGTGCTCATAGAATGTGTGGAGACTCAACAAGGAAATGAACAGGTTTTGAAAAATTTGAAAGGCTTCCAAATGCTGAAAGTATGATACTCGTTAGCTTTGAGCTCTCATTGCCCCTATCATAAGAATCTTTAAATGGTTAAGGTTAAAGTGACACAACTAAGAGGATATGCTTGACAAGTTATAAATCAAAGTCTCATGCCCCTTACTTACGAAGACCGATCCACATGCTACTCAACTTCAGTCACAAGTAAGCTCTTGTCATTGTAAGTATATACGTATCATAGAGAACCGCCAACGGGGTACCCCTTGCACATGACACAGGAGCTATCCCACAATCAAAATGACAAGGCAAGCAGACAATGAGCATCTCAGTGATCTTTTTATTTACTATGTGCATAGATTTTTATTGAGGATGCTTCATAGAGTGCTCATTATGGTTATGCTGCAAGTTTCCACCATGATTAAGCATGGATTAGGCTAGCGGCCCAAGCGTTTCTCTAACATACATACAAACTCCATGATCTTACAAGTTCCACTTTTATTTCACACCGCCGGGATCCATAAGCAAAAGAACATGATATCAACGAGGTACTAAGTACCAGTGCGTTGGGGGGATACCCCTGGGTAGGGTCACTCCGGGGTATAAGGGCCGAGTTAGCCGAGGTTCGGCAGGGTCAAAGCAGATGCTGGCCGGGTCACCTCAAGGCAGGCCGGATCACGGAGTAACCCGGACCAGGGGGGTCGCCTAACATTGTCTCAGCCGACTTAAGGAGTAAGTCGGAAGTGCTTGTCTAACTTATATGCAGGAACAGGTGTGGCCGGATCTACTATGATCCGGGTCCCGCTTAGCTTCTGGGAGAAGGAAGGAATCTCTCTGGTCAAAAAGAAGGTCTGATACGCACTGCATGAGCGAAGAAAGCAAGGGCAGGACGACCGGGTCATGGCCGACAAGGGTGACGACGCCCATGTCGGCTGACACAGGCGCCGTAGAGGCTTACGTAGCTAAAGCATGTATGCCTCCACGTATGCCCTAGGCAGGGACCGAGCCTCCTCTATATAAGGGGGGCTAGGTTTCTGGTAGAGGGGGTTGGTCGAGCTCTAGTTGGGTTGGGTATTCTTTGATACTAGCGGAGCTAAGGTTCTAGGGAAATAACTGTGGGCAAGAGTAAGAGAGCTCCTTCTTCCTCCTCTCGCCAATACAGCTCTAGGAGCACTTGTAATCTTGAAAGGAAATCAATACGAACTTCTGTGTGGAGAATCACTCCACTATCCCTCCCTGGATTCCCCTAGCGTGTATTAGTCCCCACCTTTAGCCTATCCATGGCATCTGCCGTGACACCACCACGACAGTTGGCGCCCACCTTGGGGCTAGCGGCGCTAGCAGGGGTGAAGATCCGGACGGGAAACCTCATCGGCACCGGCGAACGCATAGTCTCCGGTTTTGTTCAGTGCTTTGGAGCACTGGACTTTGTCAGCGACAACGCTGGCTGCTTCGGCACGCGCCCACTTCCGCGCAACGGCCTCTTCGTCAAGATCGGTGGGCACAAGGTCTATGTTGCGGTGGACGTATCATGCGTTCATCCGCGCCGCGTCGTCGATGCGGGGGAACCACCCCTCACTATGGCTCGCGGGCCGCGTACCGCTCTCTCCCCGGACCAAGCGGAGGTGATGATGACTGCGCCAGGTGCATGCGCGAGCAAGGACCCAACACCGGACCCGGAGGTAACACCTAAGGCACCGAGGAAAGGTAGAGGACCTCCAGTAGAGAGGCCTGAGAACGTACTGAGAGAAGCTATGGATAACTTGGCTAACCTGGTAGCAGCAGTGGTAGAACCGGCTCAGGCACAGGCCGAGCTAGAGGAAACTAGGCAAAAGATACTAGAGGGTGCAAAGAAAATAGCCGCGGCTCAGCAGTCGCTGAACATGACGCTGCGTGAGTATGCAAAGGCAAACAAGGTTGATACGGTAAAAGTAAAAAGGAGAAATCTCATAAGCGAGATGAACAGAGAAGGTGATGATGGGGCCGAGGGGTCGGAAAACTGTTTGTCTGTGGGGTTACCGAAGTATAGTACCCCGGCAAAGAACCTCAGAGCAGCGGATGCGGCTGCATCCGAGTTAGAGGGTCTGACGGGTGAGGCTCGTCAAAGACAGCAAGATAGGGTTAATGAGTTAGTTCGGATCGTGAACAAACAGAACGAAGAGCTACTCAGAGCTAACCCAGAGAGAGCTGGAGCTTCCAAAATCGTCCATTCGGCGATGGGTAACCCGGAGAAATCCGCTAGAGCCGCATCGTCACCGCATGGTGGTCCAAGGAGAGAGGAGGTAGTCCTCGGCCAGACGGAACAAACAGATCATCCCGTACGACCCGACGCGTGCAGGAAAAGAAAAAGAAACGCGGAAAAATGATGATCGACGAAGGGTGAGCCGAGGTGAAGCTGGCCGAGGTAACCACGACCAAGGCAATGCCGGTCAAGGGAACGCTGCCAACGGCAATGCCGGACAGCGAAACTCCGCAGGAGCAGGACAACCACAGCAGCGGAATATACCAAGGCAAGAGCAAAGCGTCGTCCAAGGTATACCACAAAAAGGTGCACAACGAGAGCAAAACCGATACAACGACGGTGATCCGGAAATGGTGAACGCGGGCTACCCGAGACCGGACTATCATGTGATAGGGTCAAGATTGGGAAGAGGGATTTAATGCTGGATGACGCCAGGTTGAAGCTGGATCGCCTGTATAGGTCGGAACAGATCGAATGTCAAGGTCCCCTGGGTCCAGCGTGCTTTGGACCCCGGATCATGAAGGAGCCACCAGTACCCAATTTCCAGCTGCCCAGAGGCACGAAGACGTATGACGACAGTACCAAACCGGAGGATTGGCTGATAAACTATGCTACGGCTGTGAAAATTGCCACTGGCAACTTAAGATGGTCTGTATGATACGTACCCCAGATGTTGGAAGGTCTGGCCAGAGTATGGCTAAATAATTTACCACCTGGAAGCATCAACTGCTAGATAGATTTTGAAGAAATGTTTATCAGCAACTTCTCAAGTACATATCAGAGGCCGAACAGGCCGCAGACCCTAGCAATGTGCAAGCAAAGACCTAATGAGACGGACTGTGAATTCTTGACCCGGTGGTGTACCATGAGAAACTCGTGTGAGGGTGTCATAGAGTCACAGGCCATAGCGTGGTTTGTGCAAGGGTGCAGATATGGCAGCGAGCTGTGGATGAAGTTGCAAAGGAAAATGCCAATCACGTTGGCAGACATGATCCGGATTGCTGACTCGTATGCCTTGGGTGATCCGACTCAACCCAGGCTCGCATCAAACGAGTCAAACGAGGAATACTATCAGAGGGATGGAGCCGGGTCATCTCGGAGGAACGATTATAGAGGAAAAAGAAGAGATGATAGACCGGATCATTGCTACGGTTCGCAACAAGTTGCGGCTGTGAATTAAGATCAACCCGGAGGAGGGAGCAACCAATGCCAGAGAACGGGAGGGCAATGGACTCCAAGAAACGATGGCAAGAAAACATGGACTCCGGAGCAAAAGAAACAGTGGCAGGAAAAGAAAGACCGTCCGAGGTTTACCTATGAGTCGATGTTGGACCAGCCGTGTAAGTTTCACATGCCAAATCCGAATAGCCCAGCGGGTCACACAACGAGGCAATGTGAGTGGATGCGTAAGATAGAACAAAGTGGTTCGGGGAATGCTCAGGCACCCCAGAATGATCAACCTCGGCAGGAGTTACCCCGGCAGCAATTGCTCTCGAGCTTAACACGTTATCAGCTAATGTTGCCTCCCCCTCCGCCGAGGTATGACAACAACGAGAGAAGGGATGCGGTGCATCAGGTGGAAAATCAGCAACAGCCGGATCAGAGGTACCCCGAAAACGAGGGAAGGAATGAGTATAGAGAACATCACCAGAGCTACTGTGTGTTCACAACTGAAGAAACAGATAGGAAAAGCTTGCAGCGCCGACATATGGAGGTTAATGCGGTAATGCCCACAGTGACGAGGTATATGCCTTGGTCGGACCAGGAAATCACCTGGAACATCAAAGATCATCCTAAGCTTATGCCGAGTACAGGCTCGTATGTGCTAGTGCTAGATCCGACATTCATTGGACCGAACATCAATGTGAGGTTCTCCAAGGTACTGATTGACAATGGAAGTAGCATTAACATCATGTATGCGGATACGATGCGCAAGTTGGGCATCTCGGAGAACATGCTCCAGGCTACGAGAACAACTTTCCATGGCATTGTACCAGGCATTTCTTGTGAGCCCATAGGCAAAGTCCGGGTCGACGTGCTATTCGGCACAAGGGATAACTACCGAACTGAAAATCTGGAGTTTGAGGTGGTGAACATGGAAAGTGCGTATCTAGCATTACTCGGAAGACCAACATTTTACAAGTTCATGGCAAGCTGCCACATCAGTTATCTGAAGATGAAGTTGCCCAGACCAGATGGAGTGATTACCATTGCTGGAGATTTCCGACGTTCCATTGAGTGTGCTTCAGCCGGGTCTAACCTAGCAAGAGAAAAGAAAAATCCAAGAGGTGGCAGCATTAGCTCAGTCCGCGCAGCAATATATGCGGGCGTTGAGTAACCCGCATGGCAGTGTTTCATTCCAAGCCGCAAAGGACACCAAGAAGGTTCCAGTTGATGACATGTTCCAGGAGCGCACCGTAATAATTGGTGCCGGGTTAACTAACAAATAGGAAAGCGAGCTCGTCAACTTCCTCCGTGAGAATCGGGATATTTTTGCTTGGTCTACACAGGACTTGCAAGGTGTTCCGAGGGAGTTGGCCGAGCACTCTTTGAACGTAAGGCCCGGAGCAAGGCCGGTGAAGCAACCTCTCCGCCACTTCGCCGACGATAGGAGAAAGGTCATTGGAGACGAGATAGCTCGATTGCTAGCAGCAGGATTTATCATGGAAGTACTATATCTGGATTGGCTCTCTAATCCGGTGCTGGTAGAAAAGAAGAAGGATGATCCGAACGTGGCAGTGGTTTGGCGTATGTGCATCGATTACACGAACCTGAATAAGGCGTGTCCAAAAGATCCATTTCCACTGCCGAGGATAGATCAGGTCATAGACTCAACCGTGGGATGTGAACTGTTGTCGTTCATTGATGCATATTTTGGTTTCCACCAGGTACCTCTGAACCCGGATGATCAAATAAAGACTGTGTTTATTACCCTGTACGGGGCTTATTGCTATCGCACTATGCCGTTTGGTTTGCGTAATGCAGGTGCAACGTACCAAAGATGTATGCAAAAATGTTTGCACGACCAAATAGGTCAAAACGTACAAGTATACGTGGATGATGTGGTAATCAAGACCAAGGAAAGAAAAACGCTCCTTGACGACATCAGGCAGACATTCGTGAACTTGAGAAGGTTCCGGATGAAGCTTAACCCGGAAATATGTACCTTCGGTGTCCTGGCTAGAAATTTACTTGGATTTCTCGTCTCCAGCCAAGGTATCGAAGTTAATCCAACTAAGATCCGAGCCATCGAACGAATGGAGCTGCCGAAGTGTCTTAACGATGTCCAGAAGTTCACTGGGTGCCTGGCATCGTTGAGTCGGTTTGTATGTCGGTTGGGAGAAAAGGCACTGCCTCTCTACCAACTCATGAAAAAGTCGGATAAATTTGTTTGGACGCCACAGGCCGATGAAGCCTTTGCCCACTTAAAAACGATGTTGGCCACTGCACCAGTGTTAGCCTCTCCACTATCAAAGGAGCCAATGTTGCTCTACATAGCCGCAACCAACCGAGTTGTAAGTGCAGTGATTGTTGTAGAGTGCAATGAAGATGGTAAGTCGGTGCAGAGGCCAGTATATTACTTGAGCGAGGTATTGTCTGTCTCAAAACAGAACTACCCGCACTTTCAAAAGGTGGCATATGGTGTCTATATGGCGGCAAAAAAGTTAAAGCATTACTTTGAGGAGCACCCCATCAAAGTAATATGTGAAGATCCCATATCCGAGATAATTGGTAACAAGGATGCGAGTGGCAGAATTGCAAAATGGGCAGTTGAGTTAGCCCCTTATGCGCCCCAATACGACAGAAGAGAAGCGATCAAGTCTTAGGCTATGGCGGACATTTTTGTAGATTGGGCCGAGGTACAATACGAACCACCGCCACCAGATCCGAACTGCTGGAGGATGCATTTTGACGGGTCGAAAACCAAAACCGGATTAGGCGCCGAGGTTGTGCTTACCTCGCCAAAGAAGGACCAGCTAAAATACGTATTGCAGATCCATTTCGCGACATCAAACAATGTCGCTGAGTACGAGGCTCTGGTGCATGGGCTTAAAGTGGCAAAAGAGATTGGCATACGTCGGATAATATGCTTTGGCGACTCGGATCTGGTGGTGCAGCAAGTGTCCGGAGTGTGGGACGCCCTGGATCCAAACATGGCACTATACAAATTTCATGTGCAGAAGATATCTGGTTACTTCGAGGGATGTGAATTTCACCATGTATCCCGAGTGGAAAACGAGGCTGCCGACATGCTGTCGAAGCTCGGATCGACCCGACAGGCAATTCCACCGGGTGTAGCATTGGAACACCTCAGAAAACCATCTATCAGGCCGTCCCTAGGAACCGACTCGATCTATGTCCCAGAAAATACAGAAATCGGAGCTGAGCCCATGGACATTGACACGGGAGGTAGTACGCGAGACCCGGGAACTGCATCAGCAAACCCGGGGACTACCTCGCTAGACCCGGGGACTGCTCAGCGTGATCCGGCTGAAGTTATGCCAGTAGATCAGATGGAAATTGATGAGGAGATGTTCCATCCATGAGCGATACCAGCTTGGGCACTGCCTATATTCCAATTCCTGAAAGATGGAACGTTACCTGCTGAGGAGGTGTTAGCCAGGCAAACTCAGAGGAGAGCAAAAGCATACACGATTATCAATTCCGAGCTGTACAAACGGAGTGTAACCAACGTCCTCCAGCGATGCGTTGACCCGGAAGAAGGACTTCACATCCTCCGAGATATACACCAAGGAGAATGCGGGCATCATGCCTCATCCAGAGCCTTGGTGGCAAAAGCATTCTGGCATGGGTTCTACTGGCCAAGTGCCTTAGAACAAGTGGAAGATCTGGTGAGAAAATGCAATGGTTGTCAAAGGTATGCCACTAAGACACAGATGCCTATGTCGGAACTCAAGACCATACCAATTACATGGCCATTCGTTGTATGGTGCTTGGATATGGTTGGCCCATTCAAACCAGCGAGAGGAAACATGACACACATTTTGGTCATGGTGGAAAAGTTTACAAAATGGATTGAAGTGAAGCCTATAAGAAAATGTGATGGAGCTACGGCCGTAACATTTCTCAAAGACATCATCTTGAGATACGGTTATCCTCACAGTATCATAACTGATAATGGCACAAATTTTGCTGAAGGAGCATTTGCACAATTCTGCCGAGATAAGAAGATCCGGCTGGACATAGCCTCGGTAGCCCACCCCGCATCAAACGGACAAGTGGAAAGATCCAACGGATTAGTATTATCCGGGATAAAACCCTGGCTCATTGAGCCGCTGCAAAGATCAGCGGGGTGCTGGATAGAAGAACTACCAGCGGTACTGTGGAGTTTAAGAACAACTCCGAATTGATCAATAGGCTATACGCCATTTTTTCTAGTATATGGGGCAGAAGCTGTATTACCAGCCGACATAGAGCATGATTCGCCTAGGGTCACCCAATACACAGAAGTCGAAGTGCAAGAAGCCCGGCAAAATGATGTTGATCTACTGGAAGAAGCGAGAGAACTGGCACTGTCCAGATCCGCCATATATCAGCAAAATCTCCGATGCTACCATAGCCAGAAAGTGTTTCCCCGAGTCTTTTGGGAAGGCGATCTGGTGCTCCGGTTGGTACAACGTACTACTGGCATGCATAAATTATCCCCCCCATGGGAAGGGCCATTCAATGTGAGCAAAGCATTACACAATGATTCTTACTATCTTATAGATGCAAAGCCACAGGAAAAGAACATGGCGGACAGGTCCGGAGAGGAATCTAAGCGACCGTGGAATATAGCAATACTTCGTCCCTTCTACACTTAGCTAAGAAGTGTATGTATCCGAGTCGTCTCATATGTCGGTATGTATGTCAGCAATGAGCTTATCAATGAAATAGCAGTGCCTCGAGCAGTAACTCGGGGACTGCCTTAATAATGTTTGTTGTTACTTCTTATGCGGTAGCTGGAATAAGTCGTTCTACTTAACCCGGATTAGTAATGTGTGAGCACCAAAAACCCAACTCTTTGACTTGCTGCTGTCCAACAAGAATTGGCTTCATGGCAAGCAAGAGAACAAGCTTGGAATTGCGTAGCACATGAAAAACGACTAAGGAAACGAATTTATTCGAGCTAACGTTTGTTTCTCGGACTAACCTTGTATTTATTTTCAAGTTATTATGATGAATTATTTTGAGCTAAGCCTAAAAGTTTCTAAGTATTGTTAAAACAATTTTTGAAGCTCAGATTCGTAAGTCGTAAAACTGAATCAAGGTAGACACGGACCGAGCCAGAAGATTGGACGAACAAGAAAATGAAACTCGGGGACTACGCCCAAGTTAATCCGGCATAGAAACGTAGTAGCAAAATATCACATATACAGCATACAGTTGCACCCGGCATACCGGGGATCTGATAAATTTTCAAGTTTTTTGAACTAAGGAGCAGCAGGAGGAGGAAGTTCGGCGTCATCGTCGCTGTCTTCAATATCTGAGGCATCATCTTCTCTGCCCTCATCCGACCCATCTTCAACGTTCTCCACGTGCTCGTCCCCAGCAGATTCCAGGAAGCTCGGTCCTTCAACCCAGTCATGGATAGGAGAATATTCGACGAGGCTATAGGTGCAAGCCTGGCGCCGAACTACCCACTCCCGATCATCGGTCCATCTCGATCCGGTGCGCCGACGTGTAAGGAGGCTGAGGTCGATCTTCTCGTACCATGTGAGAATATGGTGAAGGATAGTATCAGCTGCGGCACGCCCAGCGGACTCTCTCCAGAGGTCAAGCTGGGTCTCGATATCCAACAGCTTTTCGGCAAGAAGTGTGATCCTCTTCAGAGCGCTCTCACTGGTCCAGAACATGTTGAAAATCCGTACTAGAACGTCGAGGAGATCTTTGCCGTAGTTCTTGATGATTTCCACGCGGGATGACAGGCTGACCAATAGGTCCTCCATGTCTAAGGGAATGCCCTCATCGTCAAGAGCGACGGGAGTACCCCTCTCCTGGCGAAATTTGGCAACAGCACCGCTCGCAATAGGAGTACCCTCTAGAAAGTGGCCTGGAAACAAGGCAAGGGAAGAAGCTGAAGCAAAGACATATGAACTAACCCAGAGAATTATGTCGGATAAGGGAAGAGAATTTACGCGAAATGGGGCTGTGAATCCGGGTCAACTCCTTGATGCAGTCATCGCGTCTCTTGCGAAGTTGCTCAAGCTCAGCGTTTGCCGACCCAAGCTGGATGTCGGATTCTTTGAGTAGATCCTGGTCCTTGGAGATCTGGAGAGTAAGGCGCTCACACTCTTTTGTGAAGTTCTGGCCAACCTTTTGGAGCTCAGTTTGGTGCTGGGCCTTCATCTTCTCCATCTCAGCGTTGAGCCTAGCAATCTCGTTGTCCTTAGTCCGGAGGAAAGCAAGCTCGTCATCTTTCTTCTTCAGCTCGGCTTGATGCTGCCCTACTTGTTCGAGAAAATGCAGCATCATATCAGGCACGGGCACACTATCCTCAAGCGATGCTGAAATAGTATGTTGACCCGGCATAGCCGAGGAGTGAATTTTTGCCGAGCCAAGGAGAAGAGGAAATGGAAAACACTACAAGGTCGGACAAAAGAGGACATACCCCGGATTTCCTCCAAGTTCTTACGCATGATCTTGTTCTCGGCCTCCACCCCAGATGCAGAAACCGAATGAGGAGATTAGTTCGGCAGAAGAAGGTGAAGAAAAACGGAGAAGTGCCGAGGGAAAAAATACCCCTCTTTTCATGTTCTGCAATAAGTGCAACATGTTTCGCGCGTAGCATCTTGTGGGTATCCAGCAGGCGTTGGAATTCAGCGCTCCGGCGATTGGTGGTTACCTAAAAAAAGTACAGAAGTGTAAAATTAGCTTGGTGCATATTCGAAGTGTACAAGATCCGGGCCAAGTGGAACTTAACCCGGCTCTAGGTGTGTGCATATTCGAAGTGTACAAGATCCGGGCCAAGTGGAACTTAACCCGGCTCTAGGTGTGTGCATATTCGAAGTGTACAAGATCCGGGCCAAGTGGAACTTAACCCGGCTCTAGGTGTGTGCATATTTGAAGTGTACAAGATCCGGGCCAAGTGGAACTTAACCCGGCTCTAGGTGTGTGCATATTCGAAGTCTAAAAGATCCGGGCCAAGTGGAACTTAACCCGGCTCTAGGTGTGTGCATATTTGAAGTGTACAAGATCCAGGCCAAGTGGAACTTAACCCGGCTCTAGGTGTGTGCATATTCGAAGTTTACATGGAGCTACGTTAGTTTTCTAATGAGCATCCGGCGAGTGACAAGCTACTCCATCGGAGGCTCGGGGACTAATGGTTATTATCTACAGCATGTAAAGGAGAAACGACATACCTCCATCATTTGCCCCGCGAGGTTAATTGCCTTAGCGGCGGTATTCATCTGGGCGGAAAATTTTGCAGGGTCGAACTTTTCCGGGAGATCGTCGTTGTGGATGAACTCCGCCTTATTCAAGTTCATGAAGAACTCAATAAGACTCGGAGGGTACTGCTCACCGGTGGGCATATGGGGCGCCACCAAGCCCTTTGCGTGCGCTTCTTTCCTCTCAACCAAGGCAAGGGCTGGGCTGGTATGCAGAACCATCTGCTGCACGTCAGTTGGCTCGGCAGGAACATCCTTCGCTGCTGGAGTTTTCTTGGGAAGCATTGACGATAGGGTTCGCTGCCTAGCCTCGACGGATGCTGACTTGGTAATATCCAGAGCCTTTTTGCCCTTAGCTTGCTGGGAAGAAGTAACTGCAGTGGATTTCCCCTTAGAAGCTGCTGGAGTAGTTCCTCGCCGAGGCTGAGATGACTCGGACGAGGCAGAAGAACTTGGCACTGGAGCTCTTGTAGCTGAACTTGGAGCTGTTGTTGGTTTCCTTGGTGCCGGAACAGGTGCTAGTGCTGGCTCGGTCGCTGGTACTGGAACTGTTGCTGGTGCTGGTGTTGAGATAGACTCGGTGGTTGCTGGTTGTGGCGATGCTGAAGTGGTGGACGCCGTCACCTCGGCTGGACCGACTCCTCCCGCTCCGAGGTCGCGGTTCCTCTCGACGAGGTAGTGCGGAACCCGGAGCAACCGCAGAACCCTCTGGAATAGGTCTTAGCGGACGTGACTCGTCGTCACGAGGAGGAGAAGGGCCGGATCGAAGCGGTGAAGAGATGCTTCATCCGCTCTGAGGGACCTCCACCGGAGGCCTGAAGAAGCAAATAATGTCAGAAGAGAAATTACCACGATGTAAGGAGAAGTAAGTTACGCAACGAAAAATGGCTTACGCATCCGAGGTTTCGGCCTCCTTGGGTTTCCTAGCCCTTCGTGCCGGGGCTTTGCCTGCTCGCTTGGAGGCAGTCTTGTCTCCGGCTTTCTTTTGCCTTTTTGTGGGCTGAGAAGGTTCGGAGGAAGAACTTGATGTGGCTCCACGCTTCTTCTTCGACGCCACCGGAACCGGCTCGCCCATAGCAAGTGGAGGATCCTCGTGGATATGCCCACCGGGGTTAGCTGATGCCGAAAAGGCAAAAGAAAGAGGGACAGCCTCAACAGGTTCAATCACGTCGACATCCGAGTCATCCTCATCATGGGGCCAATCTCTAAGAGAAGAGAATTTACCGCTGGGTCGTTTGGTACCGTCGGTCATAGGGAGAAGCATCTCTTGGTGCGGCTCCTCATCCGGGATTTCTCGGTCCGGCGCCCACTTAAGGGTCGGATCCGTACCATCCTCGAGAGTTTGCTGAAGGAACAGCTGAGAAAAAGCATGAAGAACAGAGTCAGAAACACAACAAACACCAACACATATTTGATCAGAAATAAGTTTGCCCCGTGAAGCTTACCGCGGGAGGGATCCTGTCACGACAGAAGTCCTCAATTCCCCAAGTCCATTCGGCGGAGAAATCCCTGTGGGTGGTGAAAAGAGCCTTAACCCGGCGAAAAATCTCCGTGTTGCTCAACTCAAAGGAGGAGGTTCGGTTGGGGTCGCGGCTGAAACTCATGTGGCACACCATGTGGGTGCGCTTCTGGAGGGGAGAGATTCGGTTGCACACGAACGTGATCATAGCATCCTCGTTGTGCAATCCGAGTTTCTTCAGCTCCGCAAACCTCTTCTTAACTTGGTTGGCCAGAGCTGTAGGCTTCTTGGGGACCTCCTCCTAGAATTCTGTGTTAGGTGGACCCCGAGCGTAGGGCTGCGACCGAATCAAATCTTCAGTGCCCGCATTCCGAATATAGAAGAAGGTCCGGGCCCATCTTTTGCAGGAGTCAAGCCCGATAACCCGGGGGGAAATGGAACGTCTCCGGGGCGAGATGGAGGCAGCTCCGAATTGGGTGAGCTGCTTATCCTCCGATTCTACTTGGATGTTGGGGATGATGTTGCGATGAAGGCCGAAAAACCGGATCCACAGCTCCTTCGTGGGCCACAGTCCGGTGTAGCCTTCGATCGTTGAAGCAAAGGCAGAGAGAGGTGATAGTGTTGGCTGGGAGATGGTGCGGCTGCAAGTGGTAGGTGCTGAGCCGATCCCGGAAGAAATCGCTCACCGGCAGACCGAACCCCCGTTGGAAGTGGGACAGGAACACGACGAACTCACCCGGATTGGGTGAGGGGGCCAGTTCGGCGGAGGGGAGACGAGCGGCGACGCCGGCAGGAATGCGCCTGGTCCGGTAGAGCCAGTCAAGGTCATCTTGACAGACCCATGATCCGGCCCACGCGCCGCGGTCCGTCGCGGCGGCATCCTCCTCCATTTCTTGCTCGGCGACGACGAGCTCCTCCTCCGTCATCTCGTATTCACAACCCTCGCTGGCGCTAGCGGCGGCGTGGATATGAGGCCTAGATTTGCGAGGACCCGTGGCGAGGAAGTCACGCAGCGGTGGCTGCGACACAAAGGCATGGGGAAAAGCACGGCGTCGGCGCTGCTGCTAGAAGCACTGGCGGCGGCGCGGTCGCTAGGAAGACGAAGGAGAAGGGCAATGAGCAGAGGGGCGTAGAAGTGGGAAAAATGCTAAGGGGTGCGCCCCTCCGCTACTTAACCACCCCCTGAGATGCGTGAGTGGGATCGCACTGCGCCAACAAGCCACATGGTGTGGCTGTGTATCACACACCACAGCCAATCGTAGAGGAGCCACATAGAGAGCCATAGAGCAGAAGCAATCCCGTGACGTGATGCACTGATGCGGTAAACGAGGAGGCAGGCGTGACGTGACCCACGCATAGTGATAACTGACAATTACTGTGGCGGTTACTGTGCAGGCCCTTAAAATAAGACGAGGTAATGATTAGCCTCCACGTGGGTTGGCGTATGAGAGAAGGAAGCGGGGCCCGGATCAAACCATGGAAACCATGGGATCCGAGCCAAAGTGGTAACCCGGCCAGCAAGTGAAAACTTGGAACGTGCAAAGGGAACATAAATCCATATAATCTGAGATAAGGAGCTAACCCGGAATTAAACGTCCAAGGCTCGAACATAAATGAACCTGATGTGGCCTTAGCGGCCGAGGCCGCTAAGACCGCACCAGCTTCGGGGACTAATGTTGGGGGGATACCCCCGGGTAGGGTCACTCCGGGGTATAAGGGCCGAGTTAGCCGAGGTTCGGCAGGGTCAAAGAAGATGCTGGGCGGGTCACCTCAAGGCAGGCCGGATCACGGAGTAACCCGGACCAGGAGGAGTCGCCTAACATTGTCTCAGCCGACTTAAGGAGTAAGTCGGAAGTGCTTGTCTAACTTATATGCAGGAATAGGTGTGGCCGGATCTACTATGATCCGGGTCCTCGCTTAGCTTCTGGGAGAAGGAAGGAACCTCTCTCGTAAAAAAAAACGTCCGGTACGCACTGCATGAGCGAAGAAAGCAAGGGCAGGACCACCGGGTCATGGCCGACAAGGGTGACGACGCCCATGTCGGCTGACACAGGCGCCGCAGAGGCTTACGTAGCTAAAGCATGTATGACGCGGGGGAAAAGCACCCCGGTCGGGTTACCACTTTGGGAGGAGGCATATTCTTAGGAATATGCCTCCACATATGCCCTAGGCAAGGACCGAGCCTCCTCTATATAAGGGGGGCTAGGTTTCTGGTAGAGGGGGTTGGTTGAGCTCTAGTTGGGTTGGGTATTCTTTGATACTAGCGGAGCTAAGTTTCTAGGGAAATAACTGTGGGCAAGAGTAAGAGAGCTCCTTCTTCCTCCTCTCGCCAATACAGCTCTAGGAGCACTTGTAATCTTGAAAGGAAATCAATACGAACTTCTGTGTGGAGAACCACTCCACTATCCCTCCCTGGATTCCCCTAGCGTGTATTAGTCCCCACCTTTAGCCTATCCATGGCATCTGCCGTGACACCACCACGACAGTTGGCGCCCACCTTGGGGCTAGCGGCGCTAGCAGGGGTGAAGATCCAGACGGGAAACCTCATCGGCACCGGCGAACGCATAGTCTCCGGGCTTGTTCACCTTCCATTGATTACACTTAATAACAGCTCCTGCAGTATTTAAGAAAAGGTCTCCCAAGAATAGTAGACATATTATCATCTTCGGGCATAAAAAGTTTGAGAGGATGCTCTCATAAGAAATATGAGTTGAAGTAAAAGAGAGCATCAAGAAGAAAATTCAAAACACATTTAAGTCTAACCCACTTCCTATGCAAAACACATCAAGAAGAGTGTATGCAAATAAATTCACAAAGAACAAAGTGACAAGCATAGGAAGATAAAACAAGAGTGACTTCAAAACTTTCAGCACATAGAGAGGTGTTTCAATACCAAGAAAACTTCTACAACCATATTTTCCTCTCAAATAATAATTTCCAGTAGCCTCATGAATAAACTCAACAATACAACTATCACATAAAGCATGCTCTTCATGATCTACAAGCACTAGAGCTTTATTATAAACATTTTCAAAAGAATCCTCAGGAACATAACATTCATCCTCCTGTAGTAAGCATGGAGGACAATCAAATAATGTAAGGGATAAAGAGTTACTCTCATTAGAAGGTAGGGATGTGTAGCTAATCCATTTTTCCTCCTTTTGTTCATCACTCTCCTCCTCTTTTTCAGCTAATGAGATTTCAGGTTCATCAATTTCTTCTTCCATAGGATCCTGCAAGGCATTAGTCTCTTCCATTTGTGGAAAGCATCTATTAAAATATTCAAGAATATAGCCATTTTCATCCTTGTAATTATCAAAGAAAAATTTAAGTATACCATAAACCTCATATTTGTAAGGTGAATCATCAATATTTTCAAGAAAACTAGCAAGTTCAAAAGCACCCTTCCAAGCAATAAATTCTTCAATTTGTTCCCCATCATAAAAGTCATAAATTCCTTTAGAATAGGAAGATATGGTATCATTATCATTATACTCACATTAAAAAGGGAGGTGTTTATACCTCTTTCTGCAACGAGATTCATCACAATAATAAGTAACATTATAAGTAGAGCACACGTTTCTAGCAATGGTATACAATCTATCAATTTTTCCCATAAGTGTTTCCATTTTTGTGACAAGTGGTGTTCCTTATAATAATATTTTTGATCTTCCGTGAACCCACCTTGACAATAAGCTTCAGTTTCAAAGAAACCAACCATTGACAACAAGCATGACAAAACAAGACAATAACAGACCAACGAAAATAACAACTAGAGTAGGAACTAATTTTTTTTGTATTTTTGATAAAGAAACAAGCAAACAAGGAGAAAATAAACTTAGCTTGAACAATAGTGATTCCAAGTGGACTTGATAAATAAAGCTATGCTCCACGACAATGGCGCTAGAAAATAGTCTTGATGACCCACAAGTATAGGGGGTGTATCGCAGTATTTTCGAGGGAAGTGAAACCCAATTTATTGGTTCAACACAAGGGGAGCCAAAGAATATTTATAAGCCTTAACAACTGAGTTGTCAATTCAGCTGCACCTGGAAACAATCTTGCTCACAGCAGTTTATCAGTAGCAATAGTTTTGTAGTAGGAATAGTAAAGTAACAGTAGTAGTAAAGAAAAGATAATAGTAACAAAAGCACTAAATAGTGGGATTTGAGTGTGGTAGGCATAGGGATGGATGGACGGGCATTGCATAGACAAGACAATTCACATAGCAATCAGAACATAGGGAAATTGCGGATAAATAAGATAAAGCATCCAAGTACTAGACAATCCTAGGCATGTGTTCCATATATAGTCATACGTGCTCGCAATCAGAACTTGCACAACATATTTTGTCCTACCAGCCCGTTTGCAGCGGGGCCTCTAGGGAAATACTGGCAATTAAGGTGCTCCTTTTAATAGAGCACCGGAGCAAAGCATTAACACTCCATGAACACATGTGATCCTCACATCAAAGCCTTTCCCTTCTGGTTATCTCGATTTGTATCACTTCGGGGCCATAGGTTCCGGACAACAACGTTTGTATACAACTTGTAGATAAGACAATAAACAATACTATCATAATGAATCAATAACATGATCAGATCTGAAATCATGGCACTCGGGCCCTAGTGACAAGCATTAAGCACAACAAGTCGCAACAAAGTCATAAAGCACTAATAAAAGATACTAGGCACCATGCCCTAACAATCTGATGCCATTACATGAACGATCTCATCCAATCCCTACCATCCCCATAGCCTACCGCGGGGGATTACTCACTCATAGATGGGGGAAACATGGATGGTCGATGGACATGATGGTGGAGATCGATGGAGATGGCTCCGGGGGCACTTCCCCATCCCGGCAGGGTGCCGGAACAGAGACTTTCCATCCCCCGAATCTCCCCTTCGGTGGTGGCGGCGCTACGGAACTTTTTCTGGAAAAATGTCGACCCCCCCGGAGTTTTTAGGTTAGAAGGCTTCTTATAGGCGAAGAGGGAGATCGAGGGGGTACCTGGGGCCACCACACCATGCCCTGGCGCGGCCAGGCCCAGCCCGCGCCTGGGGGAGGTGTGGCCAGCCCCTGGCCCTTGTCCAAAGTGGATAAATCCAAGCATGGAACATCAAAAATTATAGATACATTTGCAATGTATCACCCATCAGCAGATCTTGCGGTGTACCGGGGGCAGAGGATTGCCTCGCCGGGCTTCTCGGCAACGAGCCCACTTGAGATCGTTGAGCTTGATCACGACACGTTTGCCAGTGTGCTCGTTCACCATGGTTGGAGGTTCGACTGCCCCACCATTGTTGACGGTCGTGCCATTGCCACCGTTGGTGGGGCCGCCATTGGGTGGTCCGCCGTTAGGTATGCCACCGTTGGGTGGATTAGGGTCGTTGCCACCGTGTTCGCGATTGGCACTGGTTTCGCCGGCATTAATGACGATGCACATGAAGTGGTTGGGGAAGCTGTTGCTTCCGCAACTTTCGGATCCGGAGCTGTAGACCCCATCTTCCGTTGCTAGGCCACCCAGATCAGATCCACGACTGTTGTCGCTATCTATACTCTCAGCTGCTGCTGAGGTGTTGAGCTCGCTGAGGGCCTCGATTGGTGGCGGGAATCGCGGATGTTGTTGGCTGGTCAGGCATGCGAAGCGTGCCCATATGACCAACTTGGAAGTAGAAGCTCTCGATCACCAGGCTGATTCCATCGCCCACAGACTCGAAAGCTGGGCGAGTGGCTGGCGTGTGGACGGTGAAGTCGAACACGCCGAAGAGCTGGCAAATATCCGCTGTTGCGGAGTTGTAGATCACGGTTGATGGGGCCAAAGAAGCCGCAACATCAGCACTCCCATTTCCCACAGACGGCGCCAATTGACGAGGGTTTAACTCATCAATGCCCATTGTTATGGACTTGGGTTTTGGAGAAGGAGGGAGCGCTGGAAGCATCAATCGGCTAGCAAACAAGCACATAGGGGCGCAAGGTTTACCCAGGTTCAGGCCTCATAAAGGTCCCTACTCCTGCTTGTCTGCTATAGGAATTAA
The DNA here is from genome assembly GCA_023614405.1 of Avena insularis. Lineage (NCBI taxonomy): Eukaryota > Viridiplantae > Streptophyta > Magnoliopsida > Poales > Poaceae > Avena > Avena insularis. Next base: position 508,662 of record JAJUPC010000052.1, on the reverse strand, counting down.
CGAAGGAATCGAAGATTACAGGGGCGCGTAGATGCAATCTGGCGAGAGTTGTGGAAACTAGGGTTACGTGTGTCATCCTCGCTGCCCCCCCCTAGCCTTTATATAGATAGGCCAGGTCTCGGGTAGTAGGTCGAGTAGGTTACAGATTAGGGTTTTCCCTTTAAACTTTCTATCTTTAAACTTCTTTTTATCTCGCAAGTCATCGAGAGTCCGTGGGCCACTCAAAGTATTCATTGGGCCATGGCAACACCATGGGCTTCCACCGTATCTAGACCATATATAACAAACTTGAGTACTTGCAGGGTATACCCATGTCATGAATTGTGAACTCATATAGGTCCCTTGTATCAAAGTTGTGCCTAATTTGATTAAAAAGGGGAACATTTCAGTTCATTCGATTCTATTATGCCGTAACTAATCTACTTGCAAGATAAGGCACAGATAAGAAAAATTCACCTCTCGCTCTTCTCCTGGGTTTTTTTTCTTCGAGATCTGGGTGCTACATCCGCCCACCGGAGCCGAACAATCTGCCGGCAGCCTTGCTTTTCTCTTCAACCCGCTGCTCGTAGGTACCTTGGGAGCAGAATCCTTGCTGGCCTCCTCGCTAACCAGGGATAAAGACCTCACCGCTGCCACGCGTCGAGCCCCAGACTTGGGCCCGAGATGGACCCGAATCAGTTGGCGACGTAGCTACAACCTTCGCCTTGCAAGACATGCTAGGCCTCCGCCGTCGGATTCAGTGTCGGGGGAGAGAGAAAAAAGGTCCTCCACCGTCGGCAGATTTAGGGTCGAGGAAAGGAAGAAAAGGGACCGCCGCCGCTGCAGCAAGATTCAGTGTCGAGAGTTAGGAAAGTATAGTAATGGATTTGCCCCTACGACACGTGCATGGTGGCTAAGAAGAGTGACCGGTGAAGAAGGGGCACAGCAGGAACTAGTGTAACGGAATATCCTGACTTAACGGGCGCGATTTGAAAATATTGGATTTGGCCATCATTCACTCGAAAGACCCCTCTCAGCAATTAGCACCCCAAATTTTCGAATCGGGGTGATAAAAATCAACTTGGGTACCGCGTTGCCTGGGCGCCCCAACTTTCGGGCCCTAAAATGATATTCTCATGGGAGGGTCAATTAATATATCAGAAACCATGGAGAGTTCTGACGGCAGGTTCATCTTCTTGCTAAGATTTTGCATCTTGACAGTTTAATGAAATTAAGTATAACTTGAGCTACAAGTCAGAGCGATAGATTTCTCTTGAATTTAATGAAATTAGACCACTTTGAAAGTTTTATGAAAAAAGCTTCTAGAGGTACCCATCAAGAGGTTAATTAATATATCAGAAACCACAGAGAGTTTTGACAAGTGGTTCGACTTCTAGCTAAGATTTTGCATCATGAAAATTCTGAACATCTTTTGAAAACGATCACACGAAATAGGGAGAGAGGGGAAATGATTTTTATATTCTCTATGGGCAACCCACAAGATTGAGGTGCACCTTAGGCTTAAAGATACAAACTTTATTTTCTCCACAATGTATATGGTGAACCTTAGCGGATGCCACATACTAGGCCTTAAGGTGTGCTTTTGTACAAATTGCTAATGCCCTTAGTAGGGAAAAAATAAATAGTATATTAGTAGTGCACTAGTAGTAGTACTCATTTCTTTGCTTAGACATATGCTCACCTCCGTACACGCGTTGTACATACTGAGAGAATAAAACATAGGCAGGGTAGCAGCAAAGAGGAGTTGAAGGCGGTTCGATGTCAGAGGAAAGTTATGATGGGTTCCTGACACGAGGTACTCCTATGGCCACTCTACTAGTAGAAAATTTCAGGACCTATGCACGCAAAACAAATTGTGTGTTTTCTCTCTCCATTGCTGCCTCTCACCATCCATCCTCCCTCTCTCCTCCACTTTCCCCTCGCGCATCGGCCTAGCTAATCTTTCCCTCGTCTATAGCATGGTGCTACGCACGTGTGCCTTGGTACGGCGGCTCTGTGTCTCTGGCGTGTTCGACAGCTGTGTTGGTGTGAAGAAGGGATGAGGAGTAGATAGGAAGGAGAAAACTTTGGACCTTGGCGGCAAAAGATTCAAACTTTTTCGGTTTTCGAAATTTTCACTTGCTTCCCAAACATCGGGAGGGAAGGTTACTCAAAAGATTGGTCATTCACAGTACTTATTATCTTATCTTTATTTTATCTTATCTCTTACAATACCATACCATACCACTGTATAGTGTACTGATAACTTCGAACATTGACCGTTGGATCAAGACCGGCAAATCCAAACATTGGTAACCATTGGATCTTCTTTTCCATTCGCAGCATCTACAAAGATTCTACTGATAGTCTTTGGAACGATGAATGCTAGTATGCTTCTAAGATATCACGCTTACTTGTAGCTCAAGTTTGACCTAAATCTTAGCAAGCCCGAAGAATATGGATCCAACCTAAATCTTATAGCTCAAGTTTGCTACAAAGAACATGCAATAATTCTCAATTTTTTGAGTGATGGCGAGCGAGGTTGTTCTTTTCTGTAAAGAAATGTCCGAAGAATATTGGATCTGAATGCCAGAAGCCAAGTTTACCAACATATATAGTGGACCAACATGTTGTACCAACATTCCCATGTTTTATTTATGAGTTTTCAAACTTCCTAGCTAACTCTGCCCATTTGACCGAATGACTTTGTGTCGATTTATCGAAATTAGGTCAAATTTGAAACTACAAGTAAATTGTAGGTTGCTTTGAAAGTTTTACGAAAAATATTTTGGAGGTACCCAGTGAGGGGTCACAATTAATATATCATAAAACATAGAGAGTTTTGACGATAGGTTCAACTTCTTGCTAAGATTTTGCATCTTGACAATTTAATGAAATTAGGTCAAACTTAAGATACAAGTAAACATGATATATTGCTCTTGAATTACATGTATTTTCAGATGTAGATCGGTGCATCTTGGTGTAGTAAACAATGCCGTCAGTGTGAGTTTCCAACTATCAGGAAAGAACATTCAATTCTACATTTTCCAAGTGAAGGCGAGCAAGGTTGTTCTTTTTCATCAGAAGTCCAGAGAATATTGGATGTGAATTCCATGCCAAGTTTACACACATATATAGTGGACCAACATGTTGTACCAACGATTCCCATGTTTTATGAGCATTCAAACTTCCTAGCTAACTCTGCCCATTTTAATGACTTTAAGTCGATTTATCGAAATTAGGTCAATTTGAAACTACAAGTAAATTGTAGGTTTTGCTTTGAAAGTTTTACGAAAAAGATTTTAATTTGGAGGTACCCATCGAGGGGTCACAATTAATATTTCAATAAACAAAGAGAGTTTTGATGACAGGTTCAACTTCTTGCTAAGATTTTGCATCTTGACAATTTAACGAAATCACGTCAAACTTGAGATACAAGTAAGTGCGATAGATAACTCTTGAATTAAATGTCATTTCAGAGGTAGATGGGTGCATTTTCTGGTAGTATGTAGTGTCGTGGGTCTGAGTGTCTAACTACCAGGAAAGAACACTCAATTCTACATTTCCCAAGTGAAGACGAGCGAGGTTATTTGTTCTTTTCTGTAAAGAGAAGTCTAAAGAATATTGGATGTGGATGCCACAAGCCAAGTTGACAGACATATATAGTGGATCGACAACATGTTGTACTTGTGATTCCCATGTTTTATGGGTTTTCAAGCTTCCTAGCTAACCCCGCCCATTTGAATGACTTTATGTCGATATCTCGGAATTTGGTCAAATTTGAAACTACAAGTAAATTGTAGGTTTTGCTTTGATAGTTTTATGAAAAATCTTTTGGAGGTACCCATCGAGGGGTCAAAATTAATATATCTGAAACTAGCGACAGTTTCGATGATAGGTTCAACTTCTTGCTAAGACTTTGCATCTTGACAATTTAACGAAATTAGGTCAAACTTGAGCTTGCTACAAGTAAACGCCATAGATTGCTCTTGAATTAAATGTCTTTTCAGAGGTAGATCATCGGTGCATCTTCGTGTAGTAAACAGTGTTGTCGGTGTGAGAAAGAACATTCAATTCTAAATTTTCTGAGTGAATACGAGCGAAGTTGTTCTTTTCCTAGACAAAAGTACGAACAATATTGGATCTAAATGCCGCAAGACAAGTTTACATACATATATATTGGACCAACATGTTGTACCAATGATTCCCATGCTTTATGAGTTTTCAAACTTCCTAGCTAACTTTGCCCATTAGAATGACTTTATGTCGATTTATCGAAACTAGGTCAAATTTGAAACTACAAGTACTAGTAAATTGCATGTGCACTGCACGTGAGACTCGGATAATAGACATCTGGCATATCATCACTATATAATTATAATAGGTAAAGCAGAAAAAATATAATAGGTAAATTTTGAACTACTACAAGTAAGCTGTGTAGGTTGCTTTGAAAGTTTCACGAAAAATATCTTAGTGGTACCCATCGGAGGGGGCAGGGGGGAATTAATATATCAAAAACCACAGAGTTCTGACGACTAGTTCATAGTCTTTCTAAGATTTTGCATCTTGATGGTTTAATGAAATTAGGTTAAACTTGAGCTACTAGTTCATAGGCTGCTTTGAAAGTTTTATGAAAAAAGCTTATGGAGGTAAACATCGAGCGGTTAATTAATATATCAGAAACCACAAAGAGTTTTGACGAGTGGTTCGACTTCTAGCTAAGATTTTGCATCATGAAAATTTTGAACACCTTTTGAAAAAGATCACACAAAATAGGGAGAGAGGAGAAATCATTTTGCTATTCTCTATGGGCAACCCACAAGCTTGAGGTGCACCTTAGGATTAAAGATACAAACTTTATTTTCTCCACAATGTATATGGTGAACCTTAGCGGATGCAACATACTAGGCCTTTAGGTGTTCTTTTTTACACATTGATGATGCCCTTATTAGGGAAAAAGCAAATAGTATATTAGTAGTGCACTAGTAGTAGTACTCATTTCTTTGCTTAGACATATGCTCACCTCTATCCACGCGCTGTACATGCTGAGAGAATAAAACATAGGGACGTCAGCAACGAAGAGGAGTTGAAGGCAGTTCGATGTCAGAGGAAAGTTATGATGGGTTCCTGACACGAGGTACTCTTGCGGCCACTCTACTAGTAGTAAATTTTAGGACCTATGCACGCAAAACAAATTGTGTGTTTTCTCTCTCCTTCACTGCCTCTCACCATCCATCCTCCGTCTCTCCTCCACTTTCCCCCCGCAGACCGATTCGGCTGATCTCTCCCTCATCACAAGCGTGGTGTTGCACATGTGTGCCTTGGTGTGGCAGCTCTGTGTCTCTGGCCTTTTCGGCAGCTACGTTGGTGTGGAGTAGGGACGAGGAGCACATAGGAAGGAAACCATTTTGGTCCTTGGCAGCAAAAAAATCAAACTTTTATGGTTTTCGAAATTTTCACTTGCTTCCCAAACATCGGGAGGGAAGGTTACTCGAAAGATCGGCCATTCGACGTACTTCTTATCTTATCTTTATCTTGTCTTATCTCTTATAATGCCATACCATACCACTTTATAGTGTATGGATAACTTCAAACATTGACCGTTGGATCAAGAGAGGCAAATCCAAACATTGCTAACTGTTGGATCTTCTTTTCCATTCTTAGCATCTACAAAGATTCTACTGATAGTCTTTAGCACGATGAACACTATTAAGCGCAAACCTCAAAACACACACTTCATTGCTCAGTTTCAGGGTCCTTGTGCTAAATGCATGGACTTGGGTGCAATTTTCATTTTGATGAGGTCCTTGATCTAACTTGTACTTCCACTTACCGTGTTAACTCTCAAGCACCTCGCTCCTACGAGACCTACCATAGTTAAAAGAAAATGCAACCGCCCCAATTATCACACAAACTGGACCACAGTTTCTTATACGTAATACCCAAGTTTTGAGTACTAGGATTTTTCAAGCTTCCTAGCTAACTTCGCACACTTCAGTGACTTCTTGTCGATTAACGAAATTAGGTCAAACTTGAGATATAAGTAAGCATGATAGATTGCTCTTGAATTAAATGTATTTTCGGAGGTAGATGGGTGCATCTTCTTGTAGTAAACAATATCGTCAGTGTGAGTTTCCAACTATCAGGAAATACAATTCTTACTTTTTCGAGTGATGAAGAGATGGTTCTTTTCCGTAAACAAAGCTCGAAAAATATGGATCTCAATGCCATAAGCCAGGATTCTAGACATATTAAGTGGAACAACGTGTTTTACTTACGATTCCCATATGTTTTTTGAGTTTTCAAACTCCCTATCTATTTAACTCTACCAACTTGAATGACTAATTGCCGATTTATCGAAATTAGGTCAAACTTGAACTATAGCTAAATTGTAGGTTGTTCCGAAAGTGTTACGAAAAAGCTTTTGGAGGTACCATAATGATCGGGGGGTCATAATCAATATATGAGAAACAACCGAGAGTTTTCACAATAGGTTTGACTTCTTGCTAAGATTTTGCATCGCATGACACAATTTAACGAAATTGGGTCAAACTTGAGCTACAAGTAAGAGTGATAAATTGCTGTTGAAATATATGACTTTTCAGAGAGGTAGATGGGTGCAGTTTCTTTTAGTAAACAGTGTCATCACTGTGATTCTCCAACTATATCAGGAAAGGACATTCAATTATTCTCAATTTTCCGAGTTATGACGAGCGAGGTTGTTCTTTTCTGTAAAGAAATATTTGAAGAATATTGGATCTGAATGCCAGAAGCCAAGTTTACCGACATATATATTAGACCAACATGTTGTAACAATGATTCCCATGATTTATTTATGAGTTTTAAAAATTCCTAGGTAATTCTGCCCATTTGATCGAATGACTTTATGTCGATTTATCGAAATTAGGTCAAAGTTGAAACTAAAAGTAAATTGTAGGTTGCTTTGAAAGTTTTACGAAAAATATTTTGGAGGTACCCATCAAGGGGTCACAATTAATATATCATAAAACACAGAGAGTTTTGATAATAGGTTCAACTTCTTGCTAAGATTTTGCACCTTGACAATTTAACGAAATTAGGTCAAACTTGAGCTACATGTAAGCGCGATAGATAGCTCTTGAATTAAATGTCATTTCAGAGGTAGATGGGTGCATTTTATAGTAGTAACCAGTGCCGTGGGTGTGAGTGTCCAACTACCAGGAAAGAACATTCAATTCTACATTTTCCGAGTGAAGACGAGCGAGGTTGTTCTTTTTCATAAGTTGTCTGAAGAATATTGGATGTGAATGCCATGCCAAGTTTACACACATATATAGTGGACCAACATGTTGTACCAACGATTCCCATGTTTTATGAGCTTTCAAACTTCCTTGCTAACTCTGCCCATTTTAATGACTTTAAGTCGATTTGTCGAAATTAGGTCAAATTTGAAACTACAAGTAAATTGTAGGTTTTGCTTTGAAAGTTTTACGAAAAAGCTTTTAATTTGGAGGTACCCATCGAGGGTCACAATTAATATATCAGGAAACAACGAGAGTTTTGACGATAGATTCAACTTCTTGCTAAGATTTTGTATCTTGACAATTTAACGAAATTAGGTCAAACTTGAGCTACAAGTAAGCGCGATAGATAGCTCTTGAATTAAATGTCATTTCAGAGGTAGATGGGTGCATTTTCTAGTAGTAACGAGTGTCGTGGGTGTGAGTGTCCAACTACCAGGAAAGAACATTCAATTCTACATTTTCCGTGTGAAGACGAGCGAGGTTAGTTGTTCTTTATGGGTTTTAATTGGATGTGGATGCCACAAGCCAAGTTGAAAGACATAGATAGTGCATCAACAACATGTTGTAATTGCGATCCCCATGTTTTATGGGTTTTCAAGCTTCCTAGCTAACCCCGCACATTTGAATGACTTTATGTTGATATCTCAGAATTAGGTCAAATTTAAAACTACAAGTAAATTATAGGTTTTTCTTTGATAGTTTTATGAAAAAGCTTTTGGAGGTACCCATCGAGGGGTCAAAATTAATAAATCAGAAACCAGCGAGAGTTTCGACGATAGGTTCTACTTCTTGCTAAGATTTAGAATCTTGAAAATTTTGAACCCCTTTTGAAAACAATCAAATGAGAAATAAGGAAAGAGCGGAAATAATTTTTCTATTTTCTATGGGCAACCCATAAGCTTTTGAGGTGCACCATAGGCTTAAAGATAACTTTATTTTCTCCATACTGTATAAGGTGAACATTAATTAGCGGATGCTACCTAGGCCTTAAGGTGTGCCTTTTTACACATTGCGGATGACCTTAGGGCATCACCTATGTATGTAAAAAAACTTGTTGATAAGATGGCTCCTAACATGACCATGAAATGAATATGAGTTGAAACTTGCAAATTTGCATGATTGTACAACATCATCCTCCCAACATGATGTAATTTATCTCTTAATTTTTTGAAACACCTAAGTATGATATCCATTTTCTTCGAGATCCTGAGCATTGGGAGTACGACCATGGATGATCAGTTGAGGTGTTGGATTGAGGGAGTACGACCTTGGATTCCTGAACTCAGAGGGGGTACGACCTACCAAATTTCTATTATTACATGGACCATGACCAAATTCAAAACTTTTATGCTTCATTTTAATTTGTCCGGACTCTGATGCAACTTTTTTAGTTGTCTGGACTCTGATGCAACTTTTATGCTTCATTTTATTACTATAAAGTTTACTGAGGATTGTAATAATCTACTGTAATTCGCAGTTGTAAGTTGTTTGAGGATTGTTACAAACTAAGCATCTATCAGACTTTGTACACACACATGAAAAACAATGAAATTGTAAGAGGTACAACACACGATCTAATGGAACAGGGAGAACATCCATTGTATTACACGGGCACCATAGAACTTGCAAAATTCATAGACGTTCACTCAACAAAGTGAACACATAAAGAGCTGACCTGAAGGGAATACATCAGGATCAGACCCACACAATCCATCAATATGACGGATAGCCGTCATAGTAATCATAGTGGGTGGTACCATCGTCACCATAAGGCGGCACCATCTGCAGCTCGAAATGCTCGACGATTCTGCAATACTTCACCAACAATCGATCAAGTTCGAAAGAATGGTCATTGATCCATAATCCTCCTACTCCATACCCATATACAACCAATGGCTCCACTTCCCAGGCACGAGCCTCAAAGTTGTAAGATCTAATCTCGGATAGGTCTGCATAGTATATGCTACCAGCCTGCACCATCGGTACCCTGGCGCTGTCGACGCAGACACACCGATTGTTAGAAACGAAGAGAGCACGACTTCCAATGCCTCTGACCGGCTGAAGGACACGGTTCTTGGTATCAACCCGGTAAATAACCGACCTGCCTTCGTAGACTGGTCCACTCACAACGAACAATAACTCCCCATCTGACTCGACGTGGTATGAACGATTAAATGGGCACTGACATCCCATAATAGGGCCTGCAATGTGGGATGCATATCCACGGTCCGTGCAGAGCGCAACAACTAGACATCTCCATGAGTAGCATCACACATAGTCGAGAGGACAGACCCGTATCTGTCTGCGACGAAAACATCACCGGCGTAAGAAGTCATGCTCTGGAGTTCTGCAAAGTCATACGGCGAGTACCACCCTTCACCAAAGACTGTGCGACTCCCTTCCTCCGTGCTCTCATCTACCCACCGAATGGTGGTGTTCTGATGGTTTGATGTAAACACCATCAACGACGGGAACATCGTCACATCAAAAGAAGACACCTGCTCGGTCGGTATCTCTGCCCTCAGGCGCTTGATAGCTCCCAAGAAGGGGTTACACAACCGGGTTTTGTACGGCTGCATCCTCTGTCCAAGCACAAGGAGGCCGCCGGTTGTGCTACCGACATAAAGTACCTTCAAGGTAAACAGACTGAAATTCAATCAAGGTAAACCATGGAGCAAAACCCTAGGCAACAAGTAGATGAAGAAATAGAACTTGAAAAACATATAGTATAGGATGTGAATGCAAAAAAAAGATCTATACATATGAATGTAAATAAAGCACCTGCGAATAACCCGATTAACCTTCTTATCAAGGTGGCAGCCAGTTCTCACGTTCAGCAACGTGATGGGGGTGTCGTCTACCCGATACTCCTCCGATAACTGGTGCTCTAGAACAATCCAGTTGGCTGGCATAAAGCGCTCCTCCGTGAAGCCACCCCAGGCGCTGCAGACTGCCCGAAAGGCGGCGAAGTAGTCGAAGCCGCCCATCGAAAGGAAGATGTCACCTTTCTTCTGGACGAGTCCCTCAAGGAGACCAACCCATGGCGAGTCCTCCTGCTTCTTCCCGGCCATGGATGATGGCGTTCGTGTGGTATCGGTCCCATCAACTGGCACAAGAAGCGGTTCTAGAGACACACATTTAAACAAAGGCCTAGGAAAGTCAAGTGAATCGTGTGGGAACGAGACGACAACATGCACACAGCAACCGCAAGAACGTTTCATCAAACTGGCAGGGACAGACACATGTGCGCGCGTACTCATTACGGTACAACGGTTGGGCACACCAGTGTATGACTCCTGGGCGCACGTGGATGTGGAGGTGTAGGATGATACTAGTAGTAGTATCATAACCTCATTGTATTTAATTATCCCAAAATCTAAGGAGAAAACATGCGCTCATTGGTCCCTCAGGGCACACGCAAACGCAGGGCATTTTCCATTTTTTGCATGGCATTTTCCATTTTTGAATTTCTCTTTTTGGATGTGCCCTTGGATGCTCACCGTATGGCCGGATGGGGTGTATGCTCCATGGAGCTAAATACCTCATGTTCTTTCAATAGCATGGTCGTTAATTATTGAGGTATATACGTTGTTTGTCCCACAACTTCCACTGCGAGAGCGTTTTAGTCCCATATCTTGCAAAGTGAGCAACACTCGTCCCACAACTTATAACCGGGAACATTTTAGTCTAATTCAATCGAATTTCTGTGATTTGGCCGAATTCATCATAACTAATTCTGGAAGTGACATGTGGCATCATAATTTTTGCAAAATGACCGCTACGTATTTTCTCCCTGCCAGTTGTGACCTTGGTACGACCTGACAGGAGGATCTGAATAAGAAAAACTACCAATGCATTATAGGGTATCAAATTGATTACCTGCGCTAGTGAAGAAATCAACTTTGCCACTGCAACATGCACACAGAAGTGATTAACTGAAGAGCGCTCCGGCTGATGTGTTCTTTATTTTGGATATTCAAAAATATATTTTCTGAAGATGTGAAAAAATATAAAAAAAATACGCAAATTCTCAATTCAAAATAATTTGTGTTTTGGGCTACAATTACAACTCAGTTTATTCCTTTTCAATTTTGCGAATAAGAAAAAACTCAAGTTTATTCTAGACACTAGACACTACAGCTAGCTACTAAGCTATACAATTGATATTATGGAGCATTCCAACATAGACGTGAGCATTTTTGCGTTTGTATGTGATTTTTATTGTATAAATAATTAGTTCATCACAAGTACTCCTTGTCTGGCTTAATTACGTCCTCTCAAGTAATCCTCGTCTAACAGGAGTAACAACTAGCATCTACCGACATAGTGGCTTGTGGGAGTGTGTGTCCTTGTACAAAAGTGTTAAGTTAGAATCCATTCTCCTCTTAGAGATTTAACTATTTTATTTGTACGTCTACTAACAGGTGGCCCACTTATCAGTCCGCATAGGGACACTAATAACATAGAAAAATATAGAGGGGTCATTTAAAAAAATCAATGTTATTTGTGGACAAATTAAGTCAAATTCAATGAAATTCGATTAAATTGGACTAAAAGGCTGTCGAGATATAAGATGTGGGACTAGTATTTTGGTCTTTTTTCAATATGTTGGACTAAAACGCTCTCGCGGTGCAAGATGTGGGACTAAAGGTGTATATACCTGTTAATTATTTTACAGCTTCAATTGCTAGGCCGGAGGACCAATTAATACTCCTAATATTTTGCTCAATTACTCCTCTAGTTGACCGAAAAATATGAACCACCACATCGTGTAATGCTCTTTGTCGATCATGTTGTTAAAACGGGAGTGCATCCATTGGCTTGCATGTTTTCAATTAGATGCGGTGGCCACATGCATTGGATAGATGTTAGGATTACTACTGCATGCAATAACTAGCTATAAAGCGAATAGGTGAAGTTAATTCTCCGAACTAGTACTACTCTGGCATAGTAATACCGAACACAGGGAGTACCTCAAGTGTGGTTATATGGATGATAAGTTGATGTGACTCTCGGCAAAATTCAAAATCTCAATCGAGCGGCAAAATCACACACCGACTTCAAAGCATTTCCCACCTAACCATTTCAAATACTTTGAGCCAAAATATCCCACCGAGGGAGTACCATTATTATATTATCATTATTATTAGATGGACCCTAGCCAAATTCAAAATCTCAATCGAGCAGCAAAACCGCACACCCACTTTGAATCATTTCCTGCCCCTCCGTTTCAAAAACTTTGAGGCAAAATCTCCCACCGAGGGAGTACCGTTTTTGTATTATTATAAGAAGATGGGAGCTTATCAAATTCAAAATCTCAATTGAGCGGCAAAACCGCACACCCACTTTGAAGCATTTCCCGCCCCTCCGTTTCAAAAACTTTGAGGAAAAATCTCCCACCGGGGGAGTACCATTTTTATATTATTATTAGATGGACGGTCGCAAAATTCAAAATCTCAATCAAACGACAAAATCACACACCAATCTTGAAGCATTTCCCTCCCCTCAGTTTCAAAAAATTTTGACTACAAAATTCCCATTCTACCCTTTGTTCTGATGCCCTATGGGCAAGCTAAAGTCGGTAGCTTGGGCACGATCGTAATTTATGTTTATATTCACCTCCTTAGTCCCGATTCACCCATATTTTCCTGCTAGTCCTTCCAAAAATCCCAGCCCACTCTCTCCCATGCCCTCACCTCCACGACCACCACGCGGACCGGCCGGCGACAATTCCACGGTAGCCGGAGCTGCTTGAGCTGCGGTCTCGTGCACTGCCACGGAGCCGCTTCACCGAGTCTCTCTGCCACTACACCGGAGCTGTGGTGTCGTTCACCATTCCGATGGTGTCATCGAATGCCCAAGCTCTGCTTCCTGGCCACCGAAAGCTACCCAACCGTATGGATCCGCTTCACCGGTATACACCGGACGTGATCTAGTTCAAGGAGTTCCATGTCCACCGCTCTAGACCATCTACTCAGCCATCACCATTCACTACACTAGATCTGCATCAGCGATGCTCTCCTCCATCGTGCTCAAGCCAGCATCTACCACGCAAGATCTGCTTCCCTGATGCCAATAGCCACTACAACCGCAGCACCCTCGGTGACCTGCACGTCACCCGCATGGTACCGACGATGCTTAGACGTCTCTCCAACCAAGGTTAACCAAATCGGCAACCTGTTTTTGTTTTGTCAGTAGTATAGCAGGTTCAAGCCTGTCGTAGTGAACTGCATTTTTTTAATCGTGCTCGTACATACAAGTTAGTGGGAATGCAAGTTCTTCGTGCTAGTACATAGAAGGTCATTAGACATGTTGGTTTGCATTCGCTGCTCTACAAATTTCAAGTCATGGACATGTTTGTTATTTTGTCATGCAGATGTTCTTAGCTACTACATACAACAGTAATTTCCTGCTACCGTGTAATTCTTGCAAAATCTGAAGTCAGTGGAAAATATTAGTGTGGATTCCCTGCTCTAAAGATGCTGAATCTATCTGGTTCATCCTGATATCAGTTCCTGCTATTATTTCCCCCTTGGCATCATTCTGCTATCCTGTAGTAGTCGTTTAAAATCTTCGTACTAATTCGATTATAATTTTGTTATTGCCATCTAGTTCTTCAAAAGCTGCATCACTAACTACTTCCTTTTTCTTGCATATAGCTCAAAATGGAACAATGAACATGTTGGTTTGCATAGACTATTCTACAGGTTCACAAGTGATGCCATTACTTCCTTATCTGGTGCTGGTTTGTCCTGAGCAATGACATAACTGCCCTCTAGTTTACTCGTGGTTTGCATTCCTACTCTAGGAGTTCTCTTATGATGCCATTATAATTTTTATCTCGTTGATTCTTAGCTATGACAGTAACTACATGCCATTGTGTAGCTCACCGAAAATTTTGAGTCACCCAACGACTCTATGTTTTCAAGGAGACGCCACTGCTTCCATATATATTTGCTGAAATGACCTTGCTTGTTTATATTTGCCAAAATTCTAAGTAACACTTTGTTTGATTGCTCATTTCATTCTAGGCACACTTGTCTAATGTTTGTTTGTCCTGTTCTACAAGTTCACGAGCGATGCCATTATATCTCGCATTTGGTTTTGGGTCTAGTTCATCCGAAGACACGACATAACTATACTCTACAATATATAGTTCATTCGTGGTTTGCATTCATACTCTACAAGTTCTCGTATGACAGTAATTGCATGCCATTTTGTGGCTCACCGCAAATTCCGATTCACCCAACGTCTCTTGCATTTTAGGGTATAGAACTGCTTCCATATATATTTGTTGAAATGACCTGGCTAGTTTATGTTTGCTGAAATTCTAAGCCACGCACACATATTTTTTGATTGCTCGTTTCATGGTAGACACACTAGTTTAATGCCTGCTTGCTTGTCCTGTTTGTTTGACGTGTTGGTCAATAATTGAACCATTGACCAGTTGTAAACTCCAGATCATAGCTCCTGTCATATCAGTCAAATGAGTAGTTTGTATTGTTTGATGTATTAACTTGTTATTACTTAGTTTTAGACTGCAATTATTGCTATCGCCACCAAAGAGGGGGCTGCAAGATAATGTCTCCTCCAATGTAGTTGTCACACTCAAAGGAAGATGCAAGTGATCGATTGAAAAAGCAAATTGAGGACTCTGCTATCAACTTGATTATCAACTGAAATGCCGATTTTTCTTTCCCTTGAGTTGATAATATGTAATAATTTTAAGAAGTTTGTAGCTGATGTAGTATCTAGATAACTCGTGTAGCCCATGTAGGCATTTAGTTGACGCTGTCCACACATGGCGGTAGTTGTTACGGTAATTACACCAGGCAGGTTGATTAGGGAACAATACCGTGCTTTGTGATTAGCCCGTCCTGTATTTGGCCGACGATGAACGGTAAAAAATGCTAGATTATCATACACGTTTATGATATTGGCATGGGCTTCAGAAAGGCCGAAACGGTAAAAGGCTGTAAACGTAACGGGACGACCCGCATGTGGTAACATGCCATAACAGTAACAGGTCGTAATAGTAGCAGGCTAGAACAGAAACAACCCATCACAGTAACAGGCAAGAAACGGTAAAAATCGCAGAACATTAACAGGCCAAAGTAGTAGCGGGCTTCAATAGTAAAAGGCCAGAATAGTGACGAGCCTGAATAGTTACAGCCCGAGAAATTTCCAGGCGAGGGCAGTAATAGGCCGACACATTTACCATGCTAGAACAATAAAGGGCCGCTTGTGGGCCTGCACATCTAAAGGCCAGAACAGTAAATGGCCAAAACAGTAACAGGACAGAACTATAACGGACCATCTCAGAGAAGGACCATCGATAGGCGGCCCATGATAGGCTGCGATAACAGTGATGGGTCGAGCATAGGCCTTAAGTGTAGAGGAGCGACTTGGAGCAGGCTTCTAATGGGACGCATAGTGTTGGACCAACATGGGCCTTCTGTAAGGTGAAACAGAATCGAGCCTGAAAGTTCACGGGCTGCTGCAGGCTGCAATTTTGGGCCCATTTCAAATAGTGCAGTACAAAACAGTAACGAGCCATATTCTTATTGGGCTCTCCTAAACGGCCAACCCAGTTAGTATTTACCAGGCCTTGTCTGGGCCTGGCTTCTGCCACTGTTTCTATGACCGTTAATAGCGGTAACCGGCCGCTAACGGCGGCTGCCACGTGATAGTTTGCATGACGTCAGTAGTCAATGTGGTAGGCGAACAGATCTACGATAGAACAAGTTTTCATGGTTGAAGGGTGTGATCCACCACGGTGAGAAAAAAACCATGGTAGATTCTTTTGTGACGGGGCTTTTACCACGAAAGGCATCCGTCGTATAATACTTTTTAGCCACAAAAAACAGGCCTTCAAACACGAAAATCGTCCGTTGTAAAAGCCAACTTTTCTTTAGTGTGATGCAACCTCTTTCACACTAGTGCTCCATTGAATGTGGCAGTTGAATTCCAACATGTTCCTGGGCTTTCTGACCATGGTTTGACACGTATTGGAGTGTCATTGCATGTGTTCTTCTCCAAACCACATTTATCAACATGATCACACACACTTACGTGGGTGTGGTGATGCAACCTCTATCACACTGGTGCTCCATTGCATGTGGTAGTTGCATTCCAACATGTTCGTGGGCTTTTTGACCATGGTTTGACACATATTGGAGTGTCATTACATGTATCCTTTTCCAAACCACAATGATCCACATGACCATGCACACTCAAGTGGGTGTGGTGATGCAACCTCTGTCACACTGGTGGTCCATTGCATCTGGCAATTGCATTCCAACATGTTCCTAGGCTTTCTGACCATTGTTTGACACATATTAGAGTGTCAATGCATGTGATATTTTCTAAACCACAATGAGAGACATGATCACACACACACTCAAGTTGGTGTGGTGATGCAACCTCTTTCACATTGTTGCTCCATTGCATGTGGAAGTTGCATTCCAACTTGTTCTTGGGCTTTCTGACCATGGTTTTACACATATTAGAGTGTCATTGCATTTGTTATTTTCCAAACCACAATGATCCACATGATCACACACACTCACGTGGGTGTGGTGATGCAACTTATGTCACACTGGTGCTCCATTGCATGTGGCACTTGCATTCCAACATGTTCCTAGGCTTTCTGACCATGGTTTGACACATGAAGTGTCATTGAATGGTTCTTTTCCAAACAACAATGATCCACATGACCACACACACTCAAGTGGTGTGGTGATGCAACATGTGTCACATTGGTGCCCCATTGCATGTGGCAGTTGCATTCTGTCAATACCTAGATTTTTAAGTCCTGATGCCTGTTATGTCGTACATCGCAATCCCAGGATTACCATTTTTGCAAGACATAACAGAAGTAGTACCACAGTACATCATCCATTACAAACCATAATAAAGGTCTTACAAATAAAGGATCTCATGATCTAGTCTTAATACAATCAAAGCAGCGGAAAGTAAACGTAGCAGGCTCCCTCTTCATGATCACAAGAAATGCTGACGATGGGAGATGATCCTAGTTGTCATAGACCTCATGTTCTCCATCTTCCGGGTAATCCTCCTCATATTCTGGCCATGGGAATAGCCAGGGACAAAGCCATGAGTACTCTTTAAGTACTCGCAAACTATCACTAATATAAGGTAAAACTTATAGGAATCATAAGCTCTAGGTTTGTTTGCAAAAAGCCAGGTTTATTTCATAAAGGCTTAAGAGTAAAGACCTAAGTTTAGTTCTCTACATTACTTAAGTGGGAACTTAGATTTCATGTCCACAACTATATTTTGGTCAAGTCAAAGTCATCTTTCAAGTCACAAGTCATTTTAAAAACATCTGACAACGGAACAGTATGGCCACTCCAACTATCCATGACCACGGACGCGGCTATTCAAATAGTTTGACACTCTGCAGAGGTGGTACATTTTCACCACAAAATTTGATACATCCATCAGGGATAACCCTGAATCATCATACTTGGTATGCGGATAATCAATTCTATCCTTTCAACTACACACCCTAGTATAGGCACCTCCCCTATGAGCTTGGCCTCCCAGCCATGGCCATCTGCCATCCTGGGCACAACATAGGTGGACATTCACACTCACGAGGTAGCCTCAGCTCAACCTCTTTCTGCGAGGGAACCCATACTAAGGCATTTAAACTTCTAGTTAAGCCCTACCCAATTCGGGTATTGTGGTTATACGGTAAAATTGGAATGGTATCGCATCTGAACCCAACCATCAGTTTTTATAAAGGTCTAAGGCTCATGCCTCAACATTTTCATCATCAAATACTTTTGTGTCCATAACACATGTCAAAACATTTCAATAGAATGAATAATCATTCCAAGGTTTTCATAATCATTTTCACCAAGTATTCCCATCTAGAGTAATCAAGATTAGTTTAGCACTAGCCACTAGTATTGAGGGTATCACTATTGGGGTGGTAGTAAAGTATAAGTATCCAAGCTAGTTCTATGACCTTGATGGTATCCATCATATTTTCCACTAATCACAATTCATTAACTAAATAAGAAACTGTAGTAAAGGAAAAAAAGCAAAGCTTGGAGTAAAACTGGGAATTAGTAAATTTGCATCTGAAAGGTTTGCATAGGGTATCCGTACAAGTTAGCTGGCATAGCTAAACTTGCAGGGATAGCTAGCATAGTGAGCTTTCATTGAGTAGTGCAGTCGTTGAAGTTCTCTTCCTCTTCCTCGAAGTACTCCTCCTCGTTGAAGCCTGGGTCGGTACTAGCATCTATAAATACATACAATGTACACAATCACCAAACAACCCTGAAATACTTCTATTTAGCACTCAAGGGCTCATATTAGATGACCTAGCATCATCTCATTCATCATATGGAATTGATACATTGCAAATGTATCTATAATTTTTGATGCTCAATGCTTGGTTTTATCTACTTTCTTGTGTTTTGTCCACACTTTGGAGTACTTTTCATATGATTTCTTGGACTAACCTATTAACAAGAGCCACAGTGCTAGTTGCCTGTTTTCTGCTGTTTTTGGTTCCAGGAAAGTCAGAAAATGAATATTCTCGGAATTGGACAGGACAAAAGCCAAAGTGCCTATTTTTCCGGAAGACATCTAGAGCCAGAATACGAGACGGAGAAGGGCTAGGGGAAGGCCACACCACCTGGCCGCACGGCCAGGCCTGGCCCACGCTAGGGGGTGCTCTGGCCGACCCCAGCACCCTGTCGGCCTCTCCTTCCGCCTATATATTACCCTCGGGACCAAAACCCTAAGTACCCGATCAAATATCCACGAAAGAGTCTGTAGCCGCCGTAATCTCCATCCCTAGATCGGGAGGGATCTGAAGCTCTTCCCGGCACCCTGCCGGAGAGGGGAATTCACCCTGGAGGCCTTCTTAATCATCATGCAAGCCTCAGGTGTGATGCGTGAGTAGTTCATCTCTGGACTATGGGTCCATGTAGTAGCTAGATGGCTGGTTCTCCTCCTTTGTGCGTTCATGTCTAGATCTTGCGAGCTCTGTTCATGATCAAGATCATATATTTGTAATTCCGCATGTTGTGTTTGTGGGGATCCGATGAATATTGAGATGCTATTTCAGATTGATTATTGATTCTATCATGTCTTTGTTATTTGTGATCTTGCATGCTTTCCGTTGTTAGTAGCTATATTGGACAAGTAGATGCTAGCAACTCCAAGAGTTAGTATTTATGCTCGATAGTGGGTTCATGCCTCTGGTAATATGGGGAAGTGATAGAAATCTCTAAGGTACTACATGTGTTGTTGCTACTAGGGAGAAAACAACAATCCTTTGTTCATATAACAATCGTATTGTTTACTTTACACGCAATTAAGTAAGCAATAATCATTGCTTGCAACTTAATACTGGAGGGGGTTCGGATGATAACCTGAAGGTGGATTATTAGTCATAGATGCAGTTGGATGGCGGTCTATGTATAATATTGTAATGCCCAATCAAGTTCCAAAGGAGTCAAGATGATTAGAATATGCATGTATTGCTTTCTCTATGTTTGTCAATTGCCCCGCTGTAATTTGTTCACCGAGCATGTTATCTATCTTAAGGAGAGCCACATCTAGTGAACTATGGACCCCGGCCTTTCTTTTACATACAAATCTACAAACTGTTTACTACTTTGTGTTTACTTTCTGCAAACTATTACTTCCTTCCATTCGATACATTTAATCCTTTGTTTTCAGCAAAACCGGTGAGAATGACAACCTCATAGCAAGTTGGGGACAGAGTTCTGTGGTTGTGTTGTGCAGGTCTCCATGTTGCTGCTGGCACCAGAAGTGCGCCCTACCGATGTTCAGCTAGCTACACCTTTGGGGTGTTTCCCTGCTCCTACTGGATTGATAACCTTGGTTTCATAACTGATGGAAACTTACTGTTGTGCTTATCATACCTTCCTCTTGGGGTTCGCCAACGAGCTCCACATCAACACCGAGCCATCAAGTATTTTTCTGGCGCCATTGCCGGGGAGTCAAGGACATCTTCACAAGGGCAGTCCCTCATAACCAATCTCTTTACTTTGTTATTTTCGTTTTGCTTAGTTTACTTTTGTTTTGTTTGCTTGTTTCTTTATCAAAAACACAAAAAAATTAGTTTTACAATTTTGCTTTCTTTATTGAAAACACAAAAAAATGACTACTCTTGAAAACACTATGTTGTGTGACTTCACTAGCACCAACAACAATGATTTTATGAGCACACCTATTGCTCCACCTATGCCTGAAGCTACTTTCTTTGAGATAAAACCTACTTTACTCAATCTTGTTATGAGAAAACAATTTTCTGGTATTGGTAATGAAGATGCTGCTGTCCATCTAAATAACTTTGTTGAACTTTGTGAGATGCAAAAGCATAGGGATATAGATGGTGATATTATTAAGCTGAAATTGTTTCCTTTCTCTTTGAGAGGAAAAGCTAAAGAATGGTTGAATTCCTTAACTAGGAATAGTATTGATTCTTGGACTAAGTGCAAACATGCTTTCATTGGAAAATACTATCCTCCTGCTAAGATTATATCTATGAGAAGTGAAATAACAAAGTTTAAACAATCTGATAATGAACATGTTGCTCAAGCTTGGGAAAGAATGAAATCTTTGGTAAAGAATTGTCCCACTCATGGACTGACTTCTTGGATGATCATCCAAACTTTTTATGCAGGATTAAACTATTCTTCAAGGAACCTATTGAATTCTGCTGCTGGAGGTACCTTTATGACCATTACTTTGGCTGCTGCAACAAAGCTTCTGGATAATATGATGGTTAACTATTCTGAATGGCATACTGAGAGAGCCCCACAAGGTAAGAAGGTAAATTCTATTGAGGAAACCTCCTCCTTGAATGATAAGATTGATGTTATTATGTCTATGCTTGTGAATGGGAGAACCCATATTGATCCAAATAATGTTCCCTTAGCCTCTTTGGTTGCTCAAGAAGAGCAAGTTGATGTGAACTTTATAAGAAATAATAAATTTGGCAACAATGCTTATGGTAATAACAATTATAGGCCCTACCCTTCTAATAATACTTATGGTTATAATGGTAAACCTGGATTACCTAGTGAAGGAAGAATTTTAGAAGTTGAAAGAGCCACTAAGAACTTCATGCAAATGCAATATGAGCAAAATCAACTATTTACTAAAACCATGGAGGAACAATCTAACATTTTGAAGAACATTAGCCATCAACTTGAGAGTTTAAATAGGGAAATTCCTAGTTTACAATCGAAATTTTATAATGCTGAAAGAAATATATCATATTTGTCTAAAGCTCAATCCTCTTTGATTAATAAAATGGCTGCTAAACCTGAAACTAATGATAATCCCTTTGCAGCTACTAATTCCATACAAGTGAGAATTGATGAAAATGTTAGACTATTAGCTGAATTACATGCTAAGTGGGAAAGAGAAGATGCAATTCCTAGAAACATTAGTGTTTCCACTATCGCCACCACTAGTGCTAAGGCTAGTAATAGTTCTACCACTCTAGATGATAAATTTGATTTTGTTCTTGATGTTTGCAATATCTCTGAAGTTATTAAGTTCCTACAAAATCTTGCTAAGAGTCCTAATGCTAGTGCTATGAACATGGCCTTTACAAAACACATTACTAATGCTCTCATAAAGATTAAAGAAGAAAAGATGAAACATAAAGCTTCTATTCCTACAAAACAAGAAAATGGTTGGGAACCGATCATTAATACGAAAGTGAATGACTTTGATTTTAAAGCTTTATGTGATCTTGATAGTAGTGTTTCTATTATGCCTAGAAGGATTCATGATATGCTTGATTTGCCTCCACTTGAAGATTGTTATTTGAATGTCCCACTTGATGATAATGCTAAAAAGAAACTCATGGGGAGTATTAATGATGTCTTTATTATGGTTAACAATTCCTATGTCCCCGTTGATTTCTATGTTTTGGATGTTGAATGTAATGCTTCTTGTCCTATTACTTTGGGAAGACCTTTTCTTAGAACTGTTGGTGCCATTATTGATATGAAAGAAGGCACCATTAAATATCAACTCCCACTCAAGAAAGGTATAGAACACTTCCCCAAGAAGAGAGAGAAGATTTCTTTTGCTTCTCCTATGAAAACAAAATTTGGTCTTAATGCTTCTTCATTTGAGAACACTTGATTCTTTTTTGCTGTTTATGCCTAACTTAAATGCGTTAAAGAAAAGTACTTATTGCGAGATAACCCAAAAGTTTTAAATGAGTCTTGGAAGTTATTACCTCAGTAATAACCGCTCCTTATCCTTTTTATTTTCTTTTTGTGCCAAGAGTAACCTCTAATGAGACAGAAGTAATGATTGAGAAAGTTGTTGTCCCGAAACAGATTTTTTTGCTTCACCGTAAAAATTCGTGTAAAATCTCTGAACGTCTTTTTGATGCGTGAATTTTTGTGCTTCTGCCCCAGGTTGTTATCTAACTTTCGTTAGTTCAACACCTTTTGATTTGAGTAACAGAAGGTCTTCGAAAAAATTCGTCTTTACCTGCTGGTCTGTTTTGACATATTTCTGCCATTTTCTGCATTTGCTTCTTGTTGGTTCCTTTTTGAGTTTTTTGGGGAATTGAGCTTTTTGAGGGAAGTGCTACAGTATCTAGTGTTCTAATGGAAGTTTATTGGTGTTAGAACTGAACCTAAAGACTTATTATCTTGAGTGCACTAATGTTGCTAATAAAGATTGTGTGAAGTTTTGTATGAATGAAAAATTTCAGGTGTATGGAAGGAATGAGTAATGAGATGAAGGATGGACTAAAGCTCAAGCTTGGGGATGCCACACGTGTTACCCCAAGAAATATCCAAGAAGTACAAGCATCAAAGCTTGGGGATTCCAAAGGCATCCCCCTCTTTATCAATAAAAATCCTAGGTTTCTTCCAAACGCTTCATTTTTATTGTTTCATGCACAGTTGTGTTGTTCTTGGAGCGTCTTCTTTTTTGTTTTTCGTTTTGGTTTTTCATTTGCTTGATTTTCTTAGTTTGCTGAATAAATTGGTTGGACCCCCTCTTTCATACATTGGTTTTCAAATAGTTTGGTTTGGTTTGGAAAAGAGTAGGAAAGTTCTTGCTTAAGTGGTAAAAAGAGCTTGTTTTTGACTGCGGCCTATGCTTTCTCATGCCATGCTTGATATTGTTTTGGATTTATGCTTAGTATTCTTTGCTATAGCATGACTTGTTATAAACAATTGAGATTGCTTAATGTGCCTTGGATGAATCATGCGTTGTTTTAGCATATTAAAGCATAGTATTATGGTATTCTCCTTTGATGCTTTATTTGGGTTGACTTGGCGCATGCTCACCCCATGTTATGACTATCTCAAGTCACAATAAGCCTTTATGATCCTTTAGTTTTCAACTTGTAGTATCACTTTATGCTTTGATCAATGATGTTTTGTCGCTCTGCATGATTATGGCCATTATTGCTCTCTTAGTTTGTCGCTCCCAGTCTTTTGCTAGCCTCCACAACCAAGTATGAGTCCTACTCATGCATACAACTCCCTAAACCAAGTTATTCCAAAGATTCCACCATACCTACCTACTAGCTTATGCTATTCCAAGTATATTCATGTTTTTGTTTACCTTCCAAATTAAACTTGTTATGAGAAAACTAGTGATTAAAGCTCTCACGAACTTGATGGCACACTTTACTTTTTTGCATCTAATAAACTTGAACCATTGGGTCCTTATTTGTTGCGTATATGCTTGCACTTTATAACTTGAAATTAGCAGAACCATGTATCATGGGGAAAGCTTTCAACATTGCACTTGTACTTTGTACCCCGTTGATATCATGTTCTTTTGCTTATGGATCCCGACGGTGTGAAATAAAGGTGGAACTTGTAAGATCATGGAGTTTGTATGTGTGTTAGAGAAACGCCTAGGCCGCTAGCCTAAGCCATGCCTAATCATGGTGGAAACTTGCAGCATCACCATAATGAGCACTCTATGAAGCATCCTCAATAAAAACCTATGCAAATAGCGAATAAAAAGATCGCTGA
The DNA here is from genome assembly GCA_023614405.1 of Avena insularis. Lineage (NCBI taxonomy): Eukaryota > Viridiplantae > Streptophyta > Magnoliopsida > Poales > Poaceae > Avena > Avena insularis. The sequence goes on along the minus strand of JAJUPC010000052.1, from coordinate 484,364 downwards.
GATGCTCATTGTCTGCTTGCCTTGTCATTTTGATTATGGGATAGCTCCTGTATCATGTGCAAGGGGTACCCTGTTGGCGGTTCTTTATGATACATATGTAGTTACAATGACAAGAGCTTACTTGTGACTAAAGTTGAGTAACATGAGGATCGGTCTTCGTAAGTAAGGGGCATGAGATTTCGGTTTATAACTTGTCAAGCATATCCTCTTAGTTGTGTCAATTTAACCTTAATCACCTTCAAGATTCTTATGATAGGGGCAATGAGAGCTAAACGCTATAAGTACCATAATTTTTGGAAGCTCTTTATGAGACTTGAATCCCTACTTCCTTCTATGAAGGCCTTTCTTCCACCATTATATTGAGTCTCCACCTTCTATCTCTATGCACTTACTTTGAGAGCATAGTGGCAATTCTTAGTTCTATGTGCATTGTCCCAAGACTAGTTCATTGATGCATAACTTGATATTGCTTGTTCTAAACTATTTGTATCTAGTCACTCTTATGAACTTTGAAGGTGTCCTATGCATTTATATTTGCTACTCTATGAGGGACAAACTGAATAATATTATGCTATGTTTTCTTTATGTGAAACAAACAAACGTCTTGCAAAGCATCGTTATTCATGAATCTTTTGTTTGTGCCTTTTCATGTTGCATCATAGTTTCTTAGTCTTATTTGCTATAACTTTGTCTTTCATGTTATGATTGAAGTACTATGATCCAAGATTCGAATGTTTTACAAACACTTTGATCAAGTCTTTGATGGTGCATGTCACCTCAAAAATTATTCTTTCTTTTTATCACTTACCTACTCGAGGACGAGCAGGAGTTAAGCTTGGGGATGTTGATACATTGCAAATGTATCTAGAATTTTTGATGCTCCATCCTTGGTTTAATCTACTTTCTTGTGTTTTGTCCACACTTTGGAGTACTTTTCATATGATTTCTTGGACTAACCTATTAACAAGAGCCACAATGCCGGCTGCCTGTTTTCTGCTGTTTTTGGTTCCAGGAAAGTTAGAAAATGAATTTTCTCGGAATTAGATGGGACAAAAGCCAAAGTGCCTATTTTTCCGGAAGACCTCTGGAGCCAGAATACGAGACGGAGAAGGGTTGGGGGCCGGCCACACTACCTGGCCGCGCGGCCAGGCCTGTCCCCCGCCAGGGGGTGGTCTGGCCGACCCTAGCACCCCCTCGTCCTCTCCTTCCGCCTATATATTGCCCTCGGGACCAAAACCCTAAGTACTCGATAAAAAAATCCACGAAAGAGTCTGTAGCCGCCGTCATCTCCATCCCTAGATCGGGAGGGATCTAAAGCTCTTCCTGACACCCTGCCAGAGAGGGGAATTCACCCTAGAGGCCTTCTTCATCATCATGCAAGCCTCAGGTGTGATGCGTGAGTAGTTCATCTCTGGACTACGGGTCCATGTAGTAGCTAGATGGCTGGTTCTCCTCCTTTGTGCTTTCATGTCTAGATCTTGTGAGGTTCGTTCATGATCAAGATCATCTATTTGTAATTCTGCATGTTGTGTTTGCGGGGATCCGATGGATATTGAGATGCTATTTCAGATTGATTATTGATTCTATCATGTCTTTGTTATTTGTGATCTTGCATGGTTTCCGTTGTTAGTAGCTATCTTGGCCAAGTAGATGCTAGCAACTCCAAGAGTTAGTATTTATGCTCGATAGTGGGTTCATGCCTCTGGTAATCAGGGGAAGTGACAGAAATCTCTAAGGTACTAGATGTGCTGTTGCTACTAGGGAGAAAACAACAATCCTTTGTTCATAGAACAATCGTATTGTTTACTTTACATGCAATTCGTAAAGCAATAATCTGTTGCTTGCAACTTAATACTGGAGGGGGTTCGGATGAAAACCTGAAGGTGGATTATTAGTCATAGATGCAGTTGGATGGCGGGCTATGTATAATGTTGTAATGCCTAATCAAGTTCCAAAGGAGTCAAGATGATTAGTATATGCATGTATTTCTTTCTCGATGTTTGTCAATTGCCGCGCTGTAATTTGTTCACCCAGCATGTTATCTATCTTAAGGAGAGCCACCTCTAGTGAACTATGGACCCCGGTCCTTTCTTTTACATACAAATCTACAAACTGTTTACTGCTTTGTGTTTACTTTCCGCAAACTATTACTTCCTTCCATTCGATGCGTATAATCCTTTGTTTTCAGCAAAACCAGTGAGATTGACAACCTCATCGCAAGTTGGGGACAGAGTTCTGTGGTTGTGTTGTGCAGGTCTCCATGTTGCTGCTGGCACCGGAAGTGCGCCATGCCGAGGTTCAGCTAGCTACACCTTTGGGGTGTTTCCCTGCTCCTACTGGATTGATAACCTTGGTTTCATAACTGAGGGAAACTTACTGCTGTGCTCATCATACCTTCCTCTTGGGTTTCCCCAACGAGCTCCACATCAACACCGAGCCATCAGGAATACTAACACATTCTCATTTATCTTATTTGAGAAAAGTAATTTCTACTCATTGAGAAATACTTAAGATTTAATATTCACCAATTAAAATAGTGGATCATGTTCACATATGTCATCACCATCTATTACAATACTTGGGAATGTGATTTAAAATGGTGATCATATATTACAAGATTTAATATTATTATTTAATAATATTAAAGTGACTAGAAATGCCTATATAGCATTCTTTTAATACTAAGCCATGTTTCATAGTTCTAAAACCAAATATTTTTATATATTCAAGTAGACCATGGAAAATGTGAGTTTTGAGAGTTGGAATCAACTCAAAAGCATTTATAGTTTATTTTCTAAAAATGTTTGAAGTGGCAAAAGCCTCTATCTTGTTATTTTTGGTATAAGTGATCTATAGTTTCAATTGGTTTGAATCCAACGGAGTGACTAGATATTTTCAATACCTTTCTAGCAAAATTGGAATCATGCATTTTGGATCAATATATCTCTTTGAATTGAAATTTTGAATATAGCTACTGAATAGAGTTTTAACTAAAATGGAAAAAATCTATTTGAATGACTGGGCTCTGCGCGGGAAAAGAAATGGGTCGGACCAACTGCACTACGCTGGCGCAGCAGGCTGCTGAGAGAATGGTCCCACGCGTTAGCGACTAATTCTAACTGAAACAGTATCAAGCAATCCTAGCCCTACGATTAGAACAGGATCCTACAGCTGAGGTTCCTCGTCTCCGTCAAACAGCTCCGGCGAGAAACAAACCCTAAAACGGCGGTGGGGGTCACTGGGGACTCACCGGGGCTCCAGCTAGGGTCGGTGATGGGGGTGATCGGTCCTGTCATTGACGGTGGTTCGAGGCACGGTCACGGCAGCTCTTGAGGTGGCTCCAATCGACGGCTTCCTTCCTCGACTGCAGCGACGGACACCGGCCAAATTCCGGTGTCGTGGTGCTCGCCTTGCTCCGGGGAAGGGTTAGTGAGGTTCCTGGGTGAGTGGGGAGTGGAATGGTGTGCAGTATGAGGGATGGGGTGGCATCTATTTATACACCAAGGTTGGAGACAGGGCGGCATGGTCGGGCTCCTCCGGCGACGCTGCTACAAGTCTCGCTAAGCATGGCGGAGGGCATGGGTCAATGCAGGGTAGTATGGCGATCGTCATGCTCATAAAGGCACGACAAGGGCGGTCTTAGTCAGTCGGGCAATGTCGGCACTCTGTTCGGGTACGCGGGTGTTCGTCACTCAGTACGGTGGTCACGGGGCACGCGGTGGTGAACGATCATGTCTGGGAGGTCACTGGTGCCACGAAGACTGCGGGTACGAGTGTAGAGAGCAAGGCGCGGCGTGTGCGTGTGTGGCAGCTGCGACGCTCCGTCGTGCTCTCGACATGGCAGAGGCTTAAATGGGCACGACGATTCCAGTGTCTCCACTTCTCACTGTTGGTCAAGGGGTGGACAGGGGATGGCGGTGAGGTCACGACTATCCTCTAGGTGTCGTGGGAGAGGGCGGCGCGGCGTGCAACGACTGGTTCATGCTCGACCGGCATGGCTGGCTCGGTAAGGGCATGGCACTGGTAAATGTGGTTAGTTATGCCTCTCCTCTACACGGGCAAGTAACAGGAATGATCATGGACAATTGAATGGGTTGATTGCAGTACAAGAGATGATCAATTGATAGCTCAAAATAGTGTATAGTGGTTGAGGTTGTACTGTGCCTGCCAGGTGCTCGACCAAATGGCCGCATGAATTCAACTTTCAAATTTTTGAATGATTTTTGGTGAGTGATCTGAGTACTTGCTTAGTAGTCTATGGTTGTTGGGAAATGGCAAGTGGAATTTGTTTGAATGGTTTTTGAAAAATGATTATCTAGGCATATGAACTTGATTCAATTTTGCAATGCCTCTTACATAGATTTGAAAATAGTTTATGTGCATTTTTAAAGTTTACTTGGATTCACTTTGAGTTGGTATAGTAAGGGGTGAAAAAGAATTGGAATTGTTTCTGTTAGAAATCTTTTACTAGGAACACCAAAAGTGGGCTAGTGGTTAATAATGGCAAAAGTGACCATTTGATCATATGTCTTATATTTGATTTTATTTTTATTTTATTTTTCTTGTAAGTGATCTAGATGATGTTGTAAACCTTTTTAAACTAATATTTACTATTGGTAGCAATCAAACATGGCAATTGCAATCATTCATTTAATAATGGAATTCACACAAGCACTCATATCAAGTTTAATAATAAAAGTTTTTGTTAACCCTAAACTTGGGTGATTAGATCTTGATAAGCTTGATTAATATTTTTGAGGTGTTACACATTCCAACATGTTCTTGGGCTTTTTGACCATGGTTTGAAACACGGAGTGTCATTACATGTGTTCTTTTCCAAACTACATTGATAATCATGACCGCACACACTAAAGTTGGTGAGGTGATGCAACCTCTATCACCCTAGTGCTCCATTGCATGTGGAAGTTGCATTCCAACATGTTCATGGGCTTTATTACCATGGTTTGACACATATTAGAGTGTTATTGCATGTGTTCATTACCAAACCACAATGATCCACTCAACACACACACTCAAGTAGGTGTGGTGATGCAACCTCTATCACACTGGTGCTCCATGGCATGTGGAAGTTGAAGTCCAACATGTTCCTGGGATTTCCGACCAAGGTTTGACACATATTGGAGTGTCATTGTATGTGTTGTTTTCCAAACCACAATGATCTAGATGATCACGCACACTCAATTGGGTGTGGTGATGCAACCTTTGTCCCACTAGTGCTCCATTGCATGTGGTAGTTACATTCCAACATGTCCGTGGGCTTTCTGACCATGGTTTGGCACATGGAGTGTCATTGCATATGGTATTTTTCAAACCACAGTGATCCACATGACCACACATAATGAAGTGGGTGTGGTGATGCAACCTCTTTCACAATGGTGCACCATCGCATGTGGAAGTTGAATTCCAACATGTTCCTGGGGTTTCTGACAATGGTCAGAAAGCCCTAGAACATGCTAGAGTGTGTGTGATTATGTGGATCTTTGTGGTTTGAAAATGAACACATCCAATGCACTCAAACATGTGTCAAACCATGGTCATAAAGCCCTAGACACATGCTGGAGTGCAACATTTTAATACACTGGAGCACCATTGTGACAGAGGTTGCATCACCATACCTACTTGAGTGTGTGTGGTCATGTGGATCATTGTGGTTTGGAAAAGAACAAATGCAATGACACTCCAATATGTGTCAACCCATGGTCAGAATGGTCTATAACATGCTAGAATGCAACATTGGAATGCAATGGAGCACCAGTGTGATAGAGGTTGCATAACCACACCCACTTGGGTGTGTGGTCATGTGGATCATTGTAGTTTGAAAAGTGACACATGCAATGACACTCCAATATGTGTCAAACTATGGTCAGAAAGCCCTAGAACATGCTAGAGTGCAACATTGAAATATGTGTCAAACTATGGTCAGAAAGCCCTAGAACATGCTAGAGTGTGGTGATAGAGGTTGCATCACCACACCCGTCGGAGTGTGTGTGGTCATGTGGATCGTTGTGGTTTGGAAGATAACATATACAATGAAACTCCAATATGTGTCAAACCATGGTCAGAAAGAACTAGAACATGCTAGAATGAAACATTGGAATGCAATGGAGCACTAGTGTGACAAAGGTTACAACACCACACCCACTTGAGTCTGTGTGGTCATGTGGATCATTGTGGTTTGAAAAAGAACACATGCAATGACACTCCAGTATGTGTCAACGCATGGTCAGGAAGCCCTAAAACATGCTGGAGTGCAACATTGGAATGCACTAGAGTAGAAGTGTGATAGAGGTTGCATCACCACACCCACTAAAGTGTGTCTGGTCATGTGGATCATTGTGGTTCGGAAAATAACACATGCAATGACACTCCAATATGTGTCAAACCATGGTTAGAAAGCCCTAGAACATTCTGCAATGAAATATTGGAATGGAATGGATAACTAGTGTGATAGTGGTTGCATCACCACCCCCACTTGAGTGTGTGTGGTTATGTGGGTCATTGTGGTTTGAAAAAGAACACATGCAATGACACTCCAATATGTGTCAAATCGTGGTCAGAAAGCCTTAGAACATGCCAGAGTGCAACATTGGAATACACTGGATCACCAGTGTTACAGAGGTTGCATAACCACACCCACTAGAGTGTGTGTGATCATGTGGATCATTGTGGTTTGAAAATGAACACATCCAATGCACTCAAACATGTGTCAAACCATGGTCATAAAGCCCTAGAAACAAGCTGGAGTGCAACATTTTAATGCACGGGAGCACCATTGTGATAGAGGTTGCATCACCATACCTACTTGAGTGTGTGTGGTCATGTGGATCATTGTGGTTGGGAAAAGAACAAATGCAATGACACTCCAATATGTGTCAAACCATGATCAAAATGGTCCATAACATGCTAGAATGCAACATTGGAATGAAATGGAGCATCAGTGTGACAGAGGTTGCATAACCACACACTTGAGTGTGTGTGGTCATGTGGATCATTGTGGTTTTAAAATTAACATATGTAACGACTCTCCAATATGTGTCAAACCATGGTTAGAAAGCCCTAGAACATGCTAGACTGCAACATTGAAATGGACTGGAGCACCAACGTGATAGAGGTTGCATCACCATACCCACTTGAGTGTGTGTGGTCATGTCGATCATTGTGGTTTGGAAAACAACCCATGCAATGACACTCCAATATGTGTCAAACCATAGCCAGAAATCCCTAGAACATGTTGGTGTGCAAAATTGGAATGCAATAGAGCACAGTGTGATAGAGGTTGCATCACCACACCTACTGGAGTGTGTGTGGTCATGTGGATCGTTGTGGTTTGGAAAATAACATATACAATGAAACTCCAATATGTGTCAAACCATGGTCAAAAAGAACTAGAACATGCTGGAATGCAACATTAGAATGCAATGGAGCACTAGTGTGACAAAGGTTGCATCATCACACCCACTTGAGTGTATGTGGTCATGTGGATCATTGTGGTTTGAAAAAGAACACATGCAATGATACTCCAGTATGTGTCAAAGCATGTTCAGAAAGCCCTAGAACATGCCGGAGTGCAACATCGGAATGCACATGAGCAGCAGTGTGATAGAGGTTGCATTACCACACCCACTAGAGTGTGTGTGGTCATGTGGATCATTGTGGTTCGGAAAAGAACACATGCAATGACACTCGAATGTGTGTCAAACCATAGTCAGAAGCCCTAGAACATGTTGGAATGCAATATTGGAATCCAATGGAGCACTAGTGTGACAGTGGCTGCATCACCAACCCCACTTGAGTGTGTGTGTTCATGTGGGTCATTGTGGTATGAAAAAGAACACATGCAATGACACTCCAATATGTGTCAAACCGTGGTCAGAAAGCCCTAGAACATGCTAGAGTGCAACATTGGAATACACTGGATCACCAGTGTTACAGTGGTTGCATAACCACACCCACTAGAGTGTGTGTGATTATGTGGATCATTGTGGTTTGAAAATGAACACATCCAATGCACTCAAACATGTGTCAAACCATGGTCATAAAGCCCTAGACACATGCTGGAGTGCAACATTTTAATGCATTGGAGCACCGTTGTGATAGAGGTTGCATCACCATACCTACTTGAGTGTGTGTGGTCATGTGGATCATTGTGGTTTGGAAAAGAACAAATGCAATGACAATCCAATATGTGTCAAACCATGATAAAAATGGTCTATAACATGCTAGAATGCAACATTGGAATGCAATGGAGCACCAGTGTGACAGAGGTTGCATAACCACATGCACTTCAGTGTGTGTGGTCATGTGGATCATTGTGGTTTGAAAATGAACATATGCAACGACACTCCATTATGTGTCAACCCATGGTTAGAAAGCCCTAGAACATGCTAGACTGCAACATTGAAATGGACTGGAGCACCAACGTGATAGCGGTTGTATCACCATACCCACTTGAGTGTGTGTGGTCATGTGGATCATTGTGGTTTGGAAAACAACCCATGCAATGACACTCCAATATGTGTCAAACCATAGCTAGAAATCCCTAGAACATGCTGGAGTGCAAAATTGGAATGCAATAGAGCACAGTGTGATAGAGGTTGCATCACCACACCCGTCGGAGTGTGTGTGGTCATGTGGATCGTTGTGGTTTGGAAGATAAGATATACAATGAAACTCCAATATGTGTCAAACCATGGTCAGAAAGAACTAGAACATGCTAGAATGAAACATTGGAATTCAATGGAGCACTAGTGTGACAAAGGTTGCAACACCACACCCACTTGAGTCTGTGTGGTCATGTGGATCATTGTGGTTTGAAAAAGAACACATGCAATGACACTCCAGTATGTGTCAACGCATGGTCAGGAAGCCCTAGAACATGCTGGAGTGCAACATTGGAATGCACTAGAGTAGAAGTGTGATAGAGGTTGCATCACCACACCCACTAGAGTGTGTGTGGTCATGTGGATCATTGTGGTTCGGAAAAGAACACATGCAATGACACTCCAATATGTGTCAAACCATGGTCAGAAAGCCCTAGAAAATTCTGCAATGAAATATTGGAATGGAATGGAGAACTAGTGTGATAGTGGTTTGCATCACCACCCCCACTTGAGTGTGTGTGGTTATGTGGGTCATTGTGGTTTGAAAAAGAACACAAGCAATGACACTCCAATATGTGTCAAATCGTGGTTAGAAAGCCTTAGAACATGCCAGAGTGCAACATTGGAATACACCGGATCACCAGTGTTACAGAGGTTGCATAACCACACCCACTAGAGTGTGTGTGATCATGTGGATCATTGTGGTTTGAAAATGAACACATGCAATGCACTCAAATATGTGTCAAACCATGGTCATAAAGCCCTAGAACATGCTGGACTACAACATTTTAATGCACTGGAGCACCATTGTGACAGAGGTTGCATCACCATACTTACTTGAGTGTGTGTGGTCATGCGGATCATTGTGGTTTGGAAAATAACAAATGCAATGACACTCCAATATGTGTCAAACCATGGTCAAAATGGCCCATAACATGCTAGAATGCAACATTGGAATGCAATGGAGCACCAGTGTGACAGAGGTTGCATAACCACGCCCACTTGAGTGTGTGTGGTCATGCGGATCATTGTGGTTTGAAAATGAACATATGCAACGACAGTCCAATATGTGTCAAACCATTGTTAGAAAGCCCTAGAACATGCTAGACTGCAACATTGAAATGGACTGGAGCACCAACGTGATAGCGGTTGTATCACCATACCCACTTGAGTGTGTGTGGTCATGTGGATCATTGTGGTTTGGAAAACAACCCATGCAATGACACTCCAATATGTGTCAAACCATAGCCAGAAATCCCTAGAACATGCTAGAGTGCAAAATTGGAATGCACTAGAGCATAGTGTAATAGAGGTTGCATCACCACACCCACTGGATTCTGTGTGGTGATGTGGATCATTGTGGTTTGGAAAATAATACATGCAATGACTCTCCAATAAGTGTTAAGCCATGGTTAGAAAGGCCTAGAACATGCTTGAATGCACCTACCACATTCAATGGAGCACCAGTGTGACAGAGGTTGCATCACCACACCCACTTGAGTGTGTGTGGTCATGTGGATTATTCTGGTTTGAAAAGGAACTCATGCAATGACACTCCAATAGGTGTCAAACAATTGTCAGAAAGCCCTAATACATGCTGGAGTGCAACATTGGAATGCACTAGACCATTAGTGTGATAAAGGTTGCCTCACCACACCCACTAGATTGTGTGTGGAAATGTGGATCATTGTGGGTTGGAAAATAACACATGCAATGAAACTCCAATATGTGTCAAACCATGGCCAGAAATCCCTAGAACATGCTGGTGTGTAACATTGGAATACACTGGAGCACCAGTGTGATAGAGGTTGCATCACCACACCACTAGATTGTGTGTGGTCATGTGGATAATTGTGTTTTGTAAAATAACACATGCAATGAAACACCAACATCTGTCAAACCATTGTCACAAAGCCCTAGAACATGCTTGAATGCACCATTGGAATGCAATGGAGCACCATTGTGATAGAGGTTGCATCACCACACCCACTTGAGTGTGTGCTGTCATGTGGGTCATTGTGGTTTGGAAAAGAACACATGCAATGACACTCCAATATGTGTCAAACCATGGTCAAAAAGCCCTAGAACATGCTCGAGTGCAACATTCTTATACAATGGAGCACCAGTGTGACAGAGGTTGCATCACCACACCCACTTGAGTTTGTGTGGTTATGTCGATCATTGTGGTTTGAAAAAGAACACATGCAATGGTACTCCACTGTGTCAAACCATGGTGAAAAAGCCCTAGAGCATGCTGGAGTTCAACATTGGAATGGACTAGAGCACCAGTGTGATAGAGGTGCATCACCACACCCACTTGCGTGTGTGTGGTCATGTCGATCATTGTGGTTTGGAAAGGAACACATGCAATGACAATCCATTATGTCAAACTATGGTTAGAAAGCCCTATAACATGCTAGAGTGCAACATTGGAATGCAATCGAGCACTATTGGGGATATGCTAAATGGGTACCACCATAGCACGTCTCTAATCCAGCTAACCCGGGTGGCCCACATTTGGTAGCACAGCCCATGGCCTGTTGGGCGGCCCAGTTAGACGGATCCAGAAGGGAGCCCCATGACGGATTTTGGAAGGCTACGTGGGAGTCATCGATATACTCGGAGCTTTGGAGTACAAGACACGAAGACTAGTTAATATTAGTGTAGGACTCTGTAACTTGTCCGGCAAGGTCCTTTCCCTATAACCCTAGGTTTTGTGCCTTTATAAGCCGGACCTATGGGATCCTTTAGGGCACAACATACAACGATTCACAACACCCTCACACAGCGAAACAACCTCTGTAACTCGGGGTATTGCATTTATAGTGATTTATAGCATGAGTAGAGTTCCTCAACTGTTGTGGGACTTGAACCTGGGTAAGTTGTGTTACCTTGTACCGCAAACTCTCCACCTTACCCCACATCTCTAAAAATGCTCTATGAGGACCCCTCCATGGTGTACTCGTCGGCAATACCACGACAGTTGCGCCCACCATGCGGCAAGAGGCGCTTCGAGCTCTACACTGGGCGAGGTCCAAGATCTTCATGGGAATCGGCGACACCATGGCCATCGGCGTGTCCTCTTCTCCGGCAACGTCTTGGTCATGCCTCTCGACGAGTTCTGGGTCCCGGTGAAGACGAACCCTACTCGCCGCTCTGTCGTCCTAGTCGGACACATCCACATCTTCATCAGCGAAACCGACTCGGGTCCTAGATCCCAGGAAGTCGGAAACTCGTCAAGACCCACACGGAACGCCTATAGGAAGGATACGTTTGTGGAGGAATCTGGGACATTTCTCTCTCTAGAGTATGACATCTCAGGTCAGGAAAATTCAAGGCCCACCGAAACTGTCCCTGTGCAGGATATAATGGTGGAAGGACCCCGCAGATCCGCTTGGCTTCCCCGAGCGTTAGAGATGTGAAGGTCGCACTTTGTCGGCGTTGTCACCATCTTGGATCTGGCTAGATGCGTTCAGAGGGAGGGAGAATCTCCCCGTGAATACCTCGCCAGATGGATGAGGGTAAGGGAAACCCTGGAAGGTGACCATGTTGATGAACTCGTCTACCACTTTGTGGAAGAGCTCACACTCGGAACACTCCTCCGGCATACACTCCGAAGACGGTAGGCTGCCATCCCGCTCACGCTCGGTGAGATGGTCACAATTGTCATTGACAACACGGATGCTAAGGGGAACACTTAGGCCATGTCTAGGCCTGAAGTAGGAGGAATCAGCAACAACGTCCCTCCACCATCCTCCTCCACCTCCGCCATCGACAACACCAAAGCCAACTCTGACTCAGTGCTTGATGCATTATACACCGATGGTGGTGACTCAGACGCTACCTCGAAAGAATACGATGCTGCTATGAAGGAGATTGAGCAAGAAATCAAGAAGGAGGAGTGTGCCGAGAAAGCTACCACTTCCCGTCAGGTGCTAGTCACCATTGGGAACGTGATAGAAGAAGATGACCAGGAACCGAAACTTGAAAGAGTTCCTCCCACGGCTGCGGTCACCAGAGCGGCAGTAGCAAAAAAGGCCACGGATTCTCCGGGTCTGGCCAAAGCCATGCCTCCTCTGCCTGTCCCACCGCAGTAGGCGTAGGAACTCGCCACAGGCCCCAGTACTGCCAAACGAACAAATTTGTCGCCACAAGCATCGACGTCTATAGCTAGCAATCCCTTGGTTACTCCAATCGACAAGGTGATGTATGACCCACTCCTCGTCGAGCCTATCACCGTCGCCCATATACAGAATGTTACGGAGCTTGACGAGAAACATGTAGAAATCCTCGCGGAGGCCAAGTGCATCACAATGGAGGGCGCCTAGCTCGACAAAGATTTGGCCAAGGCGCAACAATCAATTAAGGCAGCAAGAGCAATGAAGGCTGATTACAAGCAACTGCTGATAAAGCACAAGACTAAGAAGGCTCCGACACGCATCGTCGAAGACCCCGGAGTTCAACATTGATTAGGGTGGGACGTGTCCAAACCGGCAAAAGCAACCCGATACATTTATTCTAAGGGGAAGCAAGTAATGCCAACGCCCGCCTTGAACATGGTCATCGCCAAGACCCTCCTTGAACAGGATAGGTCACCAGAAGCAGTTGATCAGGTTTATGACGTCATTGCCAAGGCATGCAAGCAACAGTAAAAGGCCACCTCGCAGAGGCTCGATCCAACCCGAAGCTTTTCTAGTCAACCCTGAACAGCCACCAAAGGCCAAGATCTCCCTGCGACGAAGGATCCCACTCGGGCTCCACGGAGCGAAGGCGGACACATGCGTGTAACAGGGCTGACGCCGTCCCTATATCTTCCAACAAAGGAGATAAGGCTCACCCTCATAGATTTTCGCCACCCCCGCCATCTCGGTGTCACGAGGACCAACAACTATGCCACTGCACAAGCATTCCATCTCCTAGGCGTCCCTAGGTCGGTATAGTTATACGCGACTAGGGTGAGCAGCCCCGGCATGACGGAGAGCGCAGTGGCAATGAAGGGCACATGAGCATATCACACAAGGAAGCACCACGTCCGACAAACAATCGCAACAGGTGTGAGGACACGCATGGAGGAGAAGCAATAGGGCTTACCCACTGCCACCATCGCCACCCAGCAGCCATCATGGCGGAGGACTTGGTGAGTCCAACAGATCGCACCACAACTCCCATCCCCATGACGAAAAGGTAATCAACCTCCGCCGTATGATGCAAATTCATGGCTAGACAAGATCCAAGAAGCACGGGAGCTCCCATACCTAGGGCCACGTTGTTTTGGACCGGTAATACGGGCCACAACTTACTCCAAGGGTCTCTGGATTGACAAGACCATCAAACCCTATGACGGCATCACCAGGACAGCTACATGGTTGCAAGACTATCACCGGGGGAAACCGTAATGTTGCTATCAAGTACATCCCACTAATGCTCACTGGCACCGCCCGACAATGGATTGATGACTTACCGGAGAAATCAATCTGCAATTGGTTGGACATGCATGAAGCATTCACCAAGAACTTCGAGGGTACATACAAGCATCCCTGCACGGTCGGTGACCTACAATGGTGCGTGCAAGAAAAGGATGAATCCTTGCGTACTTACCTATCTCGCTGGGTGCACAAACAAACCGCTATGGCCGCGTTCATCGATGGCCTAGAGAAGGGATCATTGCTCCGGCATACGCTAAAGCATCATCAAGACAACAATGACCTCAACCTCAATGCGATGATTGGCATGGCTAGCGAATTCGCTGTTGCTGAAGATGACGCTCGTGGCTCGTTGCCGGCAATTGCCATCCCTACGCAGGCCAAGAAGAACAATAGCAACATGCAAAAATATCTGCCAAAAGAAAAGTAACCAACCGACATGGTCGCCACTATGTTTGCTGGTAGAGGCGGAGGCGAACAACATGGTCATGGTCGGGGGGGCTAGCCATGGGCAACAAAGGAGTGATTCAACACCTTCCGCACCCCACTTCCCCCAAACGTACGAAGAGTACCGCGATATGCCATGTTTCATCCACCTATGTGCAAACGGCAAGGCCACCCACACCAACCCCCAATGCAAGTTCATCCACGATCTCAAGGAAGACCCTGTGTCCGGCTACAAGCAAAGTCGGAAGAATAGACCCCGCAAAAAAGGCAAAGGGAAGAACAAGGAGGAGTTATCCAAGGATTCAAGTGATATGGATGAAGGTGTGGAACCCAAGTCCGCTGACAAGGGCGATGGCAAGGGAAAGAACACCTTCGAAAAGATGGCCCTAGTCTACCACACTTTCCTTGGCACCCCCACCGTCCGGGCCTAGAAAACCTCACTGAGGATACTAACGGATACCCTCCCTCCAGTTCCCTAGTATGTCAGGTGGTCAGAGATTCCAATTACTTGGGATAGGAAAGATCACCCAGACCTTATCCCAATAGATAACCGGTATGCCATGGTGATCAACACATTGATTGATGCCACAGAGTTTGCCAAGTGCCTCATGGACAGTGGAAGCAACATCAACATTATGTACCTGGATACACTACAGAAGATGAACTTGACAGAGACCCAGCTAAGGAAGAGCAACACCGTGTTCCATGGCATTATTCCTGGCCGACAAGCAAACTCACTTGGCTGCATCACCCTTCCGATCGCCTTTAGTGATCTCAACAACTATCGCCAAGACCGCAAGACCTTTGAAGTGTTGCCCTTCAAGAGTGTGTACCACGTCATTTTTGGACGTGACATCTTCCACTCCTTCCTCGCCAGGCCATGCTTTGTCTACAACAAGCTCAAGATACCCGGACCAAATAGCATCATCACCATGGACGGAAGCTTCACCAAGGCAAGGGAGTGCGAGCTGAGTGAAGCCGCCTTCGCTGAAGCTGTCCGCTATGGTGAAGACTTCAAGGAGATCTAGAACCAGGTCAACACCTTCGAAATGCTGGCTTCGAAGAAGCAAATCACTCCTACCGAACCCGCATTCAAGGCTGCCATCAAGACCAAGAAGGTGGAGCTTGTTGAGGGAGATTCCTCCAGGACCACCACCATTCGCACGGATCTGGATCCCAAATAGGAAAGCGCACTTGTCGATTTCCTCCGTCAGAAGAAGGACATATTCACCTGGAAACCTGCTGACATGAAAGGTGTACCTAGGGAACTTGCCGAGCACAACTTGAATATTGATCCTAAGGCCAAACCGATGAAGCAACCTCTATGAGGTTTCGGTGTTGAAAGACGGTGAGTTATAGGCAAAGAGATTGCTAGGTTACTTAAGGATATTTTTATCTGAGAAGTCATTCACACCACTAGGTGGTAAATCCTGTACTTGTCCCCAAAAAGGGAACCAAAGAATTAAGAATGTGCGTTGATTACACCGGCTAGAACAAAGCATGTCCGAAGGATCCGTCTACTTTGCCTCACATTGACCAAGTCATTGACTCAACGGCTGGCTCAGAACTTTTGCGTTTTCTCGATGCATACTCAGGATACCACCAAATTAAGATGTGAAAGTCAGACCAATTGGCCACATCGTTCACCACACCGTATGGCACATACTGCTATGTCACGATGCCCTTTGGTTAAAAATGCTGGTGCTACCAACCAACGGATAATGCAGCATTGTCTATATGACCAAATAGGTCATAATGTACACGATTACGTGGATAACATCGTGGTGATGTCAAAGAAATCGAATGATCTCATCACCAACCTATAGGAAACCTTTGATAATCCTCAGAAGTACAACATGATGCTTAACCCCAAGAAGTGCGTCCTCGGGGTACAATCCGGCAAATTGTTTGGCTTCATTGTTTCACACCATGGAATTGAGGTCAACCCGGAGAAGATCAAGGCCATCCTTGTCATCAAAGGCCCAACATGCTTAAAGGACATACAAAGGCTCACTGGTTGTATCGCAGCAGTAAGCCGGTTCATCAGTCGTCTTGGGGAGAAGGCCATGCCGCTCTACAGGTTGCTAAAGAAGGCGGACAAATTCATATGGACGGATGAAGAAGAGGTAGCATTTCAGGAGTTGAAGAGAACAATCTCCTCCGCACCAATACTTGCAGCACCGGTATCGAGGGATCCTATGTTAGTGTACATGGCGGCAACCAACCGGGTTATCAACATCATCATCGTGGTGGAGCGTAAGAACCAACCCATAGATATGGAGTTCAGCGACCAATGTACCATGTAAGTGAGGTCTAGATGGAATCCAAGCAGAGTTACCCGCACAACCAGAAGATAGCTTATGGAGTTTTCCTTGCTTCACGAAAGCTAAGGTATTATTTTCAGAAGCACCCCATCACAGTAGTGAGCAAAGCTCCGCTGTTCGACATCATCAACAATAGAGACACTATAGGAAGGGTGGCAAAGTGGGGTATTAAACTTGCTGCCTTTGAAATCATCTACAAAGGCACGATGCTATCAAATCCCAAGTGTTGTCGGATTTTATTGCGGATTGGATAGAACTGCTAGAAGACACTCATGTACCAGATCCCGAATATTGGGTCATGGACTTTGATGGATCAAAGTTACTAAACGGCTCGGGGGCTGGTGTATTACTGCAATCACCAACAGGGGAAAGTTACAGTACGTCCCGCAGATCCACTTCAACACTACCAACAACATGGCGGAATATGAGGCTCTCATTCACGGACTTCGTGTGGACCATGATATTGGCATCAAGCGCATAGTTTGTTGTGGAGATTATGACTTGGTTGTCTAGCAGGTGGCTGGCACCTGGAATGTGCGGAACCCTATGATGGCGGCATATTGATACAAAGTAGACGAGATAGCCAAGTGCTTCGACGGCTACGAAGTCAAGTACGTCAAAAGGCAGGACAACAAAGCAGCAAATCTACTTTCAAAGCTTGGATCAACTCACCGACCAATTTCACATGCATTTTCTTGGAGCATTTATAGACTCCATCCGTGAAGGGAGTGCACCCTGACAACCCGAATAGAGTGGACTCATTTGTTAATATAGTAACAGTGACCTCTCCGGCTTGGACGAAACCGTTCATGGACTATCTACAAGACGGAACTTTGCCCGCTGACAAAGTCGAAAGCCGGCTGATAGTACGCAGAGCAAAAGGTTATGGCATAATTGACGGCCAGTTATACAAAACGAGTACCACATGAGTTTTCCTGTGATGCGTCTCCCAGCAGCAAGGAATTGATATCCTTAGAGGAATACATCTTGGAGATTGCGGACATCATGCCACTCCGCGATAGTTGATGGGCAAGGCCTTACGACAATGATTCTACTGGTTAACTGACAAAGAGGATGTCGACAAGTTGGTACGAACATGTCTTGGGTGTCAGCTTTATGCAAGACAACCAAGTGTTCTAGCTGAAGAACTGCGAACCATACCAATAACTTGGTCGTTTGCAGTCTCGGGCTTGACATGGTTCGGCCTTTGCAAACAACACTTGTGGATTTACACATCTTTTAGTAGAATTTGATAAGTTCACAAATTGGATTCAAGCTAAAACCATTAGAAAGCTCGATGTGGCGACATCCCTAAAATGTGTGGGGGATTTAGTGGTGAGATTTAACCTCCCACATAGAATCATCACGATAATAGAAGAAATTTGTCTCTCGGAGAAGTTGAGCAGTACTATCATGAAAAAGGCATCCGCCTTGACCTAGCATATGTGGCACATCCACAGTCAAATGGGCAAGTTGAACGGGCCAATGGACTAATCCTGCAAGGAATCAAGCCACGCTTAGAGGCACCGCTACATAGAGCAGCTGGAGCCTGGGCGAAGGAGTTGCCATTTGTCCTGTGGATTTTACGAATAACACCCAACAGATCTACTGACTTGACCCCTTTCTTTATGGTTTATGGAGTAGAAGTTGTCCTACCGTCCGACATACTCCACAATGCACCAAGAGTTTCCGCTTACGATGAAGATGGCGACGAAGAATCTAGACGCTTATCTATGGACCTACTCGAGGAGGAGCACGTGTTGTCATGCTAGAGATCTGCCATCTACCAGTAGAAGCTACATGGCTACCATAGTCTCCGTGTTAAGCATCGCTTATTTAAAGAGGGGGGCTGGTGCTTAGACCCAAGCAGGAAAAATCACATAAATTATCCCCGCCATGGGAAGGACCTTTCATCATAAGAAAAGCATTGTTCAATGCTTCTTATTACCTCGTCGATATTCGCGAGTTGAAAGATAGGCCAAAATATCGCAAGCACAAGCAACGTGACTCCGATGATGATTTCCTAGAGACAGATCAACCATAGAACATAGCACACCTATGTCCCTTTTACACTTAGCATAGTTATATTATGTAATAAGTACCTTATATGATCAATCAAATAAAGAATTTGGTTCACTCATATTTTTTGAGTATTTTACCTCCTTTAGTTGTTCATTTTTATCATATAAACCCTTTACGTGCAAGTTTTCTGGTCTACACATTTTCTGAAGTTCTTATGTGGATTCCTTAGTAGTTACTTTTCAGCACTGAAAGCTTGCGATTTTTCTCTTAGGTTCTTGACGGTGCTATTATGAATTATCGCCTGAGAGCATAGTTCTATGCTTTGAGTTTTCTGTCTCACGAAAAGTTAAGCATACGAACCAGAATAATGGATAAGCCAACACTTTCTTAAAAAATATATACGCGCTGGAAACAGATAAGTAGCAGGAAACTTGAGTATAAGTTATCTGCCTTAGTTCTATAAGTTTTTTTCCGCATACACATTACAGAGATACATTTAATACAAATAATGTTTTTTATGGATCTACTATAGGGGACTTGGTAGATGCATCATCGGCAACATGAGAGCCGGGCCTAGAGAGTTCATCAAACTCGAAGAGACCAAGGCTAGAATCAGAAGATGCTAGGTCATCATTCATCTCCTCGGCAGGCACATAGACGTCCGCCTTGACCATCTTGGCAACCTTGGTGTCGTAGCCGGCAAGGGAGTTCCAAATAGCATCGCTATCGATCTGTTTCCCTTCCTCATCATGCATCGGCATGCCATAGGTTACCATATCAATGTCGGTGTTGTCGTAGTGCGCCTTGACCAAGGATAAGTTCATCTTTGCACCAACCCGGACACAAGAGGCTTTCTAGTCCTTGACTTTCTTGGAGGCTCGGTGCAGGATTTCCAAGTAATTGGCCGATGATTCTGCCGCCTTGATATTGATCAGGGGCTGCGCTCTCTCCTTGGCCTGGGTAATGGAAGTGTTGATGAAGTTCTAGGCAAGAATCATGCATTCCTTTGGATCTGGAGCACCTTCACCCATATTGGTTAAGCCAATGGGAGTTATGTTTTCGTTAGAGACAAAGGGTATGAGTATAGCAAGTACAAATGTTCACCTTACATAATTGACAAAGACGGAGGAAAGTTACCAAAGATGCTCATCTTTCCTTGTTTGAAGATCTCTGCCATGGTGTCATGCTCTTGTTGGACTTTCTTGTACACCTCAAGGTTCCGATCATTCTGCTCTTTGGCATCTTGGTTTTGACCTTTGAGCTATTCAATCTCATCGTTCAGACGCTGCATCTCGGCGTCAGCAGACTCTTGCATAGCCTTCATTGCCTGTTCATGGCCCTTGATAGCATCAACCAGGTCTTTCTTCAAGATTTTATTTTCATCATCGAGCTCCTGAATATGCTTGGACTGCTCCACAATGCTCTTGGCTTTGGAAATGGCTTCTGTAAGACGGAACACAAATAGTATTGTGAGAGTTTGGAAGAAATGGACCCATGAGAAAGATACAAAGTTGTTAAAATAAAACATACGCTTGCTATTTTTTATCTGTTCCTTGAGGAAGGTTGTTTTACCCTGTTTAAGGTCCAGTTCCTTCTGCAAGTTGGCAAATGTCTCATTGATGGCCTTTCTCTGACTATTCTCATTCTGCCAAGAAAACAAAATGTTTAGTTTCTCTAGAGCATCTAGTCGGAACTATCCAGTTTCAACCAAACGCTTGGGGGTTATAGTATTGGATTTTAATCAACAAGTGTTCTCTCTTAGAGTGTCTAGTCGGAATTATCATTCTAAACTAGAAACTCGGGGGCTACACTGACAAGTTATACACTTAGTTCTTTAGAGCACTCAGGCCAAAATACAATGGTTTTCTGCCTAAGAGCTCGGGGCTACAATGAAATATGTTACAAAGTAAAAGAAGTGAAGTTCAGAAAGATACAATGGCAATAACCTTTATATTGTTTTCCAGATGAGCATATGCATTATGGAAGGTCTGGGCATTGTTGTACACAGCATCTGCCTGCTTAATGAGATCATCCAAGCACAAAGTCGGACGAGTCAAAGCCAAAGGAGTTGTCAAAGGCAGAGGCATGGATGAGGCCGAGGTTGCTTGTTGTGTTATAGTGTCAGTAGATGCCTCAAGGGCTCCCGCTTTGTCCATTGTTGTGGCCGCCTCCGCCTCCACTCCCTCCATTTTTTGTTTCCCTTTCTCGATGGAATCCTTAGATGGAGCTTCATCCATTTTAGAGGAGGTACTCTGTCCACTGGGCGCAATATCCATGTCGGCAGAGCCTGAGACATCCATCGCTAGATCGATGTCAATCTCCATGACAAAGGTCTCAGGGATGACGGGGGATGAAGGCCTAGTGGGACCTGTTATAGGCTTGGCAGAAGCGGTCAAGGGAGCAACAACGGGAGATGACTTAGAAAACATGTCGCGAATAGTTTTGG
The DNA here is from genome assembly GCA_023614405.1 of Avena insularis. Lineage (NCBI taxonomy): Eukaryota > Viridiplantae > Streptophyta > Magnoliopsida > Poales > Poaceae > Avena > Avena insularis. The sequence goes on along the minus strand of JAJUPC010000052.1, from coordinate 463,081 downwards.
AACCCCCAACATCTTTCGAGGTTCGCTTGAAATCAACACCAGACTTCTTCCTGAAATGTACACAGTATAAGTACATGAATTGAATAGGTGCAATGAAAATTATAGTCGGAGAATGAATATGCTTACACTACAATAGATGACCTAGCTAAGGGGATGTTGGTGGACTTCTTCTTCTCTAAGGGATGCTGGTGCACTTCTTCTTCTCTGCCCCTTAGGCGACAGTGGATTTTTTGTATACTCCATTCTCCGTTTTCTTTTTCTACTTGTCCTCGGCAACAACGTTAGTGGTGGAGCTCTTCCGCTTTGACGCTGCTAGATCCAAATGACCTTGGAGGCATCATAATCGGACACCACCTAGATATCCTTCAGCTTGGGATCATAGACCTAGGAGGCTATTTGATCTGCCACCAAGGTCACCAGCTGTAGAACAAAGGAATGTTAGTTCGATGATTTCAAGATAGAAAATCTTTAGATTATATGTAATGAGGAACAAAGGAAGCAGAATGCTACTTTGGGCACTTGCCGCATTCGAATATATCAAACATGATCTTGAAGCCACACATATTGTCCTTCACCTTGACAATGTCCTTTAGCCGGAGCTTGATGGAGTCGTTGGAGAAGTTATCCTCCGAGATACGCATAGGATTCTTCCGGATATTGGAGTACATGCACATCGGCTTGGCGCAGTGCTGCAGAGGTTGGATCCTCCTAGTGAACCAGCACATGGCTAGGTCCAAGCTGGTCAAACCTCCCTCTACGAGCCATTTGATCCGCCTTATGGCGCGGGTGGCTTCTTCGTCGGATGGAAGGGAGGCCTGGGACCACCAGGTGGGAGCTTCGACTGCAGCCCCATCAACAAAGTCGGGGTACATGTTTTGCTGGCCTGGTAGACGAATGTCTGGGCCATAAAAATATGTGTGCTGCCAGTTCTTGCAAGACTCGTTGACCACGATGTTGGGGAAGCGCCAGCTAGGTCGGATCTTAAAGATAATAGCTCCATAGATCCGCAACTCATCCTTGTATTCTACGGACTCTCTCTAAATGGTAAAGAAATAGATAAATAGATATCCTTTGCACAAAGCTATGAAGTTGCTGAGTATGAGGATGCTCACTACAGAAAAGTTGGCTTTTACAATGGACGATTTTCTTAGTTGAAGGCCCATTTTGAGTGGCCAAAAAGTCTTCCGTGACGGATGGACTTCATGGTAAAAGCCCCATCACAAATGAATTAACCATGTTTTTTCGATCGTGGCGGATCGCACCCTTCAGCCACGAAAACCTGTTCCGTCTTAGATCTGTTTGCGAGTCGCGTTGAGTGCTGACATCATGGAAACTGCCACATGGCAGCTACCGTTAGCGGCGGGTTACCACCGTTAATAGTCACAAAAACCTTGGCAGAAGCCGGTCACAAAAATACTAATTGGACCGGCCCACGAGGAGAGCCCAATAAGAAGATGGCCCGTTACTGTTTTGTCCTCCACTGCTTGAAATGGGCACAAAAATGCAGCCAGTAGTGGCCCACAAACTTTCAGGCTTGATTCTGTTTCAGCCTACAGAAGGCCCATGTTGGTCCAACACTATGTGGCCCATTAGTAGCTTGTGCCAAGTCGCTCATGTACACTTAAGGCCTGTGGTCAGCCCATCACTGTTAATGCAGCCCATTGTGGGGCCCCTACTAAAGGCCCTTCTTTGAGATGGTCCATTACTGTTCTAGCCTTTTACTGTTCCAGCCGTTAACTGTTTAGGCCCACAAGAGGCCCGTTACTGTTCTATCCTAGTAAATTTGTCGGCCTATTACTGCCCTCGCTTGGAAATTTCTCTGGCCTTTACTGTTCAGGATCGTCACTGTTCTGGCCTTTAACTAGTTTGACCTTTTACTATTTCGGCCCTTTACTATTGAGGCCCGCTACTATTTTGGTCTGTTACTATTCTACCAATTTATAGTTTCCTGCATGTTACTATGATGGGTTGTTTCTGTTCTAGCCTTCTACTTTTATGGCATGTTACTGTTACGGCATGTTACTCTTATGTCCTGTTACCACATGTGGTTCGGCCCATTACGTTTACAGGCTTTTACAGTTTCGGCCTTTCTGAAGCCCATGCCAAAATCATAAAAGGTATATAATAAGCCAACATCTTTTACTGTTCATCATCGGCCGAATACAAGATGTGCCAATAACAAAGAACGGTATTATTCCATAATCGACATGCCTGACGTAGTTACCAATGACTACTGCCATGTGTGGTCTATGCGTGTTATCTACATATTACATCAGCTATAAACTTCTTAAAATTATTACATATTACCAATTCAAGGGAAAGAAAAATCGGCATTTCAGTTGACAATCCAGTTCATAGCAGAGTCCTCAATTTGCTTTCTCCATCGATCAGCTAGATCTTCCTTTGAGTGTGATAGCTACATTGGAGGATACATGATCATGTAGCCCCCTCTTTGGTGGCGATAGCAATAATTGCAGTCTGAAACTAAGTAATAACAAGTGAATACATCAAACAAGACAAACTACACATTTGACTGATATGACAGGAGCTATGAATTGGAGTTTACAACTGGTCAATGGTTCAATTATTGACCAACACGTCAAACAAATAGGACAAGCAAGCACACATTAAACAAGTGTGCCTACCATGAAACGAGAAATCAAAAAATGTGTGTCTGTGTGGCTTTGAATTTCAGATAATATAAAGTAGCCAGGTCAATTCAACAAATATATATGGAAGCAATTGTATACCCTAAAATGGCATGAAGTTACTATCATAACGAAGAATGAACTAGATAGAAATTATAACCGCATCATACGAGAACTTGTAGAGCAGGATTGCAAACCACGAATGAAGTATATATTGTAGAGTATAGTTATGTCATGTCTTCGGATGAACCAGAACAAGAACCAGATGCGAGATATAATGGAGTCGCTCGTGAACCTATAGAACAGGACAAACAAGCATTAGACAAGTGTGCCTAGAATGAAATGAGCAATCAAACAAAGTGTTTCTTAGAATTTCAGCAAATATGAACTAGCGAGGTCATTTTGGCAAATACATTTGGAAGTAGTGGCATCTCTAGGAATGAAAAGAGTCGTTGGGTGACTTAGAATTTGCGGTGAACTACACAATGGCATGTAGTTACTGTCATAGCTAAGAATCAACCAGATAGAAATTATAATGGCATCATAAGAGAACTTCTAGAGCAGCAATGCAAACCACGAGTGAAGTACATAGTAGAGGACAGTTATATCATTGCTCAAGATGAACCAGCACCAGATTAGGAAGTAATGGCATCCCTTGTGAACCTGTAGAATAGGCTATGTAAACCAACATGTTCGTTGTTCCATTTTGAGCTCTATGCAAGAAAAAGGAAATAGTTAGTGATGCAGCTTTTGAAGAACCAGATGGCAACAACAAAATTATAATCGAATTAGTACGAAGAGTTTAAATGGCTACTACAGGATAGGAGAATGATGCCAAGGAGGAAACAATAGCAGGAACAGATCTTAGGACGAACTAGATAGATTTAGCAACTGTAGAGTAGGGAACCCACACTAATATTTTTTCATTGATTTCAGATTTTGCAAGAATTACACGGTAGCAGGCAATTATTATTGTATGGAATAGCTAAGAACATGTGCATGACAAAATAATAGACATGTGCATGACTTGAAATTTATGGAGCAGCGAATGCAAACCAACATGTCTAATGACCTTGTATGTACTAGCACGAAGAACATGCATGCCCAGTGACTTGTATGTACTAGCACGATTACAAAAATGTAGTTCACTGTGACAGGCTTGAACCTGCTATACTACTGACAAAAGTAAAACAGGTTGGACATTTGGTTAACCTTGGTCAGAGAGGCGTCTAAGTATCGTCGGTACCATGCGAGTGACGTCCAGGTCACTGAGGGTGCCGCAGTTGCGGTAGCTGTTGGCATCGGGGAAGCAGATCTTGGGTGGTCGATGCCAACTTGAGCGCAGTGGACAAGAGCGTCAGTGAGGCAGATCCGGTGCAGTGAACAACGACGGTCGAGTAGCTGGTCTAGAGCGGTGGACATGGAACTACTTGAACTAGATCACGTCCGGTGTACACCGGTGAAGCAGATCCGGTATGGTTCGGTAGCTTTTGGCGGCTGAGAAGCAGATCTTGGGTGGTCGATGACGCCATTGGCGTGGTGAACGACACCGCAGCTCTAGTGTAGTGGAAGACAGACCCAGTGAATACGATCCAGAGGGTGAGCACCGGTGAAGCGGCTCCATGACTGTGCATGAGAACGCATCTCAAGCGGCTCCGGCCGCCGTGGAATTGTTGTCGGCCGGTGCGCGTGGTGGTCATGGACGTGAGGGCATGGGAGAGAGGGGGCTAGCATTTTTGGAAGGACTAGCAGGAAAATCTGGGCGAATCAGGACTAAGGAGGTGAATAGAAACATATTTACGATTGTGCCCCCAAGATACCGACTTTAGCTTGCCCATAGGGCGTTAGAACAATGGGTAGAGTGGGAATTTTGAAGTCAATTTTTTTGAAATGGAGGGGTGTGAAATGCTTCAATGTCGGTGTGGGATTTTGCCGCTTGATTGATATTTTGAATTTGGCGACCGTCCATCTAATAATAATATAAAAATGGTACTGCCCCGGTGGGATATTTTGCCTCAAGTTTTTGAAACTGAGGGGCGGGAAATGCCTCAAAGTCAGTATATGGTTTAGCCGCTCAATTGAGATTTTGAATTTGACCAGCGCCCATCTTATAATAATACAAAAAGGGTACTCCCCCGGGGGAGAGTTTGCCTCATATTTTTTGAAACAGAGGGGCAGGAAATTCTTCAAAGTCGGTGTGCGGTTTTGCTGCTCGATTGAGATTTTGAATTTGACTAGCGCCCATCTGATAATAATACAAAAATGGTACTCCCCAGGTGGGAGATTTTGCCTCAATGTTTTTGAAACGGAGGGACAGGAAATGCTTCAAAGTTGGTGTGCGATTTTGTTGCTCGATTGAGATTTTGAATTTGACTAGAGTCCATCTGATAATAATACAAAAATGGTACTCCCCTGGTGGGAGATTTTGCCTCAAAGTTTTTGAAACGGAGGGGGCAGAAAATGCTTCAAAATCGGTGTGTGGTTTTGCCGCTCGATTGAGACTTTGAATTTGGCTAGCGTCCATCTAATAATAATAATAATATAAAAAGGTACTCCCCCGATGGGAGATTTTGGATCAAAGTTTTTGAAACGGTTAGGTGGGAAATGGTTCGAAATTGGTGTGTGTGATTTTGCTGCTCGATTGAGATTTTGCATTTGGCTAGCATCCATGTACTAGTAGTAGTAGTAGTAAAAAGGTGGTAGAATGTACGGCTATCTGGTCAGGAATTCATTGCCGAGAGTCACATCAACTGATCATCCATATAACCATACTTGAGGTACTTCCTGTGTTCGGTATTACTAGGCCAAAGTAGAACTAGTTCGGAGAATTAACTTCATCTATTCTCTTTATCACTAGTTATTGCATGCAGTAGTAATCCTAAAATTCAGCCAATGCTCATGGCCACCGCATCTAATTGAAAACATACAAATCAATGGATGCACTCCCGTTTTAATAATATGATCGGCCAGGAGCATTACATGACGTGGTGGTTCATATTTTTCAGTTAACTAGAGGAGTAATTGAGCAAAACTAGGATCATTAATTAGTCCCCCGGCCTAGCAATTGAGGTTGTACAAATAATTAAGAGGTATATACACCTTTCGTCCTACATCTTGCACATATTGAAAAATGAGCAATACTAGTCCCACAACTTGTATCTCGAGAGTATTTTAGTCCAATTTAATCGAATTTTAGTAAATTTGACTTAATTTGTCCACAAATGATGTTGATTTTTTTAAATGACCCCTCTATATTTTTCTATCTCATTTGTGTTCCTATACGGACTGACAAGTGGGACACCTGTTAGTAGACTTAGTAGACGTACAAATAAAATTGTTAAATCTCTAAGAGGAGAATGGATTCGAACTTAACACTTTTGTACAACGACACACATGCACAAGCCACTATGCCGGTAGATGCTAGTTGTTACTCCTGTCGGACGAGTAGTACATGAGAGGACGTAATTATGCTAGACGAGGAATACTTGGGAAGACGTAATTATTTATACAATAAAAAGAACACACGAACGCAAAAATGCTCATGTCTACTGCCAGTATAATCTTGTGCATCTGTACTGAAATATTTTGTCATGTGCATGGTGGCACGGTCCATAATATCTACTATATAGCTTAGTCGTCAACCTAGTAGCTAGCTGCATTGTCTAAAATAAACTTGAGCTTTTTCTTATTCGCAAAAATGAAAAGAAATAAACTTGAGTTGTAACTGTAGCCCAGAACACAAACTATTTTGAATTGAGAATTTGCATCTTTTTTTATATTTTTTCATATCTTCGAAACACGTATTTTTGAATATCCAAAATAAAAAACACATCAGCCGGAGCGCTCCTCAGTTAATCACGTCCTGTGCATGTTGTAGTGGCAAGGATGATTTCGTCAGTAGAGAAGGTAATCAGTTCGATACCGTATGATGCATTGGTAATTTTTCTTATTTGTTCGATCCACCTGTCAGGTCGTACCAATGTCACAACTAGCAGAAGAAAATACATAGGGGTCATTTTGCAAAAATTATGATGCTACATGTTAGTTCTAGAATGAGTTACGATGATTTTAGACAAAATCACGGAAATTCGATTGAATTGGACTAAAATGCTCCCGAGTTACAAGTTGTGGGACTAGTAGTGCTCACTTTGAAAGATGTGGGACTAAAACGCTCAAGCGGTGCAAGTTGTGGGACTAAAAATGTATATACCTCAGTAATTAATGACCGTGCTATTGAGCGAATATGAGGTTTTTGGCTCCACGGAGCATACACCCCATCCGGCCACACGGTGAGCATCCAACGGCAAAGACAAAAAGGAAAATTGAAAAATGGAAATAGACATGCAAAAAATGGAAAATGCCTTGCATTTGCATGTGCCCTGAGGGACCAGGGAGTGCACATTTTCTCCTTAGATTTTGGGATAGTTAAATACAATGAGGTTATTATGATACTACTACTACTAGTATCATCCTACACCTACACATTCTCGTGCTTCCAGGAGTCGTAGCTGGTCTGCACGACCGTTGTCCTGTAATTGGTGTGCATACCCGTGCCAGTTTGATGAAACACGCTTGTGGTTGCTGTGTGCATGCCGTTGTCTCGTTTCCACACGCTTCGCTTGGCTTTCCTAGGCCTTTGTTTAAATGTGTTTCTCTGGAACTACTTCCTATGCCAGTCGATGGGTCAAAGACCACACGAACGCCATCATCTATGGCCGGCAAGGAGCAGGAGGACTCGCCATGGTCTGGTCTCCTTGAGGGACTCGTCTAGAACATAGGTGACATATTCCTTTCGACTGACGACTTTGACTACTACGCCGCCTTCCGGGCAGTCTGCAGCTCCTAGCGCGTCTTCACGGAGGAGCGCTTTATGCCAGCCAACTGGATTGTTCTAGAGCACCAGTTATCGGTGGAGTATCGGGTAGACGACGCCGCCATCATGTTGTTGAACATGAGAACTGGCTGCCACCTTGAGAAGAAGATTAGTCGGGTTATTCGCATGTGCTTTCTTGATATTCATCTGTATATATGCGATCTTTTTTTTGCATTCGCATCCTTTACTATCAGTTTTTCAAGTTCTATTTCTTTGTCCACTTGTTGCCCATGATTTTGCTCCATGGTTTACCTTGATTGAATTTCAGTCTGTTTACCTTGAATGAATCTCTGTCCCTCTCTCTCTTTCTCTCTCTGGATGGTACTTCTATGTCGGTAGCACAACCGGCGGCCTCCTTGTACTTGTACAAAGGGTGAAGCCGTACAAGACCCGGTTATACAACCCCTTCTTAGGCGCTATCAAGTGCTTGAGGGCGGAGATACCAATCGAGCAGGTGGCTTCTGTCACTGTTATGATGTTTCTGTTGTTGATGATGTTTACATCAAACCATCAGAACACCACCATTCGGTGGGTAGATGACAGCACAGAGGAAGGGAGTCGCCCAGTCTTTGGTGAAGGGTGTTACTCTCCGTATGAATTCGTGGAACTCAAGAGCATGACTTCTTACACCGGTGATGTTTTCATCGTAGACAGATAGGGGTCTGTCCTCTTACCTATGTGTGATGCTGCTCATGGAGATGTCCAGCTGCAGCACTCCGCACGAACCCTGGAGATGCATCCCATAGTTGCAGGCCCTGTTCCGGCCTGCCAGTTCCCAGAGAATTGTTTTTACCTCGTCAAGTCTGACGGGGAGTTGCTGTTCATTGTGAGTGGAGCGGTCTATGGCGAAAGGCCGGTTGTTTATCGGGTTGATACCCAGAACCGTGTCCTCAGCCGGTTAGAGGCATCGAAAGTCATGCTATCTTCGTTGCTGACAATCGGTGCGTCTGCGTCGATAGCACCAGGGTACCAACGGTGCAGGCCGGCAACATATACTATGCCAACCTATCTGAGATTAGATCTTACAACTTTGAGGCTCTTGTGTGGGAAGAGGATCCAAGGGTTGTATATGGGTATGGAGTAGGAGGATTATGGATCAATTACCGTCCTTTTGAACTCGATCAATTGCTGGCGAAGTATTGCAGAATCGTCAAGCATTCTGAGCTACAGATGGTGCAACCTTATGGCAAGGATGGTACCACCCACTATGATTACTACAATGGCTATCCTTCAGATAGATGGATTGTGTGGATCTGCTCCAGATGTATTCTCTTTCGGTCATCTCTTTATGTGTTCACTTTGTTTAGTGAACATCTATGAATTTTGCAAGTTCTATGGTGCCCGTGTAATACAATGTATGTTCTCCCTATTCTAGAAGATCGTATGTTGTACCTCTTACAGTTTCACTATTTTTTCATGTGCGTGTAGTAATTATGATAGATGCTCAGTTTGTAAGACTCCTAAAACAACTTACAACTTCAAATTACAGTAGATTATTACAAACCTTAGTAAACTTGGTAGTAATAAAATGAAGCATATAAGTTGCATCAGAGTCCAGACAACTAAAAAACATCATAACTGCAGTTATAGAAAAGGTCTCTATGGAGCTTGCATCACGAGACATGCAACAATTGGCTTCCCATGAGAGCTGAAGATGAGATTATTAAGTATGTTCTACGTCAAAATGCCTGTTTTTCACTTCATTTAAGTCTTTGCGTGCTATGGTGATTACTGAATCTGTTTTGTTGGCTTCTTGCTCAACAATATCACGGGCATCTTGGAGGATATCCTCAAATAATCTTTGGGCTGGAAAAATAGGATCAGTCGAAGCGGTGTGCCATGAGCAATAGGTATTGTAACTGCTGTTGTGTGAAACAAAATCTAAACTTGGAGAAGCGGGTCTTTGTTTGGCATTTAGAGGGTCATTTGTAGCCGAAAACAAACACAGAACAAGTTATAACAACATTACCATGCAATCACACAACCATGAATTTTAAATGTGTCAATTCGATAATATATAAGCAAAGAAGCTATCGACAGTGGTGGCTCATACATCTATTTCTCCTTGAATAACTGGACCAGCTAGTGCCATGGCGCAATGCGAGCATGTGCTGCTCTGTGAAATTACTGCTCTACTTGAAGATGGCTGAGACCAAGAGAAAACAAGTTACTTAAACAATAGACTTTGGAAACAAACTACAAGTTCATTTCGAATAACAATGCGAGCAATCAACCAAAGTACCTGATGCATACTACTCAAACTAGAATGTGCAGAACATGAATAAAACGAATATGAAAACTAAGCCATTATGTTTCTCATATATAAACTAGCCAGGCACTACACAACAAAATATGCCACTGATTTAATCATAGACAAAAAAGAGTAACTCCGCCAATAAAAACACATCAATTGTGAGCCTCGAATATACTATATAGATAATTTCAGACAAACAACGAATCAAGCAATCACACATTGAGTTATTCATTAATAGTCAGATAATTTCAATGATTCAGTAGTCTGAGAACAACAAACTGAACCATCAAGTTCCTCGTATTAAAATAGCCAGTTCATGTAGCTATGATACCTAGTAGATACAAGAGTGAGATGAAGTGCATAGAGTTCCTTATGATACATGTGTGGATCTTATCGCTAGTGTGGCCTTGTTCTTATTATTAGACAACTCAGATGCAAGACACCCGTCCTCTCCATATCTAGGAAATTGAACTAAGCACATGGAACAAAAGTAGATCATAGCGGGGCTAAAATGTTTGACGCCAATTTTTGGCAAAAAAAATTATGAAAACAAGAAAGACTAATGGTAAATTTAAGAAAAAATGTGCCAAGGACCAAACTTTGGGTGGGAAGCCTTACGCTAGGTGTTACACGAGATCTACGGCGGCTCGTGTGGACGGGCAGAGTATGTACTCCATTGTTACTCCTCTACATAAAGGTAAGGCCAACTGTAAATACAAAAAGGTTCCAACATGATATATGTTGGCATGTAGTGAAAAAAGTGATGGGGTCTTACGAGATTATAGGAGTCATTCACTCTATGATATTGTATGCAAACTGAGGCTGCTCCTTGCATAATAACAACAAACAGTTTGAGCCGCATGTTAAGAGGGATCAAATCGATAGTAGATAATGGTCAAATAGTATGACGTGCGTAAATGTGTAGTATAGGATAGGAGGACAATAGCACGATGGAAATACTCCATCCATATCAAAGCAGATGTCTCAAATTTGTCAAAATGTGGATGAATCTATATACTGTTAGTATATAGATTCATCCAAATTTAGACAATCCCGTGACATCTATTTTGAGACGGATGGAGTACTATAGTTCATAAATCGGCGAATGGAGAGATATTATATAATCATATCTCATGTGGATAGGTACAATAGAGAATATAAACAAATATGTTAAGTGACTAATAATTCACAAAGAAATAGTACATAAAATCAGTTCAATGCGTGGAGTTTAAGCGTAACCACAATGGGTTAATTTAGTACATAACAGGTATATCAAGTAAAGAACCTATTAGTTCGGAAATTTAGTACGAATACAGTACATTGACAACGAACAAATCATGCAGGGAGATCTGGTTTTACCTCAGTTGGGGCGGCGTCTAGGCCTCCTCCGCATCCTCATGGATTAGGTCGAGGTCACCGAAGGTGCGACGGTCGTAGTGGGTGTTGACAATGGGGAAGCAGATCTTGGGCCGGCGAGGATACAAGAAGAACGTTGGACCATGGCGTTTGTGGAGCAGATCCTAGGAGGTCGATGATGTGCTCAGTGTGCCAAACAAGAAGGTTCGTTGAGCAGATCAGGTGTGGCGGGTACACCGGCTAAAGTCCAGCGGGGATGTTCTGACCAGTGACGTATTCCTGGAGGAGAGAGGGGGTAGGGTTTAGGTACTTCTAGCACTATACTGGGTAAAATATGGGTGAAGCCCCCCACCCACCGAATTTAATAGGGGTCGAATGGGAATTTCGAAGTATCTGAAATTTTGGGGCATGAACTATGTCCGAATACACGGTATATTTACCGCTTTATTTTGGTTTTGAATTTGGTCATGGTCCATGTAATAACAGTAAATTGGTAGGCCATACTCCCACCATGTTCAGGAATCCAAGGCCATACTCCCTCAATCCAACACCCCAACCAATCATCCATGGCCGTACTCCCAATGCTCAGGATCTCGAAGAAGAATGGATATCATACTTATGATTTTCAAAAAATTATGAGATAAATTACATCATGTTGGGAGGATGATGTTAAGCAATCATGCAAATTTGCAAGTTCCAACTCATATTCATTTCACTACCATGTTGGCAGCCATCTTATCAACATTTTTTTTACATACATAGGTGATGCCCTAAGGTCATCCGTAATGTGTAAAAAGGCACACCTTAAGGCCTATGTGGCATCCGCTAATTAACGTTCACCTTATATGGTGTGGAGAAAATAAAGTTATCTTTAAGCCTAAGGTGCAGCTCAAAAGAATATGGGTTGCCCATAGAAACTAGAAAAATCATTTCCACTCTCTCCTTATTTCTCATGTGATCATTTTCAAAAGGGGTTCGAACATTTAAAGATTCTAAATCTTAGCTAGAAGTCGAACCAGTCGTCAAAAGTCTCTATGGTTTCTGATATATTAACTGACCTCTCCATGGGTACCTCCAAAAGCTTTTTCATAAAACTTTCAAAGCAACCTACAATTTATTACATGTAGTTCAAATTCGACCTTATTTTGATACATCAACATAAAGTCATTCAAGTGAGTGGAGTTATATATCTAGGTAGCTTGAAAACTCCTAACACATGGGAATTGCAAGTACAACGTACTGTTGATCCCCTATATATGTCTCAAAGTCATTCAAGTGGGTGAAGTTAGCTAGGAAATTTGAGAACTCATAAAACATGAGAAATCGTAAGTACGGCATATTGATCCATAGTATATGTGTGAAAACTTGGCTTGTGGCATTCAGATCCATATTGGCATTCAAATCCATATTCTTCGGACTTTCTTTAACTGAAAGAACAATCTCATCATCACTAGGAAAATTGAGAATGTTCTTTTCTGATAGTTGGAAACTCACATTGACAACATTGTTTACTACAAGAAGATGCACCCATATACCTCTTCAAAGACATTTAATTCAAGATAAATCAATCACGCTTACTTGCTTGTAGCTCAAGTTTGACCAAATTTCGTTAAATTGTCAAGATGCAAAATCATAGAAAGAAGTTGAAACTATCGTAAAAACTCTTGGTGGTTTCTAATATATTAATTGTGACCCCATGATGGGTACCCCCAAAATCTTTTTCGTAGAACTTAAAAAACGACCTACAATTTCTTACCATTATATAGTGTACGAATAACATTGAATATTGACTATTGGATCAATACTCATGAATCCCAACATTTCTAGCCGTTGGATCTTCTTTTCCATTCTAGCATCTAGAAGATTCTATTGATAGTCTTCATCACAACGAATGCTATGCACAAAACTCTAAACACACTTCTTCATCATTCTAGAATCTTCTCCCTCGTTTCTCTAGACCATGTTACCAACGTTTTCAAGTTTTAGATAACTCATAATCATTGACTTCTACATGATATAAAAAGTACAGGAGCCAAATATAGACCCATACTTTATAGATGTTGATCAAATTTATATTTTTTCTACTTTACCTATTATAATTTTATATAGTGATGATATGTGAGACGTCAATTATCGTCGGTGTTAGTTTCCAACTATCACAAAAGAACATTTAATTCTCAATTTTTCGAGTGATGACGAGATTGTTATTTTACGTAAAGAAACTCCGAAGAATATGGATATGAATACCACAAGACAAGTTTTCAGACATAAAGAGTGGACCAACATGTTGTACTGACGATACCCATGTTTTATGAGCTTTCAAACTTCCAAGCTAACTCTACCAACTTGAATGACTTTATGCTAATTATTTATCGAATTTAGGTCAAATTTGAACTACAAGTAAATTGTAGGTTGCTTTGAAAGTTTTATGAAAACTCTTCTAGAGGTACCTATCCAGGGGACAATTAATATATATCATAAACCACTGAGAGTTTTGACGACACGTTCAACTTCATGCTAAGATTTTGCATCTTGACAGTTTAACAAAATTAGGTCAAACTTGAGCTACAAGTAAGCGTGAAAGATTGCTCTTGAATTAAATGTTTCTAGATATTTGAATGACTTCCTAGCTAACTCTGCCCATTTGAATGACTTTATGTCGATTTATCAAAATTAGGTCAAATTTGAAACTACAAGTACTAGTAAATTGCACGTGCCCTGCACATGAGACTCAGATAATAGACATATGGCATATCATCACTATATAAAATTATGATAGGTAAAGCGGAAAAAATATAATAGGTAAAATTTGAACTACTACAAGTAAACTGGGTAGGTTGCTTTGAAAGTTTTATGGAAAAGCTCTTAGAGGTACCCATTGGAGGGGGCGCGTGGGGGTGTCAATTAATATACTATCAGAAACCAAAAGAGAGTTCTGACGACAGGTTCATCTTCTTGCTAAGATTTTGCGTCTTGACAGTTTAATGAAATTAGGTCAAACTTGAGTTACAACTAAGTAGATAGATTGCTCTTGAGTTTAATTAAATTAGGTCAAACTTGAACTACAAGTAATAAATTGTAGGTTTCTTTGAAAGTTTTATGAGAAAAGCTTTTGGAGGTACCCATCAAGCTGTTAATTAATATAACAGAAACCACAGAGAGTTTTGACGAGTGGTTCGACTTCTAGCTAAGATTTTGCATCATGAAAATTTTGAACACCTTTTGAAAACGATCACATGAAATAAGAAGAGGGTGCAAATGATATTTCTATTCTCTATGGGCAACCCACAAGCTTGAGGTGCACCTTAGGCTTAAAGATAACTTTATTTTTTCCACTATGTATAAGGTGAACCTCAGCGGATGCCACATAGTAGGCCATTTTTTTTGAACGGGTAGTAGGCCATATTAAGGTGTGATTTTTAACACAATGCGGGAGTAGTATATTTATTTACTTAGAAATATGGTCACCTTTGTCCACGCGTTGTACATGTTGAGAGAATAAAACGTTGGTAGGGGAAGAGGGCAGCAGCAAAGAGAAGTTCAAGGCAGTTCCATGTCAGAGCAAAGTTATGATGGGTTTTTCACACGAGGTACTCCTGCGTCCTTGCAGTGTACTACACTATGCTAGTACTAGTATATTTTAGGACCTATGCACGCAAAACAAATTGTGTGTTTTCTCTCTCCTTTGCTGCCTCTCACCGTCCATCCTCCCTCTCTCCTACCCTTTCCCCTTGCGTACCGGCCCGGCTGATCTCTGCCTCGTCCACAGCGTGGTGCTTCGCACGTGTGCCTTGGTACGGCGGCTCTGTGTCTCTGGCGTGTTCGGTAGCCGTGTTGGTGTGGAGTAGGGACGAGGAGTTAATAGGAAGGAAACCACTTTGGTCCTTGGCGGCAAAAAAATTCATACTTTTCTGGTTTTCGAAATTTTCACTTGCTTCCCAAACATCGGGAGGGAAGGTTACTCAAAAGATCGGCCATTCGCAGTACTTCTTATCTTATCTTTATCTTGTATTATCTCTTACAATACCATACCATACCTCTTTGGTTGTTGAATGAAGACTTGCAGATCCAAACATTGCTAACCATTGGATCTTCTTTTCTATTCTTAGCATCTACAAAGATTCTGCGGATAGTCTTTAGCATGATGAACGCTAGTATGCGCAAACCTCAAAACACACACTTCATTGCTCAGTTTCAGGGTCCTTGTGCTAAATGCATGGACTTGGGTGCAATTTTTATTTTTATGAGGTCCTTGATGTAACTTGTACTTCCACTGACCGTGTTAACTCTCAAGCGCCTACTACGAGACCTACCACGGTTAAAAGAAAATGCAACCGCCCCAATTATCAAACAAACTGGACCACAATTTCTAATACGTAATACCCAAGTTTTTAGTACTAGGATTTTTCAAGCTTCCTATCTAGCTTCACACACTAGGATCTAATACGTAATACCCAATTTCTAATACGTAATACCCAAGTGACTTCTTGTCAATTAACGAAATTAGGTCAAAGTTGAGGTACAAGTAAGCGCGATATATTGCTCATGAATTAAATGTATTTTCGGAGGTAGATGGGTGCATCTTCTCGTAGTAAATACTATCGTCAATGTGAGTTTCCAACTATCAAGAAATAAAATTCTTAGTTTTCCGAGTGATGACGAGATGGTTCTTTTCCGTAAAGAAAGCTCAAAGCAGAATATGGATCTCAATGCCATAAGCCAAGCTTCTAGACATATTAAGTGGACCAATGTGTTTTACTTACAATTGCCATATGTTTTTTGAGTTTTCAAACTCCCTAGCTAATTAACTCTGCCCGCTTGAAAGACTACATGTCGATTTATCGAAATTAGGTCAAACTTGAACTATAACTAAATTCTAGGTTGCTCTGAAAGTTTTACGAAAAATCTTTTGGAGGTACCGTACCGATCGGGGGGTGTCACAATCAATATATGAGAAACAACCGAGAGTTTTGACAACAGGTTTAACTTCTTGCTAATATTTTGCATCGCATTACACTATTTAACGAAATTGGGTCAAACGTGAGCTACAAGTAAGCACGATAGATTGTTATTGAACTATATGACTTTTTAGAGAGGTAGATGGGTGCATTTTCTTGTAGTAAACAGTGTCGTCGGTACTGTGTGAATTTCGAACTATATCAGGAAATAACATTTAGTTATTCTCAATTTTCCGAGTGATGACGAATGAGGTTGTTCTTTTTTGTAAAGAAATGTCCGAAGAATAATATTGGATCTAAATGCCAGAAGCCAAGTTTACTGACATATATAGTGGACCAACATGTTGTACCAACGATTCCCATGTTTTATTTATGACTTTTCAAACTTCCTAGCTAACTCTACCCATTTAACTGGATGACTTTATGTCGATTTATCGAAATTAGGTAAAATTTGAAACTACAAGTAAATTGTAGGATGCTTTGATAGTTTTAGGAAAAATCATTTGGAACTACAAGTAAGTGCGATAGATTTCTCTTGAATTAAATGTATTTTTAGAGGTAGATCGATGCACCTTGTTGTAGTAAAATATGCCGTCAGTGTGAATTTCCAACTATCAGGAAAGAACATTCAATTCTACATTTTCCGAGTGAAGATGAGAGAGGCTAGTTGTTATTTTCCGCAAAGAGAAGTCCAAAGAATATTGGATGTGGATGCCACAAGCCAAGGTGATAGACATATATAGTCGATCGACAACATGTTATACTTGTGATTCCCATGCTTTATGAGCTTTCAAACTTCCTAGCTAACTCTGCCCATTTTAATGACTTTAAGTCGATTTATCGAAATTAGGTCAAATTTGAAACTACAAGTAAATTGTAGGTTTTTGCTTTGATAGATTTATGAAAAATCGTTTGGACTTACCCATCGAGGGTTCAAAATTTATATACCAGAAACCAGCGAGAGTTTTGACGATAAGTTCAAATTCTTGCTAAGACTTTGCATATTGATAATTTAACGAAATTAGGTCAAACTTGAGATAGCTACAAGTAAATGCCATAGATTGCTCTTGAATTAAATGTATTTGCATAGGTAGATCATCGGTGCATCTTCTTGTAGAAAATAGTGTCGTCGGTGTGAGTTTCGAACTATCAGGAAAGAACACTCAATTCTACATTTTCTGAGTGAAGAATACGAGCGAGGTTGTTCTTTTTCCTAAAGAAAAGTCCAAAGGATATTGGATCTGAATGCCACAAGCCAAGTTTACATACATATATATTGGACCAACATGTTGTACAAACGATTCCCATGTTTTATGAGTTTTCAAACTTCACAGCTAAATCTGCCCATTAGAATGACTTTATGTTGATTTATCGAAATTAGGTCAAATTTGAAACTACAAGTACTAGTAAATTGAACTTGCCCTACATGTGAGACTTAGATAATCACTGTATAAAATTATAATAGGTAAAATTTGAACTACTACAAGTAAACTTTGTAGGCTGCTATGAAAGTTTTACGGAAAATCTCTTAGAGGTATGATATTGCAAACGTATCTATAATTTTTGATGTTCCATGCTTGTTTTATGTCTACTTTCTTATGTTTTGTCCACACCTTGGAGTATTTTTACACATTTTGTGGAACTAACCTATTAACAAGATGCCACAGTGCCAATGGCCTATTTTCTGCTGTTTTTGGTTCCAGAAAAGCCAGAAAATGAATATTCTCGGAATTGGACGGGACAAAAGACAAAGTCAATATTTCACCAAGGGGAACACGGAGCCAGAAGACGAGACGGAGAGGGGCCAAGGTCCGGCCAAACCACCTGGCCGTGCGGCCAGGCCTGGCCCGCGCCTGGGGGTGGTGTAGGCGCCTCGCGCACCCCCTCGGCCTCCCCTTTCGCCTATAAGAAGCCTCCGATACAGAAACCCTAAGTACCCGATCAAAATTCCACGAAAGAGTCTGTAGCCACCGCCATCTCCATCCCTAGATCGGGAGGGATATGAAGCTCTTCCTGGCACCCTGCCGAAGGGGACAGATCACCCTGGAGGCCTTCTTGATCACCATGCCTACCTCCGGTGTGATGCGTGAGTAGTTTATCCCTGGACTATGGGTCCATGTAGTAGCTAGATGGTTGGTTCTTCTCCTTTGTGCTACCATGTTAGATCTTGTGAGCTCCATTCATGATCAAGATCATCTATTTGTAATCATACATGTTGTGTTTGCGGGGATCCGATGGATCTTGAGATGCTATTTCAGATTGATTATTGATTCTATCATGTCTTTGTTATTTGTGATCTTGCATGCTCTCCGTTGTTAGTAGCTATCTTGGCCAAGTAGATGCTAGCAACTCCAAGAGGGAGTATTTATGCTCGATAGTGGGTTCATGCCTCTAGTAATCTGGGGAAGTGACAGAAATCTCTAAGGTACTAGATGTGATGTTGCTACTAGGGAGAAAACAGCAATCCTTTGTTCATAGAACAATCGTATTGTTTACTTTACACACTTTGCTTAATGAAATTATCTATTGCTTGTAACTTAATACTAGAGGGGGTTCGGATGATAACGTGAAGGTGGATTATTAGTCATAGATACAGTTGGATTACGGTCTATGTATAATGTTGTAATGCCCAATCAAATCTCATAGGAGTCAAGATGATTAGTATATGCATGTATGCTTTCTCGATGTCTGTCAATTGCGCCGCTGTAATTTGTTCACCCAACATGTCATCTATCTTAAGGAGAATCACCACTAGTGAACTATGGACCCAGGTCCTTTCTTTTACCATCAATCTACAATCTACTATTTACTGTTTTCTGATTACTTTCTGCAAGCAATTACTATTTTCCACACAATAGGTTAAATCCTTTGTTTTCAGCAAAACCAGTGAGATTGACAACCTCACTGTAAGTTGGGGGAAAAGTTCTATGGTTGTGTTGTGCAGGATTCCAAGTTAGAAACAACACCTTGGGGGTGTTTCATTGCTCCTACTGGTTCGATAACCTTGGTTTCATAACTGAGGGAAAACTTGCTGCTGTGCTCATCATACCTTCCTCTTGGGCTTCCCCAATGAGCTCGAATATATTTTGAGCCATCAAGGTACCCATCAGAGGGGGCGCATGGAGGGGGTCAATTAATATACTATCAGAAACCAAAAGAGCGTTTTGACGACAGGTTCACCTTCTTGCTAAGATTTTGCGTATTGACAGTTTAATGAAATTAGGTCAAACTTGAGCTACAACTAAGTGCGATATTGCTCTTGAATTTAATGAAATTAGGTCAAAATTGAACTCCAAGTAATAAATTGTAGGTTGCTTTGAAAGTTTTATGAAAAAACCTTTTTGAGGTACCCATCGAGCGGTTAATTAATATATCAGAAACCACAAAGAGTTTTGACGAGTGGTTCGACTTCTAGCTAAGACTTTGCATCATGAAAATTTTGAACACCTTTTGAAAACTATCCCGCGCATCCGGACATAGTTCGTGCCCCAAAATTTTAGATACTTTGAAATTCCCATTTGACCCCTATCAAATTCGATGGGTGGGGGGCTTCACTCGTAATTTTCCAAGTATAGTGCTAGCAGTTCCTAAACCCAACCCCACCCACCCCCTCCCCCTCTCTCTCCACCAGGAATACGTCACCGGCCGGAACATCCCCGCTGCACTTTACCCGGTGTACCCGCACACCAGATCTACTCAACGAACCCTCTTGTCCGGCACGCTGATCACATCATCTACCGCCTAGGATCTGCTCCACGGACACTGTGGTCCAGCCTTCTACTCATATCCTCACCCTCTCAAGATCCGGATCCCCGTTATCTACACCCATTACCACTGTAGCACCTTCGCCGACCTCGACGTGACCCGTGAGGATGCGGAGGAGGCCTAGACACCGCCTCGACCGAGGTAAAACCAGATCTCCCTGCGTGATTTGTTTGTTGGCAATGTACTGTATTCATGCTAAATTTTCTAACTAACAGGTTCTTTACTTGATATACACCTGTTATGTACTCCCTCTATTTCAAAATTTAAGATACTTTAGCTTTGTGAAAGAAGTGTATCCAGACTCATTTTAGTGTGTAGGTTCACTCCAAACCTAGATGAACCTACACACTAAAATAGGTCTAGATGCACTATTTTCACAAAGCTAAAACATCTTATATTTAGAAAAGGAGAGAGTGCTAAATTAACCCGTTGCGGTTACGCTTAAACTCCACGCATTGAATTGTTTTTATGTACTGTACTATTTCTTTGTGAATTATTAGTCACTTAACATATTTGTTTACATTCTCTGCTATACCTGTCCACATGAGATATGATTATATAATATCTCTCTCATTCGCCGATTAACGAACTATAGTATTTCCATCGTGCTATTGTCCTGTTATCCTATACTACACGTTTACGCACGTCATACCATTTGACCATTATGTACTGTCGATTTGATCCCTCTTAACCTATGGCTCAAACTGTTTGATGTTATTATGCAAGGAGCATCCTCAGTTTGCACACAATATCATAGAGTGAATGGCTCCTATAATCTCGTAAGACCCCATCACTTTTGTTTCACTTCATGCCAACATATATCATGTTGGAACTTGTTTGTATTTATAGTTGGCCTTACCTTTGTGCAGAGAAGCAACAATGGATTACAAACTCCGATGTCCACACGAGCCACCGTATATCTCGTGTAACACCTACCGTAAGGCCCCCACCAGAAGTTTGGTCCTTGACACATTTTTTGTTTGCTTAAATTTACCATTTGTCTTTCTTGTTTTCATATTTTTTTGCCAAAAATTAGCGTCAAACATTTTAGCCCCACTATGGTCTGCTTTTGTTCCGTGTGCTTAGTTCAATTTCCTAGATATGGAGAGGCCGGGTGTATTGTATCTGAGTTGTCTGATAATAATAATAAGGCCACACTAGCGATAAGATCCACACATGTATCATAAGGAACTCTGTGCAGTTCATCTTACTCGTGTATCTACTATGTATCATAGTTACATGAACTGGCTATTTTAATACGAGGCACTTGATGGTTCAGTTTGTTGTTCTCAGGTCGGTAAAGCGTTGAAATTATCTGGCTTTTCATGAATAATTCAATGTATGATTGCTTGATTCATTGTTTGTCTGAAATTATCTGGCTAGCATATTTGAGGCTCATAATTGATGTGTTTTTATTGGCTGAGTTACTCTCTTTTTTCTATGATTAAATCAGTGGTAGATTTCGTTGTGTAGTTCCTGGCTAGTTTATATATGATAAACATAATGGCTTAGTTTTAATATTTGTTTTATTCATGTTCTGCATATTCTAGTTTGAGCAGTCTGCATCAAGTACTTTGGTTGATTGTTCGCATTGCTATTCAAAATGAACTTGTAGTTTGTTTCCCAAGTCTGTTGTTTAAGTAACTTGTTTTGTCTTGGTCTCATCCATCTTCAAGTAGAGCAGTCATTTCACAGAGCAGCAGATGCTCGCATTGCTCCATGGCGCCAGCTAGTCCACTTATTCAAGAAGAAATTGATGTATGAGCCAGCACTGTTAATTGCTTCCTTCCTTATAAATTACCGCATTGACACATTTAAAATTCATGGTGGTGTGATTGCATGGTAATGTTGTTATAACTTGTTTTGTGTTTGTTTCAGGATGCAAATGACCCTCTGAATACCGAACAAGACCCGCTTCTCCAACTTTAGATTTTGTTTCACACAGCAGTAGTGACAATACCTATTGCTCATGGCACACCGCTTCGACTGATCCTCATTTCTTAGTTGAAAGATTATTTGAGGATGCCCTCCAAGATGCCCGTGATATTGTTGAGCAAGAAGCCAACAAAACAGATTCAGTAATCACCATAGCATGCAAAGACTTATATGAATTGAAAAACAGTCAAGATTTAATGCAGAACATACTTAATAATCTCATCTACAACTCTCATGCGAAGCCAGTTGTTACATGTCTCGGGATGCAAGCTCCATAGAGATCTTTTCTGTAACACCAGCTATGGTGTTTTTTTAGTTGTCTGGACTCTGATTCCACTTTTATGCTTAATTTTGTTACTATCAAGTTTAGTGAGGATTGTAATAATCTACTGTAATTTGCAGTTGTAAGTTGTTTGAGGATTGTTACAAACTGACCATCTATCAGAATTACTACACACACATGAAAAAATAGTGGAATTGTAAGAGGTACAACACATGATCTACCGGAACAGGGAGAACGTCCATTGTATTACACGAGCACCATAGAACTTGCAAAATTCGTAGACGTTCACTCAACAAAGTGAACACATAAAGAGCTGACCTGAAGAGAATACATCAGGAGCAGACCCACACAATCCATCAATATGATGGATAGCCGTCGTAGTAATCTTAGTGGGTGGTACCATCCTCGCCATAAGGTGGCACCTTCTGCAGCTCAGAATGCTCGACTATTCTGCAATACTCCGCCAACAATCGATCGAGTTCGAAAGGACGGTCATTGATCCATAATCCTCCTACTCCATAACCATATACAACGCTTAGCTCCTCTTCCAACGCAAGAGCCTCAAAGTTGTAAGATCTACTCGGATAGGTCTGCATAGTCTATGCTGCCGGCCTGCACCGTGGGTACCCTGGCGCTATCGAAGCAGATGCATGTAACACCCCTAGTTTTACAAAAAGTAATTAGGATTTGTTTGTGCATTCATGAGCATCATCTTTGCTAAAGAAAATTCATGAAAGAAATAATCACAAAACCCTAATTTTGCCCCCTCTGATAAACCTTCTCAAATGGTTTTGTATTTTTGAAAAATACCAAAACATGTGAATTCCAAATGGAATAAAAGGGCCCCACAATATTTCTCTTGTTTTCCAAAAGGCTCTAGTATTTTTGAATGACCCAAAATAGAAATGAATTTGAAATTAAAAAAGAGATAAAAGAAAACAGAAAAGGAAATGGAAAAATGTTTTACAGAAAAAATAGAATCCTAGATCTACCTGGGCCGAAGCCCATCTCTCCTCTTCTCTCTCTGCCGGCCACCCTCAGCCACGAGCAGCAGCAAGAAACCCAGTAGCGCCGGCCCACCTGGCCCATCTCGCGGCCCATGTACCCCTTCTCGTGCTTCTTCTTTCTTCTTCCTCGCGCGAAGCAGAAGCAGCTTGTTGTCCGTGTCGATGTCATTGATCCGCTACGCTGCGATGCTCGCCGCTGCCGCTGGAAGTGAGGATAAGAATGACCGCATCCTCCTCTCTCTCCCCATACCCGTTTCCCTCCTCTCGTGCTCTCTATCAGTTTTCCCCAAATCACCGGAACCCTAGCTCGCAAGTGTTGCTCGTTGATGTCGTTCCGCACCATCACTCGTCTCTTTGAGCATGGCACCGTGACCGCCTCGCCTTTCCGAGCATCCTCGTGGGAGGAATCGATCCCGCGCACCATGGATTCTCGCCGCCAACCTCACCTTTACCGACACCGGCCACCGTCGATTCCATCGTCACCAACCTTTTCTGGCCTCGCCAAGCCCTCCTTAAGCACCACGACGAGCCGCTGATCACGCCAGCACCCTCCCCTTCTCCTCTTGCTTCTTGTTTTGGCTTCCCGCTGTGCGACACCGAGCTCCGCCGCTGGCCGCCGTTGTGCGCGCACCTCCGACGACCAAAGCCAAGCGGCGCCGCCACTTTCTGGCTCAGTGCGAAGTGCTCTGTTGCAAGCCCCTGCTCCCGAAGCCCCACATGCCTCCAATCTTCCGCCCTGTGCTCGATCTGTGGGCAATGGTGGAGCTGACGTCAGCATGACATCTTGCTGACGCCATATCTCCTTTCCTTTTTATTAAATGTTTTATATAATTCTTTTCTGAATATATAAATATCTCTGTGGACCCCAACTGTCAGGATTTTAATCTTTTTGGAAATGTTGTAAATAATTTAATAAATTCCAAAAATGTTTAATTATTTTAAAATGATATAAAAATTGATTAAAATTGGGAAAAATCATAACTAATTCATTTTAAGTCAGAAAAATATGTATAATATATGAAAATGTTCATAAAATGAGATCTCTCTCATAGCATCAAAGTCATGCATCACGGTAACAACTAAAATGATCTCCTTAGAGAAACCCTAATAAACCCCTCTCATATGCCTCCGGAGTTTATCAGAAGTGCTATCTAGGGCATTCCGACTCCGCTTAAAATGGTTCATATATCTTTAGGGTTCAATGTAACACCTTTAAATATGTCATATCATCATGCTTGATTGAGCATTGCATCGATGCCATGTGTTGATTGTTGCTTTCCTTTCCGGTGTTTCTGCTTCTTTTCGGTAGACCTCGGAGTTGATGTTACCAACGATATCGAGTCCATGATTGAAGATCGAGATCACCACCATCGAAGGATAACACGAATGATGCCAAGCAGATGAACCTGAAGTTCTATATCTGATTATCAACAGGCAAAGGCAACCTTAGCCCCACACATGATAAAATCCTATGCTTTCAAAGTATTTTATTCTCGCCATGTGCATATGATTCCAAAGTCTTTTATCGATAAATAGAGTAATCCTATCTGATGCATGTTACCTTTGTAGCCTATATTCCCTGATCCACTGCTCCTAGCATAATTAGGGTTTGGCTTATGAGCTTCGCTAGAGCTGTTATATCTGTTGCGCTTAGCCATGCTTAGCTGTCATCGCTGGTCCATCCGGTTGATGAATCAGAGCTACGAATGAACCTAGTTGGACAATATGTCATGGTATCATCAGAGATGAAGGTTAAACATGATTAGGCTTGCATGGGAGGCCATGGTGGGTTGTGGTTTTTGCAGTCCCATACTTGCCACTACTAGGACCTGAGTTCTTGCCTCTTGAACCAAGACGAGCGTATAGCCACACGGGGGCGTGGAAACCCCCCTCGACCAACTAACTTGCCTAGTAGATTCCATGAGTCACATAGTTCAGGCGTTCCATTCGACATATGCATTCTAGTTGTTCTTGAAGGCGGTGGAGGAGGTAAGCGTGGCCGGGAACAAGAGAGGTACAGCCTCCGTAATCTTGAACCATGCGCACATCTCTAGGGACCGGCTTCGGGAATTGACCCATTACAGCGGCATCTCCTTAGGGCGTGACTCATGGTCTCGGCAAAAGCAAGGTAAAGGTAGTGTCCATCCGCTCTCTACCGGCCTTCCAAGGAAGAGGGCTGATAATATTTGGCATTAAGAGGAGAGTGGTACGTGTGGGTAAAGTTGTGCACCCCTGCAGGGTAATAATCTTTTCGAAAAGCCGTGTCCACGGTTATAGACGACTTGCGAACAGATTCTAAGATCATAGAGAACTATAACCTAATCGTAAAACTTGACAAGAGATGTGAGGTGTGCTTAAGGATGCTTCCTCAGGGATCGAGGGGGTGATCCTAGTTGGTAGGTTCAGCTGATGAAGATTCGATCGATATCAAAAGAAGATCAAAGCTAGTGACATCGCTTTCTTATCCCCTTTTAAAATGATCTACTTACTCGAGCTTCTCCTACTTCTTTTACAAAGAAAGTTAGCTTTATGCAAAGTAACCCCACTAGCCATAAGTCTTGAGGAGTACACCCTGTACTCAGCCTTTCTTTATTGATAATTTTGCAGCAGGTAAGTGTTACCATAAAAGATGAGTTTGTTACAGCATCGACATCGACGAGTAGTTTGGGGTTCCCGGTCGGCAGCCTGGAATCTATGGATTGGGACTTCATCGTTATGCTTCAGGCCTCTTAGGCCATTTGTTAAGTTTGCTATAATGTGCCTTCCGTTGTTTGATGTTTGTGGTCAAATAGTATGACCACTTAGGCCATTTTTTAAGTTTGCTATAATGTGCCTTCCGTTGTTTGATGTTTGTGGTCAGTGACCTCTGCTTGTAATAATTTTGTTCTCTGCTCAGTTATGAGCTTGCTGTAATATTTTTTGTGTCATAGGGTCACTGTAATGTTACCGATTCTTTCTCTGTATGCTTCCGAGATTTTGGTTAGGCTTATATCAGACGGAGGTCTGGGATTTGTCTAGCCCTAAGCCCTGGGGTGTCACAAGTTTTGGTATCAGAGCAGTACCGTCCGTAGGAAAACCTTTCTACAAGTCGATGTTGAGTCTAGTGTTTGAGAAAACTATTTGAAAGCTGAAAATTATTTGCGAAAACTCTGGTATGCTTCTTTTTCTCCTTATCCAGTTTTGCTCTAACTCTGGGTCATCTTATCTTGTGTTGATTTGGAAAAGATTTTGCTATCTCGTCTCATCTTTCAAAACTTAGGTGCCTTTTTGGCATGACGTTTCTCAACCAGTTGACCTAGTGTTGAGTTCTTCAGAGTCAGTGTGTATGTTCCTGGTTTCCATTTTTCTCTTCTTCATTTGAGAGATTCCTTTCCATCATGATCTCTCTATCTTGTGGGTTCCACAACATCATGTTGATGGTTCCACAATGATCTGTTCTAGTCCTCGAAGATTCCTTTCGCCTCGTGTGCCTCCTTTTCATTTGTTCGGGTACTTTCGAAGTTGTTACTTCTCTTGGAAGCTACCTCATGGTTACTACCTTGTAGTACCCTCTATATTACCAAGATAGTAGTTACTCCTTTCTTGGGTTTTAGCCCTTGGACTTGAACCGAAGATCCCGAATTGTGCTGGATTCTGGTGTTGAGAATCTTGTACATGAAGCTGACCTTTAACCCAAGATCCATTTTGTTGACCCCTGTTGTTAATGTCTAAACATTACCTCAGGATGGCTAGTACCTTCTAGTATATCCTTCAAGCTTGTGGTTATTGTTGTGATTAAATTACGACAAACAAAGGACTTCCCCTACCACATGTTATGGAAGATGTTCTTTAATGGAACCAAATATATCACGACAAAAGAGGTCCTCATGAGTCTCACTTCTATAATCGTGACTCTGCCACACCTTCCCTTTTCAGCATCGGTCCTTGAAAGATTGTTGACTTATGCATCCACATCTCGGGATTCTATCATGAGCATGTTCCCTTTTCCCTTGTTGTTCTGACCTTTGTCTACTAGTTGGTAGCCAAGTAGTAAATGTTCATCGGTGTCTTTCGATGCAAGATACTCTTGTGGTCCGTCTAGACAAACCATTTCAGGATGTCAGGAGAAACAAACTCCAGTACCTCGTCATATCTAGGACCAGGTCAAAGTGTTGTAATCCACACACCAATAAGCATTGATTAGCTCTGTTCTATTCTACCTTAAAGTTTCACACTCCTTTACACTAAGAGTTCGTGTTGAGTCTCACGACCCTCTTAATGAAGTGATACCCTTATACATCTTTAACCACCCTTCCTCAAAGCTTTCATGCTTGTGAATGATGCCTGTGTGTAATAATGTGGCCATGTGAGATTCTTAGCAATCATTATTGCTTTGGACTTCAACAAGGACATTTGTGTCATTCTTAGCTTGATAGATAACCCTATCACTAAGCCAAGGATGATTGTGCTACCAAGTCCATTACTCTAGTACACTTTCCTCGGTCAAAGAGTTAGGCTTGTGCCGAAGCTCTAAGACTATGTCTTCTTGCCTTACTATGGAAGTTCCCTCTCGAACAAAGTGACATATCGGTGGTCCATGGTATTCTGGACGTCTCTCTAGAAGTATCGCCATGTTGCCACATGACCGTGTTGTCAGGTTCTTGAGTAAGCTATTTCTTTAAACTGCTTCTTTCTCCAAGGACCCGTACTGGATACTCATGAACTAGTTGGTTGAGCTTAAACAACAACTTGGAGAGTTGTAAGAAAAAAGTTCTATCAGACTTGTTCCTCCTAGAGGGATGTCTAGTTTTGATCGCAATGAAGAAAGATAGTGTTTCCTTCGTGGGAATGTTATCACCCCACCTTTGATTTGATTCGGGCTATCGCCAAATCAAATTCAGTCCCAGGGACTATCCTGATGATGTATTTACTTGTGATGTTTTACCTGGGTACATCTTCATGTCCTTTGGTCTGACCAATAATGTTGTTGTTCATACCACATGCGAGTCTATATTCTTGGAGTATGTTGATAAGTTGGTTATTGAGCCCATCGATGACATCCTTATCTTCTCCATTCTATACTAGATTCATATGGAACAGTTGGCATTAATGTTGGAAACCTTTTGAGAACCATCTTCATGTCATCTCGAAGTACGTTTCTGGATGTTAGAAGTGACCATCTCTAATTCACGCGCAATAGTTGAAAGATGTCGTCGTGGATTCGAGAAGAGTTATATTTGTTTCCTCGGGAATCATTTCAAGTCAGTCAAGCATGTACGAAGTATTCTTGATATGGTAGGTTGATACCTCCGCATTTCGAGAACATCCTCTGAGCATGCTAAGCCACTTACTGATTTGTCATGGAAGAGAAGAAGTTCTACAAACTTTAGTATCCTCCTAAATGTCTCTCAACAATAAGGATGCATTTGTGTTATGCTGCAATCAATTCTTGTAGGGCAATTATCTTTTGGATAACTTATAAATACATGGGTCTCGCAACCTAGCTCATCCTTTGGAGCTTGACACTGTAGTCCATGTCTTGAGACTCTAGTAACTTTACCTTTGTGGTAAATGTTGCAAACTTTATATTCGGACATGCTGAGTTTGAAGTATCTTTCCACTTAACCAAATCCGAATCTTGAGTAGCAACGATGGTCGGTGTTCATCAAGGTTTTTGACATAGGTCTCTTTGAAAATTTGGCAACATTGATGTAGTGGTTGACACAATCAGTCGGAAATCCTATTGTCACCTCCTCTTGAATCAGCAATAACAACCACTCCTCATGAGGCATCTTCTATGATTTGTGATAGGAGTTGTGCTCATGGTTTCTTTTGTACCAAAGTCTAGCCTTTAATTGGTGTCTGCTTTCTCAAACATCAAGGAGAACATTTAAAGTAGTGTTGCTGAATGTTTCTCGGTCGATCCTCCAGACACTTTTATGCTGGTAAGCATCTTGTTGTGCAAAGTAATTGAAGTCTGAGAATGAAGTTTCTTTTCCTCGTGTCATCGGGAATCTTCTCATAGATTCATCTTAGTGGTGTAAAGTGATATCACGATCTTTAGCAAAGATTTTAGTAATCCCTGATGGATAAAGAGTTTCCTTCGTTCCTCGACCAAGTTTGAAGAGCTACTATGGTTTTGATAATCTGTAGTTCCTCTTGTTAAATGTTTCTTGTGACTCTTATGAGTCCTCACCACCAAACAACCTTTCTGTCTTGCCTTCTGTTGAATGAAGAGTGATCCTTCTATATAAAAAGTAGTTCAACAACTTGGTTATCCGTATCTCTGTATCCCCAGAAGCTCTACTTAAGCCGTTAGTAGAGATTCATCTCCCGAAGACTATGGTCATGTTCTTTCTATTGTACGCTCTCCTTTTCAGAAGCTCAAACTCTTCTGAAGTTCCATGGTATCAATCCTTATGAAGACCATCTATCTATACCTTGAAACCTTCTCCTTTTGTTTCCTTCGTTACCTTGGCGTGTTTCATGCTCGTTGGCTCTAGAGATGTTATGAAACATATATCCATGAGTTGGCCATGAGATACTCTGTCTGTGGTTTTGTGTCTTTCCCTCTCCTCTTTATCGAGTGCAGCTACCTTGAAGAACATGAAGCGCTTCATTCATTCAATAATGGTGGCAAGGATCAACTTTGTCGAGAACATTGTCGAAGTCTAGTATAACCTTGTTCTTCTATCTTCCTACCTAGGAATCTCGGGACGAGATTATGTTAAGGCGGATAAAACTGTAACACCCCTAGTTTTACAAATAGTAATTAGGATTTGTTTGTGCATTCATGAGAATCATCTTTGCTAAAGAAAATTCATGAAAGAAATAATCACAAAACCCTAATTTTGCCCCCTCTGATAAACCTTCTCAAATGGTTTTGTATTTTGAAAAATACCAAAACATGTGGATTCCAAATGGACTAAAAGGGCCCCACAATATTTCTCTAGTTTTCCAAAAGGCTCTGGTATTTTTTAATGACCCAAAACAAAAATAAATTTGAAATTACAAAATATACAAAAGAAAATAGAAAAGGAAATGGAAAAATGTTTACAGAAAAAATAGAATCCTAGATCTACATGGGCCGAAGCCCATCTCTCCTCTTCTCTCTCTGCTGCCCACCCTCGTTGTCGTTGTTCTGCGCTGTCCCTCATCTCTTTGAGCATGTCACCGTGACCGCCTCGCCTTTCTGAGCATCCTCGTAGGAGGAATCGATCCCGCGCACCATGAATTCTCGCTGCCGACCTCACCTCTAACGACGCTGGCCACCGTCGATTCCGTCATCACCGACCTTTTCCGGCCTCGCCAAGCCCTCCTTAAGCACCACGGTGACCCGCTGATCATGCCAGCACCCTCTCCTGCTCCTCTTGGTTCCTGTTTTGGCTTCCCATCGTGTGACACCGAGCTCTGCCGCTGGCCGCCATCGTGCACGCACCTCCGGCGACCAAAGCTGAGCGACGCCGCCACTTTCTCGCTCAGCGCAAAGTGTTGTGTCGCAAGCCCATGCTCCTGAAGCCCCGCGTGCCTCCAATATTCTGACCTGTGCTCAATCTGTGGGCAATAGTTGAGCTGATGTCAGCATGACCTCATGCTAATGCCATATCTCCTTTCCTTTTTATTAAATGTTTTGTATAATTCTTTTCTGAATATTTAAATATCTTTGTGGACCCCAACTATCAGGATTTTAATCTTTTTGGAAATGTTTTCAGAAATGATTAAATATATGACATGTGGGCCCAGGTTGTAAATAATTTAATAAATTCCAAAAATGTTTAACTGTTTTAAAATGATTTAAAAATGGATTAAAATTGGAAAAAATCATAACTAATTCGTTTTAAATCAAAAAAATATGTATAATATATCAAAATGTTTAGAAAAATGAGATCTACCTCATAGCATCAAATTCATGCATCATGGTAACAACTAAAATGATCTCCTTAGAGAAACCCTAATAAACCCCTCTCATATGCCTCCGAAGTTTATCAGAAGTGTTATCTAGGGCATTCCGACTCCGCTTAAAATGGTTCATATATCTTTAGGGTTCGATGTAACACCTTTAAATATGTCATATCATCATTCTTGATTGACATTGCATCGATGCCATGTGTTGATTGTTGCTTTCCTTTCCGGTGTTTCTGCTTCTTCTCGGTAGACCTCGGAGTTGATGTGAGCAACGATATCGAGTCCAAGATTTAAGATAGAGATCAACACCATCAAAGGATAACGACGAATGATGCCAAGCAGATGAACCTGAAGTTCTATATCTGAGTATCAACAGGCAAAGGCAAGCTTAGCCCCACACGTGACAAAATCCTATGCTTTCAAAGTATTTTATTCTCGCCATGTGCATATGATTCTAAAGTCTTTTATCGATAGATAGAGTAATCCTATCTGATGCATGTTACCTTTGTAGCCTATATTCCCTGATCCACTGCTCCTAGCATAACTATGGTTTCGCTTATGAGCTTCACTAGAGCTGTTATATTTGTTGCGCTTAGCCATGCTTAGCTATTATAACTGGTCCATCTAGTTGATGAATTAGAGCTACGAATGAACCTAGTTGGACAGGACGTCGTGGTATGATCATAGATGAATGTTAAAACATGATAAGGCTTGTATGGGAGGCCATGGTGGGTTGTGGTTTTTGCAGTCCCATACTTGCCACTACTAGGACCAGAGTTCTTGCCTCTTGAACCAAGACGAGCGTACAGCCACACGGGGGCCTGGAAACCCCCTCGACCAACTAACTTGCCCAGTAGATTCCATGACTCACATAGTTCGGGCGTTCTATTTGACATATGCATTCTGGTTGTTCTTGAAGGCGGTGGAGGAGGTGCATTCATACAGGTAGGTAAGCGTCACTAGGAACAAGAGAGGCATGGCCTCCGTAATCTTGAACCCTGCGCACATCTCTAGGGACCGGCTTCAGGACTTGATGCATTACGGCGAAATCTCCTTAGGGCATGACTAATGGTCTCGGCAAAAGCAAGGTAAAGGTAGTGTCCATCCGCTCTCTGTCGGCCTACCAAGGAAGAGGGCTAATAATATTTGGCATTAAGAGGAGGGTGGTACGTGTGGTTAAAGTTGTGCACCCCTGCAGGGTAATAATCTTTTCGAGAAGCTGTGTCCACGGTTATTGAAGACTTGGGAACGGATTCTAAGATCATAGAGAACTATAACGTAATCGTAAAACTTGACAAGAGATGTGAGGTGTGCTTAAGGATGCTTCCTCACGGATCGATGGGGTGATCCTAGTTGGTAGGTTCAGCTGATGAAGATTGGGTGGATATCAAAAGAAGATCAAAGCTAGTGACATCCCTTTCTTATCCCCTTTTAAAATGGTTTACTTAGTCGAGCTTCTCCTACCTCTTTTACAAAGAAAGGTAGCTTTATGCAAAGTAACCCCACCAGCCATAAGTCTTGCGGAGTACACCCTGTACTCAGCCTTGCTTTGTTGATACTTTTGCAGCAGGTAAGTGTTACCATACAAGATGAGTTCGCTACAGCATCGACATCGACGAGTAGTTTGGGGTTCCCGGTCGGCAGCTTGGAATCTATGGATTAGGACGTCATCGTTATGCTTTAGGCCTCTTAGGCCATTTGTTAAGTTATCTATACTTAATAGCATAATTTGCCTTCCGTTGTTTGATGTTTGTGGTCAGTGACCTCTGCTTGTAATAATTTGGTTCTCTGCTCAGTTATGAGCTTGCTGTAATAATTTTTGTATCGTAGGGTCATTGTAATGTTACCGATTCTTACTCTGTATGCTTCCGAGATTTAGGTTAGGCTTATATCATATGGAGGTCTAGGATTTGTCTAGCCCTAATCTCGGCGGTGTCACAATGCACCAATTGTAAACAATGAAGAGATCACGACTTCTGATGCCTCTGACTAGCTGAAGGACACTGTTCTGGGATATCAACCCGGTAAACAACCGACCTACCGCCGTAGACCGGTCCACTCACAATGAACAGCAACTCCCCGTAGGACTCGACGAGGTAAAAATGATTCTCTGGAAACTGGCAGCCTGGAACAGGGCCTGCAATAGTGGGATGCATCTCTAGGGTTCATGCGGAGCGCTGCAGCACACATAGTCGAGAGGACATGCACGTATATGTCTATGAAAAAAACATCACCGGCGTAAGAAGTCATGCTCTAGAGTTCCGCAAAATCATACAACGAGTACCACATTTCACCAAAGACCGGGTGAGTCCCTTCCTCCGTGCTCTCATCTGCCCACCGAATGGTGGTGTTCTGATGGTTTGATGTAAACACCATCAACGACGGGAACATCGTCACAGCGACAGGTCTGTATCTCGGCCCTCAGGCGCTTGATAGTGCCCGAGAAGGGGTTGTACAGTCGGTTCTTGTACGGCTGCACCCTCTGTCCAAGCACAACGAGGCCGCCGGTTGTGCTACCGACATAAAACTACCTTCCAAAGATAGAAGGAGGAGAAAGAGAGATTCAGTCAAGGTAAACAGACTGAAATTCAATCAAGGTAAACCATGGAGCAAAATCCTGGGCAACAAGTGGACGAAGAAACGGAACTTAAAAAACAGATAGTATAGGATGTGAATGCAAAAAAGGATCGCATATATATAGATGAATATAAAGAAAGCACATGCGAATAACCCGGCTAATCTTCTTTTCAAGGTGGCGGACAGTTCTCAAGTTCAGCAACATGACGGTGGCGTCTTCTACCCGATACTCCTCCGACAACTAGTGCTCTAGAACAATCCAGTTGGCTGGCATAAAGCGCTCCTCTATGAAGCCGCGCCAGGCGCTGCAGACTTCCCGAAAGGCGGAGTAGTAGTCGAAGTCGTCCATCGAAAGGAAGATGGCACCTATCTTTGGGATGAGTCCCTCAGGGAGACCAGCCCATGGAGAGTCCTCCTACTACTTGCCAGCCATGGATGATGGCGTTCGTGTGGTCTCGTTCCCACCGACTAGCATAGGAAGCGGTTTCAGAGACACACATTTAAACAAAGGCCTGGGAAAGCCAAGAGAGTCGTGTGGAAACGACACAACGACATGCACACAGCAATCGCAAGCGCATTTCATCAAATTGGCACGGGCTCACGCATGCGCACGCGCACTAATTATGGTACAACGATCGTGCACACCAGCTTACGACTCCTGGGAGCACGCGAGTGTGTAGGTGTAGGATGATACTAGTAGTAGTAGTAGTATCATAACTTCATTGTATTTAATTATCCCAAAATCTAAGAAGAAAAGCTACGCTCCCTAGTCCCTTAGGGCACACGCAAACGTAGGGCATTTTCCATTTTTTGCATGGCATTTTCCATTCTTCAATTTCGCTTTTTGGCTATACCCTTGGATTCTCACCATGTGGCCGGATGGGGTGTATGCTCCGTGGAGCTAAAAACCTCATGTTCTCTCAATAGCATGGTCATTAATTATTGAGGTATATACGTTTTTAGTCCCACAACTTGCACCGCGGGAGCGTTTTAGTCCCACATCTTGCAAAGTGAGCAACACTAGCCCCACAACTTGTAACCAGGAACATTTTGGTCCAATTCAATCAAATTTCTGTGATTTTGTTCGAATTCGTCATAACTAATTTTGGAAGTGATATGTGGCATCATAATTTTTGCAAAATGACCCCTGTGTATATTTTGCTTGCCAGTTGTGACCATGGTACGACTTGACAGGAGTATCTGAATAAGAAAACAAATAAGAAAAACTACCAATTCATTGTAGGGTATTTGAACTGATTTCCTGCGTTACTAAAGAAATCAACCTTGCCACTACAACATGCACACATAAGTGATTAACTGAAGAACGCTATGGCTGATGTGTTCTTTATTTTGAATATTTAAAAATATGTGCTGTGGGCTACAATAACAACTCAAATTTATTCCTTTTCATTTTTGCGAATAAGAAAAAACTCAAGTTTATTCTAGATAGTGCAGCCAGCTACTAGGTTAACTACAAAGCTATACAAATGATATTATGGACCGTGCCAACATAGACGTGAGCATTTATTGCGTTTGTATGTGCTTTTTTTATTGTATAAATAATTACTTTCCCCAAGTACTCCTTGTCTCACATGAGTAGTCGTGGGCATCTACCGGCATAGTGACTTGTAGGTGTGTGTGTCATTGTATAAAAGTGTTAAGTTCGAATCCATTCTCCTCTTAGAGATTTAACTATTTTATTTGTACGTCTACTAACAGGTGGCCCACTTATCCATCCGCATAGGGACACAAATGACATAAAAAAATATAGAGGGGTCATTTTAAAAAAATCAACGTCATTTGTGGAAAAATTAAGTCAAATTCACTGAAATTCCATTAAATTTGACTAAAATGCTCTCGATATATAAGTTGAGGGACTAGTATTACTCATTCTTCAATATGTGGGACTAAAACGCTCTCACGGTGCAAGATGTGGGACTAAAGGTATATATACCTCTTAATTATTTTACAACCCCAATTGCTAGGCTGGAGGACCAATTAATGCTCCTAGTTTTTCTCAACTACTCCTCTAGTTGACCGTAAAATATGAACCACCACATCGTGTAATGCTCCTGGCTGATCATGTTGTTAAAACGGGAGTGCATCCATTGGCTTGCATGTTTTTAATTAGATGTGGTGGCCATGTATATTGGCTAGATTTAGGATTACTACTACATGCAATAACTAGATATAAAGCGAGTAGGTGAAGTTAATTGTCCGAACTAGTACTAGTCCGGCCTAGTAGTACCAAACACGGGGAATACCTCAAGTGTGGTTATATAGATGATCAGTTGATGTGACTCTCGGGCATGACTTCCTCACCGTATAGCTGTACGTTCTACTACCTGTTTTTACTACTAGTAGTAGTATTACATGGACGCTAGCAAAATTCAAAATCTCAATCGAGCAGCAAAATCACACACACCGACTTCGAAGCATTTCCCGCCTAACCGGTTCAAAAACTTTGAGCCAAAATCTCCCACCTAGGGAGTACCATTTTTATATTATTATTATTATTATCAGATGGGCGCTTGTCAAATTCAAAATCTCAATCGAGCGGCAAAACCGCACACCCACTTTAAAGCATTTCCCGCCCCTCCATTTCAAAAATTTTGAGGCTCAATCTCCCACCAGGGGAGTACCATTTTTGTATTATTATCATAAGATGGGCGCTAGTCAAATTCAAAATCTCAATAGAGTGGAAAAACTGCACACCGACTTTGAAGCATTTCCCTCCCCTCCGTTTCAAAAACTTTGAGGCAAAATCTCCCACCAGGGCAGTACCATTTTTGTATTATTATCAGATGGGCGCTTGTCAAATTCAAAATATCAATCGAGCGGCTAAACCATACACTGACTTTGAAGCATTTCCCGCCCCTCAGTTTCAAAAACTTTGAGGCAAATTATCTCACCGGGGCAGTACCATCTTTATATTATTATTAGATGGATGGTCGCGAAATTCAATATCTCAATCAAGCGGAAAAACCACACACCAATCTTGAAGCATTTCCCGCCCCTCAGTTTCAAAAACTTTTGACTTCAAAATTCCGATTCTACCCATTGTTCTGATGCCCTATGGGCAAGCTAAAGTCGGTAGCTTGGGGGCACGATCGTAATTTATGTTTTTGTTCACCTCCTTAGTCCGGATTCGTTCAGATTTTCCCACTGGTCCTTGCAAAAATCCCAGCCCCTCTCTCCCATACCCTCACCTCCATGACCATGACGCGCACCGATCGGTGGCAATTCCACGGCAGCCGGACCCGCTTGAGAGGCGGTCTCGCGCACCGCTGTGGAGCCGCTTCACCAATGCTCACCCACCAGATCTGGTTCATAGGGTCTATCTCCCACTACACCGGAGCTGCGGTGTTGTTCACCAGGCCGATGGCATCATTAACCGCCCAAGCTCTGCTTCTCGCCCGCCGAAAGCTACCCAACCGTACCGAATCCACTTCGCCATTGTACACCGGACGTGATCTAGTTCAGGGAGTTCCATGTCCACCGCTCTAGACCAGCCGCTCGGCCGTTGCTGTTCATTACACTAGATCTGCCTCAGTGATGCTCTCGTCCACCACGCTCAAGCCGGCATCGACCGCCCAAGATCTGCTTCCCCGACGCCAACAGCCACCGCAATCGCAGCACCCTCGGTGACCTGGACGTCACCCGCACGGTATCGATGATGCTTAGACGCCTCTCCAACCAAGGTTAACCAAATCTGCAACCCGTTTTGGTTTTGTCAGCAGTATAGCAAGTTCAAGCCTGTCGCAGTGAACTGCATTTTGTCATCGTGCTCGTACGTACAAGTTAGTGGGCACGCCTGTTCTTCGTGCTAGTACATACAAGGTCATTAGACATGTTGGTTTGCATTCGCTGCTCTACAAATTTCAAGTCATGGACATGCATGTTATTTTTTCATACACATGTTCTTAGCTACTCCATACAATAGTAATTGCCTGCTACCGTGTAATTCTTGCAAAATCTAAAGTCAGCGGAAAATATTAGTGTGGATTCCCTGCTCTACAGTTGCTGAATCTATCTGGTTCGTCCTGAGATCAGTTCCTGCTATTATTTCCTCCTTGGCATTTGTTCTGCTATCCTATAGTAGCCGTTTAAACTCTTCGTACTAATTCGATTATAATTTTAGTGTTGCCATCTGCTTCTTCATAAGCTGCATCACTAACTATTTCCTTTTTCTTGCATATAGCTCAAAATGGAACAATGAACATGTTGGTTTGCATAGCCTATTCTACAGGTTCACAAGGGATGCCATTAATTCCTTATCTGGTGCTGGTTCGTCCTGGCAATGGCATAACTGTCCTCTACTATGTAGTTCACTCGTGGTTTGTATTCCTGCTCTAGAAGTTCCCTTATGATGCCATTATAATTTTATCTAGTTGATTCTTAGCTATGACAGTAACAACATGCCATTGTGTAGCTCACCGCCAATTCTGAGTCACCCAACGACTATGCATTCTAGTAGATGCCCCTCCTTCCATATATATTTGCTGAAATGACCTCGCTTGTTTATATTTGCTAAAATTCTAAGAAACACTTTGTTTGATTTCTCATTTCATTCTAGGCACACTTATCTAATGTTTGTTTGTCCTGCTCTATAGGTTCACGAGCGACGCTATTATATCTTGCATTTGGTTTTGGGTCTGGTTCGTCCTAAGTCACGACATAACTATCCTCTACAATATATACTTCATTTGTGGTTTGCATTCCTTCTCTACAAGTTCTCGTATGATGCGATTATAATATCTATCTGGTTCATTCTTTGCTATGACAATAACTGCATGCCATTTTGTGTCTCAGCGCAAATTCCGAGTTACCCGACGTCTCTTGAATTTTAGGTTATAGAACTGCTTCTATATATATTTGTTGAAATGACCTAGCTAGTTTATTTTTGCTGAAATTCTAAGCCACATACACACATTTTTTGATTGCTCGTTTCACAATATGAACACTTGTTTAATGCATGCTTTCTTCTCCTGTTTGTTTGACATCTTGGTCAATAATTGAACCATTGGCCAGTTGTAAACTCCAGATCATAGCTTCTGTCATATCAGTCAAATGAGTAGTTTGTCTTGTTTGATGTATTAACTTGTTATTAATTAGTTTTAGGGTGCAATTATTGCTATCACCACCAAAGAGGGGGCTGCAAGATCATGTCTCCTCCAATGTAGCTGTCACACTCAAAGGAAGATGCATGTGATCAATTGAGGACTCTTCTATCAACTTGATTGTCTGCTGAAATACCGATTTTTCTTTCCCTTGATTTGATAATATGTAATAATTTTAAGAAGTTTGCAACTGATGTAATATCTAGATAACTCGCGTAGGCCATGCATGCATTTAGTTGATGCCGTCCACACATTGTAGTAGTCGTTACGATAACTATGCCAGGCAGGTCGATTAGGGAACAATACTATGCTTTGTTATTGGCCCGTCGTGTATTCGGCCGGTGATGAACTGTAAAAATGCTGGATTATATAGATGTTTTATGATATTGGCATGGGCTTAAGAAAAGGCCGAAACTATAAAAGGCCATAAACATCATGGGCCGACCTACAAGTTGTAACTGGACGTAACAGTAACAGGTCGTAATGGTAGCAGGCCGTAAGAGTAACATGTCATAACAGTAATAGGACATAACAGTAACATTCCTTAAGAGTAGCAGGACGTAACAGAAACAACCCATCGCACTAATAGGCAAGAAACCTTGAAATCCCATAACAGTAACATGCCAAAATAGTAGCCGACCTCAATAGTAAAGGGCCGCAATAGTGAAAGGCCAGAATAGTGACAAGCCAAAACAATAATGGCCCGAGAAATTTCCAGGCGAGGGCAGTAACAGGCCGACACATTTACCAGACTAGAACAATAAAGGGCCGCTTATGGGCCTGAACAGGTAAATCCCGGAACAGTGAAAGACCAGGACAGTAACATGCCTGAACAGTAACGGGCCATCTCAGATAAGGGCCGTTAGTAGGCGGCTCACGATGGGCTGTGATAAACAGTGATGGGCCGCCCGCAGGCCTTAAATGTACAAGAGCAACTTGGCGCAGGCTGCTAATGGGCCGCAGAGTGTTGGACCATCATGGGCCTTCTTTAGCCCGAAATAGAATTGGGCCTTAAAGTTCATGGGCTACTGGCTGCAACTTTGGGCCCATTTCAAACAGTACAGGACAAAACAGTAACGGGCCTTCTTCTTATTGGGCTCCCCTAATGGGCCGGCCTAGTTAGTATTTAGTAGGCCTTGATTGGGCCTGGCTTCTTCCATAGTTTATATGCCTGTTAACGGCGATAAGTGGCCGCTAACGGCGGCTGCCACGTGGCAGTTTGCATGACCTCAGTAGTCAACACGGCTAGCGAACAGATCTACAACGGAACAATTTTTCGTGGCTGAAGGTTGTGATCCGCCACGGTCAGGAAAAAAACCGTGGTAGATTCTTTTGTGACGGGGTTTTTACCACTAGGGCCATCCGTCGTAGAAGACTTTTTAGCCACGAAAAATGGGCCTTCAACCACAAAAATCGTTTGTTGTAAAAGCCAACTTTTCTTATAGTGCCTCCATTCATAAATATAAGACATTTTAGCTTTGTGAAGTGAATGTATTTAGTTGTGTTTTAGTGTAAAGATTCACTCCAAACTCTATGAACCTATACACTAAAATATGTCTAGATACATTCGATTCACAAAGTTAAAACGTCTTATATTTCTGAATGGAGGGAGTAGAAGCTGAGAATGGAAAAAAAGATCCAAGTGTTAGCAATGTTTGGATCTGCCAGTCTTGATCCAACGGTCAATGTTCGAAGTTATCCGTACACTATAAAGTGGTATGGTATGGTATTGTAAGAGATAAGACAAGATAAAGATAAGATAAGAAGTACTGCGAATGGCCGATCTTTTGAGTAACCTTCCCTCCTGATGTTTGGGAAGGAAGTGAATATTTCGGAAACCGGAAAAGTTTGAATTTTTTGTCGCCAAGGACCAAAGTGGTTTCCTTCCTATGTAGTACTCCTCGTCCCTACTCCACACCCACGCTGCTGCCGAACACGCCAGAGACACTGAGCCGCCGTACCAAGGCACGCGTGCCCAGCACCACGCTATGGACGAGGGAGAGATCAGCCGGGCCGGTGCGCGAGAGGAAAGGGGAGGAGAGAGGGAGGATGGATGGTGAGAGGCATCGAAGGAGAGAGAAAACACACAATTAGTTTTGCGTGCATAGGTCCTGAAATTTACTACTGGTAGAGTGGCTGCAGGAGTACCTCGTGTGAGGAACCCATCATAACTTTCGTCTGACATTGAACCGCCTTCAACTCCTCTTTGTTGATGCCTACATTTTATTCTCTCTGCATGTACATCACATGGACAGAGGTGAGCATATGTCTAAGAAAAGAAATGAGTACTACTACTAGTGTACTATACTACTCCCTCTGTTTTAAAATTTAAGATGTTTTAGCTTTGTGAAAGGAGTGTATCTAAACCATTTTTAGTGCGTAGGTTCACTCTAAACTTACATGAACCTACACACTAAAAGGGGTCTACATACACTCCCTTCTCAAAGCTAAAACATCTTATATTTTGAAATGTATGGAGTATTTGCTTTTTCCCTAATAAGCTCATCAGGAATGTGCACAAAACCACACCTTAAGGCCTAGTATGTGGCATCCTCTATCGTTCACCATATACATTGTGGAGAAAATAAAGTTTATATCTTTAAGCCCAAGGTGCACCTCAAGCTTGTGGGTTGCCCATAGAGAATAGAAAAATCATTTCCCTCTCTCCCTATTTCATGTGATAGTTTTCAAAAGGTGTTCAAATCTTAGATAGAAGTTGAACTAGTCGTCAAAACTCTCTGTGGTTTCTAATATATTAATTAACCGCTCGATGACTAGCTCCAAAATCCTTTTTCATAAAACTTTCAAAGAAACCTATAATTTATTACTTGTAGTTCGAGTTTGACCTAATTTCATTAAATTCAAGAGCAATCTATCGCGCTTACTTGTAGCTAAAGTTAGACCTAATTTCATTAAACCGTCAAGATGCAAAATCTTAGCAAGAAGATGAACCTGTCGTTAGAACTCTCTGTGGTTTCTGATATATTAATTGCCCCCGCCCCTACGATGGGTACCTCCAAGAGCTTTCTCGTAAAACTTTCAAAGCAACCTACATAGTTTACTTGTAGTAGTTCAAATTTTACCTAATTTCAATAAATCTGCATAAAGTCATTTAAGTGGGCGAAGTTAGCTATGAAATTCCAGAACTCATTAAACATGGGAAATCATAAGTACAACATATTGCTCCACCATATATCTGTGAAAACATGGCTTGTGGCATTCAGATCCATATTCTTCGGACTTTCTTTACCTAAAAGAACAATCTCGTCATCACTAGGAAAATTGAGAATGTTATTTCCTGATAGTTGGAAACTCAGACTGATAACATTGTTTACTACAAGAAGATGCACCCATCTACCTCGGAAAAGACATTTAATTCAAGATAAATCAACCCCGCTTACTTGCTTATAGCTCAAGTTTGACCAAATTTCATTAAATTGTCAAGATGCAAAATCTTAGGAAGAAGTTGAAACTATCATCAAAAAAATTGGTGGCTTTTGATATATTAATTGTGACCCCCTGATGGGTACCCCCAAAAGCTTTTTCGTAGAACTTTCAAAGTAACCTAGAA
The DNA here is from genome assembly GCA_023614405.1 of Avena insularis. Taxonomy (NCBI): domain Eukaryota; kingdom Viridiplantae; phylum Streptophyta; class Magnoliopsida; order Poales; family Poaceae; genus Avena; species Avena insularis. The sequence goes on along the minus strand of JAJUPC010000052.1, from coordinate 420,850 downwards.
TTTCTTACCACTATATAATGTACAAATAACTTTGAATATTAACCGTTGAATCAAGACTCGCGAATCTCAACATTTCTAGCCATTGGATCTTCTTTTTCCATTATAGCATCTACAAGATTCTATTGATAGTCTTTGTCACAATGAATGCTATGCACAAAACTCAAAACACACTTCTCCATCATTCCAGAATCTTCTCCCTCATTTATCTAGACCATGTTACCAAAATTTTCAAGTTTTAGATAGCTAATAATCATTGACTTCTACATGATATATAACATACAGGAACCAAATATACACCCATACTTTATAGATGTTGATCAATTTTTTTTTTCTTTACCTATTATAATTTTATATAATGATGATATGTCAGACATCAACTATCTGAGTCTCATGTGTAGGGCACGTGCAATTTACTAGTACTTGTAGTTTCAAATTTGACCTAATTTCAATAAATTGACATAAAGTCATTCTAATGGGCAGAGTTAGCTGGGAAGTTTGAAAATTCATAAAACATGGGAATCGTTGGTACAACATATTGGTCCACTATATATGGCTGTAAATTTGGCTTGTGGCATTCAGATGCAATATTCTTCGGAGTTTTCTTTAGGAAAAAGAACAGCCTCGCTCGTATTCACTCGGAAAATGTAGAATTGAATATTCTTTCTTGATAGTTGGAAACTCACACTGATGACACTGTTTACTACACGAAGATGCACCGATCTACCTCTGAAGAGACATTTAATTCAAGAGCAATCTATGGCGTTTACTTGTAGCTAGCTCAAGTTTGACCTAATTTTGTTAAATTGTCAAGATGCAAAGTCTTAGCAAGAAGTTGAACCTATAGTCGAAACTCTCGTTGACTTCTGATATATTATTTTTGACCCCTCGATGGGTACCTCCAGAAGCTTTTTCGTAAAATTATGAAAGCAAAACCTACAATTTACTTGTAGTTTCAGATTTGACCTAATTCCGAGATATCGACATAAAGTCATTCAAATGGGCGGGGTTAGCTAGGAAGCTCGAAAACTCATAAAACATAGGAATCGCCAGTACAACATGTTGTCGATCCATTATATATGGAAGTCAACTTGTACTGTGGCATCCACGTCCAATATTTTTTCGACTTCTCTTTACGAAAAAGAACAACTCACCTCGCTCGTCTTCACTCGGAAAATATAGAATTTAATATTCTTTCCTGGTAGTTGGACACTCACACCCACGATACTACTTACTACCAGAAAATGCATGCATCTACCTATGAAATGACATTTAATTCAAGAGCAATCTATCACGCCTACTTGTAGCTCAAGTTTGACCTAATTTCGTTAAATTATCAAGATGCAAAATCTTAGCAAGAAGTTGAACCTATCGTCAAAACTCTCGTTGTTTTCCGATATATTAACTGTGACCCCTCGATGGGTACCTCCAAATTAAAATCTTTTTCATAAAACTTTCAAAGCAACCTACATTTTACTTGGAGTTTCAAATTTGACCTAATTTCGATAAATCGACATAAATTCATTCAGTCAAATGGGCAGAGTTAGCTAGGAAGTTTGAAAACTCATAAAACATGGGAATCATTAGTACAACATGTTGGTCCATTATATATGTCGGTAAACTTGGCTTCTGGCACTCAGATCCAATATTCTTCAGATATTTCTTTACAGAAAAGAACAATCTCGCTCGTCCTCACTCGGATAATTAAGAATTGAATGTTCTTTCCAGATTGTTGGAAAATCACACCGACAACACTGTTTACTACAAGAAAATGCACCCATCTACCTCTAAAAAGTCATATATTTCAAGTGCAATCTATCACGCTTACTTGTAGCTCAATATGTTGACCCAATTTTATTAAATAGTGTCATGATGCAAAATATTAGCAAGAAGTCAAACATGTTGTCAAAACTCTCGATTGTTTCTCATATATTGATTGTGACCCCACCGATCAGTGCGGTACCTCCAAAAGTTTTTTCGTAAAACTTTTAGAGCAACCTACAATTTAGTTATAGTTCATGTTTGACCTAATTTCGATAAATCGGCATGTAGTCATTCAAGTGGGCAAAATTAATTAGCTACGGAGTTTGAAAACTCAAAAAACATATGGGAATTGTAAGTAAAACACGTTGGTCCACTTAATATGTCTAGAAGCTTGGCTTATGGCATTGAGATCCATATTATTTGGACTTTCTTTATGGAAAAGAACCATCTCGTCATCACTTAGAAAACTGAGAATTTTCTTTCCTGATAGTTGGAAACTCACACCGACGACATTGTTTACTACAACAATATGCGCCCATCTACCTCCAACAATAAATTTAACTCAAGATAAATCTATCACGCTTACTTATAGCTCAATTTTGACCTAATTTCGTCAATCGACAAGAAGTAACTGAAGTCTGTAAAGTTAGCTAGGAAGCTTGAAAAATCATAGTACTAAAAACTTGGGTATTAAGTATAAGAAACTGTGGTCCAGTTTGTTTGATAATTGGGGTGGTTGCATTTTCTTTTAACTGTGGTAGGTCTCGTAGTAGCGAGGTGCTTGAGAGTTAACATGGTCAGTGGAAGTACAAGTCACATCAAGGACCTCATAAAAATGAAAATTGCACCCAAGTCCATGCATTTAGCACATGGACCCTGAAATTGAGTAATGAAGTGTTTGTTTTGAAGTCTACGCATACTAGTGTTCATCGTGCTAAAGACTATTAGTAGAATCTTTGTAGATGCTAAGAATGGAAAAGAAGATCCAACGGTTAGCAATGTTTGGATCAGCCAGTCTTCATCCAACGGTCAATGTTCGAAGTTATCCGTACACTATAAAGTGGTATGGTATCGTATTGTAAGAGATAAGACAAGATAAAGATAAGATAAGAAGTACTGCGACTGGCCGATCTTTTGAGTAACCTTCCTTCCTGGTGTTTGGGAAGCAAATGAAAATTTCAAAAACTGGAAAATTTTGAGTTTTTTTGCTGCCAAGGACCAAAGTGGTTTCCTTCCTATGTAGTACTCCTCGTCCCTACTCCACACCAACACGGCTATCAAACATGCTAGAGACACATAGCTGCCGTACCAAGGCACACATGCACAGCACCACGCTGTGGACGAGGGAGAGATCGGCCGGGCTGGTGCACGAGGGGAAAGGGGAGGAGACGGGGAGGATGGATGGTGAGAGGCAACAAAGGAGAGAGAAAACACACAATTTGTCTTACGTGCATAGGTCTTGAAATTTACTACTTGTAGAGTGGCCCCAAGAGTATCTCGAGGTAGGAACCCATCATAACTTTCCTCTGACATCGAACGGCCTTTCAACTCCTCTTCACTATTGCCTACGTTTTATTCTCTCAGCATGTACATCGCGTGGACAAAGGTGAGCATATGTCTAAGCAAAGAAATGAGTACTACTACAAGTGTACTATACTATTTGATTTTCCTTAATAAGGGCATGAACAATGTGTACAAAAAAAAACCTTAAGGCCTATTATGTTGCATCCGCTAAGGTTCACCATATACATTGTGGAGAAAATAAAGTTTGTATCTTTGAGCCTAAGGTGCACCTCAAGCTTGTGGATTGCCCATAGAGAATAGGAAAATCATTTCCCCTCTCTCCCTATTTCATGTGATTGTTCTCAAAGGTGTTCAAAATTTTCATGATGCAAAATCATAGCTAGAAGTCAAACCAGTCGTCAAAACTCTTTGTGGTTTCTGATATATTAATTAACCGCTCGATGGGTACCTCCAAAAGCTTTTTTCATAAAACTTTGAAAGCAACTTACAATTTATTACTTGTAGTTCAAGTTTGACCTAATTTCATTAAATTCAAGAGCAATCTTTCGTGCTTACTTGTAGCTCAAGTTTCATCTAATTTCAGTGAACTATCAACATGCAAAATCTTAGAAAGAAGATGAACCTATTGTCAGAACTCTCTATGGTTTCTGATATATTAATTGACCCCCCTCTAATGGATACCTCCAAGAGCTTTCTCGTAAAACATTCAAAGCAACCTACACATCTTACTTGTACTAGTTCAAATTTTACCTAATTTCAATAAATTTGCATAAAGTCATTCAAGGGACGAAGTTAGCTAGGAAATTTGAGAAATCATAAAACATGGGAAATCATAAGTACGGCATAATGTTCCAGAATTTATGTGTGAAAACTTGGCTTGTGGAATTCAGGTCCATATTATTCAGACTTTCTTTACCTGAAAGAACAATCTTGTCATCACTAGGAAAATTTAGAATGTTCTTTGCTGATAGTTGGAAACTCGCACTAATAGCATTGTTTACTACCTCCGAAAAGACATTTAATTCAAGATAAATGAATCACGCTTACTTGCTTGTAGCTCAAGTTTCACCTAATTTTGTTAAATCGTCAAGATCCAAAATCTTAGCAAGAAGTTGAAACTATCATCAAACTCTCGGTGGTTCCTGATATATTAATTGCGACCCCGTGATGGGTACCCCCAAAAGCTTTTCCATAGAACTTTCAAAGCAACCTACAATTTCTTACCACTATATAGTGTATGAATAACTTTGAATTTTGACTGTTGGATCAAGACTCGTGAATCCCAACATTTCCAGCCGTTCGATCTTCTTTTTCATTCAAGCATATAGAAGATTCTATTGATAGTCCTCATGACAATGAATGCTATGCAAAAAACTCAAAACACACTTCTACATCATTCTAGAATCTTCTCCCTCATTTCTCTAGGCCATGTTACCAAAATTTTCACGTTTTAGATAGCTAATAATTGTTGACTTCTACATGATATACAAAGTACAAGGACCAAATATACACCCATACTATATAGATGTTGATAAAATTTATATTTTTTCTGCTTTAACTATTATAATTTTAAATAGTGATGATATGTCAAACGTCTATTATCTTAGTAACACGTGCTGGGCATGTGCAATTTGCTAGTACTTGTAATCTCAAATTTGACCTAATTTCGATAAATCGACATAAAGTCATTCTAATGGGCAGAGTTAGCTTGGAAGTTTGAAAACTCATAAAACATGGCAATTGTTGGTATAACATGTTGGTCCAATGTATATGTCTATAAACTTGGCTTGTGGTATTCAGATCCAATATTCTTTGGACTTTTCTTTAGGAAAAAGAACAACCTCGCTCATATTCGCCTGAAAAATGTAGAATTGAATGTTCTTTCTTGATAGTTGGAAACTCACACCGACGACACTATTTACTACAAGAAGATGCACCGATCTACCTCTAAAAGGACATTTAATCCAAGATCAATCTATGGCGTTTACTTGTAGCTAGATCAAGTTTGACCTAATTTCGTTAAATTGCCAAGATGCAAAGTCTTAGCAAGAAGTTGAACCTATCGTCGAAACTCTCGCAGGTTTATGATATATTAATTTTGACCCCTCGATGGGTATCTCCAAAAGCTTTTTTGTAAAACTATCAAAGCAAAACCTACAATTTACTTGTAGTTTCAAATTTGACCTAATTCCGAGATATCGACATCAAGTCATTTAGATGGGCAGGCTTAGCTAGCAAGCTTGAAAACTCATTAAACATGGGACTCGCAAGTACAACATGTTGTCGATCCACTATATATGTCTATCAACTTGGCTTGTGGCATCCACATCCAATGTTCTTTGGACTTCTCTTTACGGAAACGAACAACTAACCTCGCTCGTCTTCACTCAGAAAATGTAGAATTGAATGTTCTTTCCTCGTAGTTGGACACTCACACCCATGACACTGCTAACTACAAGAAAATGCACACATCTACCTACGAAATGACATTTAGATCATGAGCAATCTATCGCGCCTACTTGTAGATCAAGTTTGACCTAATTTAGTTAAATTGTCAAGATGCAAAATCTTAGCAAGAAGTTGAACCTATCGTCAAAACTCCCATTGTTTTCCAATATATTTATTGTGACCCCTCGATTGGTACCTCCAAATTAAAAGCTATTTCGTAAAACTTTCAAAGAAAAACCTACAATTTACTTGTAATTTCCAATTTGACCTAATTTCGATAAATCGACTGAAAGTCATTAAAACGGGCAGAGTTAGCTAGGAAGTTTGAAAGCTCATAAAACATGGGAATCGTTGGTACAACATGTCGGTCCACTATATATGTCTATAAACTTGGCGTGGCATTCACATCCAAGATTTTTCGGACTTCTTACGAAAAAGAACAACCTCGCATGTCTTCACTCGAAAAATGTAGAATTGAATGTTCTTTCCTGATAGTTGGAAACTCACACTAAAGACATTGTTTACTACAACAATATGCACCGATCTACCTCTAAAAATACATTTAATTCAAGAGCAATCTATCAAGCTTACTTGTAGCTCAAGTTTGACCTAATTTTGTTAAATTGTCAAGACGTAAAATCTTAGCAAGAAGTTGAACCTATCGTCAAAACTCTCGGTTGTTTCTCATATATTGATTGTGACCCCTCGATCGGTACGCTACCTCCAAAAGTTTTTCCGTAAAACTTTCAGAGCAACCTACAATTTAGTTGTAGTATATAGTTTAAATTTGACCTAATTTTGATTAATCGACATAAAGTCATTCAAGTGGGCAGAGCGATAAGCTAGGAAGTTTGAGAACTCATAAAACATGGGAAATCGTAAGTACAATATGTTGCTCCACTATATATGTGTGAAAACTTGGCTTGTGGCATTCAAATCTATATTCCTCGGACTTCCTTTATAGGAGAGAATAATATCGACATCACTCGGAAAATTGAGAAAGTTCTTTCCTAATAATTGGAAACTCACACTGACAACATTATTTACTTAAAGAAGATGCACCCATCTACCTCCGAAAAGACATTTAATTCAAGAGAAATCTATGGGGCTTACTTGCTTATAGGTCAAGTTTGACCTAATTTCGTTTAATTGTCAGGATGCAAAACCTTAGCAATAAGTTGAAACTATCATCAAAAGTCTCGGTGGTTTCTGACATATTGATTGTGACCCCTCGATGGGTAGCCCCAAAAGCTTTTTCGTAGATCTTTCAAAACAACCTACAATTTACATGTAGTTTCAAATTTGACCTCATTTCGATAAATCAACATAAAGTCATTCAAATGGGCAGAGTTACCTAGGAAGTCATTCAAATATCGACAAACATTTAATTCAAGAGAGATCTTTCACGCTTACTTGTAGCTCAAGTTTGACCTAATTTTGTTAAACTGTCAAGATGCAAAATCTTAGCAAGAAGTTGAACGTGTCGTCAAAACTCTCGGTGGTTTATGATATATGAATTGACTCCCGAATGGGTACCTCTAGAAGATTTTTCATAAAACTTTCAAAGCAACCTACAATTTACTTGTAGTTCAAATTTGACCTAATTTTGATAAATAATTGGCATAAAGTCATTCAAGTTGTTGGAGTTAGCTTGGAAGTTTGAAAGCGCATAAACCATGGGTATCTTCAGTACAACATCTTGGTCCACTATTTATGTCTGAAAACTTTTCTTGTGGTATTCAGATCCATAATCTTCGTGGTTTCTTTATGTAAAAGAACAATCTCGCCATCACTCAAAAAATTGAGAATTAAATATTCTTTCATGATAATTGAAAACTAACACCAATGACATTGATTACTACATGAAGATGCACCCATCTACCTCTGAAAATACATTTAATTTAATAGCAATTAATTGCCCTTACTTGTGTAACAAAATTTTCACCTAATTTCGTTAAATCGGCAAAAAGTTACTAAAGTGTGTGAAGTTAGCTGGAAAGCTTGAAACATCCTATTTTTAAAAACTTTGGAATTATAAGAAACCATGTTGCATTTTGTCTATTAATCAGGGAAGTGTAATTTTATTTTAATTATGGTAGGTCCCGTAGGAGCGAGGTGCTTTAGTTAGCACGTGGTCGATGGATGTACAAGTTACATCAAGGACCTTATAAAAATAAAAATTACATCCAAGTCCGTGCATTTAGCAAAAGATCCTTAAAACTAAGCAATGAAGTGTCTTTTGAGGTTTGCACGTATTCTAGATATTATAGAGCCAAAATTTGTTCTGAAATAATCTATATTCTAGGTTTTATTACTAGTACGTATAGTAAGCAAGAATTTATAAAGAAGAGTGATCGTACTCTCTATTGGAGTAGTAACTTGGATTGGGTATTCACATATCTACGTACTACTACTAATAATAATTTCTCAAAAAAAGTACCACTAATAAATGTAGTACTAGTTTGTCTGATTTGTTCTAAGATGTACTACTAGTACTAGTACTAGTAGTCCCTCTATCTGGGATTATTAAGGACATTTAAATTTGATAAGACCAAAAAAGTTAATTATAAGTTGGTGTCAAAGACATGCATGCAGTCCTCGGTCTCTCCCCTACAGCACTATACACCCTGCACTAGGCCGCAGGCTATTCGCCTCTCTCTAGGAGTAGATCTTCTTGCCTCTCATGTGGATCTTCCTGCCTCGGTCTCTTCCTATGTCTGTGTTGTACTGTCTAGTACAGTACAACCTGACACCTACTTTACTCACCAGTCAACTTTCTGCAGCCTTTTTGTTTTTGACGAAGCATGTATAGCGGGTGGACACTATCTAAAAAAAGTGGCCAATTGCAGAGCCTTAGCCACCGCCAGTGCGCCAATGCCTAGCGTATTCCTGTACAATCGTACCAGTACAGTACAAAACACAATCAGTATACTCTTCAGTATACCCACCAAACCCGGGTTTCTGGCCGGCGGGCACTACGTCAGTGAGCCGATCTTCCCTCTTTAACCACTCCCACAAGTTCATGTACCGCGTCAGCAGATTCGACCGTGAGCCGAATGCTATGGACGCCATCGAGTCTGAGGCGATAATTGAGTGCCCCTATGATGGCTGCTTTACCTTGGTCACCTTCGACAAGCTCGACGAGCACAAGATCGTGTGCTCCTGAATGGATCCTGCCTGTGATTTCATTGCCTCGTCGGCAGGGCTCCTTCCCCACATCAAGGAGACCCAGGAGGTCATAGTAACCAGGGCCATCTATGGCAGCACCTTCTTTTGCCTTATCGCGATTCTGCCACCAACAAGCACGATGGGATTCACGCACTTCCTCCATGGGGATGACGGTGCCATGTTCGGCTTGACCATCAGCGCACTCCTCCCGGCCGCCGTTGTGTCCTTGGTGTGCATTAGGCAGGGCAGGTGCTTGTGGCCGTGGTACATGGTGAAACTGTGTGCCCCTGGCCCACTAGGGTCGATGGACTTCTCGATGGTCGAGAGCCTTAATGCGGTAATCAACCTGACGAGCAGTTCGTCGCCGGCCAACTTCCTGTTCGATAAGCTTAGGAAGTACCTCGGGGTGCCGCCACGGTTCCTGATGAAGGTTGGACAGTCCACCCATGTATCTTTCAAGTTTTGCATCGATAGGAAAAATGATCTTAAACTACGGCTGATGATCAAGACTGTAATGGTGTATTAGCAGATAAATAGTACTACTAGTAGTACTATTTTACTACTCTAGTTTACTAGTAGTAGTCTCATGTAGGTTCTCTTTTGGTACTAGGAAGGAATGCATTTTGGATGTAAACTAAGTTTGTTGCTAATGTTATTATGGAGTATTTAAGGGTTTATTATGACTTTTATGTAATTGTTCACTTCTACGACATGGACCAGAGGTAAACACACTAACCGTTCTTACGGTGCTAGGATTTAGTCATCTAACTGAGTGATTACGAAATTTTATGCCCAAACTTGTCAATTCGACTTGATTTAGTCTTGAACCAGGATTGCCGTTGAAATTGCGCTGGTGTGGACGACACATCGACGTGGGTCCAGCGTGCAGGATAGGCTACCCTGGAATTTTGCACGTAGCGCATCCCGCATCTCGAACAATAAACAACAAGCCCAATATTTGCAATTCAACTATCACTTTCCCCTCCCCACATATCCTTCCGTGTAAGCAACACCACAATGTTTTCACCTCCATGCCATTTTGTTTTTGTTTTGTTCAAGAGAAGGAAACAAAGTGTTGCTGAGACCAATTCAACATATTACACCCATTGGGTTACATTACCAAAAAACAAAATTAGCTTAGCATCCATATTAAGAAGGAAATTCAGCTCAAACACGTGAGAAATCTGGAGGCAAATCCAAAGCAGCCCATCTCAATAACCCTGTGTCAAAGACACACTTGAAGAAATACCATTCGGATTCCCGTGGACATTGGTCTGGTGGTGTACTTCTGCAAGAAACGATACTTGCATTGGTCACACTTGGTGATGAGCAGCTCTGCGTTGGGCACACGATACTCCTTCATACTCGAGCTCGAACCACTAGAGCCGCCACTCACCATACTTGAGCTCCAACCACGAGATGCACTCGCGCGGGAAGATCATGGCACAAGCCAAGGGAAAAACAATTGAACTAGGGTTAGGTATGTGCGATATATGGAATAGAACATATCTTTTAATTATCTAACATGTTAGTTTCACAAAATCAATCTTGCAGGAAATTAGCTCACCCTAACTGGATATTATACGAGAGGCACTAGGTGCGATGTTATAGGGCAGATGCTCTCCTGCATGCATGTCCAACATCGACGTGTCATATAGGCTAACACAATTTTGGCTGCAAACCTCGCTTATAACTAAATTTAGTCACGTTGACAAGTTTCTGCGTAAACTTTAGCAAATCACGAGTTGGAGGGCTAAATCGAGCCCCACACACAAGTACAAGGATTGTTTGTGTTCTTAACTCCATGGACCATGCATAATGAAACAACCATGCATGGTTGCGATCTACATGTGCATATATCACGGTGGAGAATATTGCGCATTTCATGTGATCGTCGAACACAAGCTCATGTTGTTCGTGAGTACGTGTCATAAATACACTGACGATTTTGCTCATAGTTTTTGTCTGGTAAAGCAAATTGGTATAACTTCTGTGTAGCGGTACACCGACGACTTCTTTCATGTCCAACCACCATAACAACGTTGACGACTCTGTTTGTCGCAGCCAGATAGAGCAACATCGGTTCGCGAGGTTCCGGCGCTGCAAGGATAGGAGCGTACGAGAGTACTGCTTTCAGGTCTTGTAGTGTAGCTTCAGCTTCATCAGTCCAAATGAACTTTTTGGTCTTTTTCAAGATCTTGTAAAGTGGTGCGGCTCTTTCACCGAGCCAGCATACAAATCGACTAACTGCAGCAATGCAACCAGTTAATATTTGAACGTCCTTCAGGCGAGTCGGCCTGGAAATATTGAGTATAGCCTTAATTTTGTCTCGGTTCACCTCTATGCCTCTTTGAGACACAATGAAACCTCACAATTTTTTGGCTGGTATTCCAAAGAAACATTTTTTTGTGTTAAGAATTATGTTGTATTTGCGTAAATTGGCGAACATTTCCTCCAAGTCGGAAATTAAGGTTTCCTTCTTTTTGGACATCACCGCTATGTCATCCGCATATGCATGTACATTGCATCTGTTTTGATCGTGGAGGCAACACTGCATAGTGCGCTGGTACATAGCTCCTGCATTTTTTAGACCAAAAGGCTTCATAATGAAATAGAAGGTTCCGAGAGAGGTTATGAATGAAGTTTTGACTTTGTCTGATTCCTTCATCCGAATTTGCTGATAATCGGAATATGCATCGAGAAAACATAGCTGTTCTAAGTCTGCCATAGAGTCGATAACTTGATCAATTCGAGGCAGAGCGAACGGATCTTTGGGACAAGCCTTGTTCAAGGCGGTATAATCAACACACATCCTTAATTTAGTGGTGTCCTTTTTAGGGACCATTACAGGATTAACCGACCACTCAGTGTGGATGACTCTTCTATGAATCCGGCTAACTCGAGTCGGGCTAGTTCCTTGGCTATTGTTTTTCACTTTTCATTGCTGAAACATCGTAAGGACTATTTGACGGGTTTAGCATTTGGGTGTACATTTAATGAGTGCTCGGCAAGTTCCCTAGGTACTCCGGTCATGTCAGATGGCTTCCATGCAAATATATCTTGATTGGCTTGGAGGATCTTGACGAGCATGCTTTCCTATGCGCTATCTAAATCTACACCTATCTGAGTCACCTTGGAGGGGTCATCATCCTTCAACATCATCTTCTTCGTCTCCTCTAATGCCTTAAACTCCGGATTTAGCTTTGTTACTCCTTCTTCATCGCGGGCATCTAGGACGGGTCAATGGTCTTCTTGATCTCCTAGTACTCCTGGGCGTGCAATACGGCTTCAGCAAAGGCAGCATTTCCGTCCTTGCACTCCTGTTCTTTCTTGGGATCTCCCCTAATGGTGATCACGCCCTTGCGACCTAGAATTTTCATCATATTATAAATGTAACATGGATGAGCCATAAAAGCCTAGTAGGCCGGTCGTCTAAAGATAGCGTGATATGCGCTCTTGAATGGGACCACTTCGAAAGAAAGTGCTTCTATCTGGTAGTTTCTTGGAGTTCCAAAAGTAACATCCAAAGTGATATTTCCCAGGGAGTTTGCTTGTCTTCCTGGGAAAACTCCGTGAAAGATCATAGAGCTGTGATTCAGCTGAGTTACTGATATCCTCATCCGACGTAGCGTTTCGATGTAGAGGATGTTGATTCTGCTGCCATCGTCCATGATAGTCTTGGGGAAACCATAGCCGTCAATAAGTGGATTGACGACTAACACGTACTTTCCTTGCCTGTGCAACTTAGGAAGATGATCAGCACGGTCAAAGGTGATTGTCACTTCCGACCAGTCCAAGAATTGAGGGACAGCCAAAATAGTTGTGTTGAGTTCATGCAAAACCGCCTTCTTGACCTTAGATGGTTGAGACCCAAGGAAAGTGACATAAGTGTCTTTCTTCGTTGGGAAGTTCTTGTTTCCATCCGACTTGGGATTTGAAGGCTTTGCTTCCTCCATGTTGGAATCTTCCTTGGTTTTTTTCTTTTTGGGATTCTTCTTTCCCTTTCTTTGCTTGGCCTTGTAGCCAGTGGAGTCGTCTTTCTTGATGTCATCATTGAAACGACACTCGTCATTTGTGTGGGATGAGCCCCCGTTGGCATCTAAGTGATGCACACACGGATTGTTGGCAATGTCGGTCTAGGAGTAGGTTTTGCCAGGTTGTTGGTCTCCTCTACCCTGGACTCTTGATGACCCACGACCGCGTCCGTGTCCGCCTCGGCACCCTCCTCGTCCTCCATACCCGAAAGTAGCATTGACAACCGCCGTTTCTGTGTTGGGTTTTTCTTCCGAGGTGTTCTTGCGCTTTTGAGTTGGTTGCTTTGGATGTTTTCTTGACTGTGGTATAGCCAGGACGTTTAGTAGTTCCTCTGCGTCATCATCGGCATCTGCATACTTTCTTGCCATCTTTATCATCTCTCCCAGATCAGTGACCTTGTCGCACTTCAAACGGTGATGTAGGAAACCAATTAGGAGTCCTGCAATGAAAGCTTCAATCACAGTTTGATCATTTACTCCTTCACAAGAGTTCTTGGTGTCGATCCATCGTCTAAGATAATCTCGGCAAGTTTCTCCGGCTGTCTAGGTGCAACGCTGTAGGTCTCCTACCGTACAGGGACTTCGGTATGTTCCTTCAAAATTCTGAAAGGACGTGCTTTGCATGTCATACCAGTTGTGGATGGTGTTTTCTGGAAGTTCATTGAGCCAGGATCGTGCCATCTTCCTCAGCAAAAGCGGGAGATACCAGGTTGCGACCAAGCTATTTCCGTCTTTGGTGATGCAGCAAGCCTAGAAAAATTCCTGAAGCCAACTATCTGGCCGGGCCACACCATCGTAGGCTTGGATGTGTCTTCTTGATCTCCTAATACTCCTGGGCGTGCAATACGGCTTCAGCAAAGGCAGCATTTCCGTCCTTGCACTCCCGGTCTTTCTTGGGGTCTCCCCTGATGGTGATCACGCCCTTGCGACCTAGAATTTTCATCATATTATAAATGTAACATGGATGAGCCATAAAAGCCTAGTAGGCCGGTCGTCTGAAGATAGCGTGATATGCGCTCTTGAATCGGACCACTTCGAAAGAAAGTGCTTCTATCTGGTAGTTTCTTGGAGTTACAAAAGTAACATCCAAAGTGATATTTCCCAGGGAGTTTGCTTGTCTTCCTGGGACAACTCCGTGAAAGATCATAGAGCTGTGATTCAGCTGAGTTTCTGAGATCCTCATCCGACGTAGCGTTTCGATGTAGAGGATGTTGATTCTGCTGCCACCGTCCATGATAGTCTTGGAGAAACCATAGCCGTCAATAAGTGGATTGACGACTAACACGTACTTTCCTTGCCTGTGCAACTTAGGAAGATGATCAGCATGGTCAAAGGTGATTGTCACTTCCGACCAGTCCAAGAATTGAGGGACAGCCGAAACAGTTGTGTTGAGTTCATGCAAAACTGCCTTCTTGACCTTAGCTGGTTGAGACCCAAGGAAAGTGACATAAGTGTCTTTCTTCGTTGGGAAGTTCTTGTTTCCATCCGACTTGGGATTTGAAGGCTCTGCTTCCTCCATGTTGGAATCTTCCTTGGTCTTTTTATTTTTGGGATTCTTCTTTCCCTTTCTTTGCTTGGCCTTGTAGCCAGTGGAGTCGTCTTTCTTGATGTCATCATTGAAACAACACTCGGCATTTGTGTGGGACGAGCCCCCGTTGGCATCTAAGTGATGCACACACGGATTGTTGGCAATGTCGGCCTAGGAGTAGGTTTTGCCAGGTTGCTGGTCTCCTCTACCCTGGACTCTTGATGTCCCACGACCGCGTCCGTGTCCGCCTCGGCACCCTCCTCGTCCTCCATACCCGAAAGTAGCATTGACAACCGCCGTTTCTGTGTTGGGTTTTTCTTCCGAGGTGTTCTTGCGCTTTTGAGTTGGTTGCTTTGGCTGTTTTCTTGACTGTGGTATAGCCAGGACGTTCAGTAGTTCCTCTGCGTCATCATAGGCATCTGCATACTTTCTTGCCATCTTTATCATCTCTCCCAGATCAGTGACCTTGTCGCACTTCAAAAGGTGATGTAGGAAACCAATTAGGAGTCCTGCAATGAAAGCTTCAATCGCAGTTTGATCATTTACTCCTTCACAAGAGTTCTTGGTGTCGATCCATCGTCTAAGATAATCTCGGCAAGTTTCTCCGGTTGTCTAGGTGCAACGCTGTAGGTCTCCTACCGTACAGGGACTTCGGTATGTTCCTTCAAAATTCCGAAAGGACGTGCTTTGCATGTCATACCAGTTGTGGATGGTGTTTTCTGGAAGTTCATTGAGCCAGGATCGTGCCATCTTCCTCAGCAAAAGCGGGAGATACCAGGTTGCGACCAAGCTATTTCCGCCTTTGGTGATGCAGCAAGCCTGGAAAAATTCCCGAAGCCAACTATCTGGCCGGGCCACACCATCGTAGGCTTGGATGTGTCTCGAGATAGGAAATCCTTCCAGGAAGTGTGTTTGTCTAATGCGTGGTCCAGAGAATTTTGGACCCACATAAATATCATCGGACTCGTTGCACTGCGCCTCTATGTTAGAATTGATCTGGTGCCTCGCATCATTTGGTGATAGAGAACACCGTCTTGGTTGTTCGTTGTGGCGGCGGTGCCTTAGAGCTGGACTTCTGCTTCTGCCGCCACCTCCTCTGCCACAACGCCTTCCTTGGCCTCCTCGAGAGCCGGTATGATGGCTACTTGGCTTGACTCGGCATGGTGTCTGTCGTTCCTTCGTCCGTCGTTTCCCCCATTGTGATGAGGTTCAGCCGGATGGCTTGTATGTCTAGGAGGTGGCATCCTTTTTGGTCTTCCTCTCGACGCTGTTCTTCTTCATCTTCCCTGGGATTATTTGACTGTCGCCGAGGAGGCTGCCGTGGAACCAGTGTTGCAACTGCATCTCACTCTACGGCTGGGGTGACATTGCTCCAGTCACATGCGGCTCTATGATGTTGCCCAGAAGATCCAGTTCTTGAGTAGTTTTCTACCCGACGGTCGGGACGGTGATGCTGTTCTGGGTCCCGTCGGGGCCTAATGTCATTCCAAGCCGAATCCGTGTGACGTTGGTTGGATTTGGAGACCAGTTTTCCTCTTTTGTTGCTCTAGACCCTTGGTAAGTAGCTTTACACCCATCCGAACTTGATCTGGGTTTTGATTGTTCGCTAGGATATCTCGAGCTGCAACAGTGTTTTCCACTGGTGTTCCATACACCAGATCTCTCTTGCTATCGAGTCGAGGTTCCCCTTTTATCGTGTCATCTCCCTCAAAGAGAGTCTTGTGGACTTCCGGATTTTTGTTAGCCCGCACAGGGCCGTTCCGGGTCTTCTAATGTTGTAGGGAGTTGAACTATCCGCAGATGCAATGCTCTTCTTCTCTTCCATAAGGTTGTTAGCCTCATCGAGGAGTACTTGACGATGCTCTTCTAGGGATTGGGCCATATCTTCCAATTCTACAGGTGTAAGCTCTACAGCAGTAGGGATTGGCGTAGTTAACGCATCTCCAATGAGTTTACGGGTACCATTGGTAACCACGTATCCATCCACCGGAGTTTCCTTTGGCTCGTCTAGGATTAGGGCTCCATCCGAGTCTTCTTCATATTCTTCGTCAACTACCTCCTTAGCCGAAGGATCTTTTGTCAGAGTTTTATTCTTGTTCCTCTTCTTTGCCTTCTTGGCAGCGCCGGTAGAAAAGATGGCTTTGGGTCCGTTTCCCCGAGTCAAGCTCTGATCGGTACTTCGGACATCTGGACGTCGGGATTATCTCCAAGATCCATGTCATCCTGCGCTTTAGGAGATTTTTCTCCGGATCCTTCATCCATGGCTTCTCCTTTTGCTGTAGCTTTGGAGTTGTACTCCTCTTCATATTCTGTGGAGAACTTTCCGAAATCCGCCGACGTCATCGAGTCATCAGAAAATGTCGGTAAATCGGTGTTTGTTCTGATTGCCTCTAGCACACCGAGTCTTTGTTGTCTCCAGCATCAGCAGAGCCAGATCCGGATCTAACATATCCGACAAAGTGTGATGCGTCAATCGTGAGGTAGTTGTGGCTTTCCTTATGGGCTTCTCGAAACGTTTGATGGTCTCGAGAATTTCATCCACGATGGCATCATGCAGCATCATACACCTCAACGTGTGCCTTGGGAAAGGTTGATCTGTTCCGACATTGGCAGAGCCGGAACCAGAGTTGTTGTTTGCCCCTCCTGGATTTCGACCTTGTTGGGAACATCGATCTGGGATTCAGCCTCCCTAGGGAGATCCACTCCAGATTCGATGTTCACAGTAAGATTCGCTTCAGGCTCAAATTTCTCCACTATCTCCGCTATAGGTGCGGGCTAGGTGGGATTAGGGTTTTCTGGGATCCGGAACTCTGCCGCCTCAACGGACAAAGTGGACCCAGAAGCTTCTTCCGCCTCTATCATCACCGCTAGGGTGGGTGGGGTAGTTTCAGCGAAATCGATGTAAACATCGATCTCACCAAAAGACATGATGGTGTAGGTAGTCATGGCCTCCCTAGCCAGAATCCAGGTCTCGTTGTGAACAATGAGAGGGACGTCGCTATTGTAGAGGACGCGACCGACAGTGATTGTATCGCTGCTTACGATTCTTGCAGATTCCGCTCGGAATGCAGATCCGAAGCTCACTTGCCCCACGGTGGGTGCCAACTATCGTCGGATTGAGGACAATTACACCATGAGGGGGTCCTCGAGGCGTGCAGAAGAGAGGGGTGTGAGATGCATGGTGTTCCGGACAGTGAGCACACAAGTTTACCCAGGTTCGAATCCTTCGGCTTTGGACGGGTTCTACTCCTGCTATCAATCCAGTAATATGGTAGAGCCGGAATATGGGTTACAAGGGTTTCTCCTGTGCGAGTTAAGATTGTACACTATTATGGGTGCCCTAAAGGCTGGTCCCTAGGACGGCTTAGATAGATATCTAGCCTAGGATTTATAGGAGAGACCTATCCGGCTACGACTAAGAGTCGGTTACAGAGTATATCTTGAACTACAAGTAACATTACATGCCTATGTCGGTAAGTCTTTTGGGCCTTCCTGTAGCTGGACTGGACTCCGTCTCTTCTCCCTGACTGGACCGCCCGTGAAGCAAAGATCTAACCCAAAGTGGGCCACCCTGGTCAGTGAGGCACAGTGAGGATACCGAGAAAGTATATCCCCAACACCAACCATCTTTGGGAAGACTGATAACTCCCACAGTCTCACCTTCAATTGGATGCAGGTTACAGCGTTTAATCTGAGGGAACTGCGAAACCTCTTGTATGTTGTGTACACATAGTTTTTCCTCATGAATGGGAACAATGTGCCATCAGGAGCCTTGCATATGTGTTTCTTGATCATCTTGTCAATTATTCGATAATTGAGACCGAGAAATAGAGAGTTGTCATCTAGGCTGTTAACCTGCCTCCAAACGATGACCCCTAGAGGTCCAATAGAGCTAGGATCCTCTTCAAAAATCTAGACACGATCGACGGGATATAGGCGTAGGTTAGTCTCATTTTTAGCATGGGGAATGACTTCACCCTCTTCGTCATGGGCAACCCCCCTCCCATACTTCGTAATTATGATCATCAAGCATTCGCCATCAACCGATCAAGCAAGGACCGACATGCATGGTCGATCATTCAGAATAGGTGCTGGGATTACAAACGGAAGGTCCTTGTTTCCTATAACATCTTAATTGGAGACAAAAAGTGTGTTACTGGCATACATATTCTAACACCAGCATTCTCCATTGTTCATGTTAACAATGTGAATAGGCAAATACTAAGAATAAAATTACTCAATAAATTAACGACATTAGAAATTGCATTTCTTATTCTGCTATTCGGAATATTTGGATTTCTTTCTTATATTATTTTCCTAGCTGTTGTAAGTTTCAAAGAGGGACCGATCATTCAACTATATGAAAAAATGAGGGACCCTTTGGATCACATGAACAGATGAAAGAGAAAAAAATGCTAGAAGCACCACTTTTTATTGATATAGAGGCATGCCCACTTGAATATTATAGGATTAGATACCTCCCGTATTTTGGATCAAGTGTTGTTTGATTGCACTCGAAAACCATAGGAATTATACAAAGAGGTTGAAGTGGATGAAAAATTTCCTCCAAAGTAGAGTGCAAAGGAATCCTTTGAAGGAATTCTTAAAGATTATACTTTTTCGAATCAAACAACATTTTATAGAAAAATCCCATAGGATACAAATCCTACACAATTCCTCTGAATCCCAAGGCAATCCAAAAAGGAAAAGATTGGTTTCCCAAAAATCCTATGTAATTCCTATAATCCGAGGAGGTCCTGAAAGTACAAACAAATCAAGACACCCGGCTTCATTGTGTTGCGCTCACATTTGAGATGTTTGTTAATACCTTTCATATTCTAAAAGTGAACAAACTTATTGGTGTAGGTACACCATCATACACTATATTTTAGGAAGACTTATTACTGGTACTAATTCATTATTGGCAATGGTTCATTCATTTTTAGGATATTAAGGGTGTTCTCATTCAGTCGTATGAAAGGTTAAACATAAATAAGGTAGTTAAAGAACAACTTCACTGAATTAGTCACAATGTATCATGGAACTAGAATTACCTTCCAATGTGCGATCCCAGCAGTAGGTGCAGCTTTGACTCGCAACCGCAAAAATGAGGCCACCGTGTTTAATGGCATCATAGTACTGTCGTCTTCAATGACCTGAATGGTCCAGACATCTCCAAACTTTGCTACCGCCTTCCAGGCAGGCGATTTCACCGTAGAACAACATGATCAGCTTGTAGTCTGTGTAACCTCTAGATTCTATTGGCACTCTGCAGATTACGGTCTTCAATAGGTCAAGACATTCATCCCACGACTTTTCGTACTTTTCTCCATAACTGCGGATTCGCCAAAAAAACTTTTGAAATATGCATGAGTACGTAAATGAGTACAGGTAACTGTGGGAACCCTAGCTGGCTAGTAGCATTACGTGTTATAGAATTGATATGAGACAACCTGAATCCCACAAGTATTTGTCGATGGAAGATCGATTACTCGATAGGTGTAGATGTTTGCTAGGTATCAGACTCCGCTCTGGTCCACGGAGGCGAGCCAGGCGCTGTTCATGCCAACCCAGATTTTTTTCAGGATGAAAGGCAGGATGGCGGTGCACCAAGGATGGTCGAGGGGCACCATGTCGTACACTGTGTGATGTAGATGATGTACCCTTGCATGGTCATAGTGCTCGTCGAACCAATGAACAGGCTGAGGCATCAGTAGGCAGGGTTCATTCCAATGGTGCAAATTCCATTTTGTACCTTCATTGTTGCTGATATGATTATATAGCAACTTATAGCATGTAGCTAGCCTGACGGTGCTGGAAATGTCCAGACACTGAATGATGAGCTCGACATCGTCTATACTGAGTTGATCCCACTTGCATCGCCCGCTAAGCTTCCAATCAGCCATCACGGTCGGATGGATTTAGGTGGAGTAGGTGGATCAATTGCGAATAGGGTTTTCTAGAGGAGGAGGGTAAGCGTTATGCAAGGAATGGGTGAGAAGAGAGCGCGTGGGGGAGATCATGGGCGGAGTGGGGACTAAGGAAGAAAATGGAGAGGCAAAGAAAAAACGACAGGGAGGACATTTTACTTGCTTGCTATGTCTAGTCAACAGCAGCATTGAGGACACTGCCACCTAGAATTCACTGTATGTTAGACTAGCACGGCACACAGATAGTAATTTGCCAATACTCCTACTACATATCAGAGGTGCAGTAATGTCTAGTCACATCAGTTTGACCAAAGAATTTTCTTTTTACAACATGCATTTCAACATACTGTAGTATTTTCAACAGAAAATTGGTGAACGAACTACTACTACTAGTAGTAGCCGCGACATAGACACATGTACTTTCATCTTGTTCTCCTACATGCATAAGTCGTTGCACATGATCGAAAATATATACACTAGATATAATGCATAGTACGGGTGTGTCAGTGATAATTTTGGCATGTTGCATGTGTTCATATATGTTCTTATACAAGGTACATGGAATTACACGTGTCCAACATGCAACCACGCAGCAAAATGAGAGACGTGCACGAACACCAAATACACCAGATTTCACCCAAGTCAAGTAACGTGCATGACTTTGTGTGGCTCTGAATCACTAACAGGTTGGCCTGTTCAGGTCGGCCCCATTTCAAATGAGAATCTACATGCGTCATGTGCTCGGAGCCATTAGAGATGTCCACGATAGAAATTACAATTTGCAACTAGTTGCACCCACAACAAGTTGTTGCATGTTGCACTTCCAAGTTCTTAGAAAATGTAAAATAAATTATGAACATAGATCACATTTATATAGTTCATCTATAAATTTCCATCCCAAAATATTACTAGTACATGGTCTGGCCACCACAAAATAAACAAATGAACACAAGATATTGTTCGCTTAGGTTTTTTATTTTTCACACAGGTCACATTAGATCATATTGTGGGACCGAATATTGTAGATGCACAAGATACAACTTAGCCAATGTTCCAGATTTATTTCATATTTTTTGAGAACTCAGAAGTGCATCAAATAATAATGGGGTGCAGGCGCAACGAGTTGCAGAATATTCTACCCGCACTAACTAAAACTATGGCTTGCATACAAAAGGAGTTTGATCAAATCATAGGACTTGCACTTACATTGCTATGAAATGAGTGTTAGATTACGGCAAGTTATTATCCGAGGCCATGCGATACAAATTAGGCAAAGTTAATAATTAAAGATACGCAAATCCCTATTCCATATGATCACTACGTTCAGCCCCTCTTCCTTGAACTGTTAATTATGCCGATTCCAATCCTTCGCATTGGCCAAGATTGGGACGAATCACAACAGAGTCTGCCTCCAATTCCAACCAATGTTAGTTGAGAAACCAACATTGGTGCCTTAAGAATTCATACTAAAATTGCATGGGCAAGGTGTATACACAGTTGCTCCTCGTCAGATCTCTAGGGTCAAGTCCTACCACGCCAACAAGAATAGTAATCAGATAGATCAATCCAAGGAAGATAGAAAATGTCCAAGGTCTAAAACTCTCATCCATTGCCTCGAGAACACATGGTAGAAAAACCCAGTAGAATAGGTGTGAATAGTGTGGCCGTGATGATAA
This sequence comes from Avena insularis, assembly GCA_023614405.1. Lineage (NCBI taxonomy): Eukaryota > Viridiplantae > Streptophyta > Magnoliopsida > Poales > Poaceae > Avena > Avena insularis. The sequence goes on along the minus strand of JAJUPC010000052.1, from coordinate 398,781 downwards.
GCAACATTTTCAGCGACAAGATAACCACCATAAGTTGTGTCATACGGCTAATCACTAACTCCCACAATATTGATCAGAATAAGGCTACCATCATCAGGAGATCTTGCTAACCACCACAGTTCAGGACCGTACTCACGATTACCATCAAAATTAGGTGGCTCCGGAAGACGCACAAGACCATGCAACAAAAGCACATTCAATGCTCAGTTGAGCAAAATTTGAATAATGAACCTTAAAAATCAAAGGATGGACATTTTACCCATGCCCGAGGATCCCATGCATAAACATTGCCAATCTAAGTTACAACATATACAACTCCCTTGTGGATAACTGCATCGCGGTAGATGAACATGCTGAACTGGTTCTCAAGAACCATCCACATACCATGAGGACCATCAAAAGGAAGGCAATTACCGTGTCTAAGATGGCCAGGACAGAGAAATTCGTATAGTTCCCAGTAGCTGTGGGAACTCGGCAAATTGCTATCTTCAGTAGAATAGTAGGCTAACCAGCCGCCACAAACTTAAGTACCTTGGGTGTGGCCTCAAAATCGAAGATTGTTGGTAGAGGAAATCCAACGAAGATTTCTTGGATGTCGAGCCTCGTGCACAGCGTGCGAGTATCATCGCAGGTGCCGACCCGCATCCAGGGCCATGCGCAACTGCACCACCACCACTGCCGTTGCAACAGCACCACGCGTCCAGGCCCAAGCGCAACCGCGCCACTGCCACCCCCACTATTGCGCACGAGATTCCACCGCCGTGTTGGGTTTGCAGCATAGAAAACAAAAAATTCCTACTATGGGAACTATTATACGCCAAGATCTATCTATTAGATACAAGCAACAGGCAGATATACATCCATAGACAACATACCCTCGTAGACCAACAAAGCTTTGTTAATGAGATGGAACTCGTGGATGATGTAGTCGAACTCTTGCCGATCTCAAGATCATGTGGAAGTCCTAGCGCCACAAATCAGCAGCGCATCCGTCCTCGCACACACGTTTAGGCCACCGAACAACCTCCACCTCCTCGCTCCAGTAATGCAGCAGAAGTAGCAACTCCTTCTAGACGAAATGCCACCTGGAACATGTATCTCGCTAATCTAAGACCATGTGGAAATAATTCTAGAGGGGGAGAGAGATCCTTCACGAGGAGGTGTGAGTGTGAAGGAGTGAGAGGGGGGCCTTTTATAGGAGGAGGGGGTGCCCCTACCCATGGCCGGTAACCCCTCACCTCCCACATTCATGTGGTGGTAACCCCCTCCACGTAAATTTGCCCCTTCACGTTCTCTATTAAAGTCTCCAATTTAAATGCATTGAATTTCTCCAAATTTAATGCTCTCTCATTTACTAAAACACTTTTGTTAATTTTATTCATAATTTTGTTAATTAATTTAATTAACAAACATTCACATAAAACCCCCTGCAACATTTCAATATCACATGCAGAACCAATTTTAGCAATTTCACCCGAAACAATTTCGGTGTCTATTGAAATAATTCCAACGCTTTGTAATTCTTTCGTCTAAAACATATTTGCTCCAAATGGTGTTTTCCAACCCTTAAGTGTGTCACCCCACGGTTCGCGAATAATACAGACATGATCGAGACCCCTCTCAGATCAATAATCAAAAGTGGGACCTGGAGATCCATACTAACTCCCACACATTCAACGATGACTTTTGTGATCGAGAGAACCTTTAATGATAGTAACTAAATCCCTTTGTCTTATGATATATTACATGTCTGAGATTCGATCATTAGTATCTCAATACTTAGTTTGATCTCATTACCGACATTCACTCTTTTCTTGTTCCCGTGATATAACATTCTAGTGATCACATCACTTGCTTGCAAGCTATCTTAATGTGATATCACCGAGAGGACCCAGAGCATGTCTATCTGTCATCGGGTTTGACAAATTCCACTCTTGATCCATGAGCCTCAACATAACACCTTCGGAATTCCCGAACCCATCTTTATTGTCACCCTGTTACGGTGTGACGTTTGATGTTATCAAAGTATTCTTCAGGTGTTAGCAATTAACATGATCTCATGGTCGAAGGATAAAGATTACTTCGTATGATGATATAGCAATATAAACATAATGACTTTTATCGTAATTCTATACTTTGGATGAATGTTCATCACGTGATTGACCAATGTTGTGACCTCGTTATTAACAACATCCAATGTCCATGATTAGGAAACCTTGATCATCTTGTTAATCAACGAGCTAGTTTATAAGAGAGGCATAACTAGGAACCCTTTATTTGTTTATTAAACACACATGTATTAACATTTCCAATTAATACAATTAGAGCATGTAAAATAAACTTTTATCATAAACATGGAATAAGATAATACCAACTTTATTATTGTCTCTCGGACATATTCCCTTCATGCAAGGCGACTTGGAGGCGTCGTCTTAAAGATCCCTTAGCCAGCGACACAGGAGGCGGCAATGGTGGAGCTCCTCTCCCTTGTGGCGTAGGAGACGCCACCAGAGGGGGCCATCTGTCTGGAGGAGTCGCACCGGACAGGGCCAGAGGAGCCGACCTCAAACCGGAGCATCATTGTAGCATCCCAATTGTCTAACAATTGTAATGCTACTTACATATTATCTACATTTCTACTTCGTACATGTCATTAAATTCATTATCATTATATCATCATGCTCATGTCACTATGCCACATTGCATTTGAGCATCATATTAAAACCCCTCTCCATTTGGTTCTTCTCTTCATAATGCATTTATCTTATATATTGTATTTGCCAATTGATAAATTGTAGTTGGTTCTTGATATATTGCTTGATGCCCAAGTTGAGTTGGGGGAATATTTATTCTAATTCCACCACCTTTCTTTTGGCTCCCTCTAAGTTCCACCATCTCAAGTAATATGAGCAATTGCATTTTTCTTTGTCATTTAAGTCTCGCTCATAAACATTTGGGGTGGATTAATTCCTCTCTACATGCTTCCATAGTTGGTCTCTTATTGTTTTCACAATATTTGATATGGCAACATACTTGGCCATCCTTGCATGGCTATGTGGAGTAGAGACCACCTTTCTCCTTTCCTATATGGCTCTATTTGAATTTATGGATCTATTTGAAATAGAGTGGCTATTGAAAATATAAGTGCATCACATACACTAGGAAGAGCCATATTGATTCAAGAATGCCCATGAACCAAAACACACCGTATGGTTTGGGAAAAGGCTTGCATGAACATTAATTTTTGGAGTTATTCAAATTTTGGGGGAGGTTTGAAAACATGGTCTATGCCAAATTGGAGTTGTTTCCACAACTAACAAACATGCATTTAGTGCATGCATGGGCCATGCAAGCAACCACCCATATTCTCCTTCTTTTCTTTGAGTTCTTACTTGAAAAATTGAATTGGTTTTTGAATTCAAACAAGTTTGAATAAAATGAAATAAAAATAAAACCTTCCTCAATTATATTACCATCTACCCCTAATCACCACCACACCCCATCTACCCTCCCATGCATGTACACACACAGCACATTCACACATGTGGCCATGGAAAATGTGGTGTCCAAGCATACACCACCACCCCATCCCTTGCTTTGCTTGGATCAACACCCCACCCCTGAGCGCCACCCCTCCCCTAGTCCCTCTCTCTTTCCCTTCGAGCAAGAAACCGAGAGAGAGAATGAATCACCCGAGCCCCCTCCTCACCTTTTTGCAAAGCTTTAACCATGCCCACGTGAGTCCCTCTCCTCTCCCTTATCTCCCCAACCACTTCAGAGCATCTCTAGATCGAGATCTAGTTGTCCTCCCCATCCCCTCTTCTTTCCCATGAAATGCCATGGCCATCTCCATACATTGACCAAACCCTAGCTCGAATACCACATCTTCTTGTTGTTCTGAAGCAATACGAGGAATGTCGCGAGTACCTAGAGGCCCAGTTACATCCCCTCCACCATTAGGAACAGATGCGGTGGCCGAAGATCGCCGGAAACATACAACCATCATCATGCCCATGGTAAGTCTGAGCTGACCGTCCCCAAGCTCCGTCGATGATCACGTCTACATCGGGATCCGCCACCTACACTAACACGCTCCCGGTGAGCATCTCGCCCACCAGACATACCCGCCTCCTTCCTCTCTACCCCTAGATCGTCGTCCTTCCGTCGAACAGCCTCCGTGCGCTGCTGCGAGCCCAAGCAACCCCGCAGATACCTTGCTGCCAGCCTCCCCGCTTGCTCGTGCGCGCCTCTGTAGAATCATTGGTACTCCCCGCAACCACCTGCACCAACCCTGCAGCTAGATCCCCCAAGGTGCCTCCTCCGACAAGGTCGCTGTAGCCGGACAAGCTGTGCGCTGCCAGGGCTGGGCCAAAGTTGTGCGCTTGGTTGGTTTGCCCATGTTTCACCACCATCAAAGATAGGGGCACCTTCTATTAGACCTATTTGAACTCTTTCCAATGAGCCATATCTTGGTCGATTTGGTTTAGCAGATCGATCGGAATCGTCCCCGAAAGTTTGCTCTATCTCTTAGTCAATCGTTGTCGCCTAACAATTTTTCCGCTTCAGTTTTCGTCAGAAATCTTCGGTAGCATGCAAACTCAAAACCCAAACCTAACCTAATCCATCAACAAAGCCAGCCCAACCTAGTGGTTTTTACCCTATGTTGTTTCGGAGAATATCATTTTGCGGCCCAAAAGTTGGGGCGCCCAGGCAACATGGAACCTAAGTTGATTTTAATTACCGTGATTCGAAAAGTTGGGGCGCCAATTGCTGAGAGGGGTGTTTTGAGTGAATGATGGCCAAACCCAATATTTTCAAATTGCGCCTGTTAAGTCAGGATATTCCGTTACACTAGTTCCTGTTGTGCCCCTTCTTCGCCGGTTACTCTTCTTAGCCATCCTGCACGTGTCGTAGGGGAAATCCATTACTGTACTTTCCTAACTCTCGACACTAAATCATGCTGCAGCATTGACGGTCCCTTTTCTTTCCTTCCCCGACCCTAAATCTGCCGGTGGCGGAGGACCTTTTTCTCCTCCCCGACATCGAATCCGTGGCTTTCAAAGATGTCATGCAAAGCGAAGGTTGTAGCTACGTCGTCGACTGATTCGGGTCCGTCGGGGCCCAAGTCAGGGGTTCAACACGAAGCAGCGGCGAGGACTTCAGCCCCGGTTTAGCGAGGAGGTTAGCAAGAATTCTGCTCCCAAGGTACCTACGAGGAGCGGGTTGAAGAGAAAAGCAAGGCCGACGGCAGATTTTTTGGCTCCGGTGGGCGGATGCGGCACCCAGATCTCGAAGAAAAAAACCTGGGAGAAGAGCGAGAGGTGAATTTTTCTTATATATGCCTTATCTTACAAGTAGATTAGTTATGACATAATAGAATCGAATGAACTAAAAAGTTCCCCCTTTTAATCAAATTAGGCATAGCTTTGATACAAGGAACCTATATGAGTTCATAGTTCATGTTCGCTAGTACACTGCAAAACTTGATTTTGGTTGCGAGAGGGTTTTGTTCGGGCAAGATGTGCATATGCTTGTGAATTGCAAAGAGGTTGTGTCTGTTTTGCGGCTGGTAGATATGCTTGCCGCTAGGATTCCATGGGGTTCTAGACAGAGGACAAAATTGGTGTGGCGCAACATGAATGATACCTATCAGCAAATTGAGCACTCCCATGAGCTTCAGATGGTTTGGGCGTGTTGTGCAGCTGATTGTAAGGTCAAAGTTGAAGCGATGATTAATGATATGTATGTAGACGCTGGAGATCTTGCTGCCAGAGCTTCTACTCCTAGATAATACGGACCAATAGATGCTGATCTAGATAAGTTTAGTATACGCATAGAGGTGGATTCATAAATGGAAAAACTTGATGAGGGAGTTAATAAGCCAGTTTCATCATGTACTGTGGAGATTACTGTCGATTCCAAAAAGATAACTCTTGATGAAATGTGAGATGTGATCGGTAAGGAAATCAGTATTGGCCCTAAGAAGATGGCACAAATCCGACGGTGGAATCATACGAAGCAACAATTCATAGATGTTTTGGATACTGAAGATCTTATGCACATTATGCGACGAAAGAAGCGAACCAGGAAGGTGTTCTTCCTTGGTACCATTTTTAATGTTGTTGAACAGGTTATAGTGGATGTAGAGGCCCCTGTAGTGGCTAAACAGAATGAGGTGGTCGACATTGATGAGATCTAATGAGAGCTGCTACCCTAGGCTTGTCATATGGACCGCGAGGTTCCCCTGCCTGTATTTGTAATATTGACTGCTATTGCATTTAGAGCATGTTTCTGTGATTATGTTTGTTGACAGATTGCGATATAATGATGTGCGAGCTATTGAGATTTTCGGACATGTCACTCACTGAAACCATCATTGTTGTAATAAGACATAAGTACATTATAGTTGACATGATTATGTTTCTTAAGATGACGTATCGTACTTGTTTCTGTTATTATGTTTGTTGGGACATTGTAATGTAATGTTTTGTGAAACCATGACTGGACAAGTGATGCATAAATACATTGTAGTTGACATGATTATGTTTCTTGAAATGATGTACTATACTCGTTTCTGTTATTTTGTTTATTGAGAGATTATAATGTAATGTTTTGCGAAACCATGACTGGACAAGTGATGCATAAGTACCTTGTAGTCGACATGATTTTGTTTCTTGAGTTGATGTAATATACTTGTTTCTGTGATTATGTTTGTTGAGAGATTGTAATGTGATGTTTTGTGAAACCATGATGTTATTATGTTTTTTGAGAGATTGTAATGTAATGTTTTGTGAAACCATGACTGAACAAGTGATGCATAAGTACCTTGTAGTTGACATGATTTTGTTTCTTTAGATGATGTAATATACTGGTATGTTTTCGTTGGGCAATGAAATTGGGATAGAGGGAGTATAGGTTTAATATTTGAAATAAGAATGTATGAAGAGAATCCATATTAGGCAGGAGATAGTAATCTAGGGAAAGGGCATGGTATCCATTAAACTATTGTAACATGCCAATTTAGTCATTGTTGCAGCGGTAGAAGGGCTGCTCTCTCTCTCTCTCTCACCAACACCGATGCCGTCGCCTGCGATGACGCATTTGCCATGTTGTCCTTGAACGGCGAGGATGACCAGTCGAGCAGTGACAGCCTTCTCTCCGACCTCGAGTATTCCTTCCATGATGTGAGTTCCTTTGTTTTCTCGGGCTGGGATTAGGCAATGGTAAATCTCTTGGTTTGAGCTCCATATGTGCATGCAATCATGTTAAATTCCAACTTCGCGTTTACCTATAGTTACCACGGATGATCTACGACTCCGAATGGGAGGGCCTAGATCTCGATGGAGAAGTGCCATGTGACCATGGGCTAAAACTGAGGAGATATGTTGCATTCGAAGGTAGTAACACTAGGAGAAGGTTTTTGGGCTGTACAAATCAAGTTTGTTTATATTATGTGCAACGGTGACATGAAATAAAATGTATCGTGTATGTTCATAACACTATAGTGTGTGTGTTTCTAGGTTGGCCCGGTGTGTTAAGCAGTAGAGTGGGTGGATCTTGAGTGGTCAGATGCACTTAAGAAATGTTTGGCATAGTTATGGGAGATGTATGAGTTGGAAAGGTCGGGGAGATTTACTGATGTAAGTGATGCAGCTGAAAAAATTACAAGTCGCTTGCAGTAAATAAGGATCTAGAACAAGAAATCGAGAATTTGCAGTCAGAGCTAACTGACAGAATCAATGGGAGCTTGGTTGTTGGAACTGCAAAGAAGTTTCAGTATAGTCACAGGTTGCTGATTCATAATGCAAAAAAGGAGATGGATCAGCTCAGGGAAGATAAGAAGAAGCTAGAGTACTGCATTGCGGATTTGTTGAAGGAACTGAAGAATGCGCGTGAGGGTGAACAAGGACATACTACAGAGGATAAAGGAAATTCGAGATGAATAATTTATGTTGTGCCAATGCCTGAAACTAGTTAACTGTAAGATTTGCAGTTGCGCTTTCTTAACTAAGCCAAACTCAATCCTCGAGCAAATTAATTTCAGACGAACACACATATCGTGCATAGAGTTAAGTTCACGCTTACAAAATCACCACTGCAGAGGATAAACCAGGCAGTTCAATACTAAATAGACATATGTTGTGTTCAAGCAAGCCTGGCCTGGAGCTTCTTGTTTTCCTCCCTAAGATTGGCCAGCTCCTTCAGTACTTTGTCGTGCGCCAGCCGTAGGTTCCAGCGCTCCATCACGGATTGGAGAAGTTGGTTCGTAGCCATACGATTTTCCTTCAAGATCCCTTTCATGATCTCCGTCTTCTTCCTAGCTGGGGTGCGACCTTCACTGTGAAGCTTCGCCCAGCCGGCGTTTAACTCCTTCAGTTTATGGCACTTGTCAGAAAGGACCACGAGTTCAGCGCGCAGGTGGTCAAAGGCCAGTTTCGGGGAATTCTGCTTCTCCCGTTGGATTGCTATCTTGTCATTTAGCCAGGTCGCCAGGTCCTAGTCGTGCTTTCGCCTCTTTCCCTGCAACAAAAATACATAGTATACTTTGTTCAGTTCACTAGGACAAGATGGTTAGTTTCCATAATTAACTGAATCGAGGACTAATCAACATTTTATGAATCGACTAGTGGCACTATCATAATTTCAAGGAAGAAGCAATCTAGGACTAATCAACATTTTATGAATCGACTAGTGGCACTATCATAATTTCAATTTCAAAGACAAATAAGGTTTATCTGTAGTTTAGTGTGTTGTGGGTTTTTCCCAATATCTCCAAATAGTAGTGGGCTAGTGGCAAACTCATAATGCAGAAACCCATGTCCAGATACATAATGGAAAGATCCCATGGTGTCCATTCATGAACATGAACACCAACACATGTCCAGATAAATAAGGAGTTGCCCTAGGATTCTTCTTGCACCCTATAATGGGAAGCAGACTTGGGCATTGCTCCTTGAACCCTAAACATTACAAAAGGAGTGGAGCACGGACTGATATTCGTGTGCCCCCTAACGGGAATCATACTTGGGCATTGCTCCGATACGCCTCCAGACAAGCTCTTAGCTCCTCCTTCTCTTTCCAAACACCCTCGAGTACGGTGATCCCTCTGCTCATGTCCTCCTTCATCTCTTTCACGGCATCCTGGCAACAGTTCCTATCATGGTAGGCTCGGATGGTAGCCTTGGTTTCCTCGACGCGTCCTCTTAGTGCCTCGGTGACTTTGTCCTGCAGGAGAGTGCACCTTTCCACGAGATTCTTCTTCTCCTCCATGAGCTTGTTAATTATGTTGATGGCCTGTTCTTGCCTGTTCAAGTTACGGTCGAGCACTTTCTGCAGCCTCACGATGTCACGTGCAAAATCTAGCGAGATCTCCTTCTACACAGATAATTGCTTGCGTAGGATCTCATTAGCTTGGGTGAGGGAGCGTGCAAGATCATGTTGGTTGTCAATCTTGGAACTGATCGTGGCCACCTTTCACGGTACTCGGCCTTCGACCACTGCATCGTTCATGTTAATTGAAATAGGAATTCTATAATTACACTCCAGGTTCTAGGTGAATACTAATTGACGAGGGTTTAACTCATCAATGCCCATTGTTATGGACTTGGGTTTTGGAGAAGGTGGGAGCGCTAGAGACATCTATCAGCTAGCAAACAAGCACACAGGGGACTTGAAGATTTACCCAGGTTCAGGCCTCATAGAGGTCCCTACTCCTGCTTGTCTGCTTGTTAATTATCAAAGGAATCGAGGATTACAATGGTGCGCAGATGCAATCTGGCAAGGGTTGTGGAAACTAAGGTTGCGTGTGTCCTCCTCGCCGCCCCCTCCTAGCCTTTATATAGATAGGCTAGGTCTCAGGTAGCAGGTCGAGTCGGTTACAAGTTAGGGTTCTCCCCTTCAAACTTTCTATCTTTAGCTTCTTCTTCTTCTTCAAGCAATCGAGAGTTTGTAGGTTACTCAAGTCCTTCATTTGGGCCTTGGCGACACCGTGGGCCTTTACATATTTAGGCCGTATATACCAAGATCGAGTACATGTATGGTATACCCATGTCAGTAGCCCCCGATTGTCCAGTGGAATCGTAGATTCGACTGGAAACTTTATGAAGTCTTTCGAGTGCATGACTGAGTACATTTTTCGATTGCTTGTCCGTTTCATAGAGATTGTTGGTGTGCGTGCCTAATTTTAACCGATGCATCGGCATCGGTTAACTACCTTAGGGTAAAACAACGCCACCTACTCAAACTCGAGTCCTCGGACCCGAATCCGAAAAAGCACTGGTGTAATTCGACTCAAGCCGTGGAGGTCTTACAGGAGTCGAATTCCAGTATATGGGTGTGAGCACTTGACGCGTCCGTCAAGGCATATTCATCATACCTGTAGGCACGGATATATTTCTGGTAGTGCGTAGCAAATGCGTTGCCAGGCCTTATTCAGGTCTTACCTTCACCCTGTAAGCACGGCATCCGAATTTTATCATCGTGGAGACGATTCGGGTAACCCAGGAGACGCAGTCTCTTTGTATGGAAAAATTTATGAGGCGGTGTCGCCATAAACTTCGAGTGTGGATGTTATCGACATATAGTACTTTGTACAAATAATAATAGGGCGCACGACCAGCGCTCCCTATGGGAGTAGCCCCCGAGTGCCTGGTTGAGTCGAATACTCAGGCAGGGACTAAATAACTTTTGCGACTGTTGACGTCTTTTGTTTGCTTGTTCTAGTCGAAGTTTACTTCCGGCGCTCCCTATGGGAGTAACCCATGTCCATAGTCGAATCATGCTTCGAGTCGTTGGGTTTTCTTTGATTCCCTCTCCATCTATCCAAGAGATGGAAGGGCAGATCTATTTTTTGGCTTTTTCCATGCTCCTGAAAAAAGAAGAAGAAAGAAAATCGTAGGGTGCATGACCAGTGCTCCCTATGGGAGTAGCCCCGAGTGCTTGGTGGAGTCGAAGACTCGAGCAAGAACTAAAGTAATCAAAATCTTGTTCTGCGTAGCTTTTGATGACGTCAGTGCTGACGCTTTCATGACATTAGTTGCCCGCGTGAGCGAGTTTGACGGGACGTGACGAGTGGTGGGTCGCATTCCCTGACTCAGATTTGACCGGGCGTGCGTAATCTTTATTTTAACTGTGCCTCCTCGATTTCCACACGTAATGGGAGTAGTGGGGGGACGGTTCGTGTTTCAGCTCCTCCACGTGTCGAGCAGGATGAACGCCACGCGTCCAGTAGGGTTTTTCTGAGCCGTTGGATTGCATCTTCCAGGGGTTAAGTAGTGATGCTGCGACGGTAAAATTCACATCTGCTTTCGCTCATCTTTTTGACTTCATCGCCATTGCCACTTCTCCCCTGCTTTCTCTGTTTTCTTTTCCTCCGTGGTGCTGGACCAGCTCGGCGCATTTCCCAGCTACTTTCTCCGGTCGCATCGCTGCCGCGCAATGGGAAAAAAGAAGGGAGGTGCTGCGGCTGATTCCGCGGCTACCGCTACTGCGGTGAAGAAGAAAGGCGGCTCGCCGGAAGAAGGGCACCAGAATCGCGTCACGAATGGCGCGTGGCGTCCGTCCATCATCAAGTCCTCTAATCTTTGTCTTCTTCGTCAAGACGGAGTGCTATCCGCCGCAGTCGCCGATGCGCGCGTCCCTAGCGGTGAGATAATCCCCTCTCCTCCCACTGGTTTTCGAGTGATGTTCTTGGCGTTCATCATTCACGGCCTCTCGTTGCCCCTGCATCCCTTCTTCAGGGTCTCCTTTGTTTTTACGGGCATCAGCTCCATCAGCTGTCCCTGAATTCTATCCTCCATATCTCTTGCTTCATCACCCTCTACGAGTGCTGGCTCGGAATCGAGCCACACTTCGGCATCTTCAAGCACCTCTTCAAGTTGAAGCGCCAATCTGTGTCTGGCTCTTTAGTCTATGATGTAGGCGGCTGCGGAATCCACGTTGATCCATCCGCCACTTATTTCAACATCAAGCTGATGAAGTCCGTCCAAGGGTGGAGGGACAAGTGGTTCTACGTTCACGACCAGAAGGCCGACGGAGACCACTTCGGACTCGCACCTTTCGATCCCACAACGCCGTGCAAGAGGAGGCGATCCTAGAAGAATGTAGTCATGCCTGGCGAGTCCGCGGAGACAGATGTGCTTTATGAGCATGTCTGCAACCTCGAGAGTCGCATAGGCAAAGAGGAGGGAGGCTGTACTCTCATTCGCACGTGGTTGCACCGTCGCGTCCAGCCCCTGCAGGCCAGAGTCCACCCCATGTTTCAGTGGGCTGGCGCTGACGATGTCACTCGCCTGTCTGCCGATGGCATGTCCGTGGGTGAGGTGGATAAAAGGGTTCGACTGGTGACCACATACACCGTCAAGGATGTTCTTCCTAGTGAGCCAGTCGTTCCCCCGTTCGACGCTTCTAACCGTCCTTATGAGGTACAATTGTGCTACGTAGTAGCTTTGTTTGTTGATTGCTTCTTTGCTGTTTCTTTCCTTTGTGCTGAATTTGTTGTCTGTATACAGGATTGGACGGTGTCACCCTGTATGCCCCCTCTTCCTGAGGCGGTTATCCCTCATGAGGACTTGGAAGAGGACGAGTCAGAATCGACCATCCTATCCGATGTGGAAGAGGAATCCCCTGAGTCGAGTAGTCCGGATACTCGCAAGCGTTTGCGCAGCAAGGATTCCGATGTGTTGTCTCCTTCGACTCCGGAAGGTGCAGGCGGTGGTGCGGGATCGCCAATCCCTGCCATTCCTGTGAGCGCCGTGGCGCCGTCTTCTTGCAAGAAGATGCGACTGCCAAAGGAGTCTTTGTCAGAGTCGGGGGAACCAACTTTTGACTTTGATAAATTTGATTGGTAAGTTTTTTAGTTTGTTTGCTCTTCTCTGGATTTGTCCTTTTTGGTTCGGCTCTAGATTTTTCCTTTTTCTTGATGTTGATTTTGTCTTTGCAGTTAAGAGGCATCGTCATCTTCTGGCGACGACCAATTTTTGAAAGAATCAGGAGTCGCGACCTCAAGGGCCAAGAAAGAGGTCGAGTGTGCTCCTTCCCCTCCATTGGCGGCCCACTCTAGGCACAACTCTTCCAGCTCTCCGCATGAAGGGGAGCATCAAATGGTTACCCGGATGATGGTACAGCAGACAACTTCGGAGTCATTGGAGCATCATGTAAGTGTAGGATTTCTTCTTTTAATGTTGCAGTCGATGTTATCTATTGCGTCTGTTGATCCCTTGTTGTGCGATAGCTCCTTGTGAAGGAAGCCCCTCACTTGGCGGAGCAAGTGCTTGCGATGGGCCGCCAGCATGCAATGCTGGAGACGCGTCATCACGTGGTCGAAAGTAAGTGTTCTCCGCTTTTTCTTCTTCTCCTTTTTATATAGTCGACTGATAGTCAATCCTTTTTGGTTTGTAGATGAACATAATGCCCTCCTGCGCAACGCTGCCACCATGGAGAAAACACTCGCCGCGGCTGTGAAGGGTCGCAATGAGGCAATCGCGGCCCGTGACGAGGCACAAAGGCGCGAAGAGGATCTACGTGCCTCCTTCACAGCCAGGGAGAAGTTGTTCGAAGAACAACTTATTGCGATTGCCAGGGCCCTCTCAAGTACATTGCTTTGGATATTGTTATCTCTCTCTGCTCGACTTTTTGCCGCTGGCGCTGGTGTTTGTGTCCATGTATGGGTTTATGTACAGATGCTGGCGACTTGAGCTTCAATCCTCAGGCCCTTCGCCGTGACGACGCTTTGGCAGGTGCGCTTTCAGCAGTCGTGGACCGCAGCGCCGCCGTTTAGCATATGCTCTCCAAGGCCAAGGGCATGCTCAGTCGCCTCCGGGAGGAGTTGGTGCCCAAGGCGGAGCTAATTGAGAACATGAACGAGTTGGTGGAGTCTCTCGCCGGGGGTGTTCCTGCATCCTTCAAGAACTCGCTCCGTGCGGCTGGCGCGTCCATGTCACTTGCCATGGTGCAGGCCCACGGAATTGAAGTTGATCCTGCAACAGTTTCGAAGGCGATGCCCGTTAGTGCGGACGGCTAGCAGGTAGTCTTTGCTCCCTTCGCGACTGCCTGTGGCAAGTATGGGCCGCCGCTGATTAACACAGTTGCGAAGTACTCTGAGGAGCTGCAGCGAGCCAAGAAGGCGGCGAAGGCAGCGACATCAGGGGCTGCAGAAAGTCAGTGGTATCTGACACTGCCATGGACTAGATGAAGCCCCCGAGGCCGTCGAAGTCGAAGAAGCCAATCACTCCTCAGTAGTTTTGTAATAGTTGATTAGTTTATGCCTTTTGTCTAGAACATGCCTTTGGCGGGTGTATCTGCTGATACTTTTTGCCATTCTTGAATGCACTCGAATCTTTTGTCTATGTGTCAATTTGATCTTCTTATTCGCTTCTTGCTTGGCTTGTGGTAGGGTACATCAAGTGATCCTTTGAGGGAACCTCAGGACTCGCCGCCCCTTAATGATACCTTGGCACCGTCACGCTCCAGGGTGGATGAGCTGTCACTGCTTTCGCGACTGCGTGACCGCGTGAAGCAGTTAGAGTGTGAATTGCCCGTGCTTCGTGGTAACGCGGATGTATGGAAGTCAAAGGCAGAGAAGGCCGCCGCCCGAGAATAGTATCTTCTTGGCAAGGTGACGCAGCTGGGCGACCAATTCAAGTGTTAGTTTGCTTGCTCTTATCTTTTCCTTGTAATCATTCGCGATGGTGCGCTGTCCTTATGCTTCTGTTTTGGCTTCGTATAGTTGTCAGCGCGTGTCATCCGCAAGATGAGAAGGAGAGAATTGCCATTCGTATGCATGATCTGACCCAGGAGCAACTTCAAGAGAGTGGGTACTTCTGGGTAGATCATGATCGTGCGATTGCGCTGGCGACCCTGCAGGATCGTGCGTCGCGAGTGATGCACTTTCTGAAGAAGTCGCAGTCATGCTTGAAGAACATTTATCAGACGATGTTTCCGCTGGATGTTACCCCATCAAGCCTGCTGGCCCTCCTCGCCAAATTTCAAGACGTTGGTGGCTGGTGCCAAGGCCGCTCTATCGCTGGTGCCACTGCATAGGCCTGACGTAGATGTTGCGGCAATTGCGGCTAGGCCACCTGACCACCAGTAGGTTCTGCCTGGAATATGGTGCCGCACTACCAGGCGGTGGATTGCCCAGCAGAAGAGATCGTCGACTTCTTTGAGGAACAAACCAACGTTCTCTTGTTGCAGTAGTAGCTTAGTTTGTATCCTGCACATAAGTGTACCCATGTTGTAAAGTTCGTATAAATGTTGTGTATAATTGATTGTCGAATATGTATAAAGAGCTTGTTAGCGTGTGAGTGCGTTGCACTTTGCGGCTCCTTTTCGTTAGCCTAGCCATGCGTTTATCTCAGTCCCTTGTCAACCTGTCAGATGCGGTGCAACTGGGTTGATGTTGTGTCAAGGGTTTCGATTAATGTGCCAGCTACTCAGGACATCGCGTTTTAGTTCGTAGAACAGATGTGTGTAGGGTGGCGTAGCCCCCGAGTCGATAAGTTGCGGAAAAATAAAGGAAGACACAGAGTTTTGGGGCACTTAGCTTTATTTATTCGTGAGACTGTACGAGGTACAATGTGTGGCTAAGTAGCCTTGGCTGAGTGCCTTATTTGCGATGCAAAAGTAAAAACGACTAAGGGTAGAAGCATCGCAGCTGTGCGACGTTCCTGGGGTTGGAGTATGCGACTCCTGTCTCTAGATCTTGAAGGCGATAGGCGCCACCTGGGATTACTTCTGTAATCACGTATGGTCCTTCCTAGGGGATTTGAGCTTGAGATGTCCTTGCTGCTTTAGTCGCAAGACTAGGTTGCCTTCGACGAAGGATCTGGGGCATAGCCTCCTACTGTGGTAGTTGCGCAGGTTCTACTGGTAGATGGTTGATCTTTCCGCGGCGATTTCCCTTGCCTCGTCAAGGAGATCGACGCAGTCTTTGAGTGCAAGGGATGACTCCTTCTCGCTATAAGCGACCAAGCATGGCGCCTTGTACCGCACCTCGGCAGGCAGCGCTTCGGCCCCGTGCACCACAAAGAACGGGGTGTAGCCTGTAGCACTGTTTAGGGTTGTGCGTAGGCTCCAGAGTACTGATTGCAGTTCATCTGGCCAGCAGCCCGCGGCTTTCGAGTGGCCGGAGGAGTCGCTTCTTGTTGCCGCCGCAGACGAGCACGTTCGCCTTTTCAACCTGACCGTTGGTCTGTGGATGTGCTACTGAGGCGTAGCTGATGTTGATTCCCAGATTCTCACAAAATTCTTGGAACTCCTTGGATGTGATGTTCGTTCCATTGTCCGTGATGATGCTATGTGCCACTCGAAAGCAGAAGACGATGGACTCGAAGAACTTGACTGCGTTGTGCGCCGATTGATTGGTCACTGGCATGGCTTCTATCCACTTGGTGAACTTGTCGACTGCCACTAGGAGGTAGACGTAACCTCCTCGTGAGGACTTGGGGAGCTTGCCGACCATGTCGAGTCCCCATTGTGCGAAGGGCCAGGCCAATGGGATTGGCCAGAGCTCCACGCGAGGTGTGTGCGGCTTGTCCGCAAATCGTTGACACGCGTTGCACTTCTGGACAATGTCTTTGGCGTTGCGCATGGCCGTAGGCCAGTAGAACCCAGCTCGTAGAGCTTTGGCCACGAGGGCGCGACTGCCAGCGTGGTGTCCACAGGTTCTCCCAGGGATGTCGAGGAGGACAGCTCTTCCATCAGTCGTGGAGACGCATCGCTGGAGTACTCCTGTGATGTTGCGCTTGTATAGTTCGCCGTTGATAATAGCGAATGCCTTGGATCACCGCGCGATGTGTCATGCATCAGTCGGGTCGTCCGGTAGCCGTTTTCTAAGGAGGTACGTGATGTACGGCTGAGTCCAGGATGACTCGATCATCATGACGCTCATTGGTCCTTCGAGTCCTGTGTCCAGCTCCAAGTCGTCGAGTGCGATAGGCTCATTGGGTGGCGTAGCCCCCGAGTCCGTTGCTGTGCTTGTTTTCATCTCTGCTGCCTTTGGCTTGATGGAGTGCTCGCAGATGCGCTGGATAAATACCCCAGGTGGTATGGGGGCGCAGGTAGAGCCTATGTTGGCGAGTGCGTCCGCCTCTTCATTGCTTTCGCGGCCTATGTGTCGTTGCTCGCAGCCGTCGAAGTCCCCCTCGAGTGTGTTGTAGAGATCGCGGTAGGCGATCATGTTGTCGTTCAGTGCGTCGCACTCATGCATTGTTTGGTTGACGACGAACTTGGAGTCGCCGTGGATAATGAGCCTTTTAGCACCACAGGCTTTTGCCATCCGCATCCCGTGTAGCAGGGCCTTGTATTTGGCTTTGTTGTTGGAGGCCGTGAACTGCATTCATAGGATGTACTTCAGCTTGTCCCCTTGAGGTGATGTCAGTATGACACCTGCACCTGCTTCGTCCTTCCGCTTGGACCCGTCGAAGTGCATTGTCCAGAGGTAGGACATATCTAGTTTGTTAGGGAGCTGGTTCTCCATCCAGTGCACGAGGAAGTCAGGAAGAACTTGCGACTTGATTGCGTCGTTCTTTTCATATGTAATGTCTCGTGGAGACAATTCTATTCCCCAAAGCGCGACTCGTCCCGTGTCGTCGGGGTTTTTGAGGATATGCCCCAACGGGGCGTCGTTGACCACCATGATGGGGTCCTCCTGGAAGTAATGGCGCAGTCGCCGGGTGGGCATGAAGACGTCGTACGCCAGCTTCTGGTAGTGTGGGTACTACTGTTTTGTTGGCGTAGACTGGGCGATGTAGGACCTCGCTGAGGTAGTAGACTGGGCGATGTACCCCATGGACTTTGTTTTCCTTGGCTCGTTCGACCACGAGCACTGTGCTGACCACCTGGTTGGTGGCAGAGATATATAGCAACAACGGTTCCCTTTCTCGTGGGGTCACCAGTACTGGCGAAGTGGATAGCAGGCGCTTGAGGTCTTCGAATGCTTCCTGCGCTTCGTTGGTCCACTCGAACTTTTCAACTTTGCGGAGGAGTTGGTAGAAGGGCAGTGCCTTTTCACCCATCCGACTAATGAATCGAATGAGAGTCGCGATTCGCCCAGCTAGCTGCTGGATGACCCTTATGTTCTTCGGCTTCTCCATGGCCAGTATGGCTTTTATTTTCTTTGGGTTTGCCTCGATTCCTCTGGCAGAGATGAGGTACCCGAGTAGTTGCCCAGATGGCACGCCAAAGGCGCATTTGTCCGGATTGAGCTTGATCCGGTAGCGGTCGAGGTTGGCGATGGTTTCGCGCAAATTATTGATTAGAGAGGCTTCTTCCTTGGTCTTGATTACTATGTCGTCGACATAGACTTGAATGTTGCGACCAAGTTGTTCCTTGCGGCAAGCCTGCATGCACCGCTGGTAGGTGGCTCCCGCGTTTTTTAGCCCAAACGGCATTGTGTTGTAGCAGAACACACCGAAGGGCGTCGTAAACGTTGTTTTTTCTTGATCTTCCTCCTTCATTCGGATCTGATTATAGCCTGAGTAGGCGGCGAGGAAGCAGAGGCGCTCGCATCCCGTGATGGAGTCGATGCGCGGCAGCGGGAAGTGATCCTTTGGACAGTGCTTATTCAGAGAGGTGAAGTCCACGCACATCCGCAGGATATCCGTGTCCTTTTTTGGTACCAACACCGTGTTGGCGAGCCAAGTGCTTTCCTTGATCTCGCATATGAATTTGGCATCGAGGATTCTGTTGATCTCCATTCCAACTTCCTTCGCCCGTGGCTCAGATAATTTCTGGATTGTTTGCATGACCGACCTTGCGTCTGGGTTGACGTTGAGTGCGTGCTCGGCGAATTGCCTGGGAACTCCTGGCATGTCCGCAGGACACCAGGCGAAAATTTCCCAATGCTCACGGAGGAATTCAACGAGCGCGAGTTCCTATGCGGGACTCAAGTTGTTGGTGATGAGGGCCGTTTTGGCGGGATCCGATGGGTGGACCTGCACTTTCTTTGTGTGCACTGATGAGTCGAAAGATAGACCAAAGCGAGCTTGGCTTTTAGGGGAGACAGACTGTTGTCTGTCGACTCCTTTAGTCTTGCGAGTTCTTCCTGCATGCCGAAGGACTAGGAAATTCTGTTCAATTCCCTGTCGCAACTGTCGGACCTCTCGAAGCTCCCGTTGACTGTGATGACGCCATTGGGACCTGGCATTTTCATCTACAGGTAGGCATAGTGTGGTACTTCCATGAACCTAGCGAACGCAACACGTCCGAGGATGCAGTGGTACTGCGAGGGCCAGTCGATGACCTCAAAGTCGATGCGCTCGCGCCAAAAGTTTTTCAGCGTGCCAAAGATAACGTCGAGGTTGATTTTGCCCAGGGGATATACGCCTTTTCCTGGGACGATGCCGTGGAATGTTGTGTCCCAGGCCTCTAGGCAAGTTAGAGGGATCCTCATTGATCGCAAGGTCTCGCGAATATAAGGTTGATGCCGCTTCCACCATCCATGAAGACGCGGCTCATGTAGAAGCCTCCGATTTGCGCCTCGAGTACGAGGGGACAATGGCCTGGACGAGGTACGTGAGGCGGGTGGTCGCGTTTGTCGAAGGTGATGCATGACTCGCTTCTGCCGAGGTACTCAGTGGTAGATGGTGGCGAGTGTGTGGCCAAGTTGACTTGGCGAGTGATGGCCTTCTGCACCCGATTGGAGGGGCGTCCTTTTTGGATCATCATGGTACCCATGGCCCTTGGGTAGGGTTCGCCTCCCTAGTGCTGGTCCGGTGCAGCTGCGTTTGTGGGCATTCTAGGTGGTGGTGGCGGAGCGCCATGTGCCACGGCGCCTGGAGCGGCTCCGTAGCCTCTTTCAACTGCGTTGCGGTTGAAACGAACTAATCCCTCATGTAGTTTGAGGAACTCGCGGCAGTCCTTGAGGAGGTGGCTGGACTTCTTCTTTCCATCATGCTTGTCGATGTAGAAGTGCACCGTACATGGCCCGGACAGTTTGTCTTCAATGGATGTTGCGGGTGCTTCATCACGATAGCGGCGTTGCCACACTTGCGTGGTCTTCCCGGAGTCGCGGTATCCATCGCTGCGGTATCCGCTATTGCGGTTGTCGTCGCATTTGTCGGCGTAGCCGGCTGCGACCATGTTGACGTCGTCGCGGTCATCGTAGATGCGCATACGGCGTTTGCCTCAGCGGTCGCGGCTGCTCGCCGAAGTTCGCGCCTCGTCGGAGTGAACGTGATTTTTCACCGAATCTTCTCCATCAGCCCACCGATTCGCGATTTCCATCAAGTGGTCAATGGTCTTGGGCTTCGAGCGGCCAGCTCCTCCCTGAGCTCTATGCGGCGAACGCCGCCGTTGAATGCGTCAATCGCGCGATCCTCCGAGATGTTCTCTGCGGAGTGCTTGATTATGGACCACCTTTGGATGTAGGAGCGTAGCGATTCGCCCGATCTTTGTTGGCAGCATCTTAGCTCTTCGATTGATGCTGGCCGTTTGTACGTGCCTTTGAAGTTTTGCACGAAGTTGTAAACCAGATCATCCCAACAGCGAATGGATCCGCGCGGGAGGTTGTTGAGCCATGCTCGGGCGGCGCCCTGCAGCTGTAGCTGTAAGCATTGCATGGTTGTGCTTCGACTGTCGCCGTGGAGTCTGACGGAGGAGATGTGATCCTCTAGCCAGATCTTCGGGTCCTATAGACCGTCAAACTTCGGGTTCTCCGATGGGAGCTTGAACCCCTTGGACATTCTCTTTTGCCTTATGGATCTGCTGAAGCATCTGGCGCCGCAGAGCTCTACATCTTCCTCTTCCGAGTCAGTCGACCGAGCATGTCGCGCCCTTGATTTTTCGATCTTGCGCTGTGTGATGTCATCACATGCGTCGTAGTCGTGGTCGTGTCTCCATGAGCGGCGGCGTCGAGACAGGTTGTGACTGTCATCACTTGATGAGGGCGAGGAGTAGCGCTATGCCTTTCTTCGGCTCTGGCATTGACTCCTTGTCGAGGGCGTCCTCTATTAGCCCCAAGCCCGCGATCATAGATCAGTGCATGGCGGCTTGGGGATCTCCAGCTGGCGGCTGGTTATTGAGGAGGTACATGGTGGCCGCTGTCACTGCAGCTTGCGGCATCTTTGGGACCACATTGCCCCATGTATCGACTGTTATAGAGCTGAAGTCGAGGACTTTTGTAGCTTCTATGCGTTTTTCTCGGTGAGATGGGCCATCCGAGATTGCCTCTTTTTGGCGATGTACTCGTTGCCTTTTGAGGAGGATCCTCCACGGGAGGAGAGCCCAGCACGACGAAGACTTGACTCATATGTCGCCCTTTTGCGTGCTTCTAGTTGCGCGATTGTTTGTGCTTGGCGCTTGAATTCTTCCTTCAGGAGCCAGTGGTAGCCCATCAGAAGTTCTTGCGAGGAGCCGGGAGGTAAAGGGTTGCCCCGTAGGGCCTCGCGGCAGCGAGCCCACTCAAGCTCGTTGAGCCTGACCACGACGCGTTCGCCGGTTTGCTCGTTTGTTATGGTTGGAGGTTCGACTACTCCTCCATTGTTGACGGGGGTGCGATTGCCACCGTTGCCGCCATTGCGGCCATTTGGCGGGTCGGTTCCATTGCCGCGATTGCCCGTGTTGTCGCCGTTGGTGGAGGTGTCGCCTGTGTTGATGATGGCACACATGAAGTGATTGGGGAAGCTGCTGCTCCCACAACTCTCAGATCCAGAACCGTAGGTTCCATGTTCAGTGGCCAGATCGCTCAGATCATAGTCGCGACTACTGTCGTTGATCGTGTTTTCGACTGTTGTCTGGGTGTTGATCTCACTGAGGGTGCCGATCGATGGAGGGAACCATGATGCTGGGGCAATCGACAGCACCGTCGGCTGATCAGGCATGCGAAGCGTGCCCATCTGACCAACTTGGAAGCGGGAGCTCCCTATTGCCAGGCTGATCCCATCGCCCACGGACTCAAAAGCCGGGCGAGTGGCTAGGGTGTGGACGATGAAGTCGAACGCGCCGAAGATCTGGCGAATTTCCACTGTTGTGGAGTTGTAGATCGCGGTTGATGGGGTCGAAGAAGCCGTAACATCAGCACTCCCAGTTTCCACAAACGACGCCAATTGACGAGGGTTTAACTCATCAATGCCCATTGTTATGGACTTGGGTTTTGGAGAAGGAGGGAGCGCTGGAGACATCTATCGGCTAGCAAACAAAAAGACAGTGGATTCGAAGATTTACCCAGGTTCAGGGCTCATAGAGGTCCCTATTCCTGCTTGTCTGCTCGTTGAATTATCAAAGGAATCGAGGATTACAATGGTGCGCAGATGCAATCTGGCAAGGCTTGTGGAAACTAGGGTTGCGTGTGTCCTCCTCGCCGCCCCCTCCTAGCCTTTATATAGATAGGCTAGGTCTCAGGTAGCAGGTCGAGTCGGTTACAAGTTAGGGTTCTCCCCTTCAAACTTTCTATCTTTAGCTTCTTCTTGTTCTTCATGAAGGAAATATTCCCTGAGGGGCAATAATTAAGTTGTTATTATATATTCCTTATACATGATACATGTTTATTTTACATGCTAGAAATGTATTGATTCGGAAACATCAATACATGTTTGTTTAATAAACAAAAAGGGTTCCTAGTCATGCCTCTCTTATAGACTAGCTTGTTGATTAACAGGATGATCAAGGTTTCCTGATCATGGACATTGGATGTTGTTAATAACAAGGTCACACCATTGGTGGAATGATGTGATGAACATTCATCCGAATTATAGCATTACGATCAATACATTATGTTTATATTGCTATAACATCATACGAAGTAATCTTTATCCTTATACCATGAGATCATGTTAATTGCTGACACCGGAAGAGTATCTTGATAACATCAAACGTCACACCGTAACAGGGTGACTATAAAGATGGGTTCAGTACTACGAAGGTGTTATGTTGAGGCTCATGGATCAAGAGTGGAATTTGTCAATCCAGATGACAGATAGATATACTCTGGGCCCTCTCGGTGATATCACATTAGGATAGCTTGCAAGCAAGTGATGTGATCACTAGAATGTTATATCACGGGAACGAGAAAAGAGTGCATGTCGGTAACGAGATCAAACTAGGTATGGAGATACCGATGATCGAATCTCGGACATGTAATATATCAAGAGACAAAGGGATTTAGATACAAGCATTAAAGGTTCTCACGATCACAAGAGTCATCGTTGAATGTGTAGGAGTCAGTACGGATCTCCAGGTCCCGCTGCTGATTATTAATCGGAGAAGGGTCTCGATCATGTCTGCATTATTCGCGAACCGTAGGGTGGCACACTTAAGAGTTACCGGACACCATTTTGTAGCACATATGTTTCAGACGAAAGAATTGCAAAGCGTAGGAATTGTTTCAATAGAAACCGGAAATTGTTTCGGGTGAAATTGCAGAAGGTGGTTCTGCATGTGATATTGAAGTATTGCAAGGGGCTATATGTGAATGTTTGTTAATTAAAGTAATTAACAAAATTCTGAATAAATTTAATAAAACGAGTTTTATTAAATGAGAGAGCATTAAATTTGGAGAAATTTAATGCATTTAAAGTGGAGACTTTAAAAGGGAATGTGAAGAGGCATTTTAATGTGTGGGGGGGTTACCACCACATGAATGGGGGAGGTGAGGGTCACCCCCCCATGCGCCGTCCATGGAGAGAGGGGGCACCCCCTCCTCCTATAAAAGGCCACCCATTCCCTCCTTCATCCTCACACCTCCTTGTGAAGGATCTCTCTCTCCACCTCTAGAATTATTCCCCCATGGTCTCGGATTAGCGAGATACATGTTCCCGGTGGCATTTCGTCTGGAAGGAGTTGCTGCTTCCGTTGGATCACTGGAGCGAGGAGGTGGAGGTTGTCCGGTGGCTTGAACGTGTGTGCGAGTGCGGATGCGCTGCTGAGTTGCGGCACTCGGACTTCCTCACGATCTTGAGATCGGCAAGTGTACGACTACATCAACCACGAGTTCCTACTCGTTAAGAAAGCTCGTTGTCTATGAGGGTAAGTTATCGTTGGATGTATGTCCACCCGTTGCTTTGTACCTAGTAGATAGATCTTGGCGTGTAGTTCACACCGTAGGAATTTTTTGTTTTCTATGCTGCGGACCCAACAGTGGTATCAGAGTCTGATCTATGCGTAGGTGCTTAGCACGGGTAGTACACATATGGTTGATATGTGGGCGATGATGATCATGTTATTGCATCTTCTATGTATTTTGGATATTGGTGGCATAGTGGGATGAAGCGGCCCGGACCAACCTTACATGTCATCGTACATGAGATCGGCTCCACGACTGACATGCAACTTGTTTTGCATAAGTGCCTGGCGGGTGTCTGTCTCTCCTACTATAGTCAATATCTGATTTACAACGAGTTGCTAATAACTTAGTTATCCTCGTGGTGGTTCATGTTCGTAGGTGAGAACGGTTCTATCTCCGAAAGCCCTAAGCCACGTAAAACTTACAATTGATAAATTAGAGGCGTCTAGTTTAGATCGTTGCTGGGCTAGTGTATTGATATGGTATTGCTATAAGTAGATGTATGGTAGATACTCTTACAACACAGTCAACGTGTAAGTTCCATAGACCTTGGCCTTACACACAAAGGAATGATAGAGATCATACCATGATGCAAGTGATAGAGATCAAATGCATGGACCATATCATCTCACTTTACACATTAGATGTTAGCATCTTATACTGCTAGTTTGGCGCGTTTGGTAGCATTATAAGATGATCCCTCATTTAGATATCAAGATAAAAATGTGTTCTTCCTTGAGTATGCACGTTCTATGGATCATGTTTCGAGACATCACGTGATGATCGGGTGTACTCGAATCTACGCTTTCATAGGAACGGGTGTAAGACAATTTTACACACGCGAATACTAAGGTTCTTACTTGGTGAGCCTAGCATGTATAGACATGGCCTCGGAACACGGACCGAAAGGTTAAGCATGAGTCATATGGTTGATATGATGCCCTTATAGATGCTCGCCTTTGAAGCTATATCAACTCACATGATGATCGGACTTGATATAGTGGATTTGGTTCATGTAATCACCAAAAGGACACGAGGGATGTCGTTTTTGAGTGGGAGTTCATTAGTAATTTGGATTAGTTGAACTCAATGTATCATAAACTTAGTCTAAATAAACTTTACAAATTCTGTTGTAGATGGAACCACCTGCTTTTAATTTCAATGTGTTCATGGACAAAGAGAAACTTGCTGTGAATGGTAGCAACTTCACCAACTGGGCTATGAATTTGAGGATTCTCCTCACTGCTGCACAAAAGCAATATGTGCTAGATGCGCCGCTAGGCCCCCCACCAGCTCCTGATGCCCCTAACGAGGAAAAGAATGTCTATGTGACTCGTCAGGAGGACCACAACTTAGTTCATTGTGGCATACTGTATGGGCTAGAGCCAGAACTTCGAAAGCGTTTCGAAAATGGTAATGCCTTTGATACCATGGGAGAATTGAAAATGATTTTCGATACCCATGCTTCCGTAGAGAGTTATAATGCTACAGAAAAGTTCTTTAGCTGCATGATGGAGGAAAACAGCTCCGTTAGTGAGCACGTACTCAAAATGTCTGGGTACGCCGATAAGCTTGTGTCCTTGGGAATAACGATTCCCATTGACTTAGGCATACATCATGTTCTCCAATCTCTGCCACCTAGCTACAAGAGCTTCGTGATGAACTATAATATGCAGGGCATGAAGAAGTCTCGTCCCGAGCTTCTGTCAATGCTTAAGACTGCAGAAGTGGAGATTAGGAAAGAACATCAAGTGTTGATGATCAATAGGACCACCGGTTTCAAGAAGGATAAGAAAGGCAAGCACAAGGGAAAGAAGGGTGGCAAGTCTGTTGCCACGCCTGAAAAGAAACCCCGGGCTGGCCCTAAGTCTGACACCGAGTGCTACTATTGCAAGGAGACTGGCAATTGGAAGCGCAACTGCCCCAAGTATTTGGCGGACAAGAAGTCTAGCAAGGCAATCAACAGTATATGTGATATACATGTTATTGATGTGTACTTGACTAGTACTCGCAGTAGCACCTGGGTATTTGATACCGGATCGGTTGCTAATATATGTAACTCGGTTCAGGGGCTACGGAACAAGCGACAACTAGCAAGGGATGAGGTCGAGGATCTTGGTCGGCAATGGATCAAGAGTTGATGTGATCGCCGTCGGGACGCTACCTCTCCATTTGCCATCGGGATTAGTTATAAACCTAAATAATTGTTATTTGGTGCCTGCACTGAGCATGAACATTGTATCTGGATCGTGTTTGATGCAAAGTGGACATTCCTTTAAATCTGAAAACAATGGTTGTTCTATTTATAAGAATGATATCTTTTATGGTCATGCACCTATGTTGAATGGTTTATTTCTATTGGATCTCGATAGTAATATTACGCACATTCATAATGTTAATGCTAAAAAGATTAAACTTGATGATGATATGTCTACATATATGTGGCACTGCCGTCTAGGTCATATTGGCGTTAAACGCATGAAGAAACTCCATTCTGATGGACTTTTGGAATCACTTGATTTTGAATCATTTGATACATGTGAGCCATTCCTTATGGGGAAGATGACTAGAACGCCATTTTCCGGTTCAATGGAATGGGCGACAGATCTATTGGAAATCATACATACTGATGTGTGTGGACCAATGAGTGTGTCGGCGCGAGGTGGATATCGTTATTTTGTTACTTTCACGGATGATTTGAGTAGATATGGGTATATCTATTTGATGAAACACAAGTCTAAAACTTTTGAAAAGTTCAAGGAATTTCAGAATGAAGTGGAAAATCATCGTAATAGAAAGATCAAATTTCTACGGTCTGACCGTGGAGGAGAGTATCTAAGTTACGAGTTTAGCACACACATGAAAGCGTGTGGAATAGTTTCACAACTCACGCCTACCGGAACACCACAACGTAATGATGTGTTGGAGCGTCGTAATCGTACCTTATTGGATATGGTTCGATCTATGATGTCTCTGACTGACTTACCTCTATCATTTTGGGGTTATGCACTGGAAACAGCTGCATTCACTTTAAATCGGGCACCATCTAAATCCGTTGAAACGACACTGTATGAATTATGGTTTGGAAACAAACCTAAGCTGTCATTTCTTAAGGTTTGGGGATGTGATGTTTATGTGAAGAAACTTCAACCAGATAAACTCGAACCCAAAGCGGAAAAATGCGTCTTCATAGGATACCCTAAGGAAACAATTGGGTATATCTTCTATCACAGATCCGAGGGCAAGGTTTTTGTTGCCAAGAATGGATCCTTTCTTGAGAAGGAGTTTCTCACGAAAGATGTGAGTAGTCGAAAGGTAGAACTCGAAGAGGTTATTAAACCTTCTCTTCATGGAATGGCGAGTGGCACAGCACCGGAAGTTGTTTCGGAGTAGACTTCACCCGATGAAGAGAGAGATAATGATAATGATCATGAAACTCCGAAAGAGGACACTACCGAACCTCGCAGGTCAAGTAGGACACGTGCAACTCCTGAACTGTACGGCAATACTGTTGTGAATTTCATGGTTCATGAAATGGATTCCAACAAATGGCTAGAAGCCATGAAATCCGAGATGGAATCCATGTACGAGAACCAAGTTTGGAACTTAGTGGACTTACCTTACGACCGAAAGGTCGTGGAGAATAAATGGATTTTCAAAAGGAAAACTGATGCTGATGGTAATGTGACCATCTATAAGGCTCGACTTGTCGCAAAGGGGTTTCGACAAATTCAAGGAGTTGACTACGATGAGACATTCTCTCCCATAGAGATGCTTAAGTCAGTTAGGATTATGTTAGCAATTGCTGCATATTTCGATTATGAAATATGGCAGATGGATGTCAAAACCGCGTTCCTCAATGGTAAGATTGAAGAAGAGTTGTATATGATACAACCTAAGGGTTTTGTCGATCCTAAGGAAGCTAATAAGGTGTGCAAACTTCAGCGATCCATCTATGGACTGAAGCAAGCATCACGAAGTTGGAATCTCCGCTTTGATGAGGTGATCAAAGAGTTTGGATTTGTCCAAACTTATGGAGAGGCTTGTATTTACAATAAAGTGAGTGGGAGCAATGTGGCATTTCTGATATTATATGTGGATGACGTATTATTGATTGGAAATGATATAGATCTTTTAAACAGTGTTAAAAGTTATCTAAACAGCAAATTTTTGATGAAAGACCTTGGTGAAGCATCATATATATTAGGCATTAAAATCTATAGAGATAGATCAAGGCGCCTAATTGGGCTATCGCAGAGTACATACCTTGATAAGATATTAAAGAAGTTTAATATGGACAAAAGTAAGAAGGGGTTCTTACCTATGTTGGAAGGCAAGACATTGAGTAAGACTCAAAGTCCGGCTACGGCGGAAGAAAGAGAGATGATGGATAAGATCCCCTATGCCTCGGCCATAGGCTCTATTATGTATGCCATGCTATGTACAAGACCGGATGTGGCAGATGCTATTAGTTTGACTAGTAGGTACCAATCTGATCCAGTTGAACCTTTGGATAGCGGTAAAGAACATCCTCAAGTACTTAAGAAGAACTAAGGATATGTTTCTTATATACGGAGGTGAAGAAGACCTAGTCGCTAAGTGTTATGTCGATGCTAGCTTTGACACCGATCTCGGATGACTCTAAGTCTCAATCCGGATACGTATTTCTCTTGAACGAAGCAGCAGTTAGTTGGAGCAGTTCCAAACAACCTGTGGTGGCTAGATCAACAACGGAGGCGGAATATGTTGCGCTTGAAGCGGTTGAGAAGCGATTTGGATGAAAGAATTCATTACGGAACTGGGTGTGGTTCCCAGTGTGTTGGACCCGATGGTGATCTATTGTGACAACAATGGAGCCATATCCAACGCAAAGGAACCAATGGAGCCAAACAAGAATTCCAAGCATATTAAGCGTCGGTTTCACTCCATCCGCGAGCATGTTAAGGATGGAGATATAAAGATTTGTAAAGTACACACAGACCTAAATGTAGCAGATCCGTTGACTAAAGTTCTCCCTAGGGAAAAACATGATCAACACCAAAACTCCATGGGTGTTATATTTATCACTATGTGAACTAGATTATTGTATCTAGTGCAAGTGGGAGACTGAAGGAAATATGCCCTGAGAGGCAATAATAAAGTTGTTATTATATATTCCTTATACATGATAGATGTTTATTTTACATGCTAGAAATCAATTGATTTGGAAACATCAATACATGTGTGTTTAATAAATAAAAAGGGTTCCTAGTCATGCCTCTCTTATAGACTAGCTTGTTGATTAACAGGATGATCAAGGTTTCCTAATCATGGACATTGGATGTTGTTAATAACAAGGTCACACCATTG
Source organism: Avena insularis (assembly GCA_023614405.1). Lineage (NCBI taxonomy): Eukaryota > Viridiplantae > Streptophyta > Magnoliopsida > Poales > Poaceae > Avena > Avena insularis. The sequence continues at coordinate 369,434 of JAJUPC010000052.1, read as the reverse complement.
GTGGAATGATGTGATGAACATTCATCCGAAGTATAGCATTACGATCAAGTCATTATGTTTATATTGCTATAACATCATACGAAGTAATCTTTATCCTTATACCATGAGATCATGTTAATTGCTGACACCGGAAGAGTATCTTGATAACATCAAATGTCACACCGTAACAGGGTGACTATAAAGATGGGTTCAGTACTATGAAGGTGTTATGTTGAGGCTCATGGATCAAGAGTGGAATTTGTCAATCCAGATGACGGATAGATATACTCTGGGCCCTCTCGGTGATATCACATTAGGATAGCTTGCAAGCAAGTGATGTGATCACTAGAATGTTATATCATGGGAACGAGAAAAGAGTGCATGTCGATGCTTGAGATCAAACTAGGTATGGAGATACCGATGATCGAATCTCGGACATGTAATATATCGAGAGACAAAGGGATTTAGTTACAAGCGTTAAAGGTTCTCACGATCACAAGAGTCATCATTGAATGTGTAGGAGTCGATGCGGATCTCCGTGTCCATTGCTGATTATTGATCGGAGAAGGGTCTCAATCATGTCGCATTATTCGCGAACCGTAGGGTGGCACACTTAGAGTTACGGACACCATTTTGGATCACATATGTTTGAAGACGAAAGAATTGCAAAGCGCAGGAATTGTTTCAATAGAAACCGGAAATTGTTGGTGAAATTGCGAAGGTGGTTCTGCATGTTATATTGAAATATTGCAAGGGGCTATATGTGAATGTTTCTTAATTAAAGTAATTAACAAAATTCTGAATAATTTTAATAAAAAGAGTTTTATTAAATGAGAGAGCATTAAATTTGGAGAAATTTAATGCATTTAAAGTGGAGACTTTAAAAGGGAATGTGAAGAGGCATTTTAATGTGGGGGGTTACCACCACATGAATGGGGGAGGTGAGGTCACCCCATGCGCCACCATGGAGAGAGGGGCACTCCTCCTCCTATAAAAGGCCGCATTCCTCCTTCATCCTCACACCTCCTTGTGAAGGATCTCTCTCCCCCTAGAATTATTCCCCATGGTATCGGATTAGCGAGATACATGTTCCAGTGGCATTTAAATGCAGGAAGGAGTTGCTGCTTCGGCTAGATCGCTGGAGCGAGGAGGTGGAGGTTGTTCGGTGGCTTGAACGTGTGTGCGAGTGCGGATGCGCTGCTGAGTTGCGGCGCTCGGACTTCCTCACGATCTTGAGATCGGCAAGTGTACGACTACAACAACCACGAGTTCCTACTCGTTAACAAAGCTCGTTGTCTACGAGGGTGAGTTCTCGTTGGATGTATGTCCACCCGTTGCTTTGTACCTAGTAGATAGATCTTGGCGTGTAGTTCACACCGTAGGAAATTTTTTGTTTTCTATGCTGCAGACCCATCACTTCAAGCAATCGAGAGTTCGTAGGTTACTCGAGTCCTTCATTTGGGCCTTGGAGACACCATGGGCCTTTACATATTTAGGCCGTATATACCAAGCTCGAGTACCTGTAGGAATTCTATAATTACACTCCAAGTTCTAGGTGAATACTAATATAGATCAAAAAATCCCCGTTGGATCTATTGACCGCAGTGTTAAAAATGGACCTAGATATGAATTCATGACCACGATAAACTAATCCTAAACCCAAAAAATCCATAGTGAATCTATGAACAGCGGTATTAAGGAAAGACCAAGAGATCCAGTCATATTCATGAAAACTAATACAACTCGCAAAAGAAGAAGAAAAACCAATCCTGGGTGGACACGATCTAAGAAATCCACATCACAACTCGGAGAAATAACAGTGTGGAGATTTTCTACCTCGCTGAGACGTGGAACAGGGCCGAACAGGTCCTGCAACGCCTCCGTCGTGGTGGATTCGGGCTCCACGGCCGGCCTGTAATACGTAGAAGAGGAAGAGCAAGAAGAAGAATAAAAACAAGAAGAAGCTGAATAAGATCATGATGGAGAGGGAGATGTAGAAGAAGTAGAACAAGAAGACCGTACTGGGAGGAGCCCTCGCCTACTAGAACATTCGGCGCCATTGTCGGGGGAGATTTGTTCTCGATCAGAGGGGGGTTTGAGAGGCTAGTAGAGCAAGAAGTGCCTCATGGAGATTTCTCTTCCTTTTCTCCGTGAGGATCGTCGACCGGCCTCTCCCCCTCCTCAGGGGAGCCATGGCTTGCAGGGTGAGGGTGGCCGCCGCAGGGGAAAGAAGATAGTGATTAGTGTGGGAGAAGAGTCAAAGAGTACAAGTTGTGGTCCAGTAGTACTAGTACTATTATACAAGACCACCGTGTACGGTCTACCTTCTCAAAGAAGCTAGGGAGGCAGTGGTAGGGAATCGATGGGACTTGTCTTTATTGCGATGGAAAGTTCAATGGTCTTCGGCGCCGCCCAAAATCCAGTATATAATAAGGGGAGTGTGAGCCGGGTGGTCCTCACGGGCATCGGCACGCACGTCCCGTGTGCATGTGTCACGTGTTGATGGGGCAATGACGCGCGCAACTGCTGCACGATCACGTTGGCACGTCGAACTCCGTCGAACTCCACGTCCACAGGCACGCACGAGATATTTACGAGTCTAGAATATGCTGTGCCACTTTTATTGTGATCAAATTATGTTTAGTACGCGAGATATTACTTTTTTTTTGATAATCGACAAATGCATGCATGGACACGATGCACGAAACCGCTGCTCATCCTTGATAAGATCGGCACCCCAATCTGCGTACCCTCCATCGACCATTCAGAGCAACTACCTCGAGCACGATGCCCCCTCGCCGTGGCAATGGCTGGTCCAAGCCGTCCACTGACCGTCTTGCGTCCCCGACTCTTCGCTGCATCGTTCGTGCTCGCGAGTCGCCTGCTGAGGCAGCATGTCGTATCCGATCGCACCAGGATCCATCGACATTAGCACTCGAGGACACCACAACGTCGAAGCTCGTACCGGCCACGCAGGAGGAGCATGGGGTACCTGCAGCGATGGACGAGCGCAAAGCAGCAGCCAGGACGGGGGCGCGTGTTGCACCGGTGAGTACGGACAAGAAGAGTAATGAGAAGAAGACCAGGAAGAAGAGACGAGATAGCTATTTGGACGAGTCTGACTCGACCAACGAGGAGGCATTCATTGATCAGTTGGAGGCAGAAGCGGAGGAGATTGACATGGACTAGTGGGACTAGGAAGAGGAGGAGGAGGAGGACTACGACGAGGAGATAACACGCTTATTCGAGGAAGGGGGCGGTGTCGAGTCGTCAGAGGAGGACACCAAAGGCGGCGATGGTAGGGACCATGGCGTTGACGAAGACGAGGACGAACCGGAAGACAAAGACGATAGCTTCTTCGAAATATGATCATTTATTTTATTTAGGTAGATGGATTTTCACTTGTTTATGGAGGTAAAGTATCGATGGCATGGATAGAGAGGTGTAACAGATAGACCATGCATAAAAAAGTGGAGAAGGGAGGGGTTATTCTGCCCGTTGGATCACATAGGATCAACGGTTGGTGGAGACGATCCGCGTGACATTTGTGTCAGCCAATCAGGCTTTAGCACCCAGAGTGAGCACATGTTTGGGATTTTGTGAGATTTGTTACCGAGAGAGAGGGAAAATCTCTTTTCACAAACCACATATGGAACCACCATTGTCATTCAAATGTGTATTCTTTCATTAACCACATCTAGAGTCATTTCATGTCTATTCTTTTCACAGACCACATATGGATCCACCAGAGTTCATTGCATGTGTGTTCTCTTCACAAACCACATATGGATCCACCAGAGTCATTGCATGTGTGTTCTTTTTACTAATAACAACTAGAGTCATTTCATGTCTATTCTCTTCACAAAACACATATGATCCACGAGAGTTCATTGCATGTGTGTTCTCTTCACAAACCACATATGGATCCACCAGTGATATTGAATGTGTGTTGTTTTTACTAACAACAACCAGTGTCATTGAAATGTGTGTTCTCTTTAGAGACCACACATGGATCCACCAGTGTCATTGCATGTGTGTTCTTTTTACTAACAGCAACTTGTTGGGCCACGCAGAGATAAACAAAACTTTTCCCTAATACGGTACACCCAAGATCCAGCTCAGGTTATAGGCCACGAGATTACCACTAGACGCGCAGATGTGGGAGTTGATGTAGCGCGTCGAAGTAGTGCCGAACAATCCCCGGACAGCCCTTCCGAATCCCACGAACTCCTTCGCTAGATCCCCACGAGCTTCCCCGTCTGCAGCGCCGCACGTGCAACGCCTCTACCGGTATCCACACATACAGGAAGGAGCTTCGGACATAGGATTCCTAGATCCTGTCTAGCCCAAAATGGAAGTGGAGAAAGTGACGGCTAGGTCAGGGACTATCCCTTGTCACTCCACTTATATACACTCCTAGTTGGGATCAACGCTTGAGGCCCATCTAGGCTGTACTCCAATCTCCACATGGATCTAATCCACATGGGCTCCTTACCCTTAAGTGTGTGACCCTGTAGGTTCATGTACACCTAGACACGACATGAACTACTCCTCCAAGTATCCCGTCATGGCTTTGAGTCCAACTCACTCCCATGAACACTCAGTCTCAAGTCGATAGATGGTAGCGGCCTCTAGCAAGACGTGCCAACTCCCAAGTGTCGTAAAGTCAGAAGACGAACCTTCAATGTGACTTTCGTCCAAGTCCCTTTGCCTCATTATATATCCGTTAGGCTATAGTCGAGTAGTTGCCATCCCTTAAATAGCTTAACTCTCTTCTCGTATCATGATATGTGATTCACTGGACTAACCCTTAGTACGACTCCTCAGTTAACACTTAACTGAGTAGCGCATGGCCATGCTTCCGAATCATATCACACGAGAGGGCCCAGAGAATTTCTCTCCATTATGGAGGGGAAAATCCCATCTTGGTAATCCATGTCACGCAGCTTGCTTCACAATGAACCCAAACTCTACCTTTATAACTTCCCATTTACGGAACAACGTTTGATAGAACCTAAGTTGGTGATCCACAACTCGGATCATGTAATCACCTCAGGTTGAAGGATTCCATTGCTTGAGACTGCAAATGTCAACATGCTCGTTGCATCTCAACCGTGGGTCAATCCGACTCGATAAACTCTTTAGCCGAATCAGTGTAAGTCAGAATAGCATCACCATGCCCATGACAAGTGGAACCGTGTCATCAGCCGACTTTCACATTGGTCTAAGTTGTGTTTCCAACACAACCTCAATGACCAAGGACAATCTAATTTGAACAATCATGAATACATAGTTCCACAAATGAATCACGCATTCAGTGATATATATTTGATGTTCATATAAGGACAAATTTACTTTATGAATACTTTGGGAAATATCATCAACCATGATTGCCTCTAGGGCATATTCCCAACAGTCTCCCACTTGCACTAGAGTCAATCATTCGATATCACATGTCTAGGCATCTAATGCCCATGGCTCTTACGTGTGCCTCATGCTTAGGCTGTGGAAGTGGCTTTGTCAACGGATTTGCAACGTTTGCATCCGTGTGTACCTTGCATGACTTGATATCACCATGATCCACGAACTGGCAAATCAAGTGGTATCGCATGAGTATATGCTTGCTCTTTTGGTCTTGTGTAGGTTCCTTGGCTTGTGCAATAGCACCATTGTTGTCACAATACACATCTAACGGATTAGACGAGCCTTGAACCACACCGAGATTAATCAGGAAATTCCTGATCCAAACAGCTTCCTTTGCCTCCTCCGAGGCAGCAATATACTCAGCCTCTGTTGTAGATGCAGACACAGTCTCTTGCTTGGAACTCTTCTAGCTCATAGCCCCTCCGTTCATAACGAACACGTACCCAGATTGCAAACGAGAATCATCTGAGTCAGTAAGGTAACTCGCATCCGTGTAACCCCTTACAATGAGTTCAACCTCACCTCCATAAACTAGGAACACATCCTTAGTCCTTCTCAAGTACATAAGAATGTTCTTAACTGATGCCTAGTGGATTTCTCCAGGGTCAGCCGGGTATCTGCTCACAACACTTAGAGCATAGGAAACATCCAGCCTAGTACAAATCATGGCATACATGATGGACCCGACTGCCGAAGCATACGGAATCACACTCATCCTACTTCACTCATCAGTTGTCGAAGGACACTGAGTCTTGCTAAGTCTTATGCCATGGTACATCAGTAAGAACCCCTTCTTAGATGATTCTATGTTGAATTTCTTCAACACTTTGTCCAAATATGTACTTTGGCTCAATCCAATGAGCCGCCTGGATCTATCTCTATAGATCCCGATTCCTAGTATATAAGTTGCCTCACCCAAGTCCTTCATTGAGAAACTCCTTTCCAATCATTCCTTGGTTTCTTGCAACATATGGACATCATTTCCAATCAATAATATGTCATCCACATATAAGATCAGAAAGTTTACTTTGCTCCCACTAAACTTCTTGTATAAACAAGAATCATGATCACAATTGATGAAGCCAAACGATTTGACTACTTCATCAAAGCGAATGTTCCAACTCCGAGATGCTTGCTTCAATCCATATATGGATTTCTGAAGTTTCCATACCTTGTTAGCATTAGCCGGATCATATACACGTCCTCGGGCTGTATCATATACACGTCCTCGGTTAATCTTCCATTAAGGAAAGCCGTTTTGACATCCATCTGCCATATTTCATAGTCGAAATAGGCTGCTATAGCTAACATGATCCAAACTGAATTAAGCATCGCTACGGGTGAGAAAGTCTCATCGTAGTCAACTCCTTGAACCTGCCGGAACCCCTTCGCAACAAGCCGTGCTTTATAGATAGAAACGTTTCCATCCATATTAGTTTTCCTTTTAAAGACCCATTTGCACTCGATGGGTCTTGCACCGTCTGGTAGATCAACCAAGTTCCAAACTTCATTATCATATACACGTCCTCGGTTAATCTTCCATTAAGGAAAGCCGTTTTGACATCCATCTGCCATATTTCATAGTCGAAATAGGCTGCTATAGCTAACATGATCCGAACTGAATTAAGCATCGCTACGGGTGAGAAAGTCTCATCGTAGTCAACTCCTTGAACCTGCCGGAACCCCTTCGCAACAAGCCGTGCTTAATAGATAGAAACGTTTCCATCCATATTAGTTTTCCTTTTAAAGACCCATTTGCACTCGATGGGTCTTGCACCTTCTGGTAGATCAACCAAGTTCCAAACTTCATTATCATCCATGGACTTTAACTCGGATCTCATGGCTACAAGCCACGACTCAGAATCAGAACCCACCATCGCTTCCGAATAAGTTGCTGGCTCATCACTGTCCAACAGTAATATATCATGAACACTTCGCAATCTTTCCGATCTTCATAGTGGAGGTGCAGCTGCTGGCTCAGCTACCACGACTGGCTCAACCTCCAAGGCTTTCACCAAATCGCTACTTACCGGTTCCTCTCGAATTTCTTCGAGCCGCACCGTACTCCCACTAACTTCCTGACTGAGAAACTCTTTCTCAAGGAAGACACCATTCTGACCGACAAACACTTTGCCCTCTTCTCGGTTGTAGAAGTAGTAACCCAAGGTTTCCCTTGGATACCCAACGAAAATGCACTTATCCGACTTGGTTGTAAGCTTGTCTGACTGAAGTCGCTTCACAAATGCTTCACAACCACAAATCTTAAGAAAAGACAAACTTGGCTTCTTGCCTATCCACATCTCATGTGGTGTCTTTTCTACCGATTTTGATGGTACTCTATTTAGTGTGAACGCCACTGTTTCTAGACAATACGCCAAAATGATAAAGGTAGATATGTCCGACTCATCATTGATCGTACCATGTCTAACAAGGTCCGATTCCACCGTTCCGACACACCGTTCCTCTGTGGTGTACCCGGCAGAGTTTGCTGAGGAACTATTCCACAACTCTTCAGATGGTCATCAAACTCATGGCTCATCTACTCGCCTCCTCGGTCTGACCGAAGAAAAATTATTTTATTGCCGAGCTGATTTTGTACTTCATTCTAGAATTCTTTGAACTTTTCGAAGGCTTCTGACTTATGTTTCATTAAGTAGACATATCCATATCTACTCAAATCATCAGTGAAGGTAATGAAGTACTCATAACCACCCCTGGCTGTCGTGCTCATTGGACCACATACATCACTATGTACTAGTCCCAACAAGTCAGACGCCCTTTCACAACTCCTTGCAAAAGGTGTCTTGGTCATCTTGCCTAGAAGGCAGGATTCGCATGTCTCGAACGACTCCAAGTCGAACGAAGTTAGGAGTCCATCATCATGGAGCCTCTTCATGCGTTTCCAACTTATATGACCAAGTAGACAATGCCAAAAGTAAGTCATATTCAGATCATTTGGTTTCAACCTTTTCACATTTATGTTATAGACCGACCCACCATCAAGATTCAAAATAAATAACCCGTTCTGAACGGGTGCAAAGCCATGAAACATATCATTCAAATATAAAGAACAACCATTGTTCTTAATATTAGACTCATAGCCTTGTCTCATCAAACATGAGGCAGAAATGGTGTTTCGACTAAGCACTGGAACACAATAACAATTATTTAGTTCCATTAAGAATCCTGAGGGTAAATGAAGTTGCATCGTGCCGACTTCCAATGCAGCAACTCTTGCTTTATTGCCGACCCGAATGTCAAACTCGCCTCTTGCTATGCCCCTAGTTCTTACCAGTCCCTGCAGCGAGTTGCAGATATGAATGACTGATCCGGTATCATATACCCAAGAACTATCGGGTGCATCAGCAAGATAAAGGTCTATAACATTAAAAACAAGTGTACCTGAGTTGGAAGTCACACCTCCACTCTTGGCTTTATCCGCCAAATACTTGTTGCAATTCCTCTTCTAGTGGCCATCCGCTTTGCAATAGAAGCAAGCGAAACCGGCTGAAGGAGATGCCTTAGTCCCTGAGGAAACGCTTGGGATCTCATCTTGAGCATTACCTCCTGACTTAGCCTTCTTCTTCTTAGTCCAAGAACTCTTCTTAAACTTAGCCTTATTCTATACCACCAACACTTGGCTAGTACCTTTCTTGAGACCAACCTCTACCTGCTTAAGCATCCCATGTAATTCAGTGAGCTTCTTATCCATACCATGCATGTGGTAGTTCGATATGAACTTACCATACACACTAGGAAGAGAGTTCAAAATTATATCCATAGCGAACTCTATGCTAATGGGGTAGCCAAGCCTTTCCAAAGACTGCACGTAACCAACCATCTTGATCACATGCGGACTGAGTGGATCACCATCCTTAAGCTTACAACTCAGCAAATCTTGAGAGACTTGATACCTCTTGGTCTTTGCCTAAGCCTGGAACATACTTTTGTGCTTTCGATCATATCGTAGGCCTCAACATTCTCGAATTACTGCTGCAAGTCTGGTTCCATGTGAGCAAGCATAAGAAAGCTAATTTATGTAGACTCATCACATGTTCTACGATAGGCATTGGTGGCTGCGACACTCACATTCTCATCCGGCACATCTATAAGCGGGTTGTCTAGAACATGGTCCCTCTTTTCTTGTTTGAGAACAATTCTCAGATTACAATACCAGTTGGTGAAGCTTGTCCCATTAAGTTAATCATTCTCTAGAATGGTCCTTAAAGCAAAACTGGACAACTGAGGGAGACTGCTACTAGGTGCCATTATCTGCAACAAAAATATGCAAAACACTTAAGACAAGTATTCATAAAAGAGCAGACATGTTAAACATTTTAATACTTATGCTCCCACTAGAACCAACATCCCTCTGATGGTTACTTAGTGATTCAGGACCCTAAATAAGCAAGCCGACTAGTGAGCTTTAGCATCACCGCTAGCCGTCAAGTGATCTAGGTATGCAACTCCTTGCCAATCGCATCTCATATGACTCCTGTTGGTTGGGTGGCATCTCATGCCCCGGCTCCCGACTGCCCTCTCCTCGAGACCCACAGCCGTTGTGATAGACCCGTCTAGCTTACCAAGTGCTTCCGCTGTAAGATTCCGACTCGAACCCATCTAGTCGAAAAGAATTGGCAGCACCTCAATATGTGATGGTCCAGCACTGGCGGGGAGACCGACTAGACCTTCTTTGAGGGATTAAAGTTTAACCACTATCTCATAGAGGTAAAACTAGAGACATAACAATAACACAAAATAATCCAATTATAATGTGAAATGGTATGGCGCCCTTCATGGTGATCTCCATCTCCATGAACCTGTTCGTCATGCCTTTGGCTGCAGTGTTCTTCAAGTCCTCCAAACATGCTACACTGGAACTAAGGAATATACAAGAAGATGGCATCTCATGCTGACACGCAGGTCGTTATACAATAACAGTGACAACACTTTGGCTCCAGCCGGCTGACAAACCCGTGATACGCAGATCACATATGGATTACACACATCGCATGCACATAAGCCATACCAATCACAACTTCCTGCAAAAACAAGTTATGCAAAGATATGATATCTACTGGCATTGTGTACCTCGTAATGAGATCTAATGCGCTACGACAGGGCGAAGCCGGCGGTCCCTTCATTGGATAAAACACTTTTCTGAAATCGCAGATCTAATCTGCATTCCGAACCATGGGTTCCTTCATTGGATAAAACACTTTTACCCAAATCTGATCCCTGTGCAGATCTAACCAATCTCATTGATCATCCACACCTGATCTTCCATGCACCCCCGAGTGCGATTTATCCAATCAATCATGCACAAAACCGATCTATCTCGTAGATCGACCACCGAAACCCTAAGTGGATCCTATCCAACACTTCGTGCATATCACATACGCACAGATCTAGAGCCTAAAACCAGAAGCTTTCGCTCTGATACCACTATTGGGCCACGCAGAGATAAACAAAACTTTTCCCTAACGCGATACACCCAAGATCTAGCTCAGGTTATAGGCCACGAGATTACCGCTAGACGCGTGGATGCGGAAGTTGATGTAGCGCGTCGAAGTAGTGCCGAACAATCCCCAGACAACCCTTCTGAATCCCACGAAGTCCTTCGCTAGATCCCCACGAGCTTCCTCGTCTCCAGCACCGCACGTGCAACGCCTCTACCGGTATCCACACATACAGGAAGGAGCTCCAGACAGAGGATTGCTAGATCCTGTCTAGCCCAAAATGGAAGTGGAGTAAGTGACGGCTAGGTCAGGGACTATCCCTTGTCACTCCACTTATATACACTCCAAGTTGGGCTCAACGCTTGAGGCCCATCTAGGCTGTACTCCAATCTCCACGTGGATCTAATCCACATGGGCTCCTTACCCTTAAGTGTGTGACCCTATAGGTTCACGTACACCTGGACAAGACATGAGCTACTCCTCCAAGTATCCTGTCATGGCTTTGAGTCCAACTCACTCCAATGAACACTCGGTTTCAAGTCGATAGATGGTAGCGGCCTCTAGCAAGACGTTTCATCCAAGTCCCTTTGCCTCACGATATATCTGTGAAGCTATAGGCGAGTAGTTTCCATCCCTTAAATAGCTTAACTCTCTTCTCGTACCATGATATGTGATTCACTAGACTAACTCTTAGTCCGACTCCTCAGTCAACACTTAGCTGAGTAGCGCATGGCCATGCTTCTGAATCATATCACATGAGAGGGCCCAAAGAATATCTCTCCATTATGGAGGGGCAAAGCACATCTTGGTAATCCACGTCACGCAGCTTGGTTTACAATCAACCCGAACTCTACCTTTATAACTGCCCATTTACGGAACAACGTTTCATAGAACCTAATTTGGCGATCCACAACTCGGATCATGCAATCACCTTAGGTCGAAGGATTCCATTGCTTGAGACTGCAAATGACAACATGCTCGTTGCATCTCAACCGTGGGTCAGTCCAACTCGCTAAACTCTTTAGCCGAATAGCATCACCATGCCCATGACAAGTGGAACCGTGTCATCAGCCGACTTGCACATTGGTCTAAATTATGTGTCCAGCACAACCTCGACGACCAAGGACAATCTAATATGAACAATCATGAATACATAGTTCCACAACTAAATCACGCATTTAGTGATATATATAAGGACAACTTTACTTTATGAATACTTTGGGAAATATCATCAATCATGATTGCCTCTAGGGCATATTCCAAACACAACTAGAGTCATTGCATGTGTGTTCTTTTTACTAACAACAATTAGAGTCATTGCATGTGTGTCCTTTTCACAATGCACCTATGGATCCACCAGTGTCATTGCATGTGTGTTCTTCTCATTAACCACAGCTAGAGTCATTGCATGTGTGTTCTTTTCACAAACCACCTATGGAACCACCATTGTCATTGAAATGTGTATTCTTTCATTAACCACACCTGGAGTCATTTCATGACTATTGTTTTCACAGACCACATATGGATCCACCAGTGTCATTGCATGTGTGTTGTCTTCACAAACCACACATGGATCCACCAGTGTCATTGCATGTGGTTCCCCCAGAGTTCATTGCATGTGTGTTCTTTTTAGAATCCACCTATGGATCCACCAGTGTCATTGCATGTAAGTTCTTCTCATTAGCCACAGCTAGAGTCATTGCATGTGTGGTCTTTTCACAAACCACAAATGGAACCAACATTGTCATTGAAATGTGTATTCTTTCATTAACCACATCTGGAGTCATTTCATGACTATTCTTATCACAGACCACATATGGATCCACCAGTGTCATTGAAATGTGTGTTCTCTTTAGAGACCACACATGGATCCACCAGTGTCATTGCATGTGTGTTCTTTTTACGAATAATAACTAGAGTAATTGCATGTATGTTCTTTTCACAATCCACATATGGATCCACCAGTGTCATTGCATGTGTGTTCTTCTCATTAATCATAGCTAGAGTCATTTCATGATTGTTCTTTTCACAAACCACAAATGGATCCACCAGTGTCATTGAAATGTGTGTTCTCTTCAGAGACCACACATGGATCCACCAGGGTCATTGCATGTGTGTTATTTTTACTAACAACAATTAGAGTCATTGCATGTGTGTTCTTTTCACAATCCACCTATGGATCCACCAGTGTCATTGCATGTGTGTTCTTCTCATTAACAACAACTAGAGTCGTTGCATGTGTCTTCTTTTCACAAACCACATATGGAACCACCAATGTCATTGAAATGTGTATTCTTTCATTAACCACACTTGGAGTCATTTCATGACTATTCTTTTCACATACCACATATGGATCCACCAGTGTCATTGCATGTGTGTTCTCTTCACAGACCACACATGGATCCACTAGTGTCATTGCATGTGGTTACCCTAGAGTTCATTGCATGTGTGTTCTTTTCAGAATCCGCCTATGGATCCACCAATGTCATTTCATATGTGTTCTTCTCATTAACCACAGCTAGAGTCATTGCATGTATGGTCTTTTCACAGACCACATATGGAACCACCATTGTCATTGAAATGTGTATTCTTTCATTAACCACATCTGGAGTCATTTCATGAATGTTCCTTTCACAGAACACATATGGATCCACCAGTGTCATTGAAATGTGTGTTCTCTTCAGAGACCACACATGGATCCACTAGTGGCATTGCATGTGTGTTCTTTCATTAACCACATCTGGAGTCATTTCATGTCTATTGTTGTCACATACCACATATGGATCCACCAGGGTCATTGAAATATGTGTTCTCTTCAGAGACCACACATCGATCCACTAGTGTCATTGCATGTGTGTTCTTTCTACTAACAACAACTAGAGTCGTTGCATGTATGTTATTTTCACAATCCTCATATGGATCCACCAGTGTCATTGCATGCGTGTTCTTCTCATTAACCACAACTAGAGCCATTGCATGTGTGTTCTTTTCACAAACCACATATGGATCCACCATTGTCATTGAAATGCGTGTTCTTTCATTAAGCACACCTGGAGTCATTTCATGACTATTCTTTTCTGAACATATGGATCCACCAAAGTTCATTGCATGTGTGTTCTCTTCACAGACCACACATGGATCTACCGATGTCATTGCATGTGGTTCCACCAGAGTTCATTGCATGTGTGTTCTTTTCACAATCCACCTATGGATCCACTAGTGTCATTGCATGTGTGTTCTTCTCATTAACCACAGCTAGAGTCATTGCATGTGTGTTCTTTTCATAGACCACATATGGAACCACCATTGTCATTGAAATGTGTATTCTTTCATTAACCACATCTGGAGTCATTTCATGTCTATTCTTTTCACAGACCACATATGGATCCAACAGTGTCATTGAAATGTTTGTTCTCTTCACAGGCCACACATGGATCCACCACTGTTATTGCATGTGGTTCCACCAGGGTTCATTGCATGTGTGTTCTTTTCACAATCCACCTATGGATCCACCAGTGTCATTGCATGCGTGTTCTTCTCATTAACCACAGCTAGAGTCATTGCATGTGTGGTCTTTTCACAGACCACATATGGAACCACCATTGTCATTGAAATGTGTATTCTTTGATTAACCACATCTGGAGTCATTTCATGACTGTTCTTATCACAGACCACATATGGATCCACCAGTGTCATTGAAATGTGTGTTCTCTTTAGAGACCACACATGGATCCTGATGTCATTGCATGTGTGTTCTTCTCATTAACCACAGCTAGAGCCATTGCATGTGTGTTCTTTTCAGAAACCACATATGGATCCACCATTGTCATTGAAATGCGTGTTCTTTCATTAAGCACACTTGGAGTCATTTCATGACTATTCTTTTCACATACCACATATGGATCCACCAAAGTTCATTGCATGTGTGTTCTCTTCACAGACCACACATGGATTAACCAGTGTCATTGCATGTGGTTCCACCAGAGTTCATTGCATGTGTGTTCTTTTCACAATCCACCTATGGATCCACTAGTGTCATTGCATGTGTGTTCTTCTCATTAACCACAGCTAGAGTTATTGCATGTGTGTTCTTTTCATAGACCACATATGGAACCACCATTGTCATTGAAATGTGTATTCTTTCATTAACCACATCTGGAGTCATTTCATGTCTATTCTTTTCACAGACCACATATGGATCCAACAGTGTCATTGAAATGTGTGTTCTCTTCACAGGCCACACATGGATCCACCACTGTTATTGCATGTGGTTCCACCAGGGTTCATTGCATGTGTGTTCTTTTGATAATCCACCTATGGATCCACCAGTGTCATTGCATGCGTGTTCTTCTCATTAACCACAACTAGAGTCATTGCATGCGTGGTCTTTTCACAGACCACATATGTAACCACCATTGTCATTGAAATGTGTATTCTTTCATTAACCACATCTGGAGTCATTTCATGACTGTTCTTATCACAGACCACATATGGATCCACCAGTGTCATTGAAATGTGTGTTCTCTTTAGAGACCACACATGGATCCACCAGTGTCATTGCATGTGTTTTCTTTTTATGAATAATAACTAGAGTCATTGCATGTATGTTCTTTTCACAATCCACATATGGATCCACCAGTGTCATTGTATATGTGTTATTCTCATTAACCAAAGCTAGAGTCATTTCATGATTGTTCTTTTCACAAACCACAAATGGATCCTCCAGTGTCATTGAAATGTGTGTTCTCTTCAGAGACCACACATGGATCCACCAGGGTCATTGCATGTGTGTTATTTTTACTAACAACAATTAGAGTCATTGCATGTGTGTTCTTTTCACAATCCACCTATGGATCCACCAGTGTCATTGCATGTGTGTTCTTCTCATTAACAACAGCTAGAGTCGTTGCATGTGTCTTCTTTTCACAAACCACATATGGAACCACCACTTTCATTGAAATGTGTATTCTTTCATTAACCACACCTGGAGTCATTTCATGACTATTCTTTTGACAGACCACATATGGATCCACCAGTGTCATTGCATGTGTGTTCTCTTCACAGACCACATATGGATCCACTAGTGTCATTGCATGTGGTTCCCCTAGAGTTCATTGCATGTGTGTTCTTTTTGGAATCCACCTATGGATCCACCTATGTCATTGCATGCGTGTTCTTCTCATTAACCACAGCTAGAGTCATTGCATGTGTGTTCTTTTCACAGACCACATATGGATCCACCATTGTCACTGAAATGGATATTCTTTCATTAACCACATCTGGAGTCATTTCATGTCTATTTGTTTCAGAGACCACATATGGATCTACCAGTGTCATTGAAATGTGTGTTCTCTTCAGAGACCACACATGGATCCACCAGTGTCATTGCATGTGTGTTCTTTTTACTAACAACAACTAGAGTCATTGCATGTTTGTTATTTTCAGAATCCACATATGGATCCACCAGTGTCATTGCATGTGTGTTCTTCTCATTAACAACAACTAGAGTCGTTGCATGTGTCTTCTTTTCACAAACCACATATGGAACCACCAATGTCATTGAAATGTGTATTCTTTCATTAACCACACTTGGAGTCATTTCATGACTATTCTTTTCACATACCACATATGGATCCACCAGTGTCATTGCATGTGTGT
This sequence comes from Avena insularis, assembly GCA_023614405.1. Classification (NCBI taxonomy): domain Eukaryota; kingdom Viridiplantae; phylum Streptophyta; class Magnoliopsida; order Poales; family Poaceae; genus Avena; species Avena insularis. Next base: position 352,914 of record JAJUPC010000052.1, on the reverse strand, counting down.
TCTCTTCACAGACCACACATGGATCCACTAGTGTCATTGCATGTGGTTACCCTAGAGTTCATTGCATGTGTGTTCTTTTCAGAATCCGCCTATGGATCCACCAATGTCATTTCATATGTGTTCTTCTCATTAACCACAGCTAGAGTCATTGCATGTATGGTCTTTTCACAGACCACATATGGAACCACCATTGTCATTGAAATGTGTATTCTTTCATTAACCACATCTGGAGTCATTTCATGAATGTTCCTTTCACAGAACACATATGGATCCACCAGTGTCATTGAAATGTGTGTTCTCTTCAGAGACCACACATGGATCCACTAGTGGCATTGCATGTGTGTTCTTTCATTAACCACATCTGGAGTCATTTCATGTCTATTGTTGTCACATACCACATATGGATCCACCAGGGTCATTGAAATATGTGTTCTCTTCAGAGACCACACATCGATCCACTAGTGTCATTGCATGTGTGTTCTTTCTACTAACAACAACTAGAGTCGTTGCATGTATGTTATTTTCACAATCCTCATATGGATCCACCAGTGTCATTGCATGCGTGTTCTTCTCATTAACCACAACTAGAGCCATTGCATGTGTGTTCTTTTCACAAACCACATATGGATCCACCATTGTCATTGAAATGCGTGTTCTTTCATTAAGCACACCTGGAGTCATTTCATGACTATTCTTTTCACAGACAACATATGGATCCACCAAAGTTCATTGCATGTGTGTTCTCTTCACAGACCACACATGGATCTACCAGTGTCATTGCATGTGGTTCCACCAGAGTTCATTGCATGTGTGTTCTTTTCACAATCCACCTATGGATCCACTAGTGTCATTGCATGTGTGTTCTTCTCATTAACCACAGCTAGAGTCATTGCATGTGTGTTCTTTTCATAGACCACATATGGAACCACCATTGTCATTGAAATGTGTATTCTTTCATTAACCACATCTGGAGTCATTTCATGTCTATTCTTTTCACAGACCACATATGGATCCAACAGTGTCATTGAAATGTTTGTTCTCTTCACAGGCCACACATGGATCCACCACTGTTATTGCATGTGGTTCCACCAGGGTTCATTGCATGTGTGTTCTTTTCACAATCCACCTATGGATCCACCAGTGTCATTGCATGCGTGTTCTTCTCATTAACCACAGCTAGAGTCATTGCATGTGTGGTCTTTTCACAGACCACATATGGAACCACCATTGTCATTGAAATGTGTATTCTTTGATTAACCACATCTGGAGTCATTTCATGACTGTTCTTATCACAGACCACATATGGATCCACTAGTGTCATTGAAATGTGTGTTCTCTTTAGAGACCACACATGGATCCACCAGTGTCATTGCATGTGTGTTCTTCTCATTAACCACAGCTAGAGCCATTGCATGTGTGTTCTTTTCAGAAACCACATATGGATCCACCATTGTCATTGAAATGCGTGTTCTTTCATTAAGCACACTTGGAGTCATTTCATGACTATTCTTTTCACATACCACATATGGATCCACCAAAGTTCATTGCATGTGTGTTCTCTTCACAGACCACACATGGATTAACCAGTGTCATTGCATGTGGTTCCACCAGAGTTCATTGCATGTGTGTTCTTTTCACAATCCACCTATGGATCCACTAGTGTCATTGCATGTGTGTTCTTCTCATTAACCACAGCTAGAGTTATTGCATGTGTGTTCTTTTCATAGACCACATATGGAACCACCATTGTCATTGAAATGTGTATTCTTTCATTAACCACATCTGGAGTCATTTCATGTCTATTCTTTTCACAGACCACATATGGATCCAACAGTGTCATTGAAATGTGTGTTCTCTTCACAGGCCACACATGGATCCACCACTGTTATTGCATGTGGTTCCACCAGGGTTCATTGCATGTGTGTTCTTTTGATAATCCACCTATGGATCCACCAGTGTCATTGCATGCGTGTTCTTCTCATTAACCACAACTAGAGTCATTGCATGCGTGGTCTTTTCACAGACCACATATGTAACCACCATTGTCATTGAAATGTGTATTCTTTCATTAACCACATCTGGAGTCATTTCATGACTGTTCTTATCACAGACCACATATGGATCCACCAGTGTCATTGAAATGTGTGTTCTCTTTAGAGACCACACATGGATCCACCAGTGTCATTGCATGTGTTTTCTTTTTATGAATAATAACTAGAGTCATTGCATGTATGTTCTTTTCACAATCCACATATGGATCCACCAGTGTCATTGTATATGTGTTATTCTCATTAACCAAAGCTAGAGTCATTTCATGATTGTTCTTTTCACAAACCACAAATGGATCCTCCAGTGTCATTGAAATGTGTGTTCTCTTCAGAGACCACACATGGATCCACCAGGGTCATTGCATGTGTGTTATTTTTACTAACAACAATTAGAGTCATTGCATGTGTGTTCTTTTCACAATCCACCTATGGATCCACCAGTGTCATTGCATGTGTGTTCTTCTCATTAACAACAGCTAGAGTCGTTGCATGTGTCTTCTTTTCACAAACCACATATGGAACCACCACTTTCATTGAAATGTGTATTCTTTCATTAACCACACCTGGAGTCATTTCATGACTATTCTTTTGACAGACCACATATGGATCCACCAGTGTCATTGCATGTGTGTTCTCTTCACAGACCACATATGGATCCACTAGTGTCATTGCATGTGGTTCCCCTAGAGTTCATTGCATGTGTGTTCTTTTTGGAATCCACCTATGGATCCACCTATGTCATTGCATGCGTGTTCTTCTCATTAACCACAGCTAGAGTCATTGCATGTGTGTTCTTTTCACAGACCACATATGGATCCACCATTGTCACTGAAATGGATATTCTTTCATTAACCACATCTGGAGTCATTTCATGTCTATTTGTTTCAGAGACCACATATGGATCTACCAGTGTCATTGAAATGTGTGTTCTCTTCAGAGACCACACATGGATCCACCAGTGTCATTGCATGTGTGTTCTTTTTACTAACAACAACTAGAGTCATTGCATGTTTGTTATTTTCAGAATCCACATATGGATCCACCAGTGTCATTGCATGTGTGTTCTTCTCATTAACCATAGCTAGAGTCATTTCATGTGTGTTCTTTTCACAAACCACATATGGATCCACCATTGACATTGAAATGTGTATTCTTTCATTAACCAAACATGGAGTCATTTCTTGACTATCCTTTTAAAAGATAACATATGGTTCCACTAGTGTCATTGCATGTGTGTTCTCTTCACAGACCACACATGGATCCACCAGTGTCATTGCATGTGTGTTCTTTTTACTAACAACAAATAGAGTCATTTAATGACTATTCTTTTCACAGACCACATATGGTTCCACCAGTGTCATTGCATGTATGTTCTCTTCACAGACCACACATGGATCCACCAGTGTCATTGCATATGGTTCCTCCAGAGTTCATTGCATGTGTGTTCTTTTCACAATCCACCTATGGATCCACCAGAGTCATTGCATGTGTGTTCTTCTCATTAACCACAGCTACAGACATTGCATGTGTGTTCTTTTCATAGACCACATATGGAACCACCATTATCATTGAAATGTGTATTCTTTAATTAACTACATCAAGAGTCATTTCATGCTTATTCTTTTCACAGACCACATATGGATCCACCAGTGTCATTGAAATGTGCGTTCTCTTTAGAGACCACATATGGATCCACCAGTGTCATTGCATGTGTGTTTGTCATTGCATGTATGTTCTTTTTACTAACAACAACTAGAGTCATTGCATGTGTGTTTGTCATTGCATGTATGTTCTTTTTACTAAGAACAACTAGAGTCATTGCATGTGTGTTATTTTCACAATCCACATATGGATCCACCAGTGTCATTGCATGTGTGTTCTTCTCATTAACAAGAGCTAGAGTCATTGCATGTGTGTTCTTTTCACAAACCACATATGGATCCACCATTGTCATTGAAATGTGTATTCTTTCATTAACCACAGCTGGAGTCATTTCATGACTATTCTTTTCACATACCACATATGGATCTACTAGTGTCATTGCATGTGTGTTCTATTCACAGACCACACATGGATCCACCAGTGTCATTGCATGTGGTTCCACCAAAGCTCATTGCATGTGTGTTCTTTTAAAACTCGACCTATGGATCCACCATTATCATTTCATGTGTGTTCTTCTCATTAACCACAGCTAGAGTCATTGCATGTGTGTTCTTTTCACAGACCACATATGCAACCACCATTGTCATTGAAATGTGTATTCTTTCATTAACCACATCTCGAGTCATTTCATGACTGTTCCTTTCATAGACCACATATGGATCCACCAGTGTCATTGAAATGTGTGTTATCATCAGAGACCACACATGGATCCGCCAGTGTGATTGCATGTGTGTTCTTTTTACGAACAACAACTAGAGTCATTGCATGTGTCTTCTTTTCACAATCCACCTATGGATCCTCAAGTGTCGTTCCATGTGTGTTCTTCTCATTAACCATAGCTAGAGTCATTTCATGACTAGTCATTTCACAAACCACATATGGATCCACCAGTGTCATTGAAATGTGTGTTCTCTTTAGAGACCACACATGGATCCACCAGTGTCATTGCATGTGTGTTATTTTTAGTAACAACAACTAAAGTCATTGCATGTGTGTTCTTTTCACAATGCACCTATGGATCCACCAGTGTCATTGCATGTGTGTTCTTCTCATTAACCACATCTAGAGTCATTGCATGTGTGTTCTCTTCAGAGACCACACATGGATCCACCGGTGTCATTGTATGTGTGTTCTTTTTACTAACAACAACTAGAGTCATTGCATGACTATTCTTTTCACAGACCACATATGGATCCACCAGTGTCATTGCATGTGTGTTATCTTCATAGACCACACATGGATCCACCAGTGTCATTGCATGTGGTTCCACTAGAGTTCATTGCATGTGTGTTCTTTTCACAATCCACCTATGGATCCACCAGTGTCATTGCATGTGTGTTCTTCTCATTAACCACAACTAGAGTCATTACATGTGTGTTCTTTTCACAAACCACATATGGAACCACCATTGTCATTGAAATGTGTATTCTTTCATTAGCCACATCTGGAGTCATTTCATGACTGTTCTTATCACAGACTACATATGGATCCACCAGTGTCATTGAAATGTGTGTTCTCTTTAGAGACCACACATGGATCCACCAGTGTCATTGCATGCATGTTCTTTTCACAATCAAAATATGGATCCACCATTGTCATTGCATGTGTGTTCTTCTCATTAACCATAACTAGAGTCATTGCATGTGTATTATTTTCACAAACCACATATGGATCCACCATGGTCATTGAAATGTGTATTGTTTCATTAACCACACCTAGAGTCATTTCATGGCTATTCTTTTCACAGACCACATGTGGATCCAACAGTGTCATTGCATGTGTGTTCTCTTCACAGACCACACATGGATCCACCAGTGTCATTGCATGTGGTTCTTTTTACTAACAACAACTAGAGTCATTGCATGTTTGTTATTTTTCACAATCCACATATGGATCCACCAGTGTCATTGCCTGGGTGTTATTCTCATTAACCATAGCTAGAGTCATTGCATGTGTGTTCTTTTCACAAACCACATATGGATCCACAAGTGTCATTGAATGTGTATTATTTTCAACGACAGCCGTTGGCCACAAACAATCGGGACGAGCTAACCAACAACCGCTCCGGGCTTCTAGAAGACCCGATCCCCGATTGTTAGGGTGCCGTTGGATCAGGGTGCATGGACGATAAGGATGTCCTTCGTGAGGGCGATCCGTGAGAAGTCTATTCTACGAACTGATTGGCAGTGGAAACGATGCAGGGCCTACATCCTTGCCCTTATCCCCTTAACCTCGGGGCCGAAGCTCAAATCATGTTCCTTCATCGCCATGGAGAGGGATAGGCCCAAACTTAGCTTGCACGAGGCTCAGATGTTCGCCCACTATGACATACTCGCACCGCCGTTCGCGAGGCTTCTGGCCGGCTTCGAGCTCAGCTACGCTAGTGTTCCTGTCGCCCCGCTCTTGCACAATAACACGTTGGCGAGGCAGATCGAGGAGCGCTTCCGCCAGCTGCCAGAGCGGAAGAGCGCAATGGCACGGTACTCGCGCATGAGCGCATACTGGCGAAAGTTGTTCAAGAAGGAGCGGGGTGCGTTGATTGAGCTGTACAGAACCCACCGGCGGGAGATCCACCCGGATCTGCGCAACCCCGAAGGGAAGCAGCGCTTTTTGCTAGTGCCTGGGCGTACGACCTCCACCGTTATCGATGCAGCGCGTCGTGAAGAATCCATGAGGAGGAGGAACTCTGCCAGGAATGTCGGCATCGATTCCGACTCAGAGGAGGCTGGCAGCGACACGGACAACATCGTCGATGATGGAGACTACGGGAGCGTCATAGTCGATTAGGGTCACTTAAGCATAAATTAATTCTATGTACGGTATCTTAATGCCCTTTTTGGATCTGGGTCACTTGATCATAGCCGATTATCGTCATAATCTATATATGTTGGCCATGTTTTAGTTGTCTTTGTCTTTGAAACTAGTCGAAACTTGTCCGATCCTAAAAATAAAGTTCACGCATTCCTGGCATATCGGATGGGACAATACGCTAACTCTGCTCCCAGCACTTGATGTCATGGCCATAATTATGAGTGTGCTAGAGGAGAAGGGATCGAGTGTGTTGTAATAGGATACTACTCCTATCCAGATATAACTAACTTAGTTTTCTTAGATATTTAATAAATGTATCTATACCCAAAACATTTCTAGATACATGTTTTAGGTTTATCTGTCTTTCAAACTAAGTCGTCATATTCTGAACAAACAAAGTCATTGCATTCACATCTGATGGGACAATACGCTGGCTCTGCTACTTGATGGCACAGCCATAATTCTGGAGTTAGCCAGAGGAGATGCGAATCCAAGGGAGATGAGAACTAGTAACTGCGTCCATACGTAGGTAAAAAATTAATGTAATAATATTTAATTTTTTTTAATCTAGTCCACATGACCCCATCACAGACACGTTACACGCGCCAGATATAAATAAAGATGGCACGACTAGTTTAGTTTCAGTGATATAATTCAACATATGACATTACTGTGTCCGCATCTTTCTGCTCCTCTTATTAGTCTGCTAGCCCATGCTGCATTAAGCATCAGTTGATGAGGATAAAAAAATGATAAAATGGCAAATAAAACAATTTTTAAGCTTACCTTTGATCTAGAGAATCGTACAAAGATGAAATTGGCAGGGATTTATTATTTCTCCTGCAGTTAGCCGAAAGATCGTCAAGAACAACCTCAATCACCCCTGCAACTTCTTCATATTCTAATACACCTCCATTATTTTCCCTTTCCTCCCTGTTCCGCTTACCCTTTTGTTTATTTTCACACCCTTTTCTCGCTGACCTCCAGTTCTTCATAAATTGGCTGCCTTCATACGTTTTCCTCCGAGTGCTCATCACTGTTTTCCTCCACCTACTGCACTTCCTCAAGTTCTTTGTCTTCGCACTGCTCTTCCTCCAGTTCTGGCTGAAAAGCCTCATTTTCTGCCACCAGGGTGTGAACAGGGACAATATCATGTGTAACTAGATTTTTGCACAACCTCTTGATATGGCCGAATCCGCCACAACGTTTGCATTTCCTTTTCCTAGCTCCCATCCTTGAACCTTTATCGGTGGAGCCTTCGATCCTTAGCTTTCTAGGCATCCTAGGTGGCCTCCTAAGAACTAGTGGTTAAAATTTGAACCCTAGATCGACAATCTCCCAATCATTTTCATCGGCCATAGATGGTACGTTTTCTGCATCAGTTGCAGCATACTTGTCCACAGAGAAATAGTTGTCGACATAGTTCTCTATTACATCTCCGCTACCTCTAAGCTTTAAGATGAAGTAAATTGCATGGTTACATGGCAGACCAGTAATCTGCCACTGCCTGCATGAACAAGTCTTGTTTCCAATGTCTACAGTGTACCTCCGTTCACTTCCATGCTTGTATTCTGCATAAACCTCAGCCAATGTTCTGGAACTTCTGACCATCCTCATCTTTATCGTGCTCATTGCCCTGGTTCTTGCATTTAGTAACATAACTACCTTTGGAACTATTTTATGGCCTAAAAAATTTCTTACACAAATTCTTTGCCTTAAATCTATCTTCACCATTATGCACTATCTTATTGCATCCAACAAAATAACAATTCCAAGTGTCTTCATGCCCGAAATCTTATCATTGAAACTCTCTGCCAAATTATTGCAAACAAAATCCACCTTGCTTAACTCACCAAACTTGCTTCTGGCCCATACCTTGGTGTGATGTTCTTCAAGGTATTTTTTCACCTTTGGCACTACATACATGTTCTGCAAGTAAGCAGCATGCGTGCTTGGGGTGTATGTGTATGCTGATCGCCACAAGTCCTCTTCAAAGATATTTCCTTTGAACTTCTTAGTGAAGTTAGTAGCAAGGTGCCTCATGCATTCCCTATGCTCAACCTTAGGAAACACAGCATCAACAACATTCTCAAGACCCTCGCATGCACCGGTGTGTATCACCAAGCCTTCAGGGTGACCAATTACTGCCAGTAGTCTCTGCATGAACCATGTCCAGCTTTCATTTGATTCACCCTTCAGAACAACATAAGATACGGGTAGAAGACAATTATGCGCGTCCAAAGCACAAGCAGAAGCAACATGTCCCATGAACTTCCCTGTTAAAGAAGTTACACCTATTTCCATGTATGGCCTGTAGCCATCTAGGAACCCCTTCCAGCATGCCTTCAGGCCGACAAAACATCTCTTGAAGCATATCTTATCTGCCTGCTTATACCTGACCCCCCTCGAGACCTTTTCTCTTCCTTTCACAACCTCGTAATCGATGTCAACAACACTACCGTGTGATATTTTCTCTGCCTGAGCTTTGAAACTATACAACATATGAAAACTTTCATTCCACTTGCCTTCAATGAAGTCTAGAGCCATCTCCTTCCCATCGAAGACTCTGTGGTAAGGAATCAGAACGTTAAACTTTTTGCTAATCTTTGCTCTGAGTTCAGCAGATCCATTGTTATGATCCTGCCTCACCCAGTCAAGTACAGTAGCAGCAATCCACCTGGTAGTCGCCGGTCTAATTTTATCACTTAAAGAAGTATTAGGGCAATTGTGTTTCTTCGTGTTTACTTTGATCTGCATTCGATAAGAATCCAAATAATTCAGAGCTAGTTATTAGTAGAATAAATATGAGAAAGACTGAAACTAAATGTAGCTATTGCAACCTGAAATGGGTGTCCACCCCGCATTGGAGATGCATGTAATCTCCATTTACACACATTACTTTCCCTATAGTGCACCCTAAATCTCTTTTGGTCGCTCTTTTCAATGATAAATTCGAACCCAACTCTGATTGCATAGGTTGCAACTACATATCTGTAGTCCTCCACATTCTCAAAGATAGCCCCTCATCAATTGTAGGATTGTCCCTGTCAAAGTTTTTCACTGTCCTGTCCTCGTATTCATCGTCGTATCTACATCCCATTTCCACATCTTCACATTCCTCTTCCTTAGCAGTCCCATAGTTAGGCTCAAAGTTTGAATCAACCAAATATTCCCTACTCTCCATCCTATCAGGGTTAGCAGCCATGTCTGGATATGCTTTATCATCATCATCCGCACCGCCACACATTTCAGTGTCTTCATGATCGCTTGACAAAGCATCATGCTCAAGGACAAGCTGTACAGACGTCCTGCGGTTACCAACACATATCCTTGCCATCACCACAGGACTAGAAACGCTCGTTGGGGTATGCAGGAAAGGAATCACAGTTCTTACCATTCAATGTGGACGCACAACACCTTCTCCGGGCTCCATACCTCCAAAGCTCCGCACCCTGCTTCCTCTTCCCCTATTTCGTTCTCCTCTGTGCTCTACAGACTTGAAGGAGATTCCGTGCTCTCCAGCCACGCAGGACCGATCTCCGTGTTCTCAAGCCTCGCGGGATCCATCTCCGAGCGGGATCCGGATCACCAGCATCGTTGGTTGACTAACCCAACGGCCGACACTCGGTTTTCGTTTCCAGTCGCGGCTGGGCGGTGGACGGCGGCAAAGAGACACGGTAGGGAGGGGAGGGGAGGGGACGTGAGGGGATGGCATGGAGGGGAGGGCGGGAGGACGATGGCCCAAGGGGACAACGAGAGTGGTGCATGACTGAGTAGAGTGGTGGCGGCAAGAGCAGAGGAGCGGAGCTGGTTGCGACAAAACATGGAAAATTGCACAAGAATGTGTTGGTGGGTGGCACCAGCCCCTGAACCTAGGACACACACCGTCGAAGGTGGAGGAGGCGGGCCCAGCATTCAGAAAACATGCCACCTGTTAGCGCGCTATGCACGGTAGCACTTCACGGAATTTTATAGCCGGTCCCACATGTCAGTCTATTTGATCAAAACTTGCATGCAGTGCATGGCTAGTTCAAGTGCTAGTTCCGAAAAAGCCCATTGATCCAAACTTGAAGTGGCAGTTCTGCTTCTTCTCCCTCGTCTCCTCGTCTCCTTGCAGTGGCAGTTGCGCTTTGTCTCCCTCGTTTGTTCCTCTTATTCTTCTCCTCACAGTGGTAGTTCTTCTTTCTTCCTCAATCAAAACATTCCTGCACGTAAGCCATGGCCAGTAGCCGGATGAAGAGGAACTGGTCCGATCTCCCAGCCGACCCACTTCGCAAGATCGCTTACTACTTGCTGGAGAAAGAGGAGTACATCGACACCTATGCTGCTTGTCGGGAAGTCTGCACCGATTGGAGCCGCACTTTAAAGGTGTCCGAATTCCATCTCAACAACTGGATCATGATAGATCACACACTTCTAGACGTTGGCGACTTCACCTTCCTCAACCTTGCCACTGGTTGTTGCCTCAGGACGAATCTAATGGACGTCCATCACAGGTTCACATTCACATCCGATATATATAACATTCATTTATTTGTATTTTCCATTGTAAACATCTTAGTTCTAACTGATGCCCTCTTCTTCCAAAATATTCTACTTCGTCGGTGTTTCTCGTGGCGTCATCGTGCTTGCTCAGAGGGTGGAGCCGTACCAGATTCTGCTTCTGAACCCAATCACTCATAAGTCTAACACTGAGTTTCAAGCACACATACCATCTGATCTTCTGCAATCTGTCATCGTGACGAAGTCCTCGACGATGGTGTTCGTTTGCACTGATTATCCAGATCATATTGCATGGGCCGATAAGAACAACCCAATGGGTCAAATAAATGAATTAGTTGGAGAAGGATTGTATTCGCCACCTCCTGATACGCTTCTGGTATGCATGACGACATTCCAAGTAGAAGTATATGCATTACTTGAGAATGGAGACATCATGTCGACCAACATCCAGTTAGAGCAGCGCGTGAGCACTGTCACGATGGCCAAAATAATTTCAGCCCCAGTCTTTAAACAGGTACGTGGAGGCTATAGATTTTACCTAGTTCAGTCAGATGGTGATCTATTTCTTGTGTTGAACGGGGATTTCACCAAAGGGCAACCGGTGCTGTATCGGGTGGACACGGAGAACCGCTCTCTCAAGGCCGTCAGTAACATTGGAAGTCATGCCCTCTTTGTTGATTATCATTGGTCTATCTCTATTGACACCAGGTTAGACCCCACAGTCAAACCCGGTTGCATATACTACAGTAATTATATTAGACTGTACGATCATGAGGTTCAAGCCTGGGAAGAGGAACCAACAATGACGTATGGCTTAAGTCTAGAATATACACCGAGGCCTTACCCTCTGGACAAGATACTGGCAGCACATTGCAGACGAAGAGAGTTCTCTGAACATGTGTTGAAGCACGCGGGAGCTACCGACGACGAAAAATATAGGGGAGAATGAATCCTATATTAATCCAAGGTTATTTGCTAGCATTTTCAGGTCTATTTTTCAAAGTAGAAATTTGTACTGTATTTATATTATTTCGATCAGCAGTATGCGTATTACCTTTCAGATAAAATTGTAATATATTTAATTTTAGTACTTTCAGAATTCAAAGTATTTACTTTTAGTAGTTTCTTTCAGAATTCTCTATGTTCGAGAGCCGGAGGCGGCGGCGGGCATCAGCTCAGCGTGGGCATCCCCTGTTTCTGATGCCCTTTAAAAAAAATAAAACATGCCACGTCGTCATCCCCTATTTCTGATGGTGTTGCTACAATCGACGGTACATGGTGGCATAGAAATAATATCGTATAAACATAAGGATACAGTCGTCAGCATTTCTAAAATGAAACCCGGTCTCCTACCTGTCCTGGTACATTGCATGATGAGGGGGATAGGGACGACCAATCCTTTTAATACGTTCACACTCTTATGTTGAGAAGGGAAATAAAGATTGAGCGGTTAATGCAACGAGTGTCGAATTATTACCCTCTAAGGAAATGGGAGATGGTTATTTTCACGCGTGTCCGTAGTCCAAACCTACTGTCAGTCTTTCACTCCCCTCTCCTACAAACCACAGTTCACCTTGCGCAGCTCCTCCGCACCGCATCACCTAGGGAAACATGGCCCTGCCTAAGCAGCCGCCGAAACTAGGGTATTTAGCCCCTCTAAGGCAGGCCATGAAGCTCTACTTCAAGGCCGGTCTCCCATTGCCCTGCTAGGCGGATGATTTCGCTGAATTTGATGAATCGGCCACGACGGTGGTGCCAGCATCTCTGCCGCCGGATGCGGCAAGCAGGGCCAAGAGAGCGATGTGGACAAATCGCGCGGTGGCATTGCGGCATACTCTAGGCAGTGGGAACAAGGTACGTCAAATCGTTCACGAGAGCATGGCGCCGAGGGTACACACCCTCGAATAGCACAGCACCAAGGTCTAGGAACTCTCACGTCCAAGCTTCAGCGCGGGCTACCTTACCACAGTGGGGGAGGCTAGGAACACGCTGTCTGCGGCAAACACGCTCCATCCAATGCACCGTCGGAGGCCATACCGTGGTGGCGACCAAGCGTCTACACTCAGCATGCTAGATTGTTCAACAGCCGGAGCCGGCGGCGGGCATCAGCTCAGCGCCAGAATTCAGGTCCAGTTCACACGGACCTATGATCCCAAGAAGAAAGAAGATGCCGAATTTTAGTTTCGAAGAAATCGTTGCGGCGGTGCGGATGGTCCAACTGAACCGGTACTGGCGCATGCAAATTGGTCGTGCATGAACGATGCAGATTTCTTGTAGTTTGGCAGGAAGGCAATAGATCAGTTTGGGTCAAATGATCAAAGAAATTATGTCCTCTCAAGGAAATTCGCCAGCCAACTTTTCTGGTGGAGATCTGTAGTTTCTTCAGTGTAGAATAGTTAAGTTCAGACTAAAGAATGGTTTTTGTAGATGAAATGCTGACGAATTGTTCTATAAACTAGTAGGAAGTTTAGCCCACTTTTGTGCAGGTATAAGACCCTTTTGTATGGAAGTACTACTGTTGTAAGCAAATACTATCAAGTATCTATTTCCTTTAATTACTAGTTGTGGTTAAATCTAATTAACTGACATTTTTTTATCCCAGACAACAGATTTTGCGTCTGTTGTCTGTGTTGTAAACCATTTTTTCCTTTGTCTTGTGTTGTCTGCAAAATGGTCCTGTAGTTCAACGTGTTACAAATATAGCTACCTTGTACTTGAATAGGAGATGGACTACATTTTCCTAACATCCACATAATTGACATTGCTCATTGCCAAACCACCCTCTTTTCATGAGGTTGTCCTTGGTTATTCATAGAAATTATAAAGCATGGTGTTCAACTACATCGATTCAAACTATTACACACACACACTACATCAAATTCATTACCCACACATACTACATCGGTTGAAACTATTACACACACATACTACTTCAAATGCATTATCCACACGTACTACATCGATTCAAAGTAATACACATTTTTAGTCGATGCTAACTTCCTACTATGCTCTCCATACTACAAATTCATTAGCCACACATAGAACGACAATTAACTAGAGCTCTGTCTTCACTCGAGGGAAATCAGAACCACCAGCTTGTCCAAGCCCAGTTCCCCCACCAAAACTGTGTGCGCTGTCGCGAAACGGTGGTGGTCATGTGCCATCAATCCTTGTAGGCCAACACTACAGGAGACGAGGAAGCTTTCTGGTAGCCTCTTTGGGGCCCTGAATGCCATGTACCGATTCTGGAACCTCCTCTAGGTGGATGATGACCGGGTGCTTCCAGAAAAGCTGTCGCCCTGCCCTGCTTCGAATCTGCACCTCATACATCTTAGGAACAATGTCAGGATCTTTCATCCACGCCTTTACCTCGATGACCCATCTGTCGCTCGGTGGCATGATTTCCACCAGCTCGCCGCCAAGGCTACTGACAACCTGCTTGAGGGCCTCCGTCTCCCAAGCATCCAATGGGAGGCCGTCAAAGCCAAGTTTGGAGAAGAAACGAAGCTGCCCCAAGCGATCGTCCCACCCACAGGCGCGATGCCAACGCATGAAGCTCATTTTCTCCTCGCAGCACTCGGAAGAACAGGAAGAATGCAAGAGCGCTCGGTGTTTGAGTTGTGCTAGAACCGGATGAAAAAATCGAATGGCGGCGCGCGTACCTCAATCTTGACCTCATTTCGTCTGATCCCAAAACGAGGCCCGAAAGCTGGCAGCAACTCTGCCGGTGACACGGCGAGATGGACGCCCAACACGGTGGCCATGAGAGCGTGGTCGTCGAACTGCTATGCCAGGGCTACCATGCCTGGGGTGCATGGCATTATTCAACTTCGTGAGGCCGGTCACCGGCCAGGATCGCTCGATGGGACACGTTGCGCCGTGCGAGAAGGACTAGCCAGAGGAGAGATATTAGTCCGGGGACGCGAAGCTCGGATATGGTGGACGATGCGACAGTGACGGCTATGAGCTTCGATTAGAGGCATGGGAGGATGACCGGACATGGCAGGAACGCAAATTAGAGCAAGTGCGAGCTTCGATCTGAGACGAGCAGCCGGAGCTGAGCAAATGTTATGGGGAGGGGAGCAGGGGAGAAGACCAAAGCAGAGCAAAGAAATAGATCTGGTCCACTCAGGGATCTCATCCACGCAGGGGTAAGCTAGTCCACGACCGCAAAAGATAACGGGGAATACTGACAGGGCGGGCCAAGAAGACTTGACCTAACGACGGTATTTGAGTTCAACCTTTTTTGTCTGGTTCAAACGACCGCTTGGCCTTTAGATTTGTATCCACCCCCATTTGGCCCTTCTGGACAATTGACGATTCTACTATGGCCCCTCCGCGCGATTGATGACAACTCGGGTTCTGGGATGCAGTCGCCCGGGAAGTTTGGTACCGCAAACAAACAATCCCGTTGTTTCGGCCCATGACCACGAGGTTGCCATTTCGACTCCGCCGGTAGCCCTCTTTCTTTTCATGTTGTTTTCTCAGCAGGCTGACCTGTCACACACCCACACTGAAAGCTCAGCCCCAAGAGCCCAGTCCCCTTCTTGTGTCCCACGGGTTAACGACAGTGGCTAGTTAGAACACTCTAACAAAAGGCCAAACATGTTGCTGAATTCAAAATTTAAACTATTGGTTTTTACGAGTCAAACTAATATGAAGCTTTGACCATGTTTCATTTGAAATCTGTAATGAATTTGTAAATAGTACAAAAACAAAAGTTGTTTAGTTTTTCAAATGTCTACCACATTATGCCCTCTAATATTTTTGAAACATACTGAAAAATAATCAATATCTTTTAAATTTCAACATTATTTAAATACCAATAAATGCCCTTTCCTAATAATCTATAACTTTAATTCCGTAAATCCAAATTCAACAAATAATATGTCTAAATCGATCAGCAGGACGAGCCTGTTCTAATTTTGCATTACATGATATGAATTGAAGCATGCATCATATAAATATTAAATATTCCAAATTGTTTGTGGGAGGAAAATATGAATAAACAACTAATAAAATGCTTTATTCTTGTACGCCACACCTCACCCATGCCATGCTATCTTATACCTTTATTTATTATAGCCTTTCTGTGTTTGGTTTTATCCGGATAGACACTGAGCAAGGGGAATATCAGGAGCCTCAGGAGTATTACCCGTATCCTTCCTATTCTGCAACTGAACTGCCAGGAAAGCAATTCCCCATGCTTGCATACATATAGTACATATGCTTCTATCTTATTCTTGCATATTTGAGTCGCGATTGCATTAAATCACACGTATTGCATAGCCTTTGCTTTTAAACCGCACTAAAACTTGTACTGAAGTGACCCGACCCGATAGGGGTCCAAGTCTCTTTGCTCATTAGTGCTAGTCCCTGGATCGACTCGCTAGCACACATAGTTCATGATGTAATATCACAAAACATAGGTCATGTTTCTATTACATCACATGATCCAGAACTTTACATAGTCACATACAAGTTGCATAGCAGAAGGGCTAGCTCCTCATAAACAAAGATCAACATCGGAAGACTAATAACTATAAAGAGCTCCATTAAGAGCCACAGGCGAACACATGCTCAATATAGACTCGTAACCCTAACTTCGCACCTCACTCATCTTCAGGCAACCTGTGACATGAAAGGTTGCAGCTAATGGCTCTAAAATATAGCCATCTACGTCCACATTTAAAATGGATATTATTCATAATTTTGATGAAATATCTCTCTAAACCCTAGCACTAATGCTAATATTTAGAGGGGTATGCAATCCTTTCTTTTATATTTTTCCTGCGCAGATAATGTCGTTTAAAGGAGGGAATCACTACATTAAAGTCAAAGATATGAGATTTCCAACAACTAGAAAAAACCAGGAGCCGTAAGACGGAGGCAGACGCTTTAACGACCAACTATACGACCGGAGAAAAAATTCCGGCCGTATAGTTCCGGTCGTATAGTTCGTGCCGCCACCGTTAGGTCAAACAGGACAACTTTCGTGAAGGGACCCCTATATAAAGAAGCCTCGGGCGACGAGAAAACAAGCCAGACCCTCACCAAAAGTCTCTGCCGTAGATCTCCAGCCACCTCCAGATCTCAAAAACCTTCTCCATCTCCATAGCCATATTCCACCACTTGTAATAGTAGATCTCTTCTTTGATTGGCGGCATTGTAAGACTATTGCTATCAATCTTATGATTTTCAATACAATGTTTGTGATTGTTGATCTCATCTCTATGTGTGAGTAATTATCCTTGGGCTAAATACTTCGTCCTAGCCATGTATAAATTGTGCATGTTATTTATCATAGATGGGATCGTGTATAAGTTTGTATGACATGATGATTATTGAATCTTCTCTTGCCTCAATCGAAGAACTTTTTAGGTACCCAAGACCCCGAGGGTTGATCCAGGTATAGGGAGTATGAGCAATGACTGATCTGCAGGTTGGGAATCCTAGTGACAGAAGAGGTAGTACGGTTGTATGTGAGGGATTTACTTGGAGTTAACGGTGACATCACTATGCATATCATTAGTTCTCTTTCTTCTATGGATGAGACTAGTAGGTTATTGTTATAAGCGGTTGCGGAGGCAATAGCAATTATGGATACACTACCCACATATAATTTATCTTTCTCTAACAAGTACATGCATACTTTATTTCTATCTTTTATTCCCATCAGATGTTTTGCACAGCTACGGGTGAAACCAAACGCCCTAGGCCCTCTCTCTCCATCATCGACAACAACAAAAAGACGCAAGCTATTGGTCCGGTAAAAACACAAAAGGATTTCTAAACTCTCGAAGGTCCGTTAAAGTAACTTCACTATGCATTCGCTTCCTGAGGATTCGATAACCTAGGTCTACTAGGGAAAAAGAAGCTACACTACATCTGTAATCCGGATCGAAGGTATCAGCGGCCACGAATGGTCAATACTTTGAATGTATTGGCAAGTACACCTATTTGGTGGAATATAAATCTCAACCTACAAGTACATGCATATTTGGCTAGGTGGAGTTTTGGCTGAATTTGCATAAAGCAATGGTTTTATCATATCATTTTGAAATACCAATCTTTCTTTTAAAACAAAAGGGTACCATTGATTGATATCAATGAACCAAAAGCTTTTACTTTTAAAATGGTAACAATAGTTGATAGTAGTGAACCGGGGTGCCATTGGTTAATAGCAATGAACCCAAAACTTTTGTTTTCAAAACGGTACCACTGGTTGACAGTAGGGAACTGGGGTACCATTGGTTGATATCAATGAACCCAAAACTTTTGTTTTCCTAGCAAAAGTTTAATTAAAGAAATTGGAATGATGAGATTTCTTGAACTGCTTCAAGTCCAGTCGCTCAAAGTTGTCCATAACCAGGGAAATGGCTAAGTACTTAGATTTGACACTCTCGAGAGGTTTGTACACTTTACCCACAAGACCCAGTCAACCCCCACACACAAACCACCCAGTTGTGGCACGGCTGGGAGAAGACTAAGACGCAACCTTTCAGAAGTAATCCCGGATCCACCAGATAGCCCATACCAACCTACAAACACTACCTTTCTGATCACATCAGGACATGTTCAAACAACTTAATAGTCAAGATAGAGCCATGTGACATGTGGATGTACGTAGAAGCTCATAGACAAGAACACCGCCAAATCTCATTAATCCTGGGTGCTTTCCACGGGTGCAAACAAGTCAGGGGCAAGCCGTTGATAGAGCTCCATAGAATGTCCTCCGTTGATAGGGAGGTGCGACCGTTGATAGGGTCTCATGTGAATGACACCTGAACTTGGCACTCAACCAAAAATATCAATCCCATTCATCCAGGTGGTTCATTAAGTTATGTTGTTTTCATTAAACTAAAAGAATTTTCCTCTCAACAACACATAATTTGTTATGAATCCACCCACGAGATCTATAGCAGGGTTGAGCTCTATACAACACCTACGTTGTTTTCTACTCAACAGATAGGAATACATGTGGCTATCATATCTGGGTTGCATACTTTATGTAGTCGTACACACACAATCTTTGGAAAACAACTAAGTGCATAGTAAAAATAGTAGTACATTTATGTAGCAAACTTGCCTCCTGTTGAATATGTCAGAATCACTCTCTCCACAAGACAACGGTTACTCTCCGATCAATCTACCCGTTTTACAAACATTGCAACGAATAAACAAACCCAGCAGACACATCAACCAAGGCAATACAAAGCAAGGCAAGCAAGGCATGCTAAAGGGTTTTGCTTAGGTTGCAAAAGTTTTGTTAATCCAATACTTGATTCACAAAAGAATTTACTACTACTAGATTTCAAATATTTACTCTCGTATGGTTGCATTTGACCATATAGTGTTCATAGTAGCATTAGGTAAAAGCACCTACTATGTTGTAAATATGTTTGGAAAATAGTTTCATTTAGTCCTATTGGAGACTTAAAATAATTCTGAACATTTTTCAAAAAGGTTTCGTTTAAAAACCATTTCCTAAATTTAATAATGTCAAAATAGCATTTCAAAGGGCAAGACTTTATATATTAACAACATTGTTGTAAACCTACAAAATAATTTTACTCTGTGATCCTAATGGATAGGGGATTAAAACATGAGCATTTTACCAAAAGATTCATTCAAAAATACTTTATAGAATCAAGGTTATGCCTAAAATCGCTAAATGGCTTTTCTATAACATTTTTCAGTTTAAAATGTTCAAATTTGAAAACTAACAGCGAGATACTATAGTACTATTCACAAGGATTCCAGAAAGGTATTATTTGCAATTTTCGGATATACAGACTATTTACTATAATTTAATTACCCTATAATAGAGATTAAATATTTAAACTAATTTTTGTTCGGCAAAGTTTAAATTTTAACTCACTATAATATTCTACACATTTCTATGAATCAAAGGATATATCATATGCATTTTTCTGATATACAGAACATTTTCTAGGAATTTTGGAAGATTAAAACATTTTCTGCCTATTTCGAAATAAAACAGAAAGCAGAGAGGTTAAGGCTGCACACGTGGCGACACACGATTGGTTCACTGACATGACGCGGCATCCACGTGTCGCTGATGCTGCATGCTGACCGAGCCAGCCATGCGGTTGCATCCTATTGGACAGTACCCCTTCGCGGTCAGGTTCTAATCATGGCCGTCCATTTGGGATCCGACCGACAAGAACAAAATGATGAGAAGGGGAAAGCTCACCTGGCGGCGAAGCTCGCCGGTGTTGAGGAAGACGGCGGCGGGCAGCTCAGTCGATGCCTGCGGCGGCGCTGTAGTGGTCCTCGGTGCACGCAGAGGAGACGACAGGGCGAAGTCGAGGACGGAAAAGACGATGGTGAGGTCAGCGTTGGTCTTTGCTTCCTCGAGCAGCAGAGGGCGGCGGCTAGAGTGGCGCTAGCCGTGGCGACCTTCGGAAAATGGCGGAGTCGGCGCTATGCTGTGAAAGAGAGAGAGGAGGGGTGAGGGATGATCTAGAGCGAGGGAGAGCCGAAGGTTCGAAAGAGGGTGGCGCGAGCTCACTAGGGCGTCGGCGTCAGCTCGAAAACGGCGGAGATCCGGTGAGCAATTGCAGCAGTCTAGGGGTGAGAGGGCGCACATGGAAAAGGGTAAAAGAGAGAGGGAGGCAGAATTTTAAAGGGGCGACACCAGAGGAGTCGGGGATGACACCAGAGGAGGCAGGATTTTAAAGGGGACGCTGCGACGAGGTCGTGGCAAGGTCATGCGTGTCGGGAGGTTGGGGGTGATGCAGGTGGAGTCCGCTCGTCAGTTAGAGGAGGGAGGTGGGCAATATGGCCAAGGTGGGCCACTAGGGCTGCTGCGTGCCGCGCGCGCGATAGATAGCTCGGCTGCGAGGGAGAGTAGGGTGGGCTGGGTTGGCCCAGTTGGACTGGCGGACCCCTTTTTTCTCTAATTTGTTTTATTCCATTTGTTTTCTGTTTTTTATTTCTTTTAACCTGAAAAGCTAGTTCAAAAACCCATCAAACCTTCTAGAAAAATTCTTAAAACAGAAATTGAATATATTTCATTTATTTGTACACCTTTCCAAACAAAAACAAAATAAAAGAAAATAATATTTTAAAATTAGATATTAAAATCTATAGGGGTGTTTCCCCATAGGGTTTCTATTTTGAAAAGAGGTCAATGAAAATAAAAACAGGTGAATCTTTATGAAAACCTAAAATAGATGTTTTGGACTTTGAGGAAACCAATTCAAAACAATATTATTAAATTTTATAACTATGATTTTATATTTGGTTCAAAACAAAACGTTTAACAAAAATAGGGAAACCATATTTAAATTAGAAAGGCTTTATAAATATTTTCATAAACCAAATATTTTCATTAGGGTTTGTTTTATTCAATAAGGATTTTGTAGAAGAAATTATTTGGAAAGGGTTTTCAGGTTTTTAACAAAACCATTTTAAAATCTTTTGTTTTCTGTAAAACAAAATATCTTTAATGAGTTTTGAAATCTTTTGTTTTGAAATAAAATATCAGGGGGTTTTATGCGAATGTTTTATGCGAATGTTTATAATCAGTCCTGTTACATGTTTGCTTGCTTCCACTTTTATTTAAGATTGCAATTATCACTTCTAATCATCCATATTACTTGTATTTCACTATCTCTTCGTCGAACTAGTGCACCTATACACCTGACAAGTGTATTAGGTGTGTTGGGGATACAAGAGACTTCTTGTATCTTGATTGCAAGGTTGGTTGAGAGGGATACCTTTGACCACATCCTCCCGGAGCTCGATAAACCTTGGGTGATCCACTGAAGGGAAACTTGCTGCTGTTCTACAAACCTCCGCACTTGGAGGCCCAACACTATCTACAAGAATAAAAGTGTGCATAGACATCAAGCTATTTTCTGGTGTCGTTGCCGAGGAGGTAAGGTAAAAGGTACTCACAGCCTCTGGCTACTAAGCTATCTTCTAGTACTGTTGCTGGTGTGTGAGTGCTCGAAGTTATTTTCATTAGATTCTACAATTATATCTTTTTGTTTCTTGTTTTATTTTCACTAGTTGGGCTTAACGGAAAACAACAAAAAATTTAGAGAGATTTATAGTATTTATCTTGAGTTAGGACATGAAGTGTTTAAAAAGAAAATTAAAAAACCTATGGAACTTTATTTGCATGCTAATAGCAATGTTATTAGTATGAATTCTTTGAACACCATTATTGCTAATGCTGTGGAAAAGTCTAAGCGTGGGGAAGCTGGTTTTGATGAGCATGATATTTTTACTCCCCCAAGCACAAAGGAGAAAATTTACTTTCATGATAATATACCTCCAATATATGATGATTACAATGATGAATATGATATTTCTAGTCCACCTACTATTGAGGAGAAAATTAATTATGATTACAATATGCCTCCTATATTTGATGATTATGATGATGAGAATAATAATGATAGCTATTTTGTTGAATTTGCTCCCACTATGATTAATAAGAATGACTATGCTTATAGGGAGAGTAATAATTATTTTATGCACGCGGCTCATGATAAGAGTGTTTTATGTGATATTTATATTGTTAATTTTATTCATGATGCTACTGAAAGTTATTACGAGAGAGGGAAACATGGTTTTATGTATCTCAACAATATTAAGTTTCCCCTCTTTATGTTGGAAATTTTGAAGTTGCACTTGTTTTGCTTTCCTATGCCTGTTGCATTGTGCTTTCATGACTTTTTTTTACAAGATTATTTTTCATAGGAAGTGGTTTAGACTTAAATTTGTTCCATATTTTCTTATTGATGCTCTCTTTTACTTCAATTCATATTTATTATGTGAGCATCATCGAAATTATCATGCCTATCTTAATGGCTATAAAGAAAGAGCTTTTTGGAGACAACCCATTATATTTTTACTTTCAATTTATTTTTGTTTTGTTGAGTCTTGGAAGTTATTGCCTTTGTAATAACCTCTCAATATCATTTTTGTTTGGTTTTTGTGCCAAGAATAACCTCTAATGAGAGAGATGACTTGGGAAAGTTGCTGTCCCGAAACAGATTTTTATGCTTCACTGTAAAAATTCGTGAAAAATCTCTGTACATAGGATTGAGCTGTAATTTTTTTTGCTTCTACCCCAGTTTTTGATCCAACTTTCGTTAGTTTATCACTTTTTGATTTGAGCAACAGAAGATCTTTGGAAAAATCGGTTTGTACCTGCTGTTTTGACAGATTTCTACCATTATTTGCATTTGCCTCTTGATCTCTTTCTCTTTGAGTTCTCTTTGAGCACTTGAACTTTTAAAAGGAATTGCTATAGTAGCTTGTGTTTTAATGGAAGTTTTACTTGTGTTAAAACTGAACCTAAAGACTTATTATCTTGAATGCACTAATGTTGCTAATGAAGACTGTGTGAAGTTTTGTATGAAGGAAATTTTCAAGTGTAGGGAAGAATAATGTGATGAGATGAAGTATGGAAAAAAGCTCAAGCTTGGGGATGCCACCCATGTGACCCCAAGAAATATTCAAGAAGTACAACTGTCAAAGCTTGGGGATGCCCAAGGCATCCCCTTCTTCGTCAATAAAAATCTCAGGTTTTCTTCCAAACACTTCATTTTTATTGTTTCATGCACAAATTGTGTTGTTCTTGGAGCATCTTCGTCTTTGTTTTTAGTTTTATTTTTCTTTATTTGCTGCAATAAGTTGTTTGGATCCCAACACACTTATTTTGTAGAGAGGAACACCCCGTTATTCATTGCTTAGAACACTCTAGTTTTCACTCTTATTGTTCTGTGAGTGTTCTCCTTTGCTAGCACTGCGTTTAGCTTTAATTTTCGATTGGTGTTGGAAAAGAGTAGGAAGTTTCATGCTTATAAGTGGTACAAAAGGAGTCTTGTTTTGACTGTAAATTAGACTTTATCATGTTATCCTAGATGTTGCTTTGACCATATGCTTAGTGATTATTATTGTAGCATGACTTGTTTCAAACAATTGAGATTGCTTAATGTGCCTTGAAAGAATCATGCATTGTTTTAGCATATTAAAGCATAATATTGTGGTATGCTCCTTTGATGCTTTATTTGGGTTGACTTGGCGCATGCTCACACCATGTTAAGACTATACCAAGTCACGATAGCCTCTATGATCATTTAGTTTTCAACTTGTAATATCACTTTATGCTTTAATTAATTATGTTTTGTCACTTTGCATGATTATGGCCATTATTGCTCTCTTAGTTGGTCGCTCCCAATCTTTTGCTAGCCTCCACATGTACCAAGTATGAGTTCCACTCATGCATCCAACTCCAAATAAAACCAAGTTATTCCAAAGAGTCCACAATACCTACCTATTAGCATTATTGCTATTTCAAGTATATTCATGTTTTTATTTACCTTCCGAATTAAATTTGTTATATGAAAATTAGTGATTATAGCTCTCATGAACTTGATGGCACACTTTACTTTCTTGCACTTAATAAACTTGAACCATTGTGCCCATCTATGTTGCGTATATGCTTGCATTTTGTAAGTTGTGAATTAGCAGAACCATGTTACCTTGGGGAACGCTTTCAACATTGCACTTTATTTAGTTGATATCATGTTATTTTGCTTATGGATCCCGACGGTGTGAAATAAAAGGGGAGCTTGTAAGCTCATGGAGTTCGTATATGTGTTAGAGAAACACCTGGGCAGCTAGCCTAAGCCATGCCTAATCATGGTGGAAACTTGCAGCATAACCATAGTGAGCAATCTGTGAAGCATCCTCATCAAAAAAATAAAAAAAGAGGGAAAACCCTATGCAAATAGCAAATAAAAGGATCGCTGAGATGCACATTGTCTGTTTCCTTGTCATTTTGATATGGGAAAACTCCTATATCATGGGGCAAGGGGTACCTCGTTGGCGATTCTCTATGATACACATGTACTTACAATGACAAAAACTTGCTCGTGACTAAAGTTCAGTAGCATGAGGTTCGGTACTCGTATGCAAGGGGCATGAGATTTTCAACTTATAACTTGTCAAGCATGTCCTCATATTTGTTCACTTTAACCTTAATCACCTAAAGATGCTTATGATAGGGGCAATGAGAGCTGAAAGCTAATAATTTCCATAATTTTTGGAAGCTCTTTATTAGACTTGAATCCCTGATTCCTTCTATGAAGGGCCTTTCTTTTACTTTTATGTTGAGTCTCCGTCTTCTATCTTTATGCACCTATTGAGAGAGCATAGTGGTCATTCTTAGTTTAATGTGCATTGTCCCAAAACTTGTTGATTGATTCATAACTTTGATATTGCTTTTTCTTAAACTATTTGTATCTAGTCACCCTTATGAACTTTGAAGGTGCCCTATGCATTTATGTTTTCCTACACCATGAGGGACAAGCTGAATACCATTCTTGTTATGTTTTCTATATGTGAAACAAAAACAAACGTATTTCAAGGCATTATTATTCATGATCTTTTGTTTGTACCTTTTCATGTTACAACATAGTTGCTATGTCTTATTGTTAGAACTATATGTTTCATGTCTATGTTAAAGTACTATGATCCCAGCTATCAATGTTTTACAAATACCTTGATCAAAATCATGATGATGCATGTCACCTCAGAAATTATTCTTTTTATCACTTACCTACTCGAGGACGATCCAGAGTTAAGCTTGGGGATGTTGATACGTTGTAAATGTACCTATAATTTTTGATGCTCCATGCTTGTTTTATATCAACTATCTTATGTTTTGTCTACATTTTGAGATACTTTTATACATTTTATTGAACTAACCTATTAACAGGATGCCATAGTGCAAGTTTCCTTTTTCTGTTGTTTTTGGTTTCAAGAAAGCTCGTAAAGAAATATTCTCGGAATTGGACAGGACAAAAGTCAAAGTTCCTATTTTGCCAGAAGACTCACGGAGCCAGAAGACTAGACGGAGAGGGGTCACGAGGGGCCCACACCACCTGGTGGCGCGGGCCAGGCCAGGCCGCGCCAGGGGGTGGTGTGGCCACCTCGGGCGCCCACTTACTGTAGCATCCCAATTGTCTAACAATTGCAATGCTACTAGTCTAGTCTAGTTTTTGCTACTTTCCTACATATAATTGTTGCATCATAATTATATCATGCTCATGTCATCATGCCACATTGCATTTGAGCATCATATAAAACCTTTTTCATTAGGTTCTTATCTCATATGCACTATTAATTGTATTTGCCTCTGGATACATTGTATTTGGTTCTTGATAAATGCTTGATGCCCAAGTTGAGTTGGGGGCATATCTCTTACTAACTCCACCACCTTTCTTTGTCACCACCCCATAATTCCACCATCCAACTATATGTGAGCCTTGCATTTTATTTGGTTTTACCCCTAGCTCATGTGGGTTGGGATGTATCCACTTCTACTTCCACATGCTCCCATTTATGCATCATGTTGTTTTCACAATATTGATATGGGGAGAGCCACATGGCCACCTTTGCATGCTATGTGAGTAGTTTCCTTGTCTAGCTTCCATATGGTTTGTTTTGGAATATTTGGTCATGTATGAATAAATTATGGCTATATACTTGCCTAGTGGAACACACACACTAGCAATTCCATTATATTCATTCATGCTTATTTCTTCCACTCTTGGACATATGGGTTTAATCCAAGCCATGTGGTAATTCCTTGTGCATGTATCTTATGTTTTGGTACCATTATTTCATGTCACATGGAATATAAACCCCACATCCCCATCCAACTCTAGTTCTTCTATTTGTTGTTTTTATTTAACCTCTCCAAACCTTTTGCTTGGGCTTTATTCAAATTTGAGCGCATGTGACTAAGTGGGTCATTTGAGCTTGTATTTGTTTTCACAAATATAGTGTGCCCTAGCTAAGGATCATGCATTAGCCATGAAAACAACCTCTCACCTTCCCTTTTATCTTTTGGAGTTCTTCCTTGCAGTTTTGCATGGGTTTGAATACAAACAACCTTGTCCAAAACCCTAACCCATCTCTCCCTCATCTCTATCTATCTAATCCCACAACCCTTGTGCTTTTCCCTCTTCTTGCAATTTTGAGGATGGCAACTTGAGGCTTGCATGTATGTCCATATTGCTTGGCACACGCAATGTTAACACCCCTACCTCTTTTCTCTCTCTTTTAACCTCCTCCACCGAGCCCCCTCTCTTGATGTTTTGATTGAAACCAAACCATCTCGCCTCCTACACCCACCGAACCCCTTCTTTCTCTTGTTGGCTGGAACCAAACCAAGCCACCACCCCGGTCCCCTTTCTCTATGTTGCCGACCCAGCCTGGACACACCATCAGCTCAACGCGCCAAACCCCTGTTGCTCTCTCCCTCTAGCGCACATGATCGCCAGCCCCACCGCCACACCGCGCCGTGATCGCTCTCCCTTCTCTCCGCATAAAGCAAAGCAGAGGCAGCTGCCAGCCTCACCCTCCTCAACTACCCCCTCCACCATATGGATCGACATCTCCCCTGCCATCCCTCATCCATCTCACCCTCCCCAGGTTCTGCCTCCCCAAGCCACACGGACCTCGCCGCCGTTGTCCGCTTCCACCGGATCTACAACCTGAGAAGGAGTAGGTTGCAGCAATGGCGACGCGGTGTAGCACCAAGAGCGTACCAGGGCCTCGCCATCTTCCTCCCACCGTTGCCGCGCACACAGGCACGCACTCGACGCTCTCCATCTCCGGCTCCTTCCTTTGTTGACGTTGCCACCACCTCGCCCCCGACCCTCCCCTTGGTGAGCCTCTGCTCGCCCAGCTTCCACTTTCCCTAGCCCACCTCCTCTCCCTAGCTCCTCCCCGTTCCCCTTGTTTCCTCTCTCCTGTCGCTCGCCACGCACACGTCGCTCTCGCACGCCGCGGACAATAGTATCAGCAGCAAGCATCTCGCGGGGCCTCTGAACTTCATCGATTTTCGGTGAATCCACTCCGCCTCCGATGTAATCCCCAACTTTGCGACGACTCCTGGTAGATCCAGCAACCCGTAGGTCCAAACTCGCTTGAAATGATGATCTACGATAGTGGGAATCGTCTGGAGAAGATCCGGATAGTTTCTGCATTTTCTAGATGTTTTCCGTCAGTCTGACTCTACCTCCTGCCTCTCTGTTTGTCAGCGTTTATCCGGAGATACAGATGTTTTCCGGCAACGATTCGTGAACAAAAGATGAAGCCCTTGATCTCCTCTACACTTTTGCTCTTTGTGGTATTGCCAAATTCGCTTTGGATCGATCGCAGTTCTCTCGCCAAGATCGCTCCAGCTAGCTCGTGTTAGTGGATCAAGTTTCAGTTCGTAGGTCTTTTTGCACAAAACCCCCTGGCAGTTTTTGTCCATCATAGACAGGTCCTCGCCATCATCTCACACGTGCCACACGCTACAATGTGGCCTCAAGATCCGGTCGGGCCTGGCTCACACGGGTGGGTAAGGTCTCCGTGGGTGAGAAAAGTTGCCCGCTGTTTTATTTTGCCAGCACAACGTCTCTCAGCATCTCGGCCCCACCGTAAGCGTCTATGGCTAGATTCTTCCGAGTATAAAAAGTCTGTGTTCCTTTTTCAGATTAATAAAAATATTTTTAGAATCTGTTTAAATGATTTTAAATCCAGAAATTAATAACTTTAATTCTATAACTTCAAGTTTGACAAATAATATGTCTAAATCGATCAGCGCAACGAGCCGTTCTGATTATGCATTCCACGATATGAATTGTAGCATGCATCATATAAATATTAAATAATCAGAACTGTTTATGGTAATAAAACTTGACCAAATAATTAATAAAATGATTTATTCTTGTCCCCACACCTCACCCTTGCCATGCTACATTATTGCCATGTAAATTGTGCATCATTCATCATGGCATGCTTGGTTGCTTGTCGCATTTTATTTATATGCTTGTGCACTTTATTTATATTGGCCCTTGTTTTTTTGCTTCTTCTGAATGAATGGCGAGTGGGAATTATCAGAATCCAGAGTATTACCCAGATCCATCTCTCGCTTCAACTGAGCTGCCAGGCAAGCACTACCACGTGCTTGCATACATATAGTACCTATTGCTTCTATATTATTCTTGCATCATTGAGTCGCGGTTGCATTAAACTGAATCCCAAGTATTGCATGGCCTTATTTTTAAACCCCACCGAAGCTTGTTCCTCCATCCCATGAGCCACTACTACAGGAGTTGTTTGAGCCAAGCGAGTCGTAGAACAGCATGTGTAGAGTATGTGAGTGTCTGATGGTTAACGAGGTACCTAAACAACTTAACCTGAGTAGTAATGGGATAACTAATGAAAGAGGCACCGGTGGGCAATATCTGTCATTTGGTTTTTCATGCTCACTTTTGTCCCGTAGGACCCCGAGTACTTGATATCTGTTCCTTGACTATCGCACTATCCGCATATGGGACCATGAATCCCCTTAATCAGAGCTTGATTCATTCTTATTTCTTGGGGCCACAAATTAGTTTGGGGCTTTATTACTATCTTGTACTTATGCCATGCTTTACCATTTTATTTATGATTGTGCGTGGAGCACCTGTACTATTTACGAATTGCGGAGTGTTTTCGCGGTATCGACAAGCCCAGTCACACTTTCGGGTTCCTAGTCATTTACAACCATTGGCGCAAACCTTGGGTCCGTCTCGGAGCCGACCAACTTTGTTGCGGGTAGCTTAATGGGGTGGCCCCCTGAAATAATTTATGAATCCTGTGATTGCTTTGTCGTGAAAGCCTTGTTGGGTTTTCATTTGGTTTTTCTGAGGTTGATTGTGTGTGTGTTGCTATTTGTGCACCCCTGCAGGGTAAATCTTTCTGAAAGCCGTGTCCGCGGTTATGGACGACTTGGAGCACAGTTTATCGATCATAGACAAGCATAACTAAAGTACCGTCTTTAATTTGACTAAAGATCTGACTAGTAATTAGTGCAATACTCAAGGAATGATTAATAAAACTGCCAACAGATGGGTTGTTCATCCGCTTTCTCATGGGGAAGCGAGAAGGAGGATGGATCTATTACTTTATACTGTTATAACGGTTGTTTCTAATTAACGGACAACCGCCTATCTTTGGTTAGGCGGATGGTTAGCGAGTATCTATAGACTTGTTAGTTATTATCTTTTGTTGCAATTGCGTCAACCCAGGTATATGTCCCCTTTAGAGGCATAAAGACTTGCCGAAAATTACCTAGGGTCTCACATGATAAATTGTTTGATTCAGATGAACAGTGTATTCGCAAGATGGATCTGGGTGGAGGAGATGATGATTTTGGCAACGATCACTGCTGTAGAGATTCCGGGATGGGGATCCGTGAGATCTGTATGGATGTGTTTATTTCGTGGCATCTTATGCCGATTTGTTTCTTATCCGCACTGGATCTTGTTTCCCGCCCGCTTGATACTGCTGATTGATGTATGAGGAGCTATCCTACACTATTATCTCTATCTAGAATATTTGGATCTTTCCGTATGGCGTTGCAATATTTCTATTTCTTTTAGATGGTATGGCTCTGAGAACTGTTGTAAGGTAGCTTGCATACATACTCACTTGTGTATGTATTTGATCTCTTTGTCTGTTGCCCACGCCGCTCGCTCTTGTCCCGATGTTCTTATGGTTAGGGCGGTCGACGGGCCTACAAGTGGGTGGCCCTAGGCCCCCGGTGTAAACCCTTAACCACTTTTGGTTCATCCAGGCTTGAACTTAGAGCGTAGGATCCGAGGTTGTTACACTTACCTTGCCTCTTCGGTGATAAAAGCCCCTCGGGACAAAAACCCTAGAGACAAGATCAGAATTCTAGAAAAATAACATAGCCGCCGCCATCGAAGAAGAGTTTCGGGGGACTGGAGTCTCTGTTCTGGCACCCCGTCGGGATGGGGAAGTGCCCCCAGAGCCATCTCCATCGACTCCACCGCCATCTCCGTCGCCGTTGCTGACTCCCATGATGAGGAGGGAGTAGTTCTCTCTCGAGGCTAAAGGCTCTACAGGTAGCTATGTGGTCATCTCTCTAGGCGTGATTTTATGAGATCATGAGCTTTGAAATCTATAGATCTATTCTTCTACTCAAGTGCTTTAATTAATCTCTACTTATCCCCACGTGTGTGAAGTTGACAGTGTGCACACTGTGTGGCACTTTGGCTAAGGTTACATAAATACTTATCATGAGTATAATTTGAGTTGGATGTCTCTATGAGACTGTGGTGTTTGTTGGAACCATCTAGCGATCAAGGTGATAGTGAGGGGTTATCTAGATGGGGAATGCGAACTTTAAGGTGTGATGTTATAGCCCTACATCGTCCAACCGGAGAGTAGTTTAGGGTAGCATCATGAAGAGAAGATATTTATATTAGAGTTTCCAATAGTGAAAGTATGATCCCTAGGTCTTGTTTCTAAGCATTGAAACACCATTTACAATCAGTCATGTTACATGTTTGCTTGCTGCCACTTTTATTTCAGATTGCAATTACCACTTATAATCATCCATATTATTTGTATTTCACTACCTGACAAGTGTATTGGGTGTGTTGGGGACACAAGATACTTCTTGTATCTTGATTGCATGGTTGCTTGAGATGGATACCTTTGACCACTTCCTCCCTGAGTTCGATAAACCTTGGGTGATCCACTTAAGGGAAACTTGCTGATGTTCAACAAACATCTGCACTTGGAGGCCCAACACTGTCTACAAGAATAGAAGCGTGCGTAGACATCAGGAATGTATGCGACACTTAGTGCATAATTTTACAAAGAAATTCAAGGGTAAAGTTTATACTGACAACCTATGGCCAACTTCATACACATGCAATTTGAGGAAGCATATGTATCATTTGGAAGTGTTGTATAAACAAAAACCTGCGATGAAGGAGTACTTGGATGCACATCATGGAATGGTGTGGTCAAGAAGCCAATTCAATGAAATTTGCAAGGTAGACTATGTGACAAGTAACCTTGTAGAGAGTTTCAATGCAAAGGTCCAGTCATTGAAAGGGCTTATGCTATGGCAACTATTTGATAAGATTAGGCAGATGATCATGATAAAGATTGATTTGTGTCAAAGAATTGCATCAACAGTATATGTTGGCCATCTTATCCTCCCATATTTGATTAAGGCTTTGCATGCAGGGCAGAACAATTGAAGATGAAATGCATTAGAAAAGTAATGGAGGCTGAGATAATGTACACTAACAATAAAGATAGGCAATGGACGTATCCAATGAGTTTGGCTAACAAGACATGCCATTGTAGGCAATGGCAGCTCCGTGGGAAACCCTGCATACATGCATTGTTTTTCATGGGTGTTCTAGGAGGTGAAGAGGGTGAAGTTGATTAGTACATGTTGGAGTATTTTTCCGTTGCCAAATTTAGAGCAGCATATGCTCAAAATGTTCCAGCCTTGTTGGGAAAAGAACAATGGGTGGAAGTGAATCCAGGCTTCAAGCTATACCCTCCAGTTTTTACTAGACCAGCAGGTAGGCCAAGGAATAATAGGATGAGAGCTAGTGCATAGGGTGGTGCACCACCTCGACAAAGTAAGTGCAAACGTTTTGGAATCCTAGGGCACATAGCTAGGCTTTGTAAAAATGTAGTGGACCCATCTTATGGAATGGATGATTAGGCGGGAGAAGAAATGCAGATGAGAATGAAGTATCTCAACGAGAGGAGAATGAAGCAATGGATACATTGCAGATTGAACCAACGTATCGAGAGGGGATTGAACCAAATGCAGGGGAGATTGAACCAGATGCAGGGGAGATTGAAACAATGGATTGAGAGGAGATTGAACCAAATGCAGGGGAGATTGAAACAAATGCAGGGGATATTGAACCAATGGATCGAGAGGATATTGAACCAAATGAAGGGGATATTGCACCAAATACATGGGAGATTGAATCAATTTATTCATTGGAAGCAGAGTTATCTTAAATTTAACGCATGGGAGATTGAATCAACGCATGGAGTCTTGTTATATTAACTACAACCTAGCATGAATAATAAAGGAAAAGAAAATAAAAAGAAATGGACTTCTCCCCTAAACCACTTATTAAATCCTTCTTGGAATGAGCTACTAGGTATGAATATGCACGGCTTTCTACTCAGTCAACCTCGAGGATAACCCATCCCAAAACATACTTAGTCTAAATGGGGCCAAATTTGGCACACTTCTACAAACAAGATAATGTCGGCCAAGATGGATTATTTTTTCAAATAACACATTTTCCATTTCTTATGCCAAAACCTTGAATTTCCCTTAGTCATTTTTTATCTAAGCACCCTTGTTTTCCTTAGCTCTACTCAGTTTTCTCTCTAGCTAAAATTTTCCTCAGTGTTCCCATGTCGCTAAAGTTTTCCTTAGTTTTCCCCTCCTGCTAAAGTTTTCCTTACTTTTCGCCTCTCTCATGTCTCAGTTTGGCTAGTGCTCTGATTGATCCAGATGTATGTCACACGGATCTTGGCCAACCACCATTGGATACATCATGATCCGACGGGCTAGAGGTCTCTCTCTCCTGATGGGCCCACCTAATCTTGTACGGCGAGGAGAGCCCGATAGGCTAGATGCCTCTCCCTCCCTTTCCCTAACGCATGTATACCATCCGCATCAACTAGCGCTCAGTTTGGCTACGCTCTGATTGGTTGAGATATATGTGATACGTCCATTTTGCATCACTATTCTATGTAATAATTCACTGATATTCATTGATATATTTCATATTAAGAGTTGATACTTATGTAATTTCACCTGTTTTTGCATGGTTGATGACTTTTGGAGCATGGACTGCTGCAGTTAGGATTCTGATGGAAAAGGTGTTGTTTGGAGGCAAAATTCGTGAAGATCAGAAAATCCGGGAAAATATACGGAAAATCCTATTTTTCCAGAAGACGAAGGAAGCCAGAAGGAGGAGTGGAGATGGGCCACAGGGGGCCCACACCACCACCTGGCACGGGCCAGCCTAGGCCGCGCCACCAGGTGGTTTGGCCGCCCTGGCCCACCTCTGGCTCTACCCTCTAGCGTATATAATCCTCCCGAAACCCTAATACTCGGGGAGCAACCACAGAAAGATTCCGCCGCCTCTGCGGGGCGGAAAGACCGAGAGCGAAAGATCTCTCCGGTAGACAAAATTCTGCCGGGGCAATTCCTTCCCGGAGAGGGGAGATCGTCGCCATGATTACCACCATCAAGCTGGACTTCATCGGAATCATCATCATCATCACCATCATCACCATCTCCATATTGCTGTAACAATTGGGTTGAATCTTGGATAGTTCTGAGGCGAAACTTTCCCGGTGTTGATTACTCTTTGTAGTTGATGCTATTGAGTGGAACCATTGGATTATTGTTTATGTTCAGATTGTTATACATCATTATTCCATCTCTGATCATGATCCATATGATGTCTTGTGAGTATTTTGTTTTGTTCTTGAGGACATCGGAGAAGTCATGTTGTTAGTAGTGGAGTTGTGTTGAGAAAGATTCAATAGTTTTATATTTAAGTTGTGGTGTACTTCTTCTAGTGGTGTCATGTGAACGTTGACTACATGACACTTCACCTATATGGGCCTAGGGGAATGCATTTTGTATTTGGCTACTAATCGTAGGGGTTGCCGGAGTGACAGAAACCTGAACCTCCGTTAGGAAACCATTGCACAAGGGACATAAGGGTCTTAGAGTTTAAAGATGTGGTTAGGTTTCTACCTTAATTACTTTCTTGTACTTACGGATATTTGCAATGGGTATAATCACAAGTATGTATTAGTCCTAGGAAGGTCGGTACATTAGCAGAGGTTCACCCACACAACACTTAGCAAGCTAAAGAAGATTAATCAACTATATGAAGCGAAAGAACTTGGCAGTCTTCCTGTGTGTCCACGTGAACGTTTGGTCATCTTAAGTAATACAACCAGCTTGTCCTTTGCTGAATAAAGGATTGGGCCACTTGCTGCATTTATTCTTGTTGTCTTTTATTTACTCGTACTTTATTTACTTGCTTTATCAAAAAACCTTAAAAATCCGTTTGCTAAGTATTTGCAGAGAATTCCTGATCCATACCACTAGCCAGCACCTTCTTCTCCTCGTTGGGTTCGACACTCTTACTTATCGAAAATACTGCGATACACCCCCTATACTTGTGGGTCATCAAGACTATTTTCTAGCGCCGTTGCCAGGGAGTGAAGCACTAATGGAGAGTGGAACTGGTAAAGGAAACTTCTACTGTGAGTATTGTTTACTTCTGTTAGTTGCTTTATTTTTGTTATGGATAGTTCGCTGAGTTTCTTGTTTCGTAATGCTACTACCACTACTAAGGTAGTAGATGAACCACCACCTGCTGGGAATGATGCTTTTAAAATACCTACAAGAATTATTGATCGTGTTATGGATAACTACTATATTGGGGATGGAACTATCCATCCTGGTGATCATTTACTCTTTATACACGAATTATGCGGGTTGTTCAAGTGTGCAGGTATTACTACAAATCAAGTTAAGAAGAAATTATTTTCAGTATCACTGAAAGGAAGAGCTGAGGAATGGTATAAGCTGCTGAAGAATGGTCAAGCTCTTCAAATTTTTATCCTCCTAGTGAGATTCATAAAGATCATAATCAAATATACAACTTTTGTCCTCTTGATGGAGAGAGTACAACTCAAGATTGGGGGACATTGAAGTTACTAATCCTCAAATGTCCCATTCATAAGCTCCCCAACAATATTATTATCAATAACTTTTATGCAAGGCTTTCTCTTCATGATAAAGATTTACTGGATGCTTCTTGTGCTGGATCATTCACTCGCATGGAAGAAGAAGCTAGATGGGATCTTCTAGACCGTATTCAAGACAATCCTGAAGCTTGGGAGAATGACAAAGGTAGAAAGTCAGGTATAAATTATGATTATGAATGCATTGAATCTTTTATGGGAACTAATGACTTTCAAAATATTAAAAATGCTTATGGTCTAGACTCTCAAGCTATTGCTTCTTATTTTAAGGCTTTTGCTTCCTACATTGAAGGGCCTAAAAAGAAGTGGAATTAGTATCATGAACCTTATAAAGATATCGCTAAGAGTGTTCCTGCAAGAAATACTGAAGTTTATACTGCTAATCATGCTTTACCCGAACCTTACATTGAGAAAATACCTTTCCCAGTTAAGATAAAGGAACATTCTATGATAGCTAGTATGGTTAGTGAAAGTATAAGTAAAGTTGTTGAACCTGATAAACAAATGGTTGATGAACCTATAATAGCAAATGTGAAATACTTTGTTACTAAATATGTAGAAGAGGGACACACTATCCTTTGTAAGGATACCTCTAATATTGTCTCACAAAGTAGTGTTATGAGAGCTAGTATTCCTGTGTTTTCTGTTAGGATAAGTGATCATTGTTACGATGGCCCTTGTGATATTTATATTGTTAAGTTTATGCATGATACTAAAAGTTACTATGAGAGAGGCAAAAGTGTTCTTATGAATCTCAATAATATCAAGTTTCCTCGTTTTATGCTAAAAGTTTTTATGCTGCACTTCTTTTGTCTTTCTATGATAGTAGCCTCTGGTTTCAATAACTTGTTTGTTTACAAAATTTCCTTGCATAGGAAGTGGGTTACACTTAAATGTGTGTATTTTTGCTTCTTAATGCTCTCTTTCACTTCAATTCATATTCTTATATGAGACAACCCAGTTTATTTTTGCTTTAAGTTTGTTTTTGTTTCTTTGAGTCTTGGAAGTTATTACTTCGGTAATAACCTCTCCTTGTCCTTTTTGTTTGGTTTTTGTGTCAAGATCAACCTCTAATGAGAGAGAAGTAAGATTTGGCGAAGATGCTGTCCTGAAACAGATTTTTGTGCTTCACCGTAAAAATTCATGAGAGATCTCTATCCGTCGGATTGAGCTGTAATTGTTTGTGCTTCTGCCCCAGGTTGTTATTTAACTTTCGTTAGTTTTGCACTTTTTTATTTGATAAATAGAAGATTTTCTAAAAAATTGATCTTTACCTGCTGGTCTGTTTTGACAGATTTTGCCACTCTTGCATTTGCTTCTTTAATCGATTTCCTTTTTGAATTATTTTTGGGTTTTCAGAAGGATTTGCTACAGTAGCTTATTTTTTGATGGTTTTCAGTTGAAGTTGAACTCAAAAGGTTTTATCACTTCACTTATACTAATGTTGCTAATTAGAACTGTGTGAAAGAAATTTCCAGGTTAGTGGAGATAATGGTGTAATAAGGAAGTGAAAGGTTTCATGACTCACAGTAAGTGTATGAAGATGAAGATATTTATGTTATTCAAGTTATAACTCCGATTTTTTTCATCAAGGACCAAATTCAGAGACCTGCAAACTTTGTTTTCAAATTGGTAACAATTATGGTAAGAAAAGTTCCACAAACATACTATCCAACTATATTTTTGCAGTTTTTAGCCAATAAGGAAAGTTATGAAGCGAAAGAGGGACAGAAACGGAGCCAGGATGGATCACACCACCCTGTGGCGCGGGCCCACCCCTGGCCGCGCCACCAGGTGGTGTGGCCACTCTGGACTCCGCCTCCGACTCGCTTTCTCCTAGTACCTTCCTTTTGTTGTGAAACTTCGTAATATATAAACCCCCGGATCTCCCGAGGTTCGTATATTGTGTTTTCGTCGTGTTTTTGTTTCGATCTGTTTCTTCCAAGAACTATCTTGGAAAGTCTAGAAACACAATGGTGTCCTCCAAGGATAAAGGAAAGGAGCCTATGGAGGAAGATCTCCAAGACCCCGGGAAGGAGAAGGAGATCAAGAGTGAAGATGAAGATGAGGCAAAGCACAACGCCACTACCATTGCAAGCATTGGAGTGGTAGCAAACCCTGCCAGGACTATGTCAATTAGAGGGAAGCCTCCTCATCACCCTTTAGATCCCTGGTCACTTCCCCCACGTGCCAAGAATCCTTTCCATACCCTTATCCATGAGCATCAATACCAGAATATGCCCAAGGAGAAATTACCCTCCAATTGGGATTTTCCTCGTTCTAGCCATGCAGGAAAAGAAGACTTAAAGGAGGAAGAGTGGGGAAAGAATCACAAGAGCTGGAATTCGCAACCCGACATGATCATGAGCCGCATTAAGCAAAACTCGTAGCTTATTTGCAATCTCACCTTTGAGATCGAGGACTTAGGGAAACTGATCAAAGAGCTCATCAAGAGGATACCACCACCACCGAAGGAGTAATTCGTCATCAGGTTTGGCATCCCCTTGGTTTGTTCCAAGCTTGGGGGAGTGCCGCGGTATCATATCACTATCTTCTATCTTTTTACCTTTTTAGTAGAGTCATATCATGAATAGAGAAGTTATCATGTAGGATGGTTTGTATTATGGAAGTGTCCCCTCTCTCGTTAGATATGTATCCCTTGGTGAGAGTTGCCGTTATGGAATATTGATGAGAAGTTCTATCATTTACTCTTTTGCATATCTTATATTAGTTTTCAATTCGTAGTTATATGATTGATCTTGTTGTTAGTATTGGTATCACTTTGGGATCATTGAGTTAATTTAGTTGGTTTTGGCAAACCTGGCTCGGTCAGTAGAAACACTATTTTTCAGAGTTGAATGAAAAGATAAAAGTACTCTAAAGAAAAAATAATTTCATCACCTTTCTTTCTTGATTTGCTCATAAGTTTAGTATTCTCTCGTGAAGATCTCTTGTGCTGCCAAGGAAGATTGCATGTTTGTCTTTATCACTTGTATGATTGTTTGTTTCCTTCAACTCTTATACTTTCTACCCAGCCTTGCTAGCCAAAAACCTGTACTGAGAGGGAATTCTTCTCGTGCATCCAATCCTTAAACCAAAACCGATGACATTTGTGTCCACCATACCTACCTATTAGCATTATTGCTATTCCAAGTAAATTCTTTTTTATATCTACCTTCCAAATTAAACTTGTTATGTGAAAATTAGTGATTAAAGCTCTCACGAACTTGATGGCACACTTTACTTTCTTGAATTTAATAAACTTGAACTATTGTGCCCATCTATGTTGCGTATATTCTTGCGATTTGTAAGTTGTGAATTAGCAGAACCATGCTGTCATGGGGAACGCTTTCAACATTGCACTGGTATTTTGTACCTAGTTGATATCATGTTCTTTTGTCTATGGATGTCGTCGGTGTGAAATGAAAGGGGAGCTTGTAAGTCGATGGAGTTATGCATGTGTGTTAGAGAAACGCCTGGGCCGCCGGTCTAATCCATGCTGTCATGGTGGAAACCTGCAGCATGACCATAACGAGCATCTATGATGCATTCTTCTTATAAAAAAGATATAGAGATTGAGAAAAATAGAACAGAAAAAAAAGATGAGAAAAGAGGAAAGAGAGAAAAAACACCATATTCCCATGGTAAATAAGAAGATTGCTTAGATGCTTATTGTCTGCTTGCCTTGTCATTTTGATATGGGGATTCTTCCGTATCATCGGGCAAGGGGTACCCCGTTGGCGGTTCTTCATGATACACATGTGCTTACGATGACAAGAACTTACCGGTGACTAAATTTGAGTAGCATGAGGAGCGGCCTTCATATTCAAGGGACATGAGATTCTCAATTTACAACTGGTCAAGCATATCCTCATATTTGATCACTTTAACCTTAATCACCTAAAGATGCCTATGATAGGGGCAATGAGAGATGAAAGCTAATAAGTATCATAATTTTTGGGATCTCTTTATGAAACTTGAAATCCCTGCTTCCCTCTACGAAGGGCCTTTCTTTTACCTCTTAGTTGAGTCAGTAAACCTATTCCCTTCTATCTCAGCAAGTAGTTTGATTTGTTGTGTTTCATTCATTCATATGATGATTTATTCAATCATGTTTCTTATGTTCCTTGTTTTGCACATTGCTCTTATCTTAGTGTCTACTGCTTTGAAAGCTATCACTGAAAACCAGTTATTTGTGAACTACAGCAAATTATCAACTATTCTCCGACCAAGAGCTAAGTTTTCCATTACAAATTATGATTTACTTTATGTATCTTTATTGTGTTTCCTTTACTCATTACAAGTTAAGTTATATAATAGTGAGTTGTCTTCTATTATGATCTATGTATTGATGAATGTGATGCTTCTTGTCCGTATTCTTTTTATCGACTCTTCACTCCATAAACCTGAGGTCATGTTTATTGAGCTCAATTTCGCTTGGGGACAAGCGAAGTCTAAGCTTGGGGGAGTTGATACGTCCATTTTGCATCACT
Source organism: Avena insularis (assembly GCA_023614405.1). Classification (NCBI taxonomy): domain Eukaryota; kingdom Viridiplantae; phylum Streptophyta; class Magnoliopsida; order Poales; family Poaceae; genus Avena; species Avena insularis. The sequence continues at coordinate 312,716 of JAJUPC010000052.1, read as the reverse complement.
ATTCTATGTCATAATTCACTGTCATTCATTGATATATTTCATATTAAGAGTTGATACTTATGTAATTTCACCTGTTTTGCATGGTTGATGACTTTTGGAGCATGGACCGCTACAGTCAGGATTCTGATGGAAAAGGTGCTGATTGGAGGCAAAATTCGTGAAGATCAGAAAATCCAGGAAAATAGACGGAAAATCCTATTTTTCCAGAAGACGAAGGAAGCCAGAAGGAGGAGTGGAGATAGGCCACAAGGGGCCCACACCACCCCCTGGCGCGGGCCATCCTAGGCTGCACCACCAGGTGGTGTGGCTGCCCTGGCCCACCTCTGGCTCTCCCCTCTAGCGTATGTAATCCTCCCGAAACCCTAATACTTGGAAAACACCAAGATAGAAAGATCTCTTCGGCAGACAGAATTCTGCCAGGGGAATTCCTTCCCGGAGAGGGGAGATCGTCGCCATCAACACCACCATCAAGCTGGACTTCATCGGGATCATCATCATCATCACCATCAGCACCATCAGCGCCATCTCCATATTGCTGTAACAATTGGGTTGAATCTTGCATAGTTCTGAAGGGAAACTTTCCCGTGTTGATTACTCCTTGTAGTTGATGCTATTGAGTGGAACCATTGAATTATTGTTTATGTTCAGATTGTTATATATCATTATTCCATCTCTGATCATGATCCATATGATGTCTTGTGAGTAGTTCATTTTGTTCTTGAGGACATGGGAGAAGTCATGTTGTTAGTAGTGGAGTTGTGTTGAGAAAGATTCAATAGTTTGATATTTAAGTTGTGGTGTACTTCTCCTAGTGGTGTCTTGTGAATGTCGACTACATGACACTACACCTATATGGGCCTAGGGGAATGCATTGTGTATTTCGCTATTAATCGTAGGGGTTGCCGAAGTGACAGAAACCTGAACCCCCATTAGGAAACCATTGCACAAGGGACGTAAGAGTCTTAGAGTTTAAAGCTGTGGTTAGGTTTCTACCTTAATTACTTTCTTGTACTTGCGGATGTTTGCAAGGGGTATAATCACAAGTATGTATTAGTCCTAGGAAGGTCGGTACATTAGCACAGGTTCACCCACACAACACTTACCAAGCTAAAGAAGATTAATCAACTATATGAAACGGAAGCACTTGACAGTCTTCCCGTGTGTCCTCGAGAACAATTGGTCATCTTAATTAATACAACCGGCTTGTGCTTTGCTGAATAAAGGATTGGGCCACTTGCTGCATTTATTCTTATTGTCTTTTATTTACTCGTACTTTATTTACTTGCTTTATCAAAAACCCCTAAAAATTCGTTTGCTATGTTTTTGAAGACAATTCCTGATCCATACCACTAGCCAGCACATTCTTCTCCCCGTTGGGTTCGACACTCTTACTTATGGAAAATACTGCGATACACCCCCTATACTTGTGGGTCATCAGTATGTCACACGGATATTGGCCAACCACCGTTGGATACATCATGATCCGACGAGCTGGAGGTATTTCTCTCCAGTTGGGCTACGGAGAGGAGAGCCTAACGGGCTGGATGTCTCTCCCTCCCTTTCCTTGTCACACATATACGAGCTGCAAGTTCGTGTCCAACCACCCTCTATCGGCCTTCCAAGGAAGAGGTATAATCATGTGGCATTAAGAGTCGGTTGGTACGTGTGGGTAAATTTGTACACCCCTACAGGGTTAAATCTTTTCGAAAAGCCATGTCCATAGTTATGGACGACTTGGGAACGGACATGAAGACCATAGAGAACATTAACCTAATCGTAAAACTTGGCAGTTCAACGTGTGCTTAAGGATGCTTCCTCATGGGTACGAGGGGGTGATCCCATCTGTGAGATGAGGATTACTTTTGTGGATATCAAGATGATGATCAATTCTTTGGAGATGGCGCTCTATTATCCCTTTTAAAAGATTCTGATTAGACGAGATTCTTCTCCCTCTTGTTTTATAAACAAAGATGGCTGTATGCAAAATAACCCCACCAGCCATAAGTCTTGTGGAGTACACCCCGTACTCACCCTTGCTTTGTTGATACTTTTCTAAGCAGAATAAGTGTTCCCCCGAAGACGAGTTCCGTATGACATCGACACCGACGAGTAGCTTGGGGTTCTCGGCAGGCAGACTGGAATCTATGGGCCGGGACCTCATCGTTATGCATCAGGCCTCTTATGCCATTTGTTAAGTTTGCTATACTTAATAGCATAATTTGCCATCAGTTGTTTGATGTTTGTGGTCAGTTACCTCTGCATGTAATATTTTGGTTCTTTGCTCAGTTATGAGCTTGCTGTAATAATTTTTGTGTCACAGGGTTACTGTTATGTTACTGATTTCTCACTGGATATCCTCGAGCTCTAGGTTAAGCTTATGTCAGGCTAAGGTCTGGATTTGTTTAACCCTGATCCTGGGGGTGTCACAAACCTCAAGGGGGACAGCCAAAGGACAAAACAAAACAAGCAAAAACTAGGTGGTTAGTAGATGCAATCATGGATTGGATGAGGGCGAACCCATCACTTGGTGCAATAGCATTCATAAAAAAAGTTTCTGAAAAGTTTAATATTACTATACCTTACATGAGGATGTTCTATGCAAAGGAAATGGCTCTTGATAGGACCAATGGTTCAGGGAATGAAAGTTTTGAGTTGCTTTACAACTTCAAAGCTAAAGTGGAGATGGCTAGTCTAGGTAGTGTTGTACAGATAGACATGCATCTAGTTCAGTACAAAATAAGATGGAAGACAATGGAGAAGGAGTGCTTTAGAAGGGATTTTGTTTTTCAAAGCTTGCTAGCAAGGGTTTCTGGATGGTTGTAGGCCTTATTTGGTCGTGGATGCAACATCTCTTCATGGTAGATTTAAAGGATAGCTACTAGCTGCTACTGCAGTTGATGGCCACAATTGGATGCTCCCTGTTGCTTTTGAAGTTTTGGAGATTGAGTCAGAGGAAACTTGGACTTTGTTTCTAGAGAATTTGTGCGACCTTATAGGTCATCCACCAGGACTTACTATCCACATGGACGCTTGCAAACGTTTAGAGAAAGCTGTAGAAGCAATATTCCCCGAAGTGGAGCATAGGGAATTGATATGTTGTAAACATATCTATAATTTTTGATGCTCCATGCTTGTTTTATATCAACTATCTTATGTTTTGTCTACATTTTGAGATACTTTTATACATTTTCTGGAACTAACCTATTAAAAAGATGCGATAGCGCTAGTTTCCTGTTTTCTGCTGTTTTTGGTTTCAGAAAAGCTCGTAAAGAAATATTCTCAGAATTGGACGAGACAAAATCCAAAGTTCCTATTTTACCAGAAGACTCATGGAGCCAGAAGACGAGACAGAGAGGGGCCACATGGGGCCCACACCACCTGGTGGCGCGGGCCAGGCCAGGCCGTGCCAGGGGGTGGTGTGGCCGCCTTGGGCGCCCACCGACCTTGCCTATTCGCCTATAAAAGCCCCCCGGGACGAAAACCCTAGAGACAAGATCAGAATTCCACAAAAAGTTCTGCGGCGAGGCCGCCACTGAAGAGGAGATTCAGGGGACAGAAGTCTCTGCTCCGGCACCCTGCCGGGACGAGGAAGTGCCCCTGGATCCATCTCCATCAACTCCATCGCCATCTCCATCGCCGTTGCTGACTCCCATGATGAGGAGGGAGTAGTTCTCTCGAGCCTAAGGGCTCTACCGGTAGCTATGTGTTCATCTCTCTATATGCATGATCTTATGAGATCATGAGCTTTGTAATCTATAGATCTATTCTGCAACTCAAGTGCTTTAATTAATCTCTGCTTAACCCCACGTGTGTGAAGTTGACAGTGTGCACACCGTGTGGCACTTTGGCTAAGGTTACATAAATAATTATCATGAGTATAATTTGAGTTGGTTGTCTCTATGAGATTGTGGTGTTTGTTGGAACCATCTAGCGCTCAAGGTGACAGTGATGGTTTATCTAGATGGGGAATGTGAACTTTAAGGTGTGCTGTTATAGCCCAACATCATCTAGCCGGAGAGTAGTTTAGGGTAGCATCATGAAGAGAATATATTTATATGAGAGTGTCCACTAGTGAAAGTATGATCCCTAGGCCTTGTTCCTAAGCATTGAAACACCATTTACAATCAGTCCTGTTACATGTTTGCTTGCTTCCACTTTTATTTCAGATTGCAATTACCACTTCTAATCATCCATATTACTTGTATTTCACTATCCCTTCACCGAACTAGTGCACCTATACACCTGACAAGTGTATTAGGAGTGTTGGGGACACAAGAGACTTCTTGTATCTTGATTGCAAGGTTGGTTGAGAGGGATACCTTTGACCACTTCCTCCCTGAGCTCGATAAACCTTGGGTGATCCACTGAAGGGAAACTTGCTGCTGTTCTACAAACCTCTGCACTTGGAGGCCCAAGACTATCTACAAGAATAAAAGCGTGCATAGACATCAAGCTATTTTCTGGTGTCGTTGCCGAGGAGGTAAGGTAAAAGGTACTCACGTCCTCTAGCTACTAAGCTATCTTCTAGTACTGTTGATGGTGTGTGAGTGCTCGAAGTTATTTTCATTAGATTCTGCAATTATATCTTTTTGTTTCTTGTTTTATTTTCACTAGTTGGGCTTAACAGAAAACAACAAAAAATTTAGCGAGATTTATAGTATTTATCTTGAGTTAGGACATGAAGTGTTTAAAGAGAAAATTAAAAAACCTATGAAACTTTATTTGCATGCTAATAGCAATGTTATTAGTATGAATTCTTTGAACACCATTATTTCTAATGCTATGGAAAAGTCTAAGCTTGGGGAAGCTAGTTTTGATGAGCATGATATTTTTAGTCCCCCAAGCACAGAGGAGAAAATTTACTTTGATGATACTATACTTCCAATATATGATGATTACAATGATGAATATGATATTTCCAGTCCACCTACTATTAAGGAGAAAATTAATTATGATTAAAATATGCCTCCTATATTTGATGATTATGGTGATGAGAATAATATTGATAGCTATTTTGTTGAATTTGCTCCCACTATGATTAATAAGAATGACTATGCTTATAGGGAGAGTAATAATTATTTTATGCATGCGTCTCATGATAAGAATGTTTTATGTGATATTTATATTGTTAATTTTATCATGATGCTACTAAAAGTTATTACGAGAGAGGGAAACATGGTTTTATGTATCTCAACAATATTAAGTTTCCCCTCTTTATGTTGGAAATTTTGAAGTTGCACTTGTTTTGCTTTCCTATGCCTGTTGCTTTGTGCTTTCATGACTTGTTTTTTTACAAGATTATTTTTCATAGGAAGTGGTTTATACTTAAATTTGTTCCATATTTGCTTCTTGATGCTCTCTTTTACTTCAATTCATATTTCTTATGTGAGCATCATCGAAATTATCATGCCTATCTTAATGGCTATAAAAAAAGAGCTTTTTGGAGACAACCCATTATATTTTTAGTTTCAGTTTATTTTTGTTTCGTTGAGTCTTGGAAGTTATTGCCTTTGTAATAACCTCTACTTATCCTTTTTGTTTGGTTTTTGTGCCAAGAATAATCTCTAATGAGAGAGAAGTAAGACTTGGGAAAGTTGTTGTCCCGAAACAGATTTTTATGCTTCACTGTAAAAATTCATGAAAAATATCTGTACATAGGATTGAGCTGTAATTTTTTTTGCTTCTACCCCAGGTTTTTATGCAAATTTCGTTAGCTTATCACTTTTTGATTTGAGCAACAGAAGGTCTTCGGATAAATCGGTTTGTACCTGTTGGTCTGTTTTGACAGATTTCTGCCATTATTTGCATTTGCCTCTTAATCTCTTTCTCTTTGAGTTCTCCTTGAGCACTTGAACTTTTAAAAGGAATTGCTACAGTAGCTTGTGTTTTAATGGAAGTTTTACTTGTGTTGAAACTGAACCTAAAGACTTATTATCTTAAATACAGTAATGTTGCTAATGAAGATTGTGTGAAGTTTTGTATGAAGGAAATTTTCAAGTGTAGGGAAGAATAATGTGAGGAGATGAAGTATTGACAAAAGCTCAAGCTTGGGGATGCCACCCATGTGACCCCAAGAAATATTCAAGAAGTACAAGCGTCAAAGCTTGGGGATGCCCAAGGGATCCCCTTCTTCATCAATAAAAATCTCAATTTTTCTTCCAAACACTTCATTTTTATTGTTTCATGCACAAATTGTGTTGTTGAGCGTCTTCGTCTTTGTTTTTAGTTTTATTTTGCTTTCTTTGCTGCAATAAGTTGGTTGGATCCCAACACACTTCTTTTGTAGAGAGGCACACCCCGTTATTCATTGCTTAGAACACTCTAGTTTTCACTCTTATTGTTCTATGAGTGGTCTCCTTTGCTAGCACTGCGTTTAGCTTTAATTTTCGATTGGTGTTAGAAAAGAGTAGGAAGTTTCATGCTTATAAGTGGTACAAAAGGAGTCTTGTTTTGACTGTAAATTAGACTTTATCATGTCATCCTAGATGTTTCTTTGACCATATGCTTAGTGATGACTTGTTTCAAACAATTGAGATTGCTTAATGTGCCTTAAAGAATCATGCATTGTTTTAGCATATTAAAGCATAATATTGTGGTATGCTCCTTTGATGCTTTATTTGGGTTGACTTGGTGCATGCTCACACCATGTTAAGACTATACCAAGTCACGATAGCCTCTATGATCATTTAGTTTTCGACTTGTAATATCACTTTATGCTTTAATTAATAATGTTTTGTCACTTTGCATGATTATGGACATTATTGCTCTCTTAGTTGGTCGCTCCCGGTCTTTTGCTAGCCTCCACATGTACCAAGTATGAGTTCCACTCATGCATCCAACTCCAAATAAAACCATGTTATTCTAAAGAGTCCACCATACCTACCTATTAGCATTATTGCTATTCCAAGTATATTTATGTTTTTATCTACCTTCCGAATTAAACTTGTTATATGAAAATTAGTGATTAAAGATCTCATGAACTTGATGGCACACTTTACTTTCTTGCACTTAATAAACTTGAACCATTGTGCCCATCTATGTTGCGTATATGCTTGCATTTTGTAAGCTGTGAATTAGCAGAACCAGGTTACCTTGGGGAACACTTTCAACATTGCACTTTATTTAGTTGATATCATGTTATTTTGCTTATGGACCCCGACGGTGTGAAATAAAAGGGGAGCTTGTAAGCTCATGGAGTTTGTATATGTGTTAGAGAAACGCCTATCTTAATGGCTATAAAAAAAGAGCTTTTTGGAGACAACCCATTATATTTTTAGTTTCAGTTTATTTTGTTTCGTTGAGTCTTGGAAGTTATTGCCTTTGTAATAACCTCTACTTATCCTTTTTGTTTGGTTTTTGTGCCAAGAGTAACCTCTAATGAGAGAGAAGTAAGACTTGGGAAAGTTGCTGTCCCGAAACATATTTTTATGCTTCACTGTAAAAATTCATGAAAAATATATGTACATAGGATTGAGCTGTAATTTTTTTTGCTTCTACCCCAGGTTTTTATGCAACTTTCGTTAGATTATCACTTTTTGATTTGAGCAACAGAAGGTCTTCGGATAAATCGGTTTGTACCTGTTGGTCTGTTTTGACAGATTTCTGCCATTATTTGCATTTGCCTCTTAATCTCTTTCTCTTTGAGTTCTCCTTGAGCACTTGAACTTTTAAAAGGAATTGCTACAGTAGCTTGTGTTTTAATGGAAGTTTTACTTGTGTTGAAACTGAACCTAAAGACTTATTATCTTAAATACAGTAATGTTGCTAATGAAGATTGTGTGAAGTTTTGTATGAAGGAAATTTTCAAGTGTAGGGAAGAATAATGTGATGAGATGAAGTATGGACAAAAGCTCAAGCTTGGGGATGCCACCCATGTGACCCCAAGAAATATTCAAGAAGTACAAGCGTCAAAGCTTGGGGATGCCCAAGGCATCCCCTTCTTCATCAATAAAAATCTCAATTTTTCTTCCAAACACTTCATTTTTATTGTTTCATGCACAAATTGTGTTGTTCTTGGAGGGTCTTCGTCTTTGTTTTTAGTTTTATTTTGCTTTGTTTCTGCAATAAGTTGGTTGGATCCCAACACACTTCTTTTGTAGAGAGGCACACCCCGTTATTCATTGCTTAGAACACTCTAGTTTTCACTCTTATTGTTCTATGAGTGTTCTCCTTTGCTAGCAATGCGTTTAGCTTTAATTTTCGATTGGTGTTGGAAAAGAGTAGGAAGTTTCATGCTTATAAGTGGTACAAAAGGAGTCTTGTTTTGACTGTAAATTAGACTTTATCATGTCATCCTAGATGTTTCTTTGACCATATGCTTAGTGATGACTTGTTTCAAACAATTGAGATTGCTTAATGTGCCTTAAAGAATCATGCATTGTTTTAGCATATTAAAGCATAATATTGTGGTATGCTCCTTTGATGCTTTATTTGGGTTGACTTGGTGCATGCTCACACCATGTTAAGACTATACCAAGTCACGATAGCCTCTATGATCATTTAGTTTTCGACTTGTAATATCACTTTATGCTTTAATTAATAATGTTTTGTCACTTTGCATGATTATGGCCATTATTGCTCTCTTAGTTGGTCGCTCCCGGTCTTTTGCTAGCCTCCACATGTACCAAGTATGAGTTCCACTCATGCATCCAACTCCAAATAAAACCAAGTTATTCTAAAGAGTCCACCATACCTACCTATTAGCATTATTGCTATTCCAAGTATATTTATGTTTGTATCTACCTTCCGAATTAAACTTTATATATGAAAATTAGTGATTAAAGATCTCATGAACTTGATGGCACACTTTACTTTCTTGCACTTAATAAACTTGAACCATTGTGCCCATCTATGTTGCGTATATGCTTGCATTTTGTAAGTTGTGAATTAGCAGAACCATGTTACCTTGGGGAACACTTTCAACATTGCACTTTATTTAGTTGATATCATGTTATTTTGCTTATGGACCCCGACGGTGTGAAATAAAAGGGGAGCTTGTAAGCTCATGGAGTTTGTATATGTGTTAGAGAAACGCCTGGGCGGCTAGCCTAAGCCATGCCTAATCATGGTGGAAACTTGCAGCATAACCATAGTGAGCAATCTGTGAAGCATCCTCAATAAAAAAAGAAAAAAGAGGGAAAACCCTATGCAAATAGCAAATAAAAGGATTGCTAAGATGAACATTGTCTGTTGCCTTGTCATTTTGATATGGGAAAACTCCTGTATCATGGGGCAAGGGGTACCTCGTTGGCGATTCTCTATGATACACATGTACTTACAATGACAACAACTTACTCGTGACTAAAGTTCGGTACTCGTATGCAAGGGGCATGAGATTTTCAACTTATAACTTGTCAAGCATATCCTCATATTTGTTCACTTTAACCTTAATCACCTAAAGATGCTTATGGTAGGGGCAATGAGAGCTGAAACCTAATAATTACCATAATTTTTGGAAGCCCTTTATGAGACTTGAATCCCTGATTCATTCTATGAAGGGCCTTTCTTTTACTTTTATGTTGAGTCTCAGTCTTCTATCTTTATGCACCTATTGAGAGAGCATAGTGGTCACTCTTAGTTTAATGTGCATAGTCCCAAAACTTGTTTTACAAATACCTTGATCAAAATCATGATGATGCATGTCACCTCAGAAATTATTCTTTTTATCACTTACCTACTCGAATACGAGCAGGAGTTAAGCTTGGGGATGTTGATACGTCGTAAACGTACCTATAATTTTTGATGCTCCATGCTAGTTTTATATCAACTATCTTATGTTTTGTCTACATTTTGAGATACTTTTATACATTTTCTAGAACTAACCTATTAACAAGATGCCATAGTGCAAGTTGCCTTTTTTATGTTGTTTTTGGTTTTAGGAAAGCTCGTAAAGAAATATTCTCGAAATTGGACAGGACAAAAGTCAAAGTTCCTATTTTACCATAAGACTCACGGAGCCAGAAGACTAGACGGAGAGGGGTCACGAGGGGCCCACACCACCTGGTGGCGTGGGCCAGGCCAGGTCGTGCCAGGGGGTGGTGTGGCCACCTCGGGCGCCCACTTACCTTGCCTCTTCGCCGATAAAAGCCCCTCGGGAAAAAACCCTAGAGACAAGATTAGAATTCTAGAAAAATAACATAGTGCTGCCACCATCGAAGAGGAGTTTCGGGGGACTGGAGTCTCTGTTTCGGCACCCTGTCGGGATGGGGAAGTGCCCCCAGAGCCATCTCCATCGACTCCACCGCCATCTCTGTCACCGTTGCTGACTCCCATGATGAGGAGGGAGTAGTTATCTCTCGAGGCTAAGGCCTCTACCGGTAGCTATGTGGTCATCTCTCTAGGCGTGATTTTATGAGATCATGAGCTTTGTAATCTATAGATCTATTCTGCTACTCAAGTGCTTTAATTAATCTCTACTTATCCCCACGTGTGTGAAGTTGACAGTGTGCACACCGTGTCGCACTTTGGCTAAGGTTACATAAATACTTATCATGAGTATAATTTGAATTGGATGTCTCTATGAGATTGTGGTGTTTGTTGGAACCATCTAGCGCTCAAGGTGACAGTGAGGGGTTATCTAGATGAGGAATGCGAACTTTAAGGTGTGATGTTATAGCCCTACATCGTCCAACCGGAGAGTAGTTTAGGGTAGCATCATGAAGAGAAGATATTTATATGAGAGTGTCCAATAGTGAAAGTATGATCCCTAGGCCTTGTTTCTAAGCATTGAAACACCATTTACAATCAGTCCTGTTACATGTTTGCTTGCTGCCACTTTCATTTCAGATTACAATTACCACTTATAATCATCCATATTATTTGTATTTCACTACCTGACAAGTGTATTGGGTGTGTTGGGGACACAAGAGACTTCTTGTATCTTGATTGCAGGGTTGCTTGAGATGGATAACTTTGACCACTTCCTCCCTGAGTTCGATAATCCTTGGGTGATCCACTTAAGGGAAACTTGCTGATGTTCAACAAACATCTGCACTTGGAGGCCCAACACTGTCTACAAGAATAGAAGCGTGCGTAGACATCAGGAATGTATGCGACACTTAGTGCAGAATTTTACAAAGAAATTCAAGGGTAAAGTTTATACTGACAACCTATGGCCAGCTTCATACACATGCAGTTTGAGGAAGCATATGTATCATTTGGAAATGTTGTGTAAACAAAAACCTGCGATGAAGGAGTACTTGGATGCACATCATGGAATGGTGTGGTCAAGAAGCCAATTCAATGAAATTTGCAAGGTAGACTATGTGACAAGTAACCTTGTAGAGAGTTTCAATTCAAAGGTCCAGTCAATTAAAGGGCTTATGCTATGGCAACTATTTGATAAGATTAGGCAGATGATCATGATAAAGATCGATTTGTGTCAAAGAATTGCATCAACAGTATATGCTGGCCATCTTATCCTCCCATCTTTGATTAAGACTTTGCATGCCAAGGCAAAAAATTGAACATGAAATGCATTAGAAAAGGAATGGAGGCTGAGCTAATCTACACTAACAATAAAGATAGGTAGTGGAGGTATCCAGTGAGTTTGGCTAATAGGACATGCCATTGCAGGCAATGGCAGCTCCGTGGGAAACCCTGCATACATGCATTGTTTTTCATGGGTGTTCTAGGAGGTGAAGAGGGTGAAGTTGATTAGTACATGTTGGAGTATTTTTCTGTTGCCAAATTTAGGGCAGCATATGCTCAAAATGTTCCAGCCTTGTTGGGAAAAGAACAACGGATGGAAGTGAATCCAGGCTTCAAGCTATACCCTCCAGTTTATACTAGACCAGCAGGTAGGCCAAGGAAAAATTGGATGAGAGCTAGTGCATAGGGTGGTGCACCACCTCGACAATGTAAGTGCAAACGTTTTGGGATCCTAGGGCACATAGCTAGGCTTTGTAAAAATGTAGTGGATCCAGCTTATGGAATGGAAGATTAGGCGGGAGCAGCAAATGCAGATGATAATGAAGTATCTCAATGAGAGGAGAATGAAGCAATGGATACATTGCAGATTGAACCAACGTATCGAGAGGAGATTGAACCAAATGCAGGGGAGATTGAACCAAATCCAGGGAGATTGAACCAGATGCAGGGGAGATTGAACCAATGGATTGATAGGAGATTTAACCAAATGCAGGGGAGATTGAAACAAATGCAGGGGATATTGAACCAATGGATCGAGAGGAGATTGAACCAAATGAAGGGGAGATTGCACCAAATACATGGGAGATTGAATCAATTTATTCATTGGAAGCAGAGTTCAAAAGTAAAGGAATTACACAAGAGGATATTGAAGAAATGATGCCAATGTGTTTTGAACCATATGAACCAATGAATCAAAACATGGTTGAACCAATTGTATGACAGATTGAAGCACTTGATTCATTTGATGCAAAGAAAAAGAACAAAGGGAACAAACAAAACAACAGATGGTGGACTCCGAGAATATTCTAGCCAGGATCACCCAGAGCAAGGTGGTGAACTCCGAGAATATTCTAGCAAAAAACAATAGGAGCAACAAAAAATGAATTTGAATTATTAATTTGAATTTGTATGATGAATTTAAAGTACTGTCAATGTTTGTATTGAATTTGAACTACTGTCAATGTTTGTGACGCTCCGAAGTTTGTATGTTGGATAACCCCATAATGTATGTGTTATTGCAAGTTTCTATTGTCATCCACCTAGTTGCTTAGCACTACTCATTTTTGCCTCGACATGTGGTGAACACATGGGGTTTATCTAGTTCATGGCTTAAACCATAGCAAGCGTTGACCAAATGATCCAAAATTTGGCACACTTGTGTATCCTGGATTGATTTACCATATGAAATTGAAATTTTGTATTTACTTGTAATCAGCCACATTTTTATTTTTGTAAGTGATTAAATTAAAATAAATGGTTTTAGGGTTAGTTTAATTCAAAAAATAAGTCAAAACATAATGCAACCTTCGCATGGAGTCTTGTTATCTTAACTACAACCTAGCATGAATAATAAAGGAAAAGAAAATATACAGAAATGGACTTCTCCCCTAAACCACTTATTAAATCCTTCTGGGAATGAGCTACTAGCTATGAAGATGCATGGCTTTATACTCAGTCAACCTCTAGGATAACCCATCCCAAAACATACTTTGTCTAAATGAGGCCAAATTTGGTACATTTTTGTATCTTTGAGTTGCAAACAAGATAATGTCGGCCAAGATGGATTATTTTTTCAAATAACACATTTTCCATTTGTTATGCCAAAATCTTGAATTTCCGTTAGTCATTTTTTTATCTGAGCACCCTTGTTTTCCTTAGCTCTACTCAGTTTTCTCTCTAGCCAAAATTTTCCTCAGTGTTCCCATGTCGCAAAAGTTTTCCTCAGTTTTCCCCTCTTGCTAAAGTTTTCCTTACTTTTCCCCTCTCTCATGTCTCAGTTTGGCTAGTGCTCTGATTGGTCGAGATGTATGTCACACGGATCTTGGCCAACCACCATTGGATACATCATGATCCGACGGGCTGGAGGTCTCTCTCTCCTGATGGGCCCACCTAATCTTGTATGGCGAGGAGAGCCCGATAGGCTAGATGTCTCTCTCTCCCTGACGCATGAATACCATCCGCATCAACTAGCGCTCAGTTTGGCTACGCTCTGATTGGTCGAGATGTATGTGATACGTCCATTTTGCATCACTATTCTATGTCATAATTCACTGTTATTCATTGATATATTTCATATTAAGAGTTGATACTTATGTAATTTCACCTGTTTTTGCATGGTTGATGACTTTTAGAGCATGGACCGCTGCAGTCAGGATTCTGATGGAAAAGGTGTTGTTTCGAGGCAAAATTCACGAAGATCAGAAAATCCAGGAAAATATACGGAAAATCCTATTTTTCTAGAAGACGAAGGAAGCCAGAAGTAGGAGTGGAGATGGGCCATAGGGGGCCCACACCACCACCTAGCACGGGCCAGCCTAGGCCGCGCCACTAGGTGGTGTGGCCGCCCTGGCCCACCTCTAGCTCTCCCCTCTGGCGTATATAATCCTCCTGAAACCCTAATACTCAGGCAACAACCATAGAAAGATTCTGCCGCCTCTACGGGGCGGAAACACCGAAAGCGAAAGATCTCTCCGGCAGACAAAATTCTGTCGGGGCAATTCCTTCCCAGAGAGGGGAGATCGTCGCCATCAACACCACCATCAAGCTAGACTTCATCGGGATCATCACCATCAGCACCATCAGCACCATCAGCACCATCTCCATATTTTCTAAGGAGAAACTTTCCCGGTGTTGATTACTCTTTGTAGTTGATGCTATTGAGTGGAACCATGGAATTATTGTTTATGTTCAGATTGTTATACATCATTATTCCATCTCTGATCATGATCCATATGATGTCTTGTGAGTATTTTGTTTTGTTCTTGAGGACATGGGAGAAGTCATGTTGTTAGTAGTGGAGTTGTGTTGAGAAAGATTCAATAGTTTGATATTTAAGTTGTGGTGTACTTCTTCTAGTGGTGTCATGTGAACGTCGACTACATGACACTTCACCTATATGGGCCTAGGGGAATGCATTGTGTATTTGGCTACTAATTGTAGGGGATGCCGGAGTGATAGAAACCTGAACCCCCGTTAGGAAACCATTACACAAGGGACATAAGGGTCTTAGAGTTTAAAGATGTGGTTAGGTTTCTACCTTAATTACTTTCTTATACTTACGGATATTTGCAATGGGTGTAATCACAAGTATGTATTAGTCCTAGGAAGGTCGGTACATTAGCACAGGTTCACCCACACAACACTTACCAAGCTAAAGAAGATTAATCAACTATATGAAGCGAAAGCACTTGATAGTCTCCCCGTGTGTCCTCGAGAACGTTTGGTCATCATAAGTAATACAACCAGCTTGTCCTTTGCTGAATAAAGGATTGGGCCACTTGCTGCATTTATTCTTATTGTCTTTTATTTACTCGTACTTTATTTACTTGCTTTATCAAAAAACCTTAAAAATCCGTTTGCTAAGTATTTGCAGAGAATTCCTGATCCATACCACTAGCCAGCACCTTATGCTCCTCGTTGGGTTCGACACTCTTACTTATCGAAAATACTGCGATACACCCCCTATACTTGTGGGTCATCAAGACTATTTTCTAGCGCCGTTGCTAGGGAGTGAAGCGCTATTGGAGAGTGGAACTGGTAAATGAAACATCTACTGTGAGTATTGTTTACTTCTGTTAGTTGCTTTATTTTTGTTATGGATAATTCGCTGAGTTTCTTGTTTCGTAATGCTACTACCACTGCTAAGGTAGTAGATGAACCACTACCTGCTGAGAATGATGCTTTTAAAATACCTACAAGAATTATTGATCGTGTTATGGATAACTACTATGTTGGGGATGGAACTATCCATCCCGGTGATCATTTACTCTTTATACACGAATTATGCGGGTTGTTCAAGTTTGCAGGTATTACAACAAATCAAGTTAAGAAGAAATTATTTTCATTATGACTGAAAGGAAGAGCTGAGGAATGGTATAAGCTACTAAAGAATGGTCAAGCTCTTGAATGGGAGGAAATAGTTCCTCTCTTTTATTCAAAGTTTTATCCTCCTAGTGATATTCAGAAAGATCGGAATCAAATATACAACTTTTGGCCTCTTGATGGAGAGAGTACAACTCAAGATTGGGGGATATTGAAATTACTAATGCTCAAATTCATGAGCTCCCCAACAATATTATTATCAATAACTTTTATGCAAGGCTTTCTCTTCATGATAAAGATTTACTGGATGCTTCTTGTGCTGGATCATTCACTCACATGGAAGAACAAGCTAAATGGGATCTTCTAGACCGTATTCAAGACAATGATGAAGCTTGGGAGAATGACAAAGGTAGAAAGTCAGGTATAAATTATGATTATGAATGCATTGAATCTTTTATGGGAACTGATGACTTTCAAAATATTAAAAATGCTTATGGTCTAGACTCTCAAGCTATTGCTTCTTATTTTAAGGCTTTTGCTTCCTACATTGAAGTGCCAAAAAAGAACTGGAATATGTATCATGAACCTTATAAAGATATCGCTAAGAGTGTTCCTGCAAGAAATACTAAAGTTTATACTGCTAATCATGCTTAACCAGAACCTTACAATGAGAAAATACCTTTCCCAGTTAAGATAAAGGAACATTCTATGATAGCTAGTATGGTTAGTGAATGTATAAGTAAAGCTGTTGAACCTGATAAACAAATGGTTGATGAACCTATAATAGCAAATGTGAAAGACTTTGTGACTAAATATGTAGAAGAGGGACACACTATCCTTTTAAGGATACCTCTAATATTGTCTCACAAAGTAGTGTTATGAGAGCTAGTATTCTTGTGTTTTCTGTTAGGATAAGTGATCATTGTTACGATGGCCCTTGTGATATTTATATTGTTAATTTTATGCATGATACTAAAAGTTACTATGAGAGAGGCAAAAGTGTTCTTATGCATCTCAATAATATCAAGTTTCCTCATTTTATGCTAAAAGTTTTTATGTTGCACTTCCTTTGTCTTTCTATGCTAGTAGCCTCTGGTTTCAACAACTTGTTTGTTTACAAAATTCCCTTGCATAGGAAGTGGGTTACACTTAAATGTGTGTATTTTTGCTTCTTAATGCTCTCTTTCACTTCAATTCATATTCTTATATGAGACAACCCAGTTTATTTTTGCTTTAAGTTTGTTTTTGTTTCTTTGAGTCTTGGAAGTTATTACTTCGGTAATAACCTCTCCTTGTCATTTTTGTTTGGTTTTTGTGTCAAGATCAACCTCTAATGAGAGAGAAGTAAGATTTGGCGAAGATGATGTCCCGAAACAGATTTTTGTGCTTCACCGTAAAAAATCATGAGAGATCTCTGTCTGTCGGATTGAGCTGTAATTGTTTGTGCTTCTGCCCCAGGTTGTTATTTAACTTTCATTAGTTTTTCACTTTTTGATTTGAGCAACAGAAGATTTTCTAAAAAATTGATCTTTACCTGCTGGTCTGTTTTGACAGATTTTGCCACTCTTGCATTTGCTTCTTTAATCGATTTCCTTTTTGAATTATTTCTGGGTTTTCAGAAGGATTTGATACAGTAGCTTATTTTTTGATGGTTTTCAGTTGAATTTGAACTCAAAAGGTTTTATCACTTCACTTATACTAATGTTGCTAATGAGAACTGTGTGAAGTTTTGTGTGAAAGAAATTTCCAGGTTAGTGGAGATAATGGTGTAATAAGGAAGTGAAAGGTTTCATGACTCACAATAAGTGTATGAAGATGAAGATATTGATGTTATTCAAGTTATAACTCCGATTTTTTTATCAAGGACCAAATTCAGAGACCTACAGACTCCGTTTTCAAATTGGTAATAGTTCTGGTAAGAAAAGTTCCGCGAAAATACTATCCAACTATATTTTTGCAGTTTTTAGCCAATAAGGAAAGTTATGAAGCGAAAGAGGGACGGAAACGGAGCCAGGGTGGCTCACACCACTCTGTGGCGCGGGCCCACCCCTGGCCGCGCCACCAGGTGGTGTGGCCACTCCGGACTCCGCCTCCGACTCGTTTTCTCCCAGTACCTTCCTTTTGTTGTGAAACTTCGTAATATATAACCCCCCAGATCTCCCGAGGTTCGTATGTCGTGTTTTCGTCGTGTTTTTGTTTCGATCTGTTTCTGCCAGGAACTATCTCTGAAAGTTTAGAAACACAATGGTGTCTGCCAAGGATAAAGGAAAGGAGCCTATGGAGGAAGATCTCCAAGACCCCGGGAAGGAGAAGGAGATCAAGACTGAAGATGAAGAGGAGGCAAAGCACACCGGCACTACCATTGCAAGCATTGGAGTGGTGGCAAACCCTGCCAGGACTATGTTAATTGGAGGGTAGCCTCCTCATCACCCTTCAGATCCCTGGTCACTTCCCACACGTGCCAAGAATCCTTTCCATACCCTTATCCATGAGCATCAATACCAGAATATGCCCAAGGAGAAATTACCCTCCAATTGGGATTTGCCTCGTTCTAGCCATGCAAGAAAAGAAGACTTCAAGGAGGAAGAGTGGGGAAAGAATCACAAGAGCTGGAATTCGCAACCCGACATGATCATGAGCCGCATTAAGCAAAACTCGTAGCTTATTCGCCATCTCACCTTTGAGATCGAGGACTTGGGGAAACTGATCAAAGAGCTCATCAAGAGGATACCACCACCGAAGGAGTAATTTGTCATCAGGTTTGGCATCCCCTTGGTTTGTTCCAAGCTTGGGGGAGTGCCGCGGTATCATATCACTATCTTCTATCTTTTTACCTTTTTAGTAGAGTCATATCATGAATAGAGAAGTTATCATGTAGGATGGTTTGTATTATGGAAGTGTCCCCTCTCTCATTAGATATGTATCCCTTGGTGTGAGTTGTTGTTATGGAATATTAATGAGAAGTTCTATCATTTACTCTTTTGCATATCTTATATTAGTTTTCAATTCGTGGTTATATGATTGATCTTGTTGTTAGTATTGGTATCACTTTGGGATCATTTAGTTAATTTAGTTGGTTCTGGCAAACCTGGCTCGGTCAGTAGCAACACTATTTTTGAGAGTTGAATGAAAAGATAAAAGTACTCTAAAGAAAAAATAATTTCATCATCTTTCTTTCTTGATTTGCTCATAAGTTTAGTATTCTCTAGTTAAGATATTTCGTGCTTCCAAGGAAGATTGCATGTTTGTCTTTATCACTTGTATGTTTGTTTGTTTCCTTCAACTCTTATACTTGCTACCCAGCCTTGCTAGCCAAAAACCTATACTGAGAGGGAATTCTTCTCGTGCATCCAATCCTTAAACCAAAACCTATGCCATTTGTGTCTACCATACCTACCTATTAGCATTATTGCTATTCCAAGTAAATTCTTGTTTTTATCTACCTTCCAAATTAAACTTGTTATGTGAAAATTAGTGATTAAAGCTCTCACGAACTTGATGGCACACTTTACTTTCTTGCATTTAATAAACTTGAACTATTGTGCCCATCTATGTTGCGTATATGCTTGCGCTTTGTAAGTTGTGAATTAGCAGAACCATGCTGTCATGGGGAACGCTTTCAACATTGCACTGGTACTTTGTACCTAGTTGATATCATGTTCTTTTGTCTATGGATGTCGTCGGTGTGAAATGAAAGGGGAGCTTGTAAGTCGATGGAGTTATGCATGTGTGTTAGAGAAACGCCTGGGCCGCCGGTCTAATCCATGCTGTCATGGTGGAAACCTGCAGCGTAACCATAACGAGCATCTATGATGCATTCTTCTTATAAAAAAGAGAAAGAGATTGAGAAAAATAGAAAAGAAAAAAAAGATGAGAAAAGAGGAAAGAGAGAAAGAAACACCATATCCCCATGGTAAATAAGAAGATTGCTGAGATGCTTGTTGTCTGCTTGCCTTGTCATTTTGATATGGGGATTCTTCCGTATCATCGGGCAAGGGGTACCCCATTGGCGGTTCTTCATGATACACATGTGCTTACGATGACAAGAACTTACCGGTGACTAAACTTGACTAGCATGTGGAGTGGCCCTCGTATTCAAGGGGCATGAGAACCTCAATTTACACATGTGCTTACGATGATACACATGTATTTACAATGACAACAACTTACTCGTGACTAAAGTTCGGTACTCGTATGCAAGGGGCATGAGATTTTCAACTTATAACTTGTCAAGCATATCCTCATATTTGTTCACTTTAACCTTAATCACCTAAAGACGCCAATGATAGGGGCAATGAGAGCTGAAAGCTAATAAGTATCATAATTTTTGGGAGCTCTTTATGAAACTTGAAATCCCTGCTTCCCTCTGCGAAGGGCATTTCTTTTACCTTTTAGTTGAGTGAGTAAACCTATTTCCTTCTATCTCAGCAAGTATTTTGAGTTGTTGTGTTTCATTCATTCATATGATAATTTATTCAATCATGTTTCTTATGTTCCTTGTTTTGCACATTACTCTTATCTTAGTGTCTACTACTTTGAAAGCTATCATTGAAAACCAGTTATTTGTGAACTCCAGCAAATTATCAACTATTCTTCGACCAAGAGCTAAGTTTACCATTACCAATTATGATTTACTTTATGTATCTTTATTGTGTTTCCTTTACTCATTACAAGTTAAGTTATATAATACTGTGTTGTCTTCTATTATGATCTATGTATTGATGAATGTGATGCTTCTTGTCCATATTCTTTTTATTGACTCTTCACTCCATAAACCTGAGGTCATGTTTATTGAGCTCAGTTTTGCTTGGGGACAAGCGAAGTCTAAGCTTGGGGGGCGTTGATACGTCCATTTTGCATCACTATTCTATGACATAATTCACTGTTATTCATTGATATATTTCATATTAAGAGTTGATACTTATGTAATTTCACCTATTTTGCATGGTTGATGACTTTTGGAGCATGGACTGCTGTAGTCAGGATTCTGATGGAAAAGGTGCTGTTTGGAGGCAAAATTCATGAAGATCAGAAAATCCGAGAAAATATATGGAAAATCCTATTTTTCCAGAAGACGAAGGAAGCCAGAAGGAGGAGTGGAGATGGTCCAAAGGGGGCCCACACCACCCCCTGGCACGGGCCAGCCTAGGCCGCGTCACTAGGTGGTGTGGCCGCCCTGGCCCACCTCTGGCTCTCCCCTCTGGCGTATATAATCCTCCCGAAACCGTAATACTCGGGGAGCGTCCACAGAAAGATTCCGCCGCCTCTGCGGGGAGGAAAACACCGAGAGAGAAAGATCTCTCCGGCAGACATAATTCTGCCAGGGGAATTCCTTCCCGGAGAGGGGAGATTGTCGCCATCAAGACCACCATCAACATGGACTTCATCGGGATCATCATCATCATCATCACCATCAGCACCATCATCACCATCTCCATATTTCTGTAACAATTGGGTTGAATCTTGCATAGTTCTGAAGGGAAACTTTCCTGGTGTTGATTACTCTTTGTAGTTGATGCTATTGAGTGGAACCATTGAATTATTGTTTATGTTCAGAGTGTTATACATCATTATTCCATCTCTGATCATGATCCATATGATGTCTTGTGAGTAGTTTGTTTTTTTCTTGAGGACATGGGAGAAGTCATGTTGTTAGTAGTGGAGTTGTGTTGAGAAAGATTCAATAGTTTGATATTTAAGTTATGGTGTACTTCTTCTAGTGGTGTCATGTGAACATGGACTACATGACACTTCACCTATATGGTCCTAGGGGAATGCATTGTGTATTTGGCTACTAATCGTAGGGGTTGCCGGAGTGACAGAAACCTGAACCCCCGTTAGGAAACCATTGCACAAGGGACGTAAGAGTCTTAGAGTTTAAAACTGTGGTTAGGTTTCTACCTTAATTACTTTCATGTACTGACGGATGTTTGCAAGGGGTATAATCACAAGTATGTATTAGTCCTAGGAAGGTCGGTACATTAGCACAGGTTCACCCACACAACACTTACCAAGCTAAAGAAGATTAATCAACTATATGAAACGAAAGCACTTGACAGTCTTCTCGTGTGTCCTCGAGAACGTTTGGTCATCTTAAGTAATACAACCGGCTTGTCCTTTGCTGAATAAAGGATTGGGCCACTTGCTGCATTCTTTCTTATTGTCTTTTATTTACTCGTACTTTATTTACTTGCTTTATCAAAAACCCCTAAAAATCCATTTGATAAGTATTTGTAGAGAATTCTTGATCCATACCACTAGCCAGCACCTTCTGATCCTCGTTGGGTTCGACACTCTTCCTTATCGAAAATACTGCGATACACCCCCTATATTTGTGGGTCATCAGTATGTCACACGGATATTGGACAACCACCGTTGGATACATCATGATCCGACGGGCTGGAGGTATTTCTCTCTGGTTGGGCTACGGAGAGGAGAGCCTGACGGGCTGGATGTCTCTCCCTCCCTTTCCTTGTCACACATATACTAGTTGCATCTTCCTCCCCTCCTATCGACGTACGGCGGTGCGGCAGCCCAAACAGCGTGCGGCGGCACGGATGTAAGTGTGGCGGTCCGAACGGCGTGCGGAGGCGCGAACCTAAGCGTGGCGGTCAGAACAGCATCTAAAGGCACGGACGTAAGAGTGGTGGTCAGATCCATTGCTGATGAAAGACACTGATCGAAGCCATCATCCGCAACATCAGTGTGACGGCGGTGGTGCCAATAGTGACCATCAATGAAAGGCACCGATGGAAGCCATCATTCGCAACATCTATGGCTGTGGTGCCAACAGTGGTCATCGATGCAAACACGATTGAATCCATCATCCACAAAATCTACGGTTCTGGTGCCGACAGTGGTCATCAATGCAAAGACGATTGAAGCCATCATCCACAACATCACTACAATGGCGCAGATCAAGCCCTCGTGAACAGAAGCTATGGGAGGTAGGCCGTGGCCACGGTTGGCATGTCGAGGTGCACTTCGATAGTGAAGGCCAAATGGGAGCACTTTGCCCATACTTCTGGGAGTACACATACGGCAAGGAGGGCGGCTAGCTCACCGTACACTTAAAATTGGGACAAATTTAAGCCCAATTTGAACCAAAATTCCGTGACTTAAAATATATGTATGATTTGAATAAATTTGACATGTATTTGAGCTATGACAATGGTGGATATGCTCTAAAGCTGATTCATAAGTACTAGTACTTGCTTTGACAATCTCTGGTGGGCTTGTATAAATTTGATCGAAATATGTATTATTTGAATCAAAGTTGATATGTATTTGAGTAGTGAGGACAATGGATATGCTCTAAAGATGATTCATAAATAGTAGTCCCTCCGACCCAAATTAGTTGATTTGATTGTATCTTGAGGAATTTGAGTCAACTAACTTAGATTGACAATCTCAGCCACTAATTTGGAACGGGGAATGGATGTTGCCACCAAGGCTGCAACTCTACATGGCAGCCACGATGGCAGTGACAGAACAATCAAAATTGATAGTCCCCAACTTGACCCTCTAGGCATTTGGCACGCCAACTATGGGCAGCTAGATCCAATGGCAAGCAACTTGGACCATGCAATGCATTCTCTCGACAACATTGGGACCGCTAGATCCAATGGCAAGCAACTCGGGTACCGCAATGCATTCTATCGACCACTTTGGGACCGCTAGATCCAATGGCAAGCAACTCGGGCACCGCAATGCATTCACTCAACAACTTTGGGACCGCAAAATGACTAAATTAGCAGGAACTCAAAACCATCTATTGAATAACAATTCTACTATCTAAATTAGCTATTTATTCAACTATTTATTACATGTTCCACCCTTCACCACAACCGCATACTGTAACTGCTAGGACGATGATGACAACTACTAAAATTGCCTGCATGAATCTACTATTCTCCCCCTCTCTTCACTTGAAGTTCATGTTTTAGATTTTCGACGACTTGATCAGATATGGCAAGATCAACCTCAGGTGTCAACTTCTCTTTCCAAATAAGCTCTGAATTCTTCCTCGACAGTACACTTCAGCTCGAATATCAATAGTTTTTTACGGGCCAATTCATCACCTAACTTGGCAACTATCTCCTCCAAATCCATGCTATGGCTAGACCACTGAGTTGATTCATCTTGGTATGTAATGTACCATGGATCATCAGCCTGCATAGCACACTGTAACAATCCCAAAACAAACCAAATTGGTATCAGTCTGACAAGCTATACCAGCACTTCAGATTCAACGGTAGTACAAAGAGAAGGAGCTACATGCACTTCCGACGTGGTAGGAGCAGGAGAATGTGGCCACGACATGATCGATTCCCCACCCTCGCTAGTGTACCCGCTATGACCAAACATTGAGGACTAATTTGCACCTACAATATCGAGGAAAATACGGGAACCGAATCGATTAGGGTGGGCAGAGCAGGAGCGGAGGTCTTAGCAAGCACTACTAGAAACTGCTGCGACTATTCATCAAGCTTTGGCGGTGGAACCAAATCCCGGTCGTCATGGGTGGCGGACGTGCCTACGGTCGGTACTGCCTCAACATACAATGCGTGCAGCTGAAACAGGTGCTAGAGCCGTGGTTGAGGTGCAGTGTGATAGTCCGTCCGATACTGCCGTAGGACAGATCCAGCGATGCGCCAACACGCCGATGATGGCTGCTTTGTCCGATAGTGGGATAGGAGCTTCTCGGGGTTGGGGGCTGGGAGCGTATGAGAGAGAGCCGACGTGTCATACACGACCGCACCTGTGAATTATTTCATATTTGCCAATTTTGCATATCTGCCAAACTTTTTCTTTGAAATTTGCATATTTGCCACATGACCACCACATGTCAGTGACACACAAAATGGAAAATATGCAAGTTGCAAAGTAAAACATGGAAAATATGCAAATCCCCCCTCCTGCCCCACATGACAGCCCCACCGTTCATTGGCTATGACGGCCCCATAGAACGGCTCCACATAGCTGCCCTATCGTTCATTGGCTTCGACGGCCCCATAGAACGGCCCCATTTGTCATTAGCTGCACCGGCCTCACAATCAGGAAAAACAATGCCGAGAAGTAAGCGAGAGACGGATGGCTAGTCCGCCGTGTATCCTGGCCCCACCCGTCAGCATGTAACGGTCGAGGCAACATAATGTAGCGCTCAACGCAGGACCCGCCCCAACGCGGTGCCACCTATCAACAGGTAATGGTCAAGCCTTTAGCTGAAGGCATCCCCCCGTCTGAGCGCATGTGAGGGTTTTAGAATGGAGGTAGGGGAAAAGTGAGGAAAAACTAAGAGGCTCGGTAAAAATGAGTACAACTAATGAACCATGGGCACAAAAATAGAAATCCCTTAGTTTTAAACCCCACCTAAACTTGTACCCTCAGTCCTATGAGCCATTACTACATGAGTTGCTTGAGCCATGCGACTTGTAGAACTGCATGTGTAGGGTTTGTGCGAGTCTTTGGATAGTGAGGTACCTGAACAACTTAAACTGTTTAGTAATGGGATAACTAAAGAAAGAGGCACTAGTGGGCAATAGCTGTTATTTGGTTCTTCCACGCTCAATTGTGTCCCATAGGAGCCCAAGAACTTGATTCCTGTTGTTTGACTATTCGCACTATCCACATTTGGGAGACTCTATTTGATCCCCCTTTGCCTGAGCTTGATTCGCACTTTATTTCTTGGGGCCACAAACTACTTTGGGGCTTTATTACTATCATGTACTTATGACATGCTTCACTGCTTTATTTACGATTGCGTGTGGAGCGCATGTACTGTTTAGGACTTGTGACATGTTTCCGCGGTATCGACAAGACCAGTCACACTTTTAGGTTCCCAGTCGTTTACAACCGTCTACACAAACCTTGGGTCTGTCTCAGAGCCGTTCAACTTTGTTGCTGGTAGCTTAGTGGGGTGGCCCCTTGAAAAAATTTATGAATCCTGTGAATGCATTATCATGATGCCTCGTTGCCTTTTATTTGGTTTTCCCAAGGTTGATCGTGTGTGTGTTGCTATTTCTGCACCCCTACATGGTAAATCTTCCTGAAAGCCGTGTCCGTGGTTATGGATGACTTGGAGCACAGTTTCTAGATCATAGACAAGCATAAATAAAGTACTGCCTTTAATTTGACTAAGACATGACTAGTAAATAGTGTAACACTCATGGAATGGTTAATAAAATTGCCAACGGATGTGATGTTCTTCTGCCTTCTCGTCGGTAAGAGAGAAGGAGGCAAGCGATGTTTATTTATGTTGCTCAAATAACTGTTGTTACTAATTAATGAGCGTCCATCCATCTCTGGTTGGGCAGATGTTGTAATGTGTCTCTATAGAACTAGTTAGCTATTATCTTCCACTGCAATTGCGTCACCCCCAGGTCGTTCCCTTTAGATTCATTAAGACTTGATGAGTACCCCTAGGGTCTCACATGATAAATGTTTGGTTCAGATGGATATGTATACTCTTAGGAAGGTTATTGGGTTGAAGAGACTGATGATGGTGGTAGTGACTGTCAGGTGTAGAGATTTCGGGGATGGAGATCCATGAGATTTATGGGCGGGATGTGCTTATTTTCAGGGCATCTTATGCCAATTTGCTTCTTGTCCATAGTTGGATCTTGTTTTCTGTTTCGGCTTGATACTCTGATGTGTGATTTATGAGGATATATCCTAAACTATTAGCACTATCTAGGATATTTGGATCTTGCTGTATGGTATTTAATACTTCTATTTCTTTTGTTTTTAGATGGTGTGGCTCTAATGTCTATTGTATTTCGCTAACATACATACTCATTTGTGTATGTTTTTTATCACTTTACGTTTCGACTATGCCACTCGCTCTTGTACCGATGTTATTTAAAGTCGGTGGGATGGTTGGTCAGTACCGTGCCCTGCTCCACAAGGTGGGCCTACTGTGTGTGGCTATGCGGCCCCACGGTAGTACGTCCAGTCCACTTTTGGGTTCATCCAGGCTTGATCTTAGAGTGTAGGGTCTGAGGTATTACAATCGTGCACCAGCTCGCGTCGGGATTCATCTTGTTGCGCCAACTACTAACCACCAACCTCAGTCCCACTACTCTGGGAACCAAACTTTGGAGGAAGCAGTCTCTGCTGCCTGTGTGATAGCTCGGCACCCACTAGCTCTCGGGACGGCGGAGTATAGAACATGGATGGACGACCTCGACACAAAACTAGAGTTCATCAGGCTACAACAGGAGTCTGCCCACCCTCATTCCTAGTCCAACCTGGTGTCGAGGCATGGGTCGGAGTGTGCTCCTACCACCACCGTGGGACCCATGCAAAACCCTGCCTTGAGGCCGTGCTCCTACCACCACTGCTAGAGCCCGCGACGGTGGAAGGAGGACTGACAACCATGCCACTTGCTGTTTGGGAGATGGATCCCCGAGACCTGCCGCACAAGACCACCTCTGTGGGGTCATCTGCCGACCGTGTGCACAGGCATGCCAAAGAACACGGAGGCGGCTCTGCCCCGGCTAACGAGGCGCTGGTCCGAGACTACTTGCTGCAGCTGCATCAACAGGCGGCGGGTGCAGCCGTCGCTAACCCATGGGGTGCAGCTGAGGCAGGAAGCATGGCTTTTGGATATGGAAGCGGTTTCCCCGACTTATCTCATTCCTTATGGCAGGTGGCGTCACCGCCAAAGTTCTGTCCCTTTGTCCCATCAAGTTGGAAGGCAGCACCAACACGAAGGAGTTTATAGCTATCTATTCTACCGCGATGGTGGCTATGGGTGCTGATGAGAAAGTCATGGCCATTGGTTTCCAATGGCCCTGAAGGGCACGACCTTGTCCTGGCTCAGGCATCTACCCAAGGAGTCCATTCATTCCTAGGCCGAGTTTTCTATTTGCTTTGTGAGCATGTTCCAGGGAGCCTTAATGCACCTAGCAACACTCATTTAGCTCCACACAGTGGTCTAGGGGAGTGGAGAGCGGCTACAAGACTTCATGTTGTGATTTTCACAGATCACACACACTATCCCGGAGGCATAGGACGCCGCCATCATTGGCGCATTCACCATGAATGTCCGCAATAGCAAAATGCATGAAGAGCTTAACATGTATCCCGTCAAGAGCATACACGAGTTGTGGGTGTTGGCTAACCTTTGCTCCCTAGCAGAGGAAGGATGCCACATGCCTAAGGTTGCTACCCGGGAGGCTGCTAGTGCGGTGTACCTGGGTAGCACTGCTGAGAAGAAGATTGGCTCATGTAAGCGGGGCATTCTTCAGACTTTGGCTGCAGAGCCTAGTGCTCCCACCGGGGCTAAAAAGAAGAGCAAGCCAGAGGAAGAAGTGGCGGCTACCAAGCCCGCCACAGGGAAGTGGTGCCCTGTGCACGACTCCGATGAGCATGATGCTCGGAACTGTCGATCCATCCTCGGTTGCATCGAGGGACAGAAGAGGCGCATCGCTAAGTAGGGGGCTAACGGTACCGTCGGAAACTGTTACTGCTGCAACAAGGCAAGTCATCATGCCAAAGACTGCCCGGCACAACCTGGCCCAGGCTCCCCTGCTGAAGGTCGCGGGGGCAACATGGGCGCTACACGAGGAGGAGATGGAGGCGGTGGAGATGGATCAAGAGCAGGGCATGGAGGGGGCCACGACAATGTAGCCCCTCAACCACGCAGCAACAGTGTTGTCGTTAACCAAGGAGGCGATGACGACGACGGGTGCGGATAGTACCCACAAGTTGAGGACTGCGCATGTGCACACGGAGGAGCCGATGCTATGACTTCCCACGGGGAGTTTAAGCATTTCTCCCATGAACTATGCACCGTGCATCCCAACCTGGAGGCACAACAGCCACTTAAGTGGTCCCACGTGCCGGTTACTTTTGATGCGGGAGATCATCCGGACTGCAATGCTAGGGTCGGCACGCTACCCCTAGTGGTCTCCCCCATCATAATGAATATCCGAGTTACCAAGATGCTAGTGGATGGAAGATCAATTGGCCCTTACGGGGTCTTTTCTGGGTGTAAGCCCGGGAGCTATCCAGCCGTGGGGGAAAATTGAGCTACCAGTCACCTTCCGGACTCAAGACAACTACCGCATTGAGAACATCATCTTTGATGTTGCGGACATTTCCCTGCCGTATAACGGCATAATAGGGTGCCCTACCTTGGCAAAGTTCATGGTGGTCTCCCACCATGCCTACAACTCGCTCAAGCTTCCCTCCTCATGGAGGGGCCTTGACCGTGAAGGGTGATCTCAAGGACACCGTGTTCTTCTCTGATTGACTCTTCAAACTAGTAGCCACTGCTTCCCCTATAACTCACACAGGCTCTCTTTCCGATTTGGACCAACCTTTTTCCATGATTCCCATCTCTCCCGAGAAAAGGCTGTGATCCTTTCCGGAACTTAGTTTTGATAACCTTTCTGATACTAGTGGCTCTATGAGTAAGTTAACAACTTATAGCATACACCCTACCAGCTAGAAGCCTAGGTGTGAGTGGAGGTTCCCCCAGCAAATTAAAGCCCGAAAGTGTGTGTGGTGCTCCCAAAAATCTTAAGAAAACAATATATATATATATTTTAAAAGCCCAAGAGTGGGCATGTTACTCCCGGCACAACCTAAAATCCAGTGTGTGAGTGGAGGTTCCCCTGACAAATGAAAGCCCATGAGCGTGCGTGGTGCTCCCGGCAAACCTTAAAAGACCGGGAGTGGGCGTGGTAATCCCAGCAAAACCTTAAAGCCTGGGTGTGAGTGGAGGTTCCACCGGCAAATTAAAGCCCGGGAGCATGCATCGTGCTCCCGAGAAACCCTAAAGCCCGGGAGTGAGTAGTACTCCCAGCAAATGCGATGAATACTAGCGTATCTAGCCTGGCCCGCCTATGTGTAAACCTTGAAACCTATACAATACTTACCTTATGTAACACGGTGGGATTATTTAGCTACTATGTTTACAGAAGCAATAACGGTAAATGCACCAGAATTCTTGGAAAATATTCAAATACCGCAAAGAGCCAGCTATATTAGGGTAATTATGTTAGAGCTGAGCCGTATAGCTTCTCACTTGTTATGGCTTGGGCCTTTTATGGCAGATCTCGGTGCACAGACCCCTTTTTTCTATATTTTTAGAGAGAGAATTAATATACGATCTCTGCTACAGGTATGCGAATGATGCACAATTACTTTCGCATCGGAGGAGTAGCCGCGGATCTACCTTATGGATGGATCGATAAAAGTTTGGATTTCTGTGATTATTTTTTATGCGGAGGCTACCCCTGTTTTGGAATGGAAAACCCGTTGCTCTCGGTCTTTCGCCTGTTTTCATTTGTTGAGCCTTTTTCGGGATTTTGCATTCCTTTGCTTTTTCTCGGGGTTGGACGTGGGTAACAAGATAGTTAGGCCAGGAAATGTCAAACTCTCATGATCCCCTATGAGGTATGAGAGTTGTTCTTGAGGTACGAGAGTTGTTCTCTAGGCATTGCCGATGAGCACTAAATCACGATGACATGCGTCCCATGTCAGACCTCCGAGTTTGCAACGTCGTGCTCCCTGATCAAGCACATAACACCTTGTTTTAAACCTGAGGCATGGGTAAGATGTCGTAAATGTGTGTTTATCGTGTTTCAGCCTGAGCAACGGATGGGTAAGCAAGATGAGGCCAGGGCAAGGTCTTGGCAGAGGAGAAAGGCTTTTCGCCAGATAGTAGAAACCACGTGGCTTCCAAAGGTAGCTAGCCCCGCAAGCATGGCATGAAACAATCGCACGGCTGGAGCTAAGGAAATGGGAGCTAGGTGTCTAAGGTGATGAACGATGCCTCCACGGGCTCCGCAGAGGCACCAAGGCGGCAACAGGAAGGCGAATCAAGGGTAGCCACAAGAACAACACAACATAGAGCAAATAATGTAAGGCAAAGTTAAACATACTAATGGTAGCCAATTGACATTACATTTGAAAAAATGTAAAATGCAGCAACTAGCTCGAGGAGGACCCTAGGCATCAAGGAGAGAGCCGTAAGTCAGCGGCGCGAGGGAGGAGCCTGCATGCCCTCCTCCACCTCGTGCGCGACGGCGTCATTCGCTCAGCACGACACCCCGCCTCAAGCATCGCTGAGGTCTGAGTTGAAGACAAGCAGCGGGTAGTAGCTCTAGCGGTAGAGGGTTTCATCGAAGATTTTACTGACAGGTGACCCCTGCCATGGTAGCGAAATTTCAGGATGCCGCCAACCTTCATCTCGTAGTGGTTCATGAAGTCCGGCCACCCGTCACTCAGGTACATGCCACCAGCATTGTCTATCCACCTCTAGGAGTCCAAGATGGGCTGGTCGCCACTAGCCTTGTGCACCCGGAGATCGCACGAAGGGTGCTCTCTGAGCTCCTCGGCGAACAGGTCTGGCAGGTGCAGCCACCACTTAAAGTTCACCGGGAGGAAGACAAAAAACTCGAAGCCAATAAGGCCCGTCGTCACTATCCCCGAGATGGAGAAGCAGGGGAGGGGAATACCCATCAGGCTCCCGCCATCCATAGCGGCCCATGCAAGGTGGGCTGTGTCCAATCCTTGGAGAAGGAGAATAGCGACCAGGAGGGCCTCCCCATCTGTTGCCGCCTTCTTGACGGCCGCGTCATGGTGCGGCCTCAGTTCGCGGTTGCGGGCGATCCATGCTAGCGCCGGAGGAGGCGCAACAGCCTTGGCACCTGCGCCTGTGCTGCGGCCCCTCCGGCAAAGATGGATCCATCTCCCCAACCTGTGAAGGAGGATCGTTTCCACTAGAGATGCCCAAAGCCATCATCTTCACTAAAGAGCAGGGAGTTGGAAGGAAAGCCTGCATGGGAAGTAGAAAGTGAGCCACTGCCCCGCGCATTCCCTCCCTTTTATAGAAGAAAGAAGAGGGAACGGTTGCTGCCCACCTCACTTATTCACGGGAGGGCAACGATCATGCCCCACCAAAGATATTTTGTAGGAATCAAAGCGGCAGAGTCAATGCGGGCTGCCGTGGAAGCCAAGGCGTGGCTCGGTAGTACCGCAGCCACTTCAGTGCGTAGGCACGTGCACGTCAGCTCTATGGTATGGGAAGATGCATCGTCCAGTATTATCGCGCTTCCTGTGACATGGACTGGGCCCACGTGCTATTGAAGGGCGAACCAGGCAACAACCTCTTCGTCAAAACTGCGATGTGCGTCACAAGTTGCCGGCCCTCGCTTGGGGCCTTCTGTGAGTGTAATGGGATTGGGGCCCCTCGCATTGCGCCTTAGCGCGTGGGCCAGGACCCACCGGTCAGTGACCCAGCCGATGTATGGCTTGGCCGGCAAAGGCATCGCCAGGATACAAACACCAAGTGCTCCAAGAAGGTATGGTTCTGTCATGATGAGCCTATAGAGACTAAGTCTCAGCTATGTTGTAGGTGCCTATGGGTGAGACAAATGCTACTAGACGCACCTCGACCCGCCAACCGGGTAGATACAAGAAGGAAAGGACAACGACGAGCGCAAGGCGGTCCTGCCCCTCCTTTCGAGGGGTGCCCCGGAAGGAGGGAAAGGGCAATGTTGGAGGAAGCAAGGCTGAGGAGCATCCTCTACCAATCCCTGGAAGGACCATGGAATCACCCTCTTCTGGGCCAGGCGGCCTGGGATCCGGAGTCAACTATGCCTGACAA
The DNA here is from genome assembly GCA_023614405.1 of Avena insularis. NCBI lineage: Eukaryota > Viridiplantae > Streptophyta > Magnoliopsida > Poales > Poaceae > Avena > Avena insularis. The sequence goes on along the minus strand of JAJUPC010000052.1, from coordinate 280,624 downwards.
GGGGTGTTAGGCCCAGCCTTGGGAACCGATGACGTGTCAGCTTCGCTGGACATCATCATGACGTTGCAGGCCACCGGAGTGTGCCACCGACAGGAGTGACGGCTCGGAGCCTGAGATGTCACTCAACCATCGAGTGCACCTGTGCATCGCCCCTGGCCGTCCATTGGCCACAAGCATTGCCTACCTACCCGAATACCGCGTGGCACCCTACGATTGAGGACCGGGAACACCCCGGGAGGTGCTCCACGCTGACCCTATGGTGACCCCTTGGTGTATAAAAGGAGGAACTTGGACAAGAGTTGGAAGGAGGGCTTTTGCGGGACATAAGGGAGGTTTTGGCTGGACCTAACATAAGGTTCTGGCCCTGGAGAGAGAGAGCTATGAGAAAACAAGGAAGTGAGGAAAGAAAGAAAGAGGAAGCCCGGGGAGTGTAGACACTAGATAGAAAGCGTCTCCCCGGCACCATACAGATCATCTTCTTGTATATCGATCCACCCTCGATAATCCACCAAAGCAGGATGTAGGGTTGTTAGCCGAAGGGCGGCCCGAACATAGGTAAAAAATGCATGTGTGTGCTTCTGTGCTGTATACTCGTATCAGCAGTTTCCTTCGACGATGTTGAGGCCGGAATGCCTTCGTTCCCACTACTGAACAAAAAGGGGGTGTCCAACATCCCCGATGTCAGCATAGGCGAGACGTGACACCAAGTTTGACCTAATTTTGTTAAATAGTCAAGATGCAAAATCTAAGAAAGAAGTTGAACCTCTTGTCAAAACTCTTAGTGGTTTCTGATATATTAATTGACCACCCGATGGGTACATCCAAAATCTTTTTATTAAAACTTTCAAAGCAACCTACAATTTACTAGTAGTAGTTCAAATTTGACCTAATTTCGATAAATCTACATAAAGTCATTCAAGTGGAAGAGTTAGCTAGGAAGTTTGAAAACTCATAAAACATAAGAATCATTAGTACAACATGTTGGTCCACTATATATGTCTAAAAACATGGCTTGTGGTATTCAGATCAATATTCTTCAAACTGTCTTTACAGAAAGGAACAATCTTGTCATCAATAGGAAAATTGAGAATGTTCTTTCCTGATAGTTGAAAACTCACACCAGAAACATTGTTTACTACAAGAAGATGCACCCGTCTACCTTAAAAAGACAAATAATTCAAGAGCAATCAATCACGCTTATTTGTATCTCAAGTTTGACCTAATTTCGTTAAATTGTCAAGATGCAGAATCTTAGGAAGAAGTTGAACTTGTTGTCAAAACTCTCGGTGGTGGTTTGTGATATATTAAATGACCCCCCGATGGTTACCTCCAAACAAATCATAAAACTTTCAACGCAACCTACAATTTACTTGTTGTCCAAATTTGACCTAATTTCGATAAGTCAACACAAAGTTGTTCAAGTGGGAAGAGTTAGCTAGGACGAAGTTTGAAAACTCATGAAACATGGAAATCATAAGCACAACATGTTTGTCCAAAATATATGTCTAAAACCTTGACTTGTCACATTCAGATACATATTCTTTGTACTTTATTTACAGAAAAGAACAATCTCTTCATCAATCGGATAAATTGAGAATGTTCTTTCCTGATAGTTGGGAACTCAAACCAACGGCATTGTTTACTACAATAGGATGCACCCATCTACCTCCAAAAAGGCAATTAATTCAAGAAAAATCTATCACGCTTACTTGTAGATCAAGTTTTACCTAATTTCATTAGATTGTCAAGCTGCAAAATCTTAGCAAGAAGTTGAACCTATTGTAAAAACTCCTGGTGGTTTATGATATATTAATTTACCCCCGATGGGTATGTCCAATAGATTTTTCGTAAAACTCTCAAAGCAACCTACGATTTATATACTTGTAGTTCAAGTTTGACCTAATTTCGTTAAATTATCAAGATGCATAATCTTAGCAAGAATTTGAACCTGTTGTCAAAACTATCGTTGGTGGTTTGTCAAAACTCTCGTTGGTAGTTCAAATTTCGATAGACATAAAGTCACATTCAAGTGGGCAGATTTAGCTAGGAAGAAGTTTGAAAATTCATAAAACATGGGAATCAAAGTACAACATGTCGGTCCACTATATACGTCTGAAAGCTTGGCTTGTGGCATTGTCGTGGTGGTGGCACGGTAGATGCCATGTATAGGCTAAAGATGGGGCCAATGTGCACTAGATGTATCCAGAGAGGGATAGTGTGGTGATTCCATGCACAAATGTGTGGTATTCACTAGATCAATGGTGGATTACAAGGGCTCTTAAGATATTCTTAGGAAGGAAGAGGATGAACTTCTCGACTACCCGCACAACTATCTAGGGTTTTCCCTTAGTAAAAATGGCCAACCTCCTCTATGGAGGCCCTAGTGCTCCTTATATAGGGGAGCTCAGGTTACAAGTTAGGGAATACGTGGAAGGCATATTGTCTGAATACGCCTCTCTCAAAATAGAAAAGCGATGCTCCTCTTTTCTCTGTCTAAGATGATCCAGACTCATGGCGTAAGCCTCTCTGAGCCCCTCCGCAGCATGGTGTCACCATACATAGGCAACATCACCTTTTTCGGCCCGTACCCGCTAGTCAATCCCTCTGTCCTCTGTGCAAGCGCTATAGTGGAGACAGAAAACCTTTGACAAAGAAGATTCCTTCCTTCCCTTGTAAGCCAAGTGGTAACCCAGCACAAGATTTTTAACTCGGCCCTATGGGTACCTGCATACAAGTAGCAAAGAGGTTGCCGACATATGTTTCATGTCGATCGAGGTAACATTGGATGAACTCCGTCCGGGCCGGGTCTGCCGTAAGTCGGCTTGCCTTGTGGTGACTCGACTAGATTACGCTTTGACCTTGTCGTACCTCGGCTATCATGGACATTATACCCCGGCATGACCCAACCTGGGGTTATCACCCCAACATTAGTCCCCGAAGTTGGTGTGGTCTTAGCAACTTCAGCTGGTAAGGCCACATCAGGTTCATCCTACTAAGTTCTTTGTTCCTCTTGCCCAGTTATTCGATGACTCGGCTTCCATACTTTTGTGACTTGCTGTTCCTTTTGATTTCCCTTGGCTCATTTCGAGGTGTTCCTTGCTGGCTGGGTTATTTTCTCATATCCGGGTTACCCCTTAGATTCCTTCTGTCTCTCGTACGCTTCCCCACGTCCTACGTGGAGGGTAATAATTGTTTTGCCTCATTTTAAGGGCATGCGCCCATTACTGCGCCTGTTACTATGCTTATTGTCAGGGATAACTGATGCGAACGTCACGTCGTGGGCATCTCCTCGATAACTGCAGTGCCACATCGTGTCATGGGATCTTCTATGCCCTGTGGCCCTTCCTGTGGCCTTCTTTTGATTGGTTGGTTCGGCTAAATACATGACTACACCGTGCGACTCTCTGCACACGATACAATCCTACTGCCCCACTTAGCGGCGTGGTTAAATAGGCGGTGAGGGACGCCCCTTGGTCATTTCTCCCATTCGCACAAGCGTTTGCGCTTCTGCTTCTTCTTCCGGGCGACACCGCTGCCGTCGCTTCTGGTTGGCACAGTGTTGCCGCTGCTGCGCCTTGTCGTTGTATTCCTCCATGGTTGATGTGCCACTGGTCCAGCGTAGCCACGCACCAAGGGGCCACGCCAGTCTAGGTCCTTCGCCCCCGCTCCAGATCGGTTCTGCTTCAGTGAGGAGCGAGATCTTGAGATGGCTGAATCCGAGGAGGTGGTCGTTGTAGAAGAACATGAGGACGGAGGTGAGGCCCATGAGCAAGGAGCTTGGGCCGGATCCTAGGTCTGCCAGGATGACATCGACTGGCTATATCGGACCCGCCACATCCCCACTGGTGTTTCCTAGCACCTCCCCTGCCAGGAGATCACCCCCTCTCCCAATCCAGTTGAGTATGTGGTCTTCCTCTCGCATTTCTAGTGCGGACTTGGTCTTCCTTTTAGTGATTTATTTCGTGGATTCATCACACCTTTTCTCTCCAACCTCACCACCTTCCGGCTAACACCATTACCTCGCTATCCTCTTTTTCTTCCGGGGTTGAGGGTTATCTCAGCCTCTAGCCCTCTGCTCATATATGGTACAAGTTCTTTGGCTTTAGGGCCAATGTCATCCCTGATCCAGAAACTGCCCCTGCCGATAAATCTCTGACCCAGTGCGGGGCATTCTCTAGCTCACCTCGGAAGCACTCCGTCTTTTTGTGAGTCACCGGCATTGAGTCCTACAAGGGATGGGCCAAGACATTCTTCTACGTGAAGAATGATACCGAGGTAGACAAGATTCGGTTGCTTCCCTTCTCACTCGGCATCCCCGATAGGACATTGTGGAACCGAATCCTGAGGAGATCCACTACCTTGGTGAATTAGGTGGAAAAACGGATCAAGGAACTGAACAAGTTGGGGCTATGCAGCGAGGATATCATGATTACTTTCATTCACAGCCGAATCTCCCCCCTACAGGAGCGTACCCATAAGCTCTGCCATATGAGCGGGCATTTCGACCCCAACCGAACCTCATCCTTTGAGCTCGACAACACTCAAATGTTTTGCCGGGTCAAGGCTATCTTCAAGATAAGCTCGGAGTTATGTTTTATGTCGAGATAAGCTGCCTCCCATGGTATATCTCTTTTTTCACCCTTTCTCCGAGTTACGTTTTAGGTCGGACCGTATTATCTATTTGATCCCTTTTGCAATATTTCTTTCGAATGTTTCTTCAGAAGACAGTCGAGGATGGTACGGAGCCATCCCTTAAGTGGGGGAAGGACCAAGTTTCCTCAGACAAGGAGGAGCCAGACTCCGAGGATTGCTTGCCTACTCTAGACGCTAGCATCAAACGACCATCCGGTAAGACCTCTGGCTTAAGGGATTGGCCGGATGATGAGGAAGACCATGATATTGAGATCTTAGAGATATTTGATCCGGTTTCTATCTCATATGCCTTTTCGGTTGATTCTGCTATAGCTAACCCGGCCGGTCAGGTCCACGAGGATCCTCCCCTTTCCATGGGCGAGCCTATGCCTGCCCCTGCAAATAAATGTGCGGCTACCTCGGCTCCTTCTTCCGAGCCACCCCAGACCATGAAAACACATAAGAAATCAGGTGTTAAGGGCGCAAGGAGATCCCCCAGAGTGGTTCTAGCATTGCCTCACCTCTCCGAGATGCTCCACCTTCTCCTTGCCACGATGACGCTCACACCTGAGCCCCATTCAGGAAAGCTCCACGGCCACGCTGAATCTCAGTCCACCGCGGCAAGAGGAGGGAAATGTCGGCACGGAGGGTGGTAGCGCTTCGAAGACATGGCCACACCAGATCGGCCTAGATCCTCTTTAGCTCATCCTGAACAAGTTGATGAAGGTGCCAGCAATGTCGGCGCCGAACCAGATGCTACCGAGGTGCCGGTGACTCTGGAACTGTCTCAAGTTCAACCTCAGCCAACTCCAGCATCAGCTCCAGCTCCAAGTTCTACTACACCAGTTCCTCTTGCCTCGTCTGAGTTTCCCTAGACTCGGCGAGATGACCAAGCTCGGCCTAGCCCAAAGGCCAAACCCTCTACGCCAACTCCTTCTGCGAAAGATATATTCTAGCAGAAACTTCAGAACAAGCCTCCTGTGGCTAAAGATCCTTCTGCTGCTGCTCCACCGCCATCCAAGTCGAAGGCGAAGAAGCCCGACGAGGTTACTAAGCGTCAGGCGGCTTCCGAGGCATCCAAGGTCACACCCAAAGGAGCGACAGCTGGGTCTGGGCATCGGACCCTTGCATCCATGATGCAACAGGGTAGCACTGACTCTGGCTCAGCTGCCGACAAGCAGCTTACCCTCCACTCGGGCCCGACCGCGGCTCAATCTGCTTGGAAAGCTGCTCACGCCAAAGGCTTGGTCACGAGCCAGATGCTTAGCAGGGAGAGCTATGGTCCTCTGATTGAGTACGTCAACAACGGGAAAGACTCCGAGTTTGTCGACATCAACTTCGATAATCCGGAGAAGTTTGGACCAGCTAAGTTTAGTGCCCAGATGAATATTGTTTCCAAGGCTATTTCCATTGCTAGCAAGATGATGGAGGTAAGTTTTTCTTCCTGCCTTTACATATGTGCAAGTAGTTGTAGATATATCCTCCAATCCCCGAGCCTCCGGGGAATAACTTGTTACTCGGCCGGATGCTCAAATCCGAAGTACCTTATTTGCACCAAATTTCTTAGTAGTTTCAAATATCCACTCACCTAGAGCCGGGTTAAGCTCCGCTTGACCTGGATCTTGAAGAACTTCAAATATTCACTCAACTAGAGCTGGGTTAAGTTCCACTTGGCCCGAGTCTTGAGTAGTTTCAAATATTCACTCACCTAGAGCCAAGTTAAGTTCGACTTGGCTCGGGTATTGAGTTACTGCAAATATTCCTTATGATACATGATCTAACATTTTTCTTTTCAGATCACCACCAACCATCACACCGCCGAGTTTCAGCGGATTTTTGACACACACAAGGAGCTTCGCTCAAAGCATAATGCGTTGCTGACCGAGCTGAAGAAGAAGGGTAAGTTTTCTCGTTTGCACTTTCACTTTTATTTTTCTTCATCATTGGCGTTCCGAACTGACTCGCGATTCAGATTGCGTAGCCAAAGTGGAGGCTGAAAATATCATCATGAGGAAGAACTTGGTTGAGATAAAAGGTAATTCTCCTTGGTTATTCATCCTTAGTCCATTTTCCTCTGACTCGGCAGGTAATTATACCTCGGCTCCACCGGGTCAAACAATTATTGCAGTGTCCCTTCAAGATAGCGTGCCTTTGCCTGACATGATGCTCCACTTTCTTGAAAAGCAGGGAAGCATTAGGCCGAGCTAAAGAAGAAGGATGACGAGATTGCCAAACTTCATCTCAAGTATGATGAGATTACTCGGATGAATGCTGAGATGACAAAGATGAAAGATCTCCACAAAGCTGAGTTGGAGAAAGTTGACTAGAACTTCTCTGAGGAAAAAGAGTGGCTGAAGACCCATCTTGACAAGAGCCAGGACATGCTGAAGGACGCTGACCTCAAGTTTGAGTCGGTGAATACCGAGTATGATAACCTGAAGAAGAGGAACACTGCATGGCTCATGGAGCTAACTCTAATCAATAGTTATATCTCACATCAGTTTTTCCTCTTGCGCTGGCATTTCTTTCTCCGGGTCTTGTGCCCTTATTCACTTATCTTACTTGTCTCATTTTTAGGCAAGTTTCCGGAGACCAACGCCATTGCTGCTACTATTGTTGACAAGTTCCTGGTTAAGCGAGATACTCGAATTGGTCCTTCTGCAGGGCCCATTCCTTATGATGGAGGATACATTGGTGAGCCTTGCAGCTCGGGTTCAACCCATGAAGTTCTATGGTTCAGATATCATCGACACAGTTGTCCGGATCTTCAGTGCCCTCTGGCCCAATGAGCCTACTCCTGAAGGTCCTGCGCCCTTAATTGCAAATTGATGGAGTGTGAGACTCAGCTTAATCATTGGACGGATCCGCTACGTGCGCTGGAGCCAACATAGCCCCAAGCTTCATGATGTCTTCGTATGAAGGTCTTGACCTAAATGTCCTCAGCCGCATGCGCATTGGATCCAAATGTATGAACGACACGGAGTGCATTGCTCAACGCAAGACTTGCGCCTACAATCTCATTCAGTATGCTTTTTGCCATTAATGGAATGAGGGTCGGAATTTCCTTGAAGCCTTCGACGATGGTTATGTCGAAGATGGTTTGGATCGTGAGGAGCAAGAAGCTTCGGACCTTGCAGAGGAAGCTGTAGATGTCGAGGAAGCTGAAGCTAACCCAGACGATGAGGCTGAAACCGAAGTTCGCCCCACCGGTGCCGACTTGCCTCCTTCTGGTGCAGATACCTCGGATGCTGCTGCTCCTTAAGCCAAGAACACTTTGAAATTGATTAAATCCCTGGTATGCCAGGCGCAGATGTAATATGCACAATGTGATGTTTTTCTACCACTAAATCTTTTATGTCAGATTAATTTGGGCAAGTCCCCGAGTTTCATTTTCTTTTTCTCCCAATTTTATGATTCGGCTCGTGTCTACCTTAATTTGGTATTTGACTTACGAGTCCGGGGTTCAAAAAATTGACTGAACAATACTTTAAACTTTTAGGATTAGCTCAAAGTAATTAATAATAGAAGTAAAGTAAATACAGGGGTTAGTCCGATTAACAAACATCATCTCGATTATGTTCCTTTCCTTAGTGGTTTTTCATGTGCTTAGCAATTCCAAACTTGTTATCTTGCTTTCCATGAAGCCAATTCTTGTTGGACGGCAGCAAGTCAAAGAGTTGGGTTTTTGGTTCCTACACATTACTAATCCGGCTAAGGTGTAAGTAATTTAAGCCAGCCGGCTTATAAGAAAGTAAATGCAGAAAAGACAATTATTATTAAGGCAGTCCCCGAGTTTCTTCTCGGGGTGCCGAGGTTTCATTGATAAGCTCATTGTCGGCATACAGGCCGACATATGAGAGTTCGAGATACATACATTTTTCACTAGGTGTAAAACGGGCGAAGTAGAGCTACATTCCATGGGTGCTTAGATTCCTCGCTGGACCTGCTGCGGACTCATGGTTGATGTCGAGCTCGTTGTGGAACCCCAAGAGGAAGGTATGATGAGCACAACAGTAAGTTTCCCTCAGTTATGAAACCAAGGTTATCGAACCAGTAGGAGCAAGGAAACACCTCCAAGGTGTTGGTGCCAACTTGGAATCCTGCACAACACAACCACGGAACTTTGTCCCCAACTTACAGTGACGTTGTCAATCTCACCAGCTTTGCTGAAAACAAAGGATTAAACGTATTGTGTGGAAGAAAGTAAAAGCTTGCAGAAAGTAAACAGAAAATAGTAAACCGTTGTAGATTGATGGTAAAAGAAAGGACTGGGGTCCATAGTTCACTAGTGGTGGCTCTCCTTAAGATAGATAACATGTTGGGTGAACAAATTACAGCGGGGCAATTGAAAAACATCGAGAAAGCAATCATGCATATACTAATCATCTTGACTCCTATGAGATTTGATTGGGCATTACAACATTATACATAGACCGTAATCCAACCGCATCTATGACTAATAATACACCTTCAGGTTATTATCCGAACCCCCTCCAGTATTAAGTTGCAAGCAACAGATAATTGCATTACGCATTGCATGTAAAGTAAACAATATGATTCTTCTATGAACAAAGGATTGCTATTTTTGTACCTAGTAGCAACAGCACATCTAGTACCTTAGAGATTTCTGTCACTTCCCCAGATTACTAGAGGCATGAACCCACTATCGAGCATAAATACTCCCTCCTAGAGTTGCTAGCATCTACTCGGCCAAGATAACTACTAACAACGGAGAGCATGCAAGATCACAAATAACAAAGACATGATAGAATCAATAATCAATCTGAAATACCATCTGAATATCCATGGGATCCCTACAACCATAACATGTAGGATTACAAATAGATGATCTTGATCATGATCGGAGCTCACAAGATCTAAACATGGTAGCACAAAGGAGAAGAACCAACCATCTATCTACGATATGGACCCGTAGTCCAAGGATGAAATACTCACGCATCACACCGGAGGCTTGCATGGTGATGAAGAAGGCCTCCAGGATGAATTCTCCCCTCCGGCAGGGTGCTGGGAAGAGCTTCAGATCCCTCCTGATCTAGGGATGTAGATGACGACGGATACAGACTCTTTCGTGGATTTTTGATCGGGTCCTTAGGGTTTCTGTATAGGTGGCATCTTATAGGCCAAAGAGGAGGCCGAGGGGGTGCCCTAGGCGGCCACACCACCCCCTGGTGCGAGCCAGGCCTGGCCACGCGGCTAGGTGGTGTGGCGGCCCTCTGGCCCCTCTCTGTCTCGTATTCTGGCTCCGTGTCCCCCTCTGTGAAAAACTGACTTTGGCTTTTGTCCCGTCCAATTCCGAGAATATTCATTTTCTGACTTTCCTAGAACCAAAAATAGCAGAAAACAGGTAACTAGCACTGTGGCATCTTGTTAATAGGTTAGTCCAAGAAAGTATATAAAAAGTACTCCAAAGTGTGGACAAAACATAAGAAAGTAGATAAAAACCAAGCATGTACATCAAAAATTATAGATACGTTTGCAACGTATCAACATCCCCAGTCTTAACTCCTGCTCATCCTCGAGTAGGCAAGTGATAAAAAGAAAAAATAATTTTTGAGGTGACATGCACCATCATAAACTTGATTAAAGTATTTGTAAAACATTGATAGTTGGGATCATAGTACTTCAACATAGCATGAAAGATAAAGTTCTAACAATAAGACATAGCAACTATGTTGCAACATGAAAAGGCACAAACAAAAGAATAATGAATAACAATGTTTTGCAAGACGTTTGTTTGTTTCACATAAAGAAAACTTAGCATAGTGGCATTCAGCTTGTCCCTCATAGAGTAGCAAACATAAATGCATAGGACACCTTCAAAGTTCATAAGGGTGACTAGATACAAATAGTTTAAGAACAAGCAATATCAAAGTTATGCATCAATCAACAAGTCTTGGGACAATGCACATAGAACTAAGAATGGCCACTATGCTCTCAAAATAGGTGCATAAAGATAGAAGGTGGAGACTCAACATAAAAGTAAAAGAAAGTCCTTCATAGAAGGAAGTAGTGATTCAAGTCTCATAAAGAGCTTCCAAAAATTATGGTACTTATTAGCTTTCAGCTCTCATTGCCCCTATCATAAGCATCTTTAGGTGATTAAGGTTAAAGTGACACAACTAAGAGGATATGCTTGACAAGTTATAAGTTGAAATCTCACGCCCCTTACTTACGAAGACCGAACCTCATGCTACTCAACTTTAGTCACAAGTAAGCTCTTGCCATTATAAGTACATATGTATCATAGAGAACCGCCAACGGGGTACCCCTTGCACATGATACAGGAGCTATCCCATAATCAAAATGACAAGGCAAGCAGACAATGAGCATCTCAGCAATTTTTTTTTGCTATTTGCATAGGTTTTTATTGAGGATGCTTCATAGAGTGCTCATTATGGTTATGCTGCAAGTTTCCACCATGATTAGGCATGGCTTAGGCTAGTAGCCCAGGCGTTTCTCTAACAAAAATACAAACTCCATGATCTTACAAGTTCCCCTTTTATTTCACACCACCGGGATCCATAAGCAAAAGAACATGATATCAACTAGGTACAATGTACAAGTGCAATGTTGAAAGCGTTCCCCATGATACATGGTTCTTCTAACTTCAACTTATAAAGAGCAAGCATATACGCAACAAAGAGGGACGCAATGGTTCAAGTTTATTAAGTGCAAGAAAGTAAAGTGTGCCATCAAGTTCGTGAGAGCTTTAATCACTAATTTTCACATAACAAGTTTAATTCGGAAGGTAGATAAAAACATGAATATACTTGGAATAGCAAATGCTAATAGGTAGGTATGTTGGACTCTTTGGAATAACTTGGTTTTAGGAGTTTGATGTATGAGTGGAACTCATACTTGGTTATGGAGGCTAGCAAAAGACTGGGAGAGACCAACTAAGAGAGCAATAATGGCCATAATCATGCAGAGCGACAAAACATCATTAATCCAAGCATAAAGTGATATTAAAAGTCAAAAACTAAATGATCATAAAGGCTTATGGTGACTTGGGATAGTCATAACATGGTGTGAGCATGCGCCAAGTCAACCCAAATAAAGCATCAAAGGAGAATACCACAATACTATGCTTTAATATGCTAAAACAACACATGATTCTTCCAATGCACATTAAGAAATCTCAATTGTTTATAACATGTCATGCTACAACAAAAATCACTAAGCATAAAGCCAAAACAATATCAAGCATGGCATGACAAAGCATAGGCCACAGTCAAAAACAAACACCTTTTACCACTTAAGCATGAACATTTCCTACTCTTTTCCAATCCAAACGAAACTATTTGAAAACCAATGCATGAAAGAGGGGGTCCAACCAATTTATTCAGCAAACTAACAAAACCAAGCAAACAAAAAACAAAAACAAAAAATGAAGATGCTCAAAGAACAACACAATTGTGCATGAAACAATAAAAATGAAGTGTTTGGAAGAAACCTGGGATTTTCATTGATGAAGAAGGGGATGCCTTAGGCATCCCCAAGCTCTGATGCTTGTACTTCTTGGATATTTCTTGGGGTGACACATGGTGGCATCCCCAAGCTTGAGCTTTAGTCCATTCTTCATCTCATTACATCATTCTCTCCATACACCTGAAATTTTTTCCTTCATACAAAACTTCACACAATCTTTATGAGCAAAATTAGTGCACTCAAGATAATAAGTATTTGGGTTCAGTTTCAACTCCAATAAAACTTCCATTAAAATACCAGATACTAAAGCACTTCCCTTGAAAAGCTCAATTCCCCAAATAGAACCCAAAAAGGAACCAACAAGAAGCAAATGCAAATAATGGCAGAAATCTGTCAAAATAGACCAGTAGGTAAAAACCAATTTTTTCGAAGACCTTCTGTTGCTCAAATCAAAAAGTGTTGAACTAAAGAAAGTTAGATAACAACCTAGGGCAGAAGAGCAAAAATTCATGCCTCAAAACGACGTACAGAGATTTTACACGAATGTTTACGATGAAGCACAAAAATCTGTTTCAGGACAACAACTTTGCCAAGCATTACTTCTCTCTCATTAGAAGTTACTCTTGGCACAAAAAGCAAATAAAAAGGATAATAAGCAGTTATTACTGAAGTAATAACTTCCAAGAATCATCTAAAACTTTTGGGTTATCTCCCAATAAGTACTTTTCTTTAACGCCTTTAAGTTAGGCATAAGAAGCAAGAAAAGCATCTAGTGTTCTCAAATGAAGAAGCATTAAGAGCAAATTTTGTTTTCATAAGAGAGGCAAAATAAATATTCTCTCTCTTCTTAGGGAAGTGTTTTATACCTTTCTTGAGTGGGAGTTGATATTTAATTGTGCCTTCTTTCATATCAATAATGGCACCAACAGTTCTAAGAAAAGGTCTTCCCAAAGTAATAGGACAAGAAGCATTACATTCAACATCCAAAACATAGAAAGCAACGGGGTCATAAGCATTGTTAATCATAATAAGAACATCATTAATACTCCCCATGAGTTTCATTTTAGCATTATCATCAAGTGGGATATTCAAATAACAATCTTCCAATGGCGGCAAATCAAGCATATCATAAATCCTTCTAGGCATAATAGAAACACTACTATCAAGATCACATAAAGCTTTAAAATCAAAATCATTCACTTTCATATTAATGATGGGTTCCCAACCATCTTCTTGTTTCATATGAATAGAATCTTTATGTTTCAACTTTTGTTCTTTAATTTTTATGAGAGCATCAGTAATGTGTTTTGTAAAGGCCATATTCATAGCACTAGCATTAGGACTTTTAGCAAGCTTTGCAGGAACTTAATTACTTCAGAGATATTGCAACCATCAAGATCAAAATCATAATTATCATCTAAAGTAGTAGATCTCTTACTAGCCTCAACACTAGTGGTAGTGATAGTAGAAACACTAATGTTTCTAGCAATTTCATATTCTCTTTCCCACTTAGCATGCAATTCAGCTAATAGTCTAACATTTTCATCAATTCTAACTTGTATGGCATTAGTAGGAGCAATGGGATTCTCAATAGTTTCAGTTTTAGCGGCCATTTTATTCAGAGAAGATTGAGCTTTAGCCAATGATTCTATATTTCTTTCAGCATTAGAGAGTTTTTCCTCAATAGTTTTATTCAAAGCAGTTTGTTTACTAATAAAATCTTTAACCATAACTTCGAGTTCAGAGGGAGCACTCCTATTATTGTTGTAGGAATTTCCATAAGCATTACCATTATTGGGAGGATATGGCCTATAGTTATTATTACCAAAATTATTCCTGCAGGCATTGTTGCTAAAATTATTATTTCTTATAAAGTTCACATCAACTTGCTCTTCTTGAGCAACCAAAGAGGCTAAGGAAACATGATTTGGATCAATATGAGCTTTCCCATTAACAAGCATAGACATAATAACATCAATTTTGTCACTCAAGGAAGAGGTCTCTTCAACAGAATTTACCTTCTTACCTTGTGGAGCTCTTTTAGTGTGCCATTCAGAATAGTTAACCATCATATTATCCAGAAGCTTTGTTGCAGCACCCAAAGTAATGGTCATAAAGGTACCTTCAACAGCAGAATCCAATAGATTTCTTGAAGAATAGTTCAATCCTGCAAAAAAGGTTTGGATAATAATCCAAGCATTCAGTCCATGAGTGGGACAATTCTTTACCAAAGATTTCGTTCTTTCCCAAGATTGAGCAACATGTTCATTATCAGATTGTTTAAACTTCATTATTTCACTTCTCATAGATATAATCTTAGCAGGAGGATAGTATTTTCCAATGAAATCATCTTTGCATTTAGTCCAAGAATCAATACTATTTCTAGTAGGGATTGCAACCATTCTTTAGCTTTTCCTCTCAAAGAGAAAGGAAAAAATTTAAGCTTAATAATATCTCCATCTATATCCCTATGCTTTTGCATCTCACAAAGTTCAACAAAGTTATTTACATGAGCAACAGCATCTTCATTACCAATACTAGAAAATTGTTCTCTCATAACAAGATTGAGTAAAGCAGGTTTTATTTCAAAGAAAGTAGCTTCAGGAACAAGTGGAGCAATAGGTGTGCACATGAAATCATTGTTGTTGGTGCTAGTGAAGTCACACAACTTAGTATTGTCAAGAGTAGTCATTTTTTGTGTTTTTAATAAAGAAAGCAAACTAGTAAACCTAATTTTTGTGTGTTTTTGATAAAGAAACAAGCAAACAAAGAAAAAATAAACTAAGCAAAACAAAAACAACAAAGTAAAGAGATTGGTTATGAGGGACTCCCCTTGTGAAGATGTCCTTGACTCCCCGATAATGGAGCGAGAAAAATACTTGCTGACTCGTGGTTGATGTCGAGCTCGTTAGGGAACCCCAAGAGGAAGGTATGATGAGCACAGTAGTAAGTTTCCCTCAGTTATGAGACCAAGGTTATCGAACCAGTAGGAGCAAGGAAACACCTCCAAGGTGTTGTTTCCAACTTGGAATCCTGCACAACACAACCACAGAACTTTTCCCCCAACTTACAGTGAGGTTGTCAATCTCACCGGCTTTGCTGAAAACAAAGGATTAAACATATTGTGTGGAAGAAAGTAAAAGCTTGCAAAAAGTAAATAGAAAACAGTAAGCAGTTGTAGATTGATGGTAAAAGAAAGGACCGGGGTCCATAGTTCACTAGTGGTGGCTCTCCTTAAGATAGATAACATTTTGGGTGAACAAATTACAGCGGGGCAATTGAAAAACATCGAGAAAGCAATCATGCATATACTAATCATCTTGATTGGGCATTACAACATTATACATAGACCGTAATCCAACTGCATCTATGACTAATAATCCACCTTTAGGTTATCATCCGAACCCCCTCCAGTATTAAGTTGCAAGCAACAGATAATTGCATTATGCATTGCATGTAAAGTAAACAATATGATTGTTATATGAACAAAGGATTGCTGTTTTCTCCCTAGTAGCAATAGCAATCTAGTACCTTAGAGATTTCTGTCACTTCCCCAGATTACTAGAGGCATGAACCCACTATCGAGCATAAATACTCCCTCCTAGAGTTGCTAGCATCTACTCGGCCAAGATATCTACTAACAACGGAGAGCATGCAAGATCACAAATAACAAAGACATGATAGAATAAATAATCAATCTGGAATAGCATCTCAATATCCATCGGAACCCCGCAAACACAACATGTAGGATTACAAATAGATGATCTTGATCATGAACGGAGCTCACAAGATCTAAACATGGTAGCACAAAGGAGAAGAACCAACCATCTAGCTACTACATGGACCCGTAGTCCAAGGATGAACTACTCAAGCATCACACCGGAGGCTTGCATGGCGATGAAGAAGGGCTCCAGGGTGAATTCTCCCCTTCGACAGTGTGCCGGGAAGAGCTTCTGATCCCTCCTGATCTAGGGATGGAGATGACGGCGGCTACAGATTCTTTTGTGGATTTTTGATCGGATCCTTAGGGTTTCTATATCGGAGGCATCTTATAGGCGAAAGGGGAGGCCGAGGGGGTGCCCTACGCGGCCACACCACCCCCTAGCGCGGGCCAGGCCAGGCCGTGCGGCCAGGTGGTGTGGCGGCCCTCTGGCCCCTCTCCGTCTCATATTCTGGCTCCGTGTACCCCTCGGTAAAAAACTAACTTTGGCTTTTGTCCTGTCCAATTCTGAGAATATTCATTTTCTAACTTTCCTGGAACCAAAAACAATAGCTAACAGGCAACTGGCACTGTGGCATCTTGTTAATAGGTTAGTCCGAGAAAGTGTAAAAAAATTACTCCAAAGTGTGGACAAAACATAATAAATTAGATAAAAACCAAGAATGGAACATCAAAAATTATAGACACGTTTGCAACGTATCACCTGCCCGCCTTGTTTTTCTCCTGTGGATGTGCATCGATGAGGTAATAGGCATCATTGTGCGGTGCTTTGCTTACAATGAATGGCCCTTCCCATGGAGGGGATAACTTATGCGTGCTGGCAGTGCGCTGCACCAACCAAACTACCAGATCACCTTCCCAGAAGACTCGGGGATTTACTTTCCGGCTATGGTAGCGTTGGAGATTTTGTTGATATATGGCGGATCTGGACAGGGCCAGTTCACTCGCTTCTTCCAGCAGATCAACATCATTTTGCCGGGCTTCTTGCACTTCGGCTTTTGTGTATTGGGTGACCCTGGGCAATTCATGCTCTATGTTGGCTGGTAATACAGGTTTTGCCCCATATACCAGAAAGAATGGCATATAGCATGTTGATCGATTTGGTGTTGTTCTTAAACTCCATAGTACCCCTGGTAGTTCTTCTATCTAGTACCTCGTTGATCTTTGCAGCAACTTAATGAGCTGGGTTTTTATCCCGGACAGAACTAGTCTGTTGGATCTTTCCACTTGTCCATTTGATGCGGGTTGGGATACTGATGCAACATCTATCCAGATCTTCTTATCTCGGTAGAATCGTACAAATGATCCTACAGCAAAATTGGTACCATTGTCAGTTATGATACTATGAGGATAACCGTATCTCAGAATAATATCTTTGAGAAATGTTACGGCTGCAGCTCCATCACATTTTCTGATTGGCTTCACTCAATCCACTTGGTAAATTTGTCCACCATGACCAAGATGTGAGTCATGTTCCCCTCTGTCGGCTTAAATGGTCCAACCATATCTAGGAACCATACAGCTAATGGCCAAGTGATTGGTATAGTTTTCAATTCTGACATTGGCATGTGTGTCTTGGTGGAATACCACAGACAGCCATTGCACTTCCTTACAAGATCTTCTGCTTGCTCCAAGGAACTTGGCCAGTAAAATCCATGCCGAAAAGCTTTTGCCACTAAGGCTCTGGACGAGGCGTGATGCCCACACTCCCCCCGATCTATATCTCAGATGATGTCAAGCCCTTCCTACGGGTCAACGCATCGTTCCAGAACACTTGTGACACTTCTCTTGTATAGTTCTGGGTTGATGATGGTATGTGCCTTTGCTCTCCACTAGATTTGCCTTGAAAGTATCTCATCACTTGGCAAATTTCCATTCTTCAAGAACTCAAATATTGGCTTTGCCCATGTTGGTATAGCACGCACTAGAAAAAGTACTTCTTCAATTTCCATTACATCCACCAACATAAGTCCCGCCGGATCAAGATGAACAGTCCCTGGGTTCTGCGAGGCAATCCTTGGGTTTGCCGAGGTAGTCCTCGGGTTTGCTGAGGTGTTCCCCCAATAAATCTCCATAGGGGTATCTCCTGATCCGGGGTTGGCCAGGATATAGATTGATTCGGATTCAGGTGAAGGCGTGATAGATGGTTTTCTTAGATGCTCCAACACAACTCCTGGTGGGATATGCTACCGAGATAACCCCAACTTAGACAGTACGTCAGCTCCTTCATTCTCAAGTTCAGGTACATGATGGAATTCGCCTCCCTTGATATTGGGGGGATACCCCCGGGTAGGGTCATGCCGGGGTATAAAGGCCGAGTTAGCCGAGGTACGGCAAGGTCAAAGCGAATGCTGGCCGAGTCACCTCAAGGCAGGCCGAATCACGGAGTAACCTGCACTGTGGATGTCCACTAATCGGTCTCAGACTTATATCGTAAGTCGGTGAGATGAATCTAACTTTTATGCAGGAATAGGTGTGGCCGGATCAACTATGTACGATCTGGGTCATATCAAGCTTATAGGAGAAGGAAGGTATCTCTCTGGTCAAAGGTGACCACTGTATGCAGAGCGTGACCGAAGCGGACAGAGGCAGGACCACCGAGGCGTGGCCGACAAAGGTGACGATGCCAATGTCGGCTGACGCGGGTGCCACAGAGGCTCACGTAGCCTCTGCATGGATGACACGGGTGAAAAGTGACCCGGTCGGCTTACTATTTTGGGAAGAGGCATATTCCAGGGAATATGCCTCCACGTATGCCCTAATTGGAGACCTAGCCACCCCTATATAAGGAGGTCTAGGGCCTCTGTAGAAAGGGTTGATCTCTGGTTGGTTAGATTTTACTTGGTTCCTGAGGGCTAGCTAGTGGTGAGAGTAAGAGAGCTCCTTCTTCCTCCTCTCTCCAATACAGCTCAAGGAGCACTTGTAATATGTGGAAGTGAATCAAATACAAAGCTTCTGTGTGTGGAATCACCAAACTATCCCTCCCTAGATTCCCCTAGTGCATTTAGTCCCCACCTTTAGCCTATCCATGGCATCTGTCGTGATACCACCACGATAGTTGGCGCCCACCATGGGGCTAGCGGCGCTAGCAGGGGTCAAGATCTGGACGGGAAACTTCATCGGCACCGGCGAACGCATCGTCTCCGGGCTCGTTCAGCGCTTTGGAGCACTGGACTTTGTCAGCGACAATGTTGGCTACTTCGGCAAGCGTCCTCTTCCCCGCAACGGCCTCTTAGTCAAGCTCGGCACGCACAAGGTCTACGTTGTTGTCGATGTGTCGTGCGTTCATCCGCGGCACATCGCTGAAGGAGGCGAGCCACCCCTTAGCGTGGTTCACGGAGCGCGTATCACTCGCTCCCCGGACCGTACTGAGGTGATGATGACTGCGCCTGGCGCTGGCGCAAGCAAGGATCTGGCACCAGATCCGGAGGTAACGCTGAAGGCACCAAGGAAAATTAGAGGTCCTCCACTAGAGAGGCTAGAGAATGTGCTGCGGGAAGCGATGGATAGCTTGGCAAACCCTGTAGCAGCAGTGGTAGATCTGGCTCAGGCACAGGCCGAGCTAGAGGAAACTAGGCAAAAAATACTAGAGGGAGCGAAAAAGATAGCCACGGCTCAGCAGTCGTTGAACATGACACTGCGTGAATATGCAAAGGCAAATAAGGTAGATGTTGTAAAAGTGAAGGGGAGAAATATCATGAGTGAAATGAACAAAGAGGGTGATACTAGGATTGAGGAGTCAGAGAACTGTTTGTCCGTGGGGCTGCCGAAGTATAGTACCCCGGCGAAAAACCTCAGAGCAGCAGATGCAGCTGCGTCCGAATTAGAGGGTCTAACGGGTGAAGCTCGTTAGAGACAGCAAGATAGGGTCAATGAGTTGGTTCGGATCGTGAACAGGCAGAATGAGGAATTGCTCAAGGCTAACCCGGAGAGAGCTAGGGCCTCCAAGATCATTCATTCGGTGGTGGGTAACCCGGAGAAATCCGCTGGAGCTGCATCATCTCCACATGGTGGTCCTAGGAGAGAAGAGGTAGTAACCTCGGCCAGGAGGAACAAACAAATAGTCCCGTATGACCCGGCAAGGGCAGGGAAAGGAAAAGAAGTACAGAGAAATGACGATCGACGAAGTGTGAGCCGAGGTGAAGCTGGCCGAGGTAACCGCGACCAAAGCAATGCCGGTGAAGGAAATGCTATGAATGGCAATGCCGAACAGCGAAACTCGGCAGGAGCAGGACAACCGCAGCAGCGGAATATACCAAGGAAAGAGCAAAGTGCCGGCCGAGGTATGCAACAAAGAGGTGCTCCGCGAGAGCAGGACCGATATAACGATGGTGACTCGGAAATGGTGAACGCAGGATACCCAAGGCCGGACTATCATGTGATAGGGTCAAGATTGGGAAGCGGGGATTTGATGCCTGACAATGCCAGACTAAAACTGGATCGGCTGTATAGGTCGGAACAAATTGAATGTCAAGGTCCCCCGGGTCCTGCGTGTTTTGGACCCCGGATCATGAAGGAACCTCCGGTACCTAACTTCCAGCTACCTAGAGGCACTAAGACATACGATGGCAGCACAAAGCCGGAGGATTGGTTGATTAACTATGCTACAACTATGAAAATTGCTACAGGCAACTTGAGATGGGCTGTGAGATACGTACCCCAGATGTTGGAGGGGCCAGCGAGGGTATGGCTAAACAATTTGCCGCCCGGAAGTATTAACTACTAGATTGATTTTGAGGAAATGTTCATCAGCAATTTCTCAAGTACATATCAGAGGCCAAATAGGCTAGACCCTAGCAATGTGCATGCAGAGAACGAACGAGACGGACCGGGAGTTCTTGACCCGGTGATGCACCATGCGAAAATCATGTGAGGGCGTGATCGAGTCACAGGCCATAGCTTGGTTTGCGCAAGGATGCAGATATGCAAGCATGTTGTGGCAAAGATTGCAAAGGGACATGCCAACTACGTTGGCAGAGACAATCCGGATTGCTGATTCATACGCTTTGGGTGATCCGACTCAACCCAGGCTCGTGTCAAACGAGTCAAATGAGGAGTGCTACCAGAGAGATGGGGCCGGGTCATCCCAGAGGAATGATTACCAGGGTAAAAGAAGAGATGACAGACAGGATTACCGGTACAGTTCACAACAAGTTGCTGCGGTGAATCAAGATCAACCCGGAGCAGGTGGAAATCAACGACAGAAAACTGGAGGGCAACAATGGACACCGAGAAATGATGGCAAGAAAACTTGGACGCTAGAGCAGAATAAACAGTGGCAAGAAAAGAAGGACCGTCCGAGGTATACTTAGGAGTCGATGCTGGATCAGCCGTGTAAATTTCGCACGCCAAATCCGAGTAACCCAGCGGGTCATACAACAAGGCAATGCGAGTTGATGCGTAAGATAGAACAAGATGGTTTGGTGAATGCTCAGGATCCTCGGAATGATCAACCTCGGTAGGAGTTACCCCGACAGCAATTGCTCTCTAGAGCGAACACACAACAGCTAATGTTGCCTCCCCCTCCACCGAGGTATGATAACCATGAGAGAAGGGATGCAGTGCATCAAGTGGAAGACCAGCATCAGCCGGATCACAGGTACCCCGGAAATGAAGGGAGGAATGAGTACAGAGAACATCATCAGAGTTACTTTGTGTTTACCACTGGCGAAACAGATAGAAAGAGCTTGCAGCGCCGACACATGGAGGTGAATGCGCATTTCTTGTGAGCCCATAGGCAAGGTCCGGGTTGACATATTGTTCGGCACGAGAGATAACTGCCGAACTAAGAATTTGGAATTTGAAGTGGTGAACTTGGAAAGTGCGTATCACACGTTACTCGGAAGGCCAGCATTGAACAAGTTCATGGCAAGCTGCCACATCAGTTATCTGAAAATGAAGCTGCCCGGGCCAAATGGAGTGATTACCATTGCTGGAAATTTCCGATGTTCCATTGAGTGTGCGTCGGCTGGGTCTAACCTAGCCAACTACCGTGAGTCACTCGTCGTTGGATTGAAAAAAGGAAGATCGGGAGGGTGGGTGGCGTTGGCTCAGTCCGCGCAGCAATATATGCCGGCGTTGAGTAATCCGCATGGTAGTGTTTCGTTCCAAGCCACAAAGGATACCAAGAAAGTGCCTGTTGATGATATGTTCCCAGAGCACACCGTAACAATTGGTGCCGGGTTAAATGATAATTAGGAAACTGATCTCGTCAACTTCCTCCGTGAGAATCGGGATATTTTTGCTTGGTCCACACAGGACTTGCAAGGTGTTCCGAGGGAGTTGGCCGAGCACTCTTTGAACGTGAGACCCGGAGCAAGGCCGGTGAAGCAACCTCTCCGCCACTTCGCCGAAGATAGGAGAAAAGTCATTGGAGATGAGATAGCTTGGTTACTAGTAGCAGGATTTATCATGGAAGTTCTTTACCCGGATTGGCTATCTAATCCGGTGCTGGTGGAGAAGAAGGATGATCCGAATGTGGCAGTGGTTTGGCGTATGTGTATCGATTACACGAACCTGAATAAGGCGTGTCCAAAAGATCCATTTCCACTGCCAAGGATAGATCAGGTCATAGATTCAACTACTGGGTGTGAACTGTTGTCATTCATTGATGCATACTATGGTTTCTACCAGATACCCCTGAATCCGGATGATCAAATAAAAACTGCATTTATCACACCGTATGGGGCTTATTGCTATTGCACCATGCCATTTGGTTTACGTAATGCAGGGGCAACGTACCAAAGATGTATGCAGAAATGTTTGCACGACCAAATTGGTCAAAATATACAAGTATATGTGGATGATGTGGTTATCAAGACCAAGGAAAGCAAAACGCTCCTTGACGATATCAGGCAGACATTCGCGAACCTAAGGAGGTTCCGGTTGAAGCTCAACCCGGAAAATTGTACCTTCGGTGTCCCGGCTGGAAAATTACTCGGATTGCTTGTCTCCAGCCGAGGTATCGAAGTCAGTCCAACCAAAATCCGGGCCATAGAGCAATTGGAACTGCCGAAGTGTCTTAACGATGTCCAGAAGTTCATTGGTTACCTGGCATCGTTAAGTCGGTTTGTATGTAGGTTGGGAGAAAAGGCATTGCCTCTCTATCAACTCATGAAAAAGTCGGACAAGTTCATTTGGACGCCGAAGGCCAATGAAGCCTTTATCCAATTAAAGAAAATGTTAGCCACTGCGCCAGTGTTAGCCTCTCCACTATCAAAGGAGCCAATGTTGCTCTATATAGCCACAACCAACCGAGTTGTAAGTGCAGTAATAGTGGTAGAGCGCGACGAAGAGGGTAAGTCAGTGCAAAGGCCAGTGTATTATCTGAGCGAGGTATTATCCGCATCAAAGCAAAATTATCCGCACTATTAGAAAGTGGCATATGGTGTGTATATGTCGGCAAAGAAGCTTAAACATTATTTTGAGGAGCACCCCATCAAAGTAATATGTGAAGCCCCTATATCCGAGATAATGAGTAACAAGGATGCAAGTGGCAGAATTGCAAAATGGGCAATTGAACTAGCTCCCTATGCGCCACAATATGATAGAAGAGAAGCAATCAAGTCTCAGGCTGTGGCCGACTTTTTTGTGGACTAGGCCGAGGTACAATATGAACCACCGCTACCAGATCCGAACTACTGGAGAATGCACTTCGATGGGTCAAAAACAAAAACCGGGTTAGGCGCCGGAGTTGTGCTTACCTCGCCAAAGTATGACTAGTTGAAGTATGTGCTACAGATCCATTTCGCAGCGTCGAACAATGTCGCTGAATATGAAGCACTTGTGCATGGGCTCAAAGTGGCAAAAGAAATTGGGATACGTCGGATCCAATGCTTTGGCGACTCGGATTTGGTAGTTCAGCAAGTGTCGGGGCTGTGGGACGCTCTTGATCCAAACATGGCATTATACAGATTCCATGTGCAGAAAATATCTGGTTACTTTGAGGGATCTGAATTTCGCCATGTACCCCGGTTGGAAAATGAGGCTGCCGACGTATTGTCAAAGCTCGGATCAACCCAAAAAGCAATTCCACCAGGCGTAGCATTAGAACACCTCAGAAATCCATCTATCAGACCATCCCCAGAAACTGACTCAATCTACTTCCCGGAGGATCCGGAGTCTGGAGCTGCACCCATGGACATTGACATGGGAGATGGTGCGCGAAACCCGGGGACTGCCTCGGCAAACCCGGGGGCTGCTTCGCAGAACCCGGGGACTTCTCAACGTGATCCGGTTGAGGTTGTGCCGGTGGATCAGATGGAAATTGATGAGGATGTGTTCCCTATACGAGCAATACCAGCTTGGGCACTACCCATATTCTAATTCCTGAAGGATGGAACCTTCCCCGTTGAGGAGGTGTTGTCCAGGCAAACTCATAGGAGAGAAAAAGCATACACGATCATCAATTCCAAGCTATACAAAAGGAGTGTGACTAATGTACTCCAGCGGTGTGTTGACCCGGAAGAAGGGCTTGACATCCTCCGAGATATATATCAAGGGGAATGTGGGCATCATGCCTCGTCCAGAGCCTTGGTAGAAAAAGCTTTCCATCATGGATTTTACTAGCCAAGTGCCTTAGAACAAGCAGAGGATTTGGTAAGAAAATGCAATGGTTGTCAGGGGTACGCTACCAAGACACATATGCCAATGTCGGAACTCAAGACCATACCAATCACTTGGCCATTTGCCGTATGGTGTTTGGACATGGTTGGCCCGTTCAAACCAGCGAGCGGAAATATGACTCACATCTTGATCATGGTGGATAAGTTTACAAGTGGATTGAAGTAAAGCCAATAAGAAAATGTGATGGAGCTACGGCCGTGACATTTCTCAAAGACATCATCTTGAGATACGGTTATCCTCACAGTATCATAACTGATAATGGCACAAATTTTGCTGAAGGAGCATTTGCGCGATTCTGCAGAGATAAGAAGATCCGGCTGGACGTTGCCTCGGTTGCCCACCCCGCATCAAACGGACAGGTGGAGAGATCCTACAGATTAGTATTATCCGGGATAAAACCCCAGCTCATTGAGCCGCTGCAAAGATTAGCGGGGTGCTGGATAGAAGAACTACCAGCGGTATTGTGGAGTTTAAGAACAACTCCAAAACGATCAACAGGCTATACGCCATTCTTTCTGATATATGGGGCAGAAGCTGTATTACCAGCCGACATAGAGCATGACTCGCCTAGGGTCACCCAATACACATAAGCCGAAGTGCAAGAAGCCCGGCAAAATGATGTTGGTCTGCTAGAAGAAGCGAGAGAATTGGCATTTTCCAAATCCGCCATATATCAGCAAAATCTCCGACGCTATCACAGCCAGAAAGTAAATCCCCGAGTCTTCCGGGAAGGTGATCTGGTACTCCGGTTGGTACAACGTACTGCTGGCATGCATAAGTTAACCCCCCCCATGGGAAGGGCCATTCATTGTGAGCAAAGCATTGCACAATGATTCTTATTATCTTATCGATGCAAAGCCACAGGAAAAGAACAAGGCGGACAGGTCCAGCGAGGAATCTAAGCGTCCATGGAATGTAGCCCTACTTCGTCCTTTCTACACTTAGCAGAGAAGTGTATGTATCCGAGTCTCTCATATGTCGGTGTGTATGCCAGCAATGAGTTTATCAATGAAATGTTGGCACCTCGAGCAGTAACTCGGGGACTGCCTTAATAATGTTTGTTGTCTTCTGTATTTCTCATTTATATGTCGGCTGGCGTAAGTATTTCTACTTAACCCGGATTAGTAGTGTGTGAGCACCAAAAACCCAACTCTTCGACTTGCTGCTGTCCAACAAGATTTGTCTTCATGGCAAGGAAGAGAACAGGTTTGGAATTGCGTAGCACATGAAAAACGACTAAGGAAAAGAACTTAATCAAGACGAATTTTGTTTTCTGGACTAACCTTATGTTTACTTTTGATTTATTATGCTGAGTTATTTTGAGCTAATCCTAAAGTTTCCAAGTATTGTTAAGACAATTTTTGAAACTCGGACTCGTAAGTCATAAAACCGAATCAAGGTAGACACGAGACGAGCCAGAAGATTGGAAGAACAAGAAAATGAAACTCGGGGACTACACCCAAGTTAATCCGGCATAAAAACTTAGTAGAAAAATATCACTTGTGTACTGGATACAATTCCACCCAGCATACCGGGGATCTAATGAAATTTAAAGCGTTTATCAAGGAGCAGCAGCAGGAGGCAATTCGGGGCCAGCAGGGGCAGTCTTGGCCTCAGCTTCAGAATCATCTGCGTCTTCCTCGATATCTGAGACTTCGTGTTCTTCGTCCTCATCCGACTCATCTTCAGCATTTTCAACATTTTCGTCATCGGCGGCATCCAGGAAGCTCGGTCCCTCGTTCCATTGATGAATGGGGCGTACTGGATGAAGCTGTGAGCACAAGCCTTGCGCCGAGCTACCCAATCCGGGTCAGTAGACCACTCTAATCCAGTGCGCATGCGCGCAAGAAGATTGAGGTCAATCTTCTCATACCACATAAGCACGTAGTGGAGAACGATCTCAGCTCCGGCGCGCCCAGCAGATTCTCTCCAGAGATCGAGCTGAGTCTCGCATTCCATAAGCCTGGAAAAAAGAACAGGCATACTCTCCGGGGTATCTTGCTCAGGCCAAAAGGCCTTGAAGATCCAGATTACTACGTCCAAGACGTCCTTGCCATAGTTCCTCACAAGTTCGACACGAGAGGACAAGCTGACCAGCAAGTCCTCCAGGTCATATGGAATTTCTCCAGCGCCAGGGACATTTGGGGTACCCCTCTTCTGGCAGAACTTGCCAACAGCTTTGGATGCGATGACCTTGCTCTCTGGGAATTTGCCTGAAAAAATAAGATAGGTGGAGTAAGTAAATGGAGCAAACCCGGAAAGGTCAGTGTCTGTTGAAGGAAAAGAGCTTACCAGCAATATGGCTACGGATCCGGGTTAGCTCCTTGGTGCACTTGTCACGCCTCTCCCGGAGTTGAACAAGCTCAGTGTTCGCCGACTCAAGTTTAGAGTCGGCCTCCTTAAGAAGTTCTTGATCCTTGGCGATTTGGAGGTTGAGGCGCTCGTGCTCTTCAGTAAAGTCCTGGCCAGCCTTTTGATGTTCGGTTTGATGCTGTGCTTTCAGCTTTTTCATATCTTCTTTGAGCTTGGCAATCTCATCATCTTTGGTTCATAGGAGGGCAAGCTCATCATCTTTCTTAACCCGGCTCTAGGTGTATGCATATTCGAAGTGTACAAAATCCGGGCCAAGTGGAACTTAACCCGGCTCTAGGTGTGTGCATATTCGAAGTGTACAAAATCCGGGCCAAGTGGAACTTAACTTGGCTCTAGGTGTGTGCATATTCGAAGTGTACAAGATCCGGGCCAAGTGGAATTTAACCCGGCTCTAGGTGTGTGCATATTCGAAGTGTACAACATTCGGGCCAAGTGGAACTTAACCCGGCTCTAGGTGTGTGCATATTCGAAGTGTACAAGATCTGGGGCAAGTGGAACGTAACCCGGCTCTAGGTGTGTGCATATTCGAAGTGTACAAAATCCGGGCCAAGTGGAACTTAACCCTGCTCTAGGTGTGTGCATATTCGAAGTGTACAAAATCTGGGCCAAGTGGAACTTAACCCGGCTCTAGGTGTGTGCATATTCGAAATGTACAAGATCCGGGCCAAGTGGAACTTAACCCGGCTCTAGGTGTGTGCATATTTGAAGTTTACAAGATCCGGGCCAAGTGGAACTTAACCCTGCTCTAGGTATGTGCATATTCGAAGTGTACAAAATCCGGCCCAAGTGGAACTTAACCCGGCTCTAGGTGTGTGCATATTCGAAATGTACAAAATCCGGGCCAAGTGGAACTTAACCCGGCTCTAGGTGTGTGCATATTCCAAGTGTACAAAATCCAGGCCAAGTGGAACTTAACTCATCTCTAGGTGTGTGCATATTCGAAGTGTACAAGATCCGGGCCAAGTGGAACTTAACCCGGCTCTAGGTGTGTGCATATTCGAAGTGTACAAAATCCGGGCCAAGTGGAACTTAACCCGGCTCTAGGTGTGTGCATATTCAAAGTGTAGAAAATCCAGGCCAAGTGGAACTTAACCTGGCTCTAGGTGTGTGCATATTCGAAGTGTACAAAATCCGGGCCATGTGGAACTTAACCTGGCTCTAGGTGTGTGAAGTGTACAAAATCCAGGCCAAGTGGAACTTAACCCGGCTCTAGGTGTGTGCATATTCTAAGTTTACAAAATCCGGGCCAAGTGGAACTTAACCCGGCTCTAGGTGTGTGCATATTCGAAGTGTACAAAATCCGGGCCAAGTGGAACTTAACTCGTCTCTAGGTGTGTGCATATTCGAAGTGTACAAGATCCGGGCCAAGTGGAACTTAACCCGACTCTAGCTGTGTGCATATTCGAAGTGTACAAAATCCGGACCAAGTGGAACTTAACCCGACTCTAGGTGTGTGCATATTCGAAGTGTACAAAATCCGGGCCAAGTGGAACGTAACCCGGCTCTAGGTGTGTGCATATTCAAAGTGTACAAAATCCAGGCCAAGTGGAACCTAACTCGTCTCTAGGTGTGTGCATATTCGAAGTGTACAAGATCCGGGCCAAGTGGAACTTAACCCGGCTCTAGGTGTGTGCATATTCGAAATGTACAAAATCCGGGTCAAGTGGAACTTAACCCGGCTCTAGGTGTGTGCATATTCGAAGTGTAGAAAATCCGGGCCAAGTGGAACTTAACCCGGCTCTAGGTGTGTGCATATTCGAAGTGTACAAAATCCGGGCCATGTGGAACTTAACCTGGCTCTAGGTGTGTGAAGTGTACAAAATCCGGGCCAAGTGGAACTTAACCCGGCTCTAGGTGTGTGCATATTCTAAGTGTACAAAATCCGGGCCAAGTGGAACGTAACCCGGCTCTATGTGTGTGCATATTCGAAATTATCAAGGAGCTACGTTAATTTTCTAAGGAGCATCCGGCCGAGTAACAAGTGACTCCCCCGGAGGCTCGGGGACTAATGGTTATATCACTAATATCTGCAACATGCTAAGGAAAAGGTGAAGTAACGTACCTCCATCATCCGACCCACAAGGTTAATTGCTTTGGCAGCAGTATTTATCTACGCAGCAAATTCGGCAGGACCGAACTTCTCCGGGAGATCGTTGTTGTGGACGAACTCCGCCTTGTACAAACTCGATCAAGGTCGGAGGGTATCGTTCGCCGTTGAGCATATGGGGAGCAACTAGACCCTTAGCATGAGCTTCTCTCCTCTCAACCTGGGGAAGAGCAGGGCTGGTGTGCAAAACAAGTTGCGCATCAGCTGGCTCGGCGGGGGCGTCCTTCGGAGGTGGAGTCTTCTTTGAAAGCATGGACGCGAGTGTGCACTGTCCAGCCTCGATGGACGCTGCCCTGGTGGCGTCAGGAGCCTTTTTACCCTTAGGTTGCTGCTTAGAAGTGGAAGTTGTTGTAGCGGATTTGCCCTTGGGAGCTACCTTGGCGCTAGCCTTGGTGCTGCTAGTGTCTTCTCGCTGAGCCTTGGAAGACTCGGACGAGGCGGAAGGGCTTGATGTTGCTGCTGTTGCTTTTGACGTTGCTGCTAGGGCTGGAGCTGGTGCTGGTGTTGTTTTCTTCTTCGACGGAGGTGCTGAAGGAACCTTGGTGATAGCTGGTTGCGGCGAAGCCGAAGTTGTGGTTGCTGCAGCCCCGGCAGAGCCAGACTCCCCCGCTCCAAGGTTGCTCTCCTCTTGACGAGGTGGGCTGGAACCCGGAGTAGTCGTTGAACCCTCCGCAATGGGGCTCAGTGGGCGTGAATCATCGCCACGAGGGGGAGAAGGGCTATGCCAGAGTGGTGAGGCAATGCCAGATCCACTCTATGGGACCTCCACCGCGGCCCTGCCGAATCAAATAATGCATGATGATAAACTATAAAGGAAGGGCAAGTGAATAAGCAAAGGGAGAAACGACTTACTCATCCGAAGTCAGGGGCTCCTTCGGCTTGTGAGCTCTTCGGGCCACAGCCTTAGTCGTGGCCTTGGTGGCGGAATTGTCCGCGGACTTCTTTCGCCTCTTGGCTGGCTGAGAAGGTCCAGAGGACAAAGCAGATGCGGCTCCCCTTTTCTTCTTTGGCGCGACAGGGACTGGCTCACCCATGGCAAGGGGAGGGTCTTCATGGATCTGCCCACCCGGGTTAGCTGATGCCAGAAAAGCATAAGAAAGGGGGACAGCGTCAAATGCTTCCATCACCTCAACATCCGAGTCATCTTCATCATCGGGCCAATCTCTAATGGAAGAGAGTTTACATGTGGGTCGCTTGGTCGCGTCGGCCATAGGAAGGAACATCTCCTGATCCGGTTCTTCCTCGTCCGAGGTATCTCGGTCAGGCGCCCATTTGAGGGAAGGCTCGGTGCCATCCTCAATAGTTTGCTGAAGGAATTGCTAAGGGAAAGAAAAGACAGCAGGGTTAAACATACAACAAAGACCGGCATATGATTTAATTCGGAGAGAGTTTGCGGCACGAAACTTACCACGGGAGGAAGCCTATCTCGACAATAGTGTTCAATTCCCCACGTCCACTCAGAAGAAAAGTCCTTAGTGGTGAAGAGGGACTTAACCCGGCGAAAGATCTCGCTGTTGCTCAACTCAAAAGAGGAGGTCCGGTTGGGGTCGCGGCCCCAGCTCATATGACAGACTTTGTGTGTGCGTTTCTGGAGGGAGGAGATCCGGTTGCGCACAAGCGTAATCATGGCATCCTCATTGCACAATCCGAGATCCTTCAACTCCTGGAACCTCTTGTTGACCTGGTTCGCCAGGACAGTGGGCTTCTTGGGGACCACGTCCCACAGATCCGGATTGGGACGACCCGGAGCGTAAGGGCGCAGCCGGATCTGATCCTCAGTTGTGCTGTTCCGGACGTAGAAGAAAGTCCAGGCCTATCCCTTACAGGAGTCAAGCCCCATGACTCGGGGGAAGATTGACTGCTTCCAAGGAGAGATTGACGCAGCGCCGAACTGCGTGAGCTGCTTGTCCTCCGGGTCAAGCTGAATGTTCGGAATCACGTTCCGGCGGAGGCCAAAGAACCGGATCCAAAGCTCCTTCGTGGGCCATAGTCTGGCGTAACCTTCGATGGTGGAGGCAAACATGGAGAGAGACGTGATGGCATTCGCCGGAAGGTGGTGTGGCTGGAGCTCATACGTATTGAGCCAGTCATGGAAAAAATCGCTAACTGGTAGACCAAAACCCCGCTAGAAGTGAGACAGAAACACCACATACTCACCCGTATTGGGTGAGGGGCAACCTCGGAGGCAGCGAGGCATGCAGGGACTCCCTCCGGGATGCGCCTAGTGCGGTAAAGCCAATCCAGGTCATCCTGGCAAACCCAGGAGCCTGCCCACGCGCCGCGGTCAGCGGTCGCCGCATCTTCCTCCATCTCCTGCTCGGCGACGGCGAGCTCCTCCTCAGTCATCTCGAGATCGCTATCCCTACTGGCGCTAGCGGCGGCGGGGGGCAGTGGCCTAGACTGGCAACGACCCGTGGCAGAAGAGATGCGCGGAGGCGGCGGCAACGCTGGTGCGCGTGGAGGCAGTGCGGCGGCGGCGCTGCTACTCAGACGCGGTGGCGATGGCGCTGTCGCGGGAGAAGATGAAGAAGAGGTAGAGGCAGAGGGGCGCGGAAGTGGGGAAAGAGCCTAGGGGGCGCGCCCCTCCCCTATTTAACCACTCCCCTAAGGGGGTAGTGGGATCGTGTTGTGCGGGTGTGCCACATGGTGTGGCCGTGTATTACCCGGGTCAACCAATCAGCAGTGAGCCACACGGAGGGCCACAGGGCATAGCGTATCCCATGAAGTGACGTTATGGTGCAGTTAACGAGGAGGCAGGCACGACGTGACGTGGGCAATAGTAACTTCTGACAATTACTATGGCGATTACTGTTGCTGGCCCTTAAAATTAGGCAAACGTGATGATTAGCCTCCACGTGGGGAAGCGTACAGGAGAAGGAAGAATGACCCGCATGGGTATGAGGTAACCCGGCCAGCAAGTAAAAACTTGGAATGTGCCAAGGGAAAATAAACCCATGAAACCCGAGATAGGAGGTAACTCGGAAAAGGAACACAAAGCTCAGTGAAGTTGAACCTGCTGTGGCCTTAGCGGCTAAGACAGCTAAGACCGCACCAGCTCCGGGGACTAATGTTGGGGGGATACCCCCGGGTAGGGTCACGCCGGGTATAAAGGCTGAGTTAGCCGAGGTACGTCAAGATCAAAGCGAATGCTGGCCGAGTCACCTCAAGGCAGGCCGAATCATAGAGTAACCCGGACCAGGGGATGTCCACCTAACTGGGTCTGAGCCGACTTATATCGTAAGTCGGTGAGATGAATCTAACTTGTATGCAGGAACAGGTGTGGCCGGATCAACTATGTATGATCCGGGTCATATCAAGCTTGTAGGAGAAGGAAGGTATCTCGCTGGTCAAAGGTGACCATTATACGCAGAGCGTGAGCGAAGCGGACAGAGGCAGGACCACCGAGGCGTGGCCGACAAAGGTGACGATGCCAATGTCGGCTGATGCGGGCGCCGCAGAGACTCACGTAGCCTCTGCATGGATGACACGGGGAAAAGTGACCCGGTCGGCTTACTATTTTGGGAAGAGGCATATTCCCTGGAATATGCCTCCACGTATTCCCTAATTGGAGACCTAGCCACCCCTATATAAGGAGGGCTAGGGCCTCTGTAGAAAGGGTTGATCTCTGGTTGGTTAGATTTTACTTGGTTCCTGAGGGCTAGCTAGTGGTGAGAGTAAGAGAGCTCCTTCTTCCTCCTCTCTCCAATACAGCTCAAGGAGCACTTGTAATCTGTGGAAGTGAATCAAATACAAAGCTTCTATGTGTGGAATCACAACACTATCCCTCCCTGGATTCCCCTAGTGCATTTAATCCCCACCTTTAGCCTATCCATGGCATCTGTCGTGATACCACCATGACACTTGAAGTACCCACATATGTTCTAGACATGAAATCTATAAAAAGCCATGTTCGCATCCAGAGAATTGCAATTACCAGATACTTGTTGTGCTATCAAATCAGAGTCACCAAAGCATTGTATCCAGAGGATCCCCACTTCTTTTGCTACTTTCAGTCCATGCACGAGCGCCTCATGTTCGGCCACATTATTTGATGCTCAAAAATGGATATGGAGAACATATTTCAGCCGATCTCTCTTGGGCGAGGTAAGTACTACCCCGGCCCCTAATCCCTCTTTAAGCTTTTATCCATCAAAGTGCATCCTTCAACAGTTTGAGTCCGACAATGGTGGTTCGTACTGCATCTCGGCCCAATCCATGAAAAAATCCACTACTGCTCGAGATTTAATGGCATCCCTTCTATAAAATTGTGGTGCGTAAGGAGCTAACTCAATTTCCCATTTTGCAATCCGGTCACTCGCATCCTTGTTACTCATTATCTTGGATATCGGTGCTTCACATATCACTTTTATGGGGTGTTCTTCAAACTAATTCTTGAGATTCTTAGCTACCATATATACACCATACGCCATCTTCTGATAGTGAGGATAATTCTGCTTCGAAGTAGACAATACATTGCTAAGGTAATATACTGGCCTCTGCACCGACTTACCTTCTTTGTCATGCTCCACCACTTACGACTCAGTTGGTCGCTGCTATATAGAGCAACATTGGCTCTTTGGATAGTGGTAAGCTAACACTGGTGTAGAGGCTAGCATCCTTTTTAGTTCATGAAATACGCTATCAGCTTGCAGTGTCCAAACAAACTTATATGCCTTTTTCATTAACTGGTAGAGGGGCAATGCCTTCTCTCCTTGCTGACATACAAACCGACTTAACGATGCCAGGCAACTAGTGAACTTCTGAACATTGTTAAGGCACTTCAGTAGTTCCATTCTTTCTATGGCTTGGATATTAGTAGGGTTGGCCTCGATACCTCGGCTAAACACGAGAAAAGTGAGTAACTTCCCAGCTGGCACACCAAAGGTACATTTCTCTGGGTTAAGCTTCATTCGGAACCTCCTTAGGTTTGCGAATGTTTGCCGGATATCATCTAGGAGCATTTTGCTTTCCATTGTTTTTATCACAACATCATCTACATATACTTGGACGTTTTTCCCAATCTGATCATGTAAACATTTTTGCATACACCTTTGATACGTTGCTCCTGCATTACGTAAACCAAATGGCATGGTGCGATAGCAATAAGCCGCATACGGGGTAATAAAAGTAGTCTTTATTTGATCATATGGGTTCAGGGGTATCTGGTGGAAACCAGAATACGCATCTACAAATGACAACAACTCACACCCAGCAGTCGAATCTATGACCTGATCTATCCTTGACAGTGGGAATGGATCTTTTGGACATGCCCTATTCAGGTTTGTGTAATCGATACACATACGCCACACCACTGCTACATTGGGATCATCCTTTTTCTTTTCCACAAGCACCAGATTAGATAGCCAATCCGGATAAAGTACTTCCATGATAAACCCGGCTGCAAGGAGCCAAGCTATTTCATCACCTTTCTCCTGTGTTCGGCGAAGCGGTGGAGAGGTTGCTTCACTGACTTAGTTCCGTGTCTCACATGCAAAGAGTGCTCGGCCAACTCCCTCGGTACACCTTGCAGATCCTATGTGGACCAAGCAAAGATATCCGATTCTCACAGAGGTAGTGGACGAGCTTGCTTTCCTATTTGTCACTTAACCCGGCACCATTACGGTGCGCTCTGGGAACTGATCATCAACGGGAACTTTCTTTGTATCCTTTGTTGCTTGAAACGAGACACTCCCACGCGGGTTACTCAGCATCGGCATATGCATCTACACGGACTGAGCCAATGTCGCTACCTCCTGGATTCTCCTTTTCCCTTGTGCAATCACAAGTGATTTGGCCAGGGTTGACCAGGCTGAAGCACATTCTATTGAGCGCCCGAAGTCCCTAGTTATAGTGATTACTCCATTTGGCCCATGCCATTTCATCTTCAAGTAACTGATGTGAGTGCTTTCCATAAATTGTTGAGAGCAGTCCTTCCGAGTAATGCGTGATACGTGCTTTCCAAGTTCACAACCTCAAACTCCAAATTCTCAGTCCGACAGTTGTCCCTTGTGTCGAATAACACATCAATTCGGACCTTGCCAAAGGGCTCGCGAGAGATACCCGGCACAATGCCATGGAAAGTTGTCCTTGTTGCTTGGAGCATGTTCTCCGATATTCCCAACTTGTGCATTGTGTCTTTGTACATGATTTTGATGCTACTACCGTTGTCGATCAGCTCCTTGGAGAATCTCATGTTGATATTCGATCGAATGAACGTCGGTTCCAGCATCAGTGCATACGATCCAGGACTCGGCATGATCTTGGAGTGATCCTTGATATTCCAAGTTATCTCCTGATCCGCCCAAGGCATATACCTCGTCACAGCTGGCATAACTACCTTCACCTCCATATGTTGGTGTTGCAAGCTCTTTCTATCTATTCCCTCATTGGTGAACACATAGTAGCTCTGGTGATGTTCACTATATTAATTTCTCCCGTCATTGTTGTGATACCCTTGGTTCTGTTGCTGCTGATTATATACCTGATGCACTGTGTCTCTTCTCTCGTAGTTCTAATACCTCGGAGGAGGTGGTGGTAGCATCAATTGCTGCCCATTTGCCCCAGTGAGCTACTGTTGCCGAGGTGCATCGTGCCGAGGTGCCTGAGCATTCCCCAAGCCACCTTGCTCTATTTTCCTCATCCACTCACATTGCCGAGTCGTATGATTCGTCGGGTTATTCGGGCTTGGCGTGTGAAATTTACACGGCTGATCCAACATAGACTCATATGTATACCTTGGTCCTTCTTTTCCTACCACTGTTTCTTCTGCTCTTGCGTCCAAGTTTTCATGCCATAATTTTTCGGAGTCCAATGTTGCCCTCCAGATTTCTGGCGCTGATTTGCTCCGACATTTGGCTGATCCTGGTCCACTGCCGCAACTTGCTACGAACAGTACCTGTAATACGGCCGCTCATCTCTCCTTTTACCTCAAAAGTCATTCCACCGGGATGACCCGGTTCCATCTCGGTTGTAGTACTATTCATTTGATTCACTTGATATTAGCTAAGGTTGAGTTGGATCACCCAACGCATACGAATCAGCTATCCGAATTGTTTCTGCCAAGGTAGTTGGCATATCCCTTTACAGCCTCTGCCACAACATACTCGCATACCTACACCCTTATGCAAACCGAGCTATGGCATGTGACTCAATCAACCTCTCATAGGAGTTACACACATTGCACCAACGAGTTAAAAACTCTCGAACAGTCTCATTTGGCCTTTGCATGCACATTGCTAGTGTCTATGGCCTATTCAGCCTCTTGTACGTGCTTGAGAAGTTCCTGATGAACATTTTCTCAAAATCTATCCAACAGTTGATACTTCCTTCTGGCAAATTGTTTAACCAGACTCTTGCTGGCCCCTCCAACATCTGTGGTACATACCTCACAAACCATCTCAAATTACATCCTCCAATGTTAACCGTAGTGGCATAGTCGATGAGCCAATCATCTAGCTAGGTGCTGCCGTCATACGTCTTTATTCCTTTGGCCAACTAAAAGTTCGACAAAGGTGGATCTCTCATGATCCGAGGTCCAAAGCATGCCGAACCCGGAGGAACTTGTCCCTCAATCATCTCTGACCTATAGATTTGGTCCAACTGAAAGTTCTGCACAGGTAGCTCTCTCATGATCCGAGGACCAAAGCATGTCGGACCCGGAGGAACTTGTCCCTCAATCATCTCTGACCTATAGATTTGGTCCAACTTTAGCCCTGCATCATCTGGCTGCAAGTTCCTATTTCCCAATCTTGATCCTATCACATGGTGCTATGGCCAAGGAAATTCGGCATCAGCCATTGCCGAATAACCATCATTGTATCTATCTTGACACGGACGAGCATATTGCTACTGTATTGCTGAGTCAGCACTTCGCTTCTACCGAGGTACATATTGTGGTTGCTGTTGTCGTGGTGGGTTTTGCCCTGCTCCTGCCGACTTACGCTGTTCGGCATTGCCGTTTCCAGCGTTTCCCTGACCGGCATTGCCTTGGTCACAGTTACCTCGTATAGCTTCACCTCGGCTAGCACTGTGACGATCCTCATAAACTTGTAGTGTTTTTTCTTTTCCAACCCTTGCCGGGTCATATGGGACCATCTGTTTGTTCTTTCTTCCCGAGGTTACCACATCCTCTCTTCTAGGGCCATCATGAGGTGATGATGCTTCCCTAGCGGATTTCGCCAGGTTATTCCTTACCAAATGAACTATATGAGAGCCTCCTACTATCGTCAGGTTTGCTTTGAGTATTTCCTCATTCTGCTTATTCGCTACTCTCACTAAGTGGTTTACTCTTTCATGTTGCCTCTCCCGGGCTTCTCTGGTAAAACTCTCTAACTCGGACGCTGCTGCCTCTGCAGCCCTAAGGTTCTTCGCCGGGGTACTATATCTCGCCAACCTAGCTATCACTAGGGTATTTGTATGCCCTAGCTTAGGCACATATTCCTTGTCTATCTCAGTAATCAAGTTTCTACCCCTAATCTTTATTCCGTCCATACGAGTTGGGCTAATCTAGTTTGCTTTTGCATACTCACACAAAGTGATGTTTAGTGACTGCTGCAACTCAGCTACTTTATTTGCCCCTACTAACATTTTCTGTCAGGTCTCCCCTAGCTCGGCCTATGCCTGAGCCGGATCTACCACGGGTGCTATGGGAGTAGCTAAGCTATCTATCGCCTGCTTCAACACATTCTTTGGCCTCTCTAGTGGAGGGAATCTAGACCTAGCTGCCTTTGGGATAGCGACTGGATCTGGCGCCGGGTCATTGCTTGCTTCTGCATCTGGTGTCGTCACCATGATCTCAACACAGCTAGCAGGGCGAGCGATACACGAGCCACGAGCCGTGCTGAGAGGTGGTTTGCCTCCCTCGGCGATGTGCTGCGGGTGGACGCAAGACTCGTCGACGGTGACGTAGATCTTGTGGGTGCCAAGATGGATGAAGAGGCCAATGCACGGAGGAGGGCACCTGGCAAAGCTTCCAGCATTGTTGCTGACATAATCTAGCGCTCCAAAGTGCTAAACAAGCCCAGAGACGATGCATTCGCCGGTGGTGATGATGTTTACCGTCTAGATCTTCACTCATTCTAGCACCGCTTGCCCCACGGTAGGCGCCAACTATCGTGCTGGTGGCACTAGAGGTATCCAGGGAGGGATAGTGTGGTGATTCCATGCACAGATGAGGGGTATTCACTAGATCAATGGTGGATTACAAGGGCTCCTTGAGCTACTCTTGGGGAGGAAGAGGATGAACTTCTCAACTACGCACACAACTATCTAGGGTTTTCCCTTAGTAAAAATGGCCGACCTCCTCTATGGAGGCCCTGGTGCTCCTTATATAGGGGAGCCCAGGTTACAAGTTAGGCATACATGGAAGGCATTTTCTCCGAATATGCCTCTCCCAAAAGAGCAAAGCGGTGCTCCTCTTTTATCTGTCTAAGCTAATCCGGACTCATGGCGTAAGCCTCTCTGAGCCCCTCTACGGCGTGGTGTCGACCGACATAGCCAACGTGTCAACACCCGGCTTTTTAATCCCAGATGCCTGTTATGACATACATCGCAATCCTGGGATTACCATTATTGTGAGACATAACATATTGGATATCACAGTACATCATCCATTACAAACAATAATAAGGTCATACACAAATAAAGGATCTCATGATCTAGTCTTAATACAAACAAGCAGCGGAATAATAAGCGTAGCAGTGGGCTCCATCTTCAGTGTCACAGGCAATGCTGACCATGGGAGATGATCCTAGTTGTCGTAGCCGTCCTGCTGTCTATCTTCCTGATAGTCCTCCTCATAGTCTGGCCACGGGAATAGCCAGGGACAAAGCCATGAGTACTCTTTAAGTACTCGCAAACTATTACTAACAGGTAAGGTAGTTCTAGTAGGAATCCTAAGCTCTAAGTTTATTTGCAAAAAGCCATATTTATCTAAACTGAGTTCAGAAGTAAAGAAAACTAAGTTAAAGTCCTAAATCACTTTAACTTGGGAATCTCGTTTTCATATTCACAACCCTGTTGTGGTCAAGTAAAAATCATAGATCACTTCACAAGTCATTTTGAAAACATCTGACGACGGAACAGTATGGCCACTCCAACTGTCCATTTCCGCGGATGCAGCTATTCGAATAGTTTTACATTCTGCAGAGGTGGTACACTTTCACCACAAAATTCGATACATCCGTCAGGGATAACCCTGAATGATCATACTTAGTATGCGGATAATCAATCATAACCTTTCTTTTATACACTCTAGTATAAGCACCTCCCCTATGAGCTTGGCCTCCCAGCCTTGGCCATCTGCCATCCTGGGCACTACATAGGTGGAAATCATCAAGAGGGAGCCTCACCTCAAACATCCTCCGAGAGGGAACCCATACTAATGCATATAAACTTCCGGCTAAGCCTTACCCAATTCAGGTATTGTGGTTGTACGGTAAAATTGGAGTGGTACCGCATCCGAACCCAACCATCAGTTTTATAAAGGGCTAAGTCTCATGCCTCAACATTTTCATCATCAAATCCATTTGTGTTTCTCAACACATGTCAAAACATTTCAATAGAATGACTCATCATTCCAAAGTTTTCATAATCATTTTTACCAAGTATTCCCATCTAAAGTGATCAAGTTTTATGCTTAGCACTAGCCACTAAGTTAAGAGTGTTCACTAATGAGGGATGCTAATCTCAATCTCATGCCATAGAATGACATCTAGTATAGTCCTAGTTTTATACTCTTTATGCTATCTATACTATCTTCCAAAACTCATAAAGCATTAACTAAAAGTAAAGAACTTTGGTAAAGCAAAAGAGTAAAGCTTGCAAGAAAAACTTGGGATGGGCAATAATCAAAATATATAACCAAAGCATGCCTAATGCATTTTCTTAAGTTATCAAGGGGGCAAGTGTTAACTTGCTTAGTTCTAGCTTGCCTTGATTGGTGTAGTGATTGAAGTTTTCATCCTCTTCTTCGGGGTAGAACTCCTCCTCCTCGTTTCCTTGGTCGGTACTATCGTCTATAAATAAATACGGGGTACACAATCAACAAACAATACTTAACTAAGTCTATTTAGCACACTAAGCCTCACACTTGATGATCTAGTATCATCACAATCATCACATGAATTAAAGAACTAGTTTTATTTAGTTCATTTGAGAAAAGTAATTTCTACTCATTGAAATTAATTAAGATTTAATATTCTCCAAATAAAATATGGGATCATGTGGACACATGTCATCACCACATATTCTAATACATGGAAATGTGATTTAAAGGGTTGGTCACATTTTATAAAGGGTAAAATTATTATTTAATAGATTTAAAGTGACTAGAAATGCCCTAATAGCATTCTTTTGGTACTAATCCAATGTCACTATATGCAAACCTAAATAATTTTACATATTCAGATAGATATTATCAAATGTGATTTTTGAGAGTTGGAATCAACTCAAAAGTTATTATGGTTGATGTTTGAAAAATGTTTGAAATTGCAAAAGTCTCTCTCTTGTTATTTTTACTACAGATTATCTCTAATACCAAATGATTTAAATCCAACGGTCTTGGATAGATAATTTAATTTCCTTTCTAGAAAAATTTGAATCCTGCAATTTGGTTAAGCAAAACTCTCTGAATTGATTTTTGAATCTAGGGACAAACACTAGTTTAAACTAAAAAAGGAAAAACATTATTTGAATTTCCAGGCCTGGGCGGGAAAGCTAAACGGGCCAGCCCAACTGCGAAGGCTGAGGGTTAGTGACTCATCTAACGCGAAGCGGTATCTTTGATTCTAGGCCGTGCGATTAGAAGCAAGATCGACGGCTGAGGTTCTTCATCGACGACGAACAGCTCCGGCGACAA
This sequence comes from Avena insularis, assembly GCA_023614405.1. Classification (NCBI taxonomy): domain Eukaryota; kingdom Viridiplantae; phylum Streptophyta; class Magnoliopsida; order Poales; family Poaceae; genus Avena; species Avena insularis. The sequence goes on along the minus strand of JAJUPC010000052.1, from coordinate 239,860 downwards.
GCTAAACCTAACGCGGTGGTGGGGGTCTCGTGGGGCTCACCTGGGCTCCATCTAGGCTCGGCGATAGGGGCAAATGACTTGGTAGACGACAGCGAGGCGAGGGGCGGTCACGGTAGGGCTCAGGGTGGTCGGAATCGACGGCGCCCTTCTCCTCCAATAGCGGTGGACTCCAGTGCAATTCCGGCACGGTGGTGCTCGCCTTGCTTCGGGGAGAAGTGGGGAAGGTTAGTGAGGAGTGGGGAGTCGAATGGTGTGAGGAATGGAGGCTGGGGTGGCCTCCTTTTATAGCTCGGCGAGGGGACCGAGCGGTGCGGCGGTGAGCTCGACGGTGGCGTCTCTACAGGCAGCTAACGGCATGGGCAAGGGTGTAGGACGGTGCGGTGCTCCTTGGCGGTTCTCATAGACTTAATGGCACGGTGTGGGGCGGCTTGGTTTGGTCTGGTGCGTGCGGAGCTCTGAGCGGAGGCAGTGGTTTTTGCGGTGGCGGGGCGGCGAACAGGGGTGTCTGCCGGGGTGGGGTGATCATGGCGAGGCTGCACATGCGCGGTGAGGGCAAGGCGCGAGCTGGCACATGATTCATCCAAGGCACATTAAGCAATCTCAATAGTTTATGACAAGTCATGCTACAACAAAGAATACTAAGACTAAAGAAAAAACAATATCAAGCATGGCATGACAAAGCATGGGCCACAGTCAAAAACAAGCTCTTTTTACCACATAAGCATGAACTTTCCTACTCTTTTCCAATCCAAACCAAACTATTTGAAAACCAATGTATGAAAGAGGGGGTCTAACCAATTTATTCAGAAAACTAAGCCAACCAAGCAAACGAAAACCAAAACGAAAAATGAAAAAGAAGACGCTCCAAGAACAACACAACTGTGCATGAAACAATAAAAATGAAGTGTTTGGAAGAAACCTGGGATTTTTATTGATGAAGGAGGGGATGCCTTGGGCATCGCCAAGCTTTGACGCTTGTACTTCTTGGATATTTCTTGGGGTAACACTCGTGGCATCCCCAAGCTTGAGCTTTAGTCCATCCTTCATCTCATTACTCATTCCTTCCATACACCTGAAAATTTTCCTTCATACAAAACTTCACACAATCTTTATTAGCAACATTAGTGCACTCAAGATAATAGGTCTTAAGGTTAAGTTCTAACACCAAATAAACTTCCATTAGAACACTAGCTACTGAAGCAATTCCCTCAAAAATCTCAATTCCCCAAAAGATCTCAAAAAGGAACCAACAAGAAGCAAATGCAGAAAATGGCAGAAATCTGTCAAAACAGACCAGCAGGTAAAGACGAATTTTTTTGAAGACCTTATGTTGCTCAAATCAAAAAGTTATGAACTAACGAAAGCTAGATAATAACCTGGGGAAGAAGCTCAAAAATTCACGCCTCCAAAATACGTACAGAGATTGTACACGAATGTTTACGGTGAAGCACAGAAATCTGTTTCGGGACAGCAACTTTCCCAATCATTACTTCTCTCTCATTAGAGGTTACTCTTGGCACAAAGAGCAAATAAAAAGGATAAGGAGCGGTTATTACTGAAGTAATAACTTCCAAGACTCATCTAAAACTTTTGGGTTATCTCCCAATAAGTACTTTTCTTTAGGGTCTTTAAGTTAGGCATGATAGTTTGAGAAGATGCTCACATAAGAAATATGAATTGAAGTAAAAGAGAGAATCAAGAAGAAAATTCAAAACACATTTAAGTCTAACCCACTTCCTATGCATAGGAATCTTGTAAAGAAACAAGTCATGAAAGCACAAAGCAACAAGCATAGTAAAGCAAAACAAGTGCAACTTCAAGACTTTCAACATAAAGAGGGGAAACTTAATATGGTTGAGATACATAAAACCATGTTTCCCTCTCTAATAATAACTTTCAGTAGCATCATGAATACAATTAACAATATAACTATCACAAGAAACATTCTTATCATGAGCCACATGCATAAAAGAATTAATACTCCCCACATAAACATAGTCATTCTTATTGATTGTAGTGGGAGCAAATTCAACAAAATAGCTATCATTATTATTTTTATCACCATAATCATCAAATATAGGAGGCATATTGTAATCATAATAAATTTTCTCCTCAATAGTAGGTGGACTAAAAATATCATACTCATCATTGTAATCATCATATATCGGAGGCATAGTATCATCAAAGCAAATTTTCTCCTCTAAAGATGGGGGCCTAAAAAGATCATTTTCATCAAAACTAGCTTCCCCAAGCTTAGACTTTTCCATAGCATTAGCAATAATGGTGTCCAAAGAATTCATAAACAACATTGCTATTAGCATGCAAATAAAGTTCCATAGGTTTTTTAATTTTCTCTTCAAACACTTCATGTCCTAACTCAAGATGAATACTACAAAGCTCTCTAATTTTGTTGTTGTTTTCCATTAAGCCTAACAAGTGAAAACAAGAAACAAAAAGACAAAATTGCAGAATCTAAAGGAAATAACTTCGAGCACTCACACCGGAGGATGTGAGTACCTTTTACCTTACCTCCCCGACAACGGCGCCAGAAAATAGGCGTTTTCTGTGGGAGGTTCTTCTTCTTTAATCCTCCGGTGTGAATACCTTTTACCTTACCTCCCCGGCAACGGCGCCAAAAAATAGCTTGATGTCTACGCACTTCTATTCTTGTAGACAGTTGTTGGGCCTCCAAGTGTAGAGGTTTGTAGAACAGCAGCAAGTTTTCCCTTAAGTGGATCACCCAAGGTTTATCGAACTCAGGGAGGAAGTGGTCAAAGGTATCCCCTCTCAAGCAACCTTGCAATCAAGATACAAGAAGTCTCTTGTGTCCCCAACACACCCAATACACTTGTCAGGTGTATAGGTGCACTAGTTCAGCGAAGAGATAGTGAAATACAAGTGGTATGGATAATTATAAGTGGTAATGGTGATAGAGAATAACTTTATGGCGTGTAAAAGACTAAAGTAAAACTGAAATAAAGATGGAAGCAAGCAAACATGTAACAGATCTAGTTGCAAATGGTGTTTCAATGCTTAGAAATAAGGCCTAGGGATCATACTTTCACTAGTGAACACTCTCATATAAATATCCTTCTTTATGATACTACGCTGAACTACTCTCCGGTTGAACACTCTAATCAACGGTAGGGCTATAACAGCACACCTCAAAGTAAGCCTTTCCCATCTAGAAAACCCCACACTGTCACATTGAGCACTAGATGGTCCAAACAAACACCGCAATTTCATAGAGACATCCAACTCCAAATATAACTCATAACAAGTATTTGTAATCTCTAGCCTAAGTGCCACCATGGTGTGCACGCTGTCACTTTCACACTCATGGGGAGAGCAAAGATCTATTAAAGCACTTGAGTAGCAAGGTAGATCTATAGATTGAAAGCTCATGATCACAATATGATCATGCATAGAGAGAGAGAGATGAACACATAGCTACCGGTAGAACCCTTAGCCTTGAGAGAGAACTACTCCATCCTCATCATGGGAATCAACAATGGTGATGGCGATGGCGTTGGAGATGGCTCCGGGGGCACTTCCCCGTCCCGACAGGGTGCCGGAACAGAGACTTTCTGTCACCCGAATCTCCCCTTTGGTGGCGGCGGCGCTGCGGAACTTTTCGTGGATTTCTGATTGACGATTTAGGGTTTTCGCATCGGGAGGCTTCTTATAGGCGAAGAGGCAAAGTCGGTGGGTGGCCAGGGGGCCCACACCATGCCCTGGTGCGGCCTAGGGTTGCCCGCGCCTAGGGGTGGTGTGGCCACCCTGTGGCCCCTCTACGACTCTCCTTCTGGCTTCGTGAGTCTTCCGGGAAAATAACAACTACTTTGGTTTTGTCCGGTCCAATTCCGAGAATATTCATTTTCTGACTTTCCTGGAACCAAAAACAGCAGAAAACAGGCAACTGGCACTGTGGCATCTTGTTAATAGGTTAGTCCAAGAAATCATATGAAAAGTACTCCAAAGTGTGTACAAAACACAAGAAAGTAGATAAAACCAAGCATGGAACATCAAAAATTATAGATACATTTGCAATGTATCAGGTACTATCGTCTATAAATAAATACGGGGTACACAATCACCAAACAATACTTAACTAAGTCTATTTAGCACACTGAGGCTCACACTTGATGATCTAGTATCATCACAATCATCACATGAATTAAAGAAATAGTTTTATTTAGTTTATTTCAGTAAAGAAATTTCTACTCATTGAAATTAAGTAAGATTTAAATTTCTCCAGATAAAATATGGGATCATGTGGAAACATGTCATCACCACATATCCTAATACATGGGAATGTGATTTAAAGGGTTGATCACATTTTATAAAGGGTAAAATTATTATTTAATAGATTTAAAGTGACTAGAAATGCCATAATAGCATTCTTTTGTTACTAATTCAATGTCATTGTATGCAAACCTAAATATTTTTACTTATTCAGATAGATATTATCAAATGTGATTTTTGAGAGTTGGAATCAACTCAAAAGCTATTATGGTTGATTTTTGAAAAATGTTTGAAGTTGCAAAAGTCTCTATCTTGTTATTTTTACTATAGATTATCTCTAACTCCAAATGATTCAAATCCAACGGGCTTGGATAGATAATTTAATTTCCTTTCTAGAAAAATTTGAATCATGCAATTTGTTTAAGTGACACTCTCTGAATTGATTTTTTAATCTAGGGACAGGAGCTAGTTTAAACTAAAAAGGAAAAACATTATTTGAATTTCTAGGCCTGTGCGGGAAAGCTAATAAGCACGTGGTGACAAAGGGGTCCACAGTGGGTGACTCATCTAACGCAAAGCGGTATCTTTGATTCTAGGCTGTGTGATTAGAAGCAAGATCGGCGGCTGAGGGTCGACGATGACGACGAACAGCACCGGCGACGAGCTAAACCTAACGCGGTGGTGGGGGACTCACGGGGCTCACCTGGTCTCTAGCTAGGCTCGGCGACGAGGGTAAACGACTTGGTAGACGAAGGTGAGGAGAGGCGTGGTCACGACAGGGCTCGGGGTGGTCGGAATCAACGACGCCCTTCTCCTCCAGCAGTGGCGGACTCCGGTGCAATTCCGGCACGGTGGTGCTCGCCTTGCTTCGGGGAGAAGTGGGGAAGGTTAGTGAGGAGTGGGGAGTCGAATGGTGTGAGGAATGGAGGCTGGGGTGGCCTCCTTTTATAGCTCGGCGAGGGGACCGAGCGGTGCAGCGGTGAGCTCGACGGTGGCATCGCTACAGGCAGCTAACGGCATGGGCGAGGGCGTAGGACGCTGCCGTGCTCCCTGGCGGTTCTCACAGACTTAATGGAGCGGCGTGGGGCGGCTTGGTTTGGTCTGGTGCATGTGGCGCTCTGAGCGGAGGCAGTGGTTTTTGCGGCGGCGTGCGGCTGCTGCGGGTCGCGCGGCGGCGAACGGGGGTGTCTACCAGGGTGGGGTGATCATGGCGAGGTTGTGCGTGCGTGATGAGTGCAAGGAGAAAGCTGGCAACGCTGGTTGGGAACGGCGCACCGGTGCGCTTTGGACACGGTGCAAAGAGGTAGTGCGCGGTGGTGCTAGTGTGGTCCACGCCTCGGCTGGGACTGTAGCCTGGACAGGGAGTGGCGGTAGGTTGCAGCGAGGCTAGTGGACATCCTGGATGGGTGCGGGGCTGTCTGGTGCAAGCTGGCCGTGGTCGGCCGGCGATGACCACAAACCAGCGGCGCTCCACTATGCCAGCGGTGCAGGGGGAGCTGGTCTTGGGTTGGGTTAGGCTTAGGGGAGACAGGGAAGTAACTAGGGGACCATTTGGTTGATGATCACTGTACAAAACAGTGAAGTTAGGCTAGAGCTTATTTTGTGCATGCCAAGTGTTTCTGTTAATGGCCGCATGAAATTTACTTTTGAATTTTTGATTCAAAAGTTTTGAGTGATCTTGCATTAAGCTCGAGAGTCTAGGTTTGCTGGGAGAGGTCAAGGTGAATTGATTTGGTAGGTTTTTGAAAAAGTGGGATCTTAACACATACACTTGATTCAATTTTCAAATGTCCATTAAATTAATTTGCTAGCTGTTTTTGTAAGTTTGTAAAGTGGTCCTTAATACACTTTTACTTGGTCTATCAAGGGGTGAAAATAAATAGAATTGCTTATATTAAAAATTCTCCTCTAGGAACACCTAAAGTGGCCTAGTGGTTAAAAATGGTCAAAATGACCATTTGCATTATTTATTCTTATTTGATTTATTTCTCTTTGGATTTTGTTTGTAAATGGTCTAGATGATGTGGCATTCACCTTTAAACCATTTCACAATATTTAGAACAATCAAGCATGGCATATACACTCAATTCTATACTAATGCAAACACACATGCATTCAGATCCATTTTTCTTAACAAAAGTTTTTGTTAACCCTAAATTTGGGTGATTAGAACTTGATACTCTTGATTAGAAGTTTTGGGGTGTTACACAATATCACCCGACATAGTCAACGTCACCTTTGTCGGCCCGTACCTGCTGGTCCATCCCTCTATCCTTTGCGCTCATGCTATAGTGGAGAGAGAAAACCTTTGACCAAGAAGATTCCTTCCTTCCCGTGTAAGCCAAGTGGTAACCCGGCTCAGGCCTAGTTAACTTAGCCCTATGGGTACCTGTATACAAGTAGCAAAGAGGCTACTGACATATGTTTCGTGTCGGCCGAGGTAACATTGGATGAACTCCGTCTGGGCCTGGTCTGCCGTAAGTTGGCTTGCCTTGAGGTGACTCGGCCAGCTTACGCTTTGACCTTGTCGTACCTCGGCTATCATGGCTATTATACCCCGGTGTGACCCTACCCGGAGTTATCCCCCCAACAGGCATTCAGATCCATATCCTTCCTACTTTCTTTACGGAAAGGCACAATCTCGTCATCACTCGGAAAATTGATAATGTTTTTTCCTAATAGTGGAAACTAATGACGACGACATTTGTTTACTAAAATAAGATGCACCCATATCTACCTGTGAACAGAAAATTACTTCAAGATCAATCTATCATGCTGCTTACTTGTAGTCAAGTTTGACCTAATTACATTAAACTGTCAAGATGCAAAATCTTAGCAAGAAGTTAAACATGTTGTCAAAACTCTCGGTTGTTTCCGATATATTAGTTGACCCCTCGTTAGGTTCCTCCAATAGATTTTTCATAAAACTTTCAAAGCAACCCACAATTTAGTTTTAGTTCAAATTTGACCTAATTTTGATAAATAGGCATAAAGTCATTCAAGTGGGCGGAGTTAGCTAGGGAGTTTGAAAACTGATAAAACATGGGAATCGTAAGTAAAACACGTTGGTCCACTTAATATGTCTGGAAGCTTGGCTTGTGGCATTGAGATCCATATTCTTCATGCTTTTCTTTATAGAAAAGAATAATCTTGTCATCACTCGGAAAACTAAGCATTTTCTTTCATGATAGTTGGAAACTCACGTCAATGGCATTGTTTACTACAAGAAGTTTCACCCATCTACGTTCGAAAAGACATTTAATTCAAGACCAATATATTGCGCTTATTACTTGTACGTCAAGTTTGACCTAATTTCGTTAAAGCGGCAATAAGCAGAATCTTATCAAGAAGTTGAACCTATTGTCAAAACTCTTGATGATAGTTTGTGATATATTAAATGAGACCCCAATGGTTACCTCCGAAAAAGTGTAAAACTTCCAACGCAACCTACAATTTACTTGTAGTTCAAATTTGACCTAATTTCGACAAATCGACATAAAGTCACTTTCAACTGGGCAGAGTTAGCTAGGAAGAAGTTTGAAAACTCATAAAACATGGGAATCATAAGTATAACATGAAGATCCACTATATATGTCTGAAATATTGGCTTGTGGTATTTAGATCCATATCCTTCAAACTTGCTTTATAAAAAGGAACAATCTCGTCATCACTCGGAAAATTGAGAATGTTCTTTCGTGATAGATGGAAACTCACACCGATGGGACTTATTATTACAAGAAGATGCATCCATCTACCTCCGAAGAGACATTTAATTCAAGAAAAATCTATCGCGCTTACTTGTAGATCAAGTTAGACCTAATTTTTTTAAATTGTTAAGATACAAAATGTTAATTAGCAAGGAGTTAAAAACCTGTTATCAAGACTCTTGGTGGTTTCTGATATATTAATTGACCCCCTGATGGGTACCTCCAAAACGTTTTTTGTAAATGTTTAAAAGCAACCTACAATTTAGTTGTAGTTCAAATTTGACATAATTTCGATAAATCAGCATGAAGTCATTCAAGTGGGTGGAGTTAGCTAGGGATCTTGAAAACTCATAAAACATGGGAATCGTAAGTAAAACATGTTAGTCCACTTAATATGTCTAGAATCTTGGCTTGTGGAATTGAGATCCATATTCTTCGAACTTTCACTACAGAAAAGAACAATGTCATCATCACTAAAAATAAGATCCAAATTTCTTTCCTTATAGTTGTAAACTCACACCGACGACATTGTTTACTATAATAAGATGCACCCATCTATCTCCGAAAATACATTTAATTCAAGAGCAATCTGTCACGCTTACTTGTAGATCAAGTTTGACCTAATTTCATTAAATTGTCTAGATGCAAAATCTTAGAAAGAAGTTAAACCTATCATCAAAAATCTCGCTGGTTGCTAATATATTAATTGTGACCCCTCGATGGGTACCTCCAAAAGCTTTTTCGTAAAACTTTCAAAGCAAAACCTACAATTTACTCGTCGTTTCAAATTTGACCTAATTTTGATAAATCGACATAAAATCATTCAAATGGGCAGAGTTAGCTAGGAAGTTTGAAAACTCATAAAACTTGGGAATCATTGGTACAACATGTTGATCCACTATATATATTTGTAAACTTGGCTTGTGGCATTCGGATCCAATATTCTTGGGATTTTTCTTTATGGAAAAGAACAACCTTGCTCGTAATCACTCGAAATTGGAGAATTGAATGTTTTTTCTGATAGTTGGAAACTCACACCGATAACACTATTTAATACAAGAAAATGCACCGATCTACCTCTGAAAAAAATTACTTCAAGAGCAATCTATCATGCTTACTTGTGGCTCAAATTTGACCTAATTTCAATAAATCGACATAAAGTCATTCAAGTGGACAAAGTTAGCTAGGAAGTTTGAGAACTCATAAAACATGGGAAATCGTAAGTACAACATGTTGGTCCACTATATATGTGTGAAAACTTGGCTTCTGCCATTCAGATCCATATTCTTTGGACTTTCATTAAGCGAGAGAATAATCTCGTCATCACTCAAAAAATTTAGAATGTTCTTTCCTAATAGTTGGAAACTCACACTTAAGGCATTGTTTACTACAATAGGATGCCACCATCTACCTCTGAAAATACATTTAATTCAAGAGCAATCTATCATGCTTACTTCTAGCTCAAGTTTGACCTAATTTTGTTAAATTGTCAAGATGCAAAACCTTTGCAAGAAGTTGAACCTATTGTTAATACTCTTGCTGGTTTCTAATATATTAATTGTGACCCTTCTATGGGTACCTCCACAATATTTTTTGTAAAACTTTCAAAGAAAAACCTACAATTTACTTGTAGTTTCAAATTTGACCTAATTTTGATAAATCAACATAAAGTCATCAAATGGGAAGACTTAGCTACGAATTTTGAAAACTTATAAAACATGGGAATCGTTGGTACAACATGTTGGTCCACTATATATGTCTGTAAACTTGGCTTGTGTCATTCAGATCCAATATTCTTCGGACTTTTCTTTATGGAAAAGAACAACCTCAATCATTATCACTCGAAAAATTGAGAATTGAATGTTCTTTCCTGATAGTTGGAAACTCACACCGACGACCCTATTTACTACAATAAAATGCACCCATCTACCTCCGAAAAGACATTTATTTCAAGAGAAATATATCACTCTTACTTGTATCTCAAGTTTGACCTAATTTTGCTAAATAGTCATGATGCAAATCTTAGCAAGAGGTTAAACTGTTGTAAAAAATCTCGGTGGTTTCTGATATATTAATTGACCCTGTGATGGGTACCTCCAAAAGATTTTTCCTAAATCTTTAAAAGAAAACTACAATTTATTTGTAGTTCAAATTTGACCTAAATTTGATAAATTGGCATGAAGTCATTCAAGTGGGCAGAGTTAATTAGCTATGGAGTTTGAAATATCATAAAACATGAGAATCATAAATAAAACACGTTATTATGGAATCGTGATCTATATTCTTCGGACTTATTATGGAAAAGAACCATCTCGTCATAACTCGGAAAACCGATATTTTTCTTTCCTCATAGTTGGAAACTCACACCGATGACATTGTTTACTACAAGAAGATGCACCCATCTACCTCCAAAAAGACATTTAATTCTAGATCAATCTATCACGCTTACTTGTAGCTAAAGTTTGACGGAATTTTGTTAAATCGACAAGAACTCACTGAAGTGTGTGAAGTTAGCTAGGAATCTTGAAAAATCCTAGTACTAAAAACTTGGGTATTATGTATACGAAATTGTGGTCCAGTTTGTGTGATAAGTGGGGTGGTCTCATAGGAGTGAGGTGCTTGAGAGTTAACACGGTCGATGGAAGTACAAGTTACATCAAGGACCTCATAAAAATGAAAATTGCATCCAAGTCCGTGCATTTAGCACAAGGTCCCTAAAACTGAGCAATGAAGTGTGTGTTTTGAGGTTTGAGCATACTAGCGTTCATCGTGCTAAAGACTATCAATAGAATATTTCTAGATGCTAAGAATGGAAAAGATGATCCAATGGTTATCAATGTTTGGATTTGCCAGTCTTGATCCAACGGTTAATGTTCAAAGCTATTCGTACACTATACGGTGGTATGGCATTGTAAGAGATAAGACAAGATAAGATAAGAAGTGTTGCGAATGGCCAGTATTTTGAATAACCATCCCTCCTGATGTTTGGGACATAAGTGAAAATTTCAAAAACCTGAAAAGTTTGAAATTTTTGCTACCAAGGACCAAAGTGATTTCCTTCGTATATACTCCTCCTACTCCACACCAACACGGCTGCCGAACACGCCTGAGACACAAAGCCACTATATTAAGGCACACATGCACAGCGCCATGCTATGGACGAGGGAGAGATCAGCCGGACTGGTGCGCGAGGGGAAAGGGGAGGAGAGATGGAGGATGGATAGTTAGAGGCAGCAAAGGAGAGAGAAAACACACAATTTTTTGCGTGAATAGGTCCTAAAATTTACTACTAGTAGAGTGTAGTACACTGTAAGGACAGAGGAGTACCTCGTGTCAGGAACCCATCATAACTTTGCTCCGACATTGAACCGCCTTCAACTCATCTTCGCTGCTGCCCTCTTCCCCTTCTATGTTTTATTCTCTCAGCATATTCATCATGTGGATAGACATGAGCATATGTCTAAGTAAAGAAATATACTAGTGTACTATTTGCTTTTCCCTAATAAGGGCATCCACAATGTGTAAAACAGCACACCTTAAGGCCTAGTATGTCGCATTCGCTAAGGTTCACCTTATACATTATGGAGCAAAAAAGTTATCTTTAAGCCTAAGGTGCACCTCAAGATTGTGGGCTTCCCATAGAGAATAGAAAAATCATTTGCCCTCTCTGCTTATTTCATGTGATCGTTTTCAAAAGGGGTTCAAAAATTTTAAGATACAAAATCCTAGCTAGAAGTCAAACCACTCGTCAAAACTATCTATGGTTTTTGATATATTAATTGACCACTCGATGGGTACCTCCAAAGCTTATTTCATAAAAATTTCAAAGCAACCTACAATTTATTACTTGTAGTTCAAATTCGACCTTATTTCGATACATCGACATAAAGTCATGCAAGTGGGCGGGGTTATCTAGGTATCTTGAAAACTCATAAAACATGGGGATCACAACAACAACAAGTTGCTGATCCACTATATATGTCTAAAAACTTGGCTTGTGGCATTCAGATCCTATATGCTTCGCATTTTCTTTACAAAAAGGACAATCTCGTCATCACTCGGAAAATTGAGAATGTTCTTTCCTGGTAGTTGGACACTCACACGGATGGGCTCAACACCCTGCTCTCGATGTTTGCTCGGGATGGGAGGCTATCTCTTTAGAAAGGGATCTTTTGTCTCATGGTAGCCTTCTACAGTGCCCTTACGAAACTTTCGTTACCTCTGAAATGACATTTAATTCAAGAGCAATCTATTGCGCTTACTTGTAACTCAAGTTTAACCTAATTTCATTTAACTGCCAAGATGCAAAAGCTTAGCAAAAAGTTGAACCTGTCATCAAAACTCTCGGTGGTTGCTGATATATTAATTGACCCCCCTGCGATGGGTACCTCCAAGAGCTTTTATTTAAACTTTCAAAGCAACCTAAAGTTTACTTGTAGTAGTTCAAATTTTACCTAATTTCGATAAATCAGCATAAAGTCATTCAAGTGGGCAAAGTTAGCTAGGAAGTTTGAGAAATCATAAAACATGGGAAATCATAAGTAGAACATGTTGGTCTACTCTATATGTCGGAAAACTTGGCTCGTGGCATTCAGAACCATATTCTCCGGACTTGCTTTACGGGAAAGAACAATCCCGTCATCACTCGGAAAAATGAGAATGTTCTTTCCCGAGATAGTAGGAAACTCACACTGACGACATTGTTTACTACAACAAGATGCACCTATCTACCTCCTAAAAGAAATTTAATTCAAGAGCAATCTATCACGCTTACTTGCAGCTAAAGTTTGACATAATTCATTAAACTTCCAAGATACAAAATCTTAGCAACAAGTTGAACTTGTCGACAAAACTCTTGGTGGTTTCTCATATATTAATTGTGACCCCCTGATGGGTACCTCCAAAAGCTTTTTCATAAAACTTTTAGAGCAAAACCTAAAATTTTTCCTATAATTTCAAATTTAACCTAATTTTGATAAATCAACGTAAAGTCATTCAATTGGGTGGAGTTAGCTAGGAAGTTGGAAAACTCATAAAACATGGGAATCATTGGTACACCATGTTGGTCCACAATATATTTCTGTAAACTTGGCATGTGGCATTCAGATCCACTATTCTTCGAACTCTTCTTTACGGAAAAGAGTGACCTTGTCATCAATCGAAAAATTGCAAATGTCCTTTCCTAATAGTTGGACACTCACACTAATGACATGGTTTACTATAATAAGATGCACCCATCTACCATGAAGTTAAATTTAGTTCATCAAAATAATATATCCCGCTTACTTGTAGCTCAAGATTGACCTAATTTCGTTAAATTATCAAGATGCAAAATCTCGCTGGTTTCTGTTCTATTAATAATTGTGACCCCTTGATGGGTACCTCCAAAAGCTTTTTCGTAAAACTTTCGAAGCAAACTACAATTTAGTTGTAGTTTCAAATTTGACATAATTTTGATAAATCGACATAAAGTCATTAAAATGGGCAGAGTTAGCTAGGAAGTTTGAAAACTCATTAAAGATGGGAATCGTTTGTACAACATGTTGGTATTTGTCTATAAACTTGCCCTGTGGCATTCAGATCCAATATATTTGGACTTTTCTTTACGGAAAAGAACAACCTCGCTAGTCATCACTCAGAAAAATTAGAATTGAATGTTCTTTCTTGATAGTTGGAAACTCACAACGACGACACTTTTTACTACAAGAAAATGCACCCATCTACCTCTAAAAAACATTTATTTCAAGAGTAATCTATCGTGCTTACTTGTACCTCAAGTTTGACATAATTACATTAAATTGTCAAGATGCAAAATCATAGCAAGATGGCATTCCTTTTGTCAAAAGCCTCGGTGGTTTCTGTTATATCAATTGACCTCCCGATGGGTACGTCCAATAGTTTTTTCGTAAATCTTTAAAAGCAACTTACACTTTAGTTGTATTTCATATTTGACTAAATTTTGATAAATTGGCATTAAGTCATTCCAATGTGCAGAGTTAGCCAGGGGGCTTAAAAACTAATAAAACATGGGAATCTTAATGTGTCTAGAAGCTTGGATTGTGGCATTGAGATCCATATTCTTCGGACATTCTTTACGGAAAAGAACAATCTTATAATCACTCAAAAATTTGAGAATGTTCTTTCCTGATAGTTGGAAATTCACACTGACAGCATTGTTTACTACAAGAAGATGCACCCATCTACCTCCGAAGAGACATTTAATTCAAGAGCAATCTATCGCTCTTACTTGTATCTCAAGTTTGACCTAATTTCATTAAATTGTCAAGATGCAAAATCTTAGAAAGAAGTTGAACCTATCATCAAAACTCTCGATGGTTTCTGATATATTAATTGTGACCCCCGATGGGTACCTCCGCAAGATTTTTCGTAGAACTTAACAAAACCTACAATTTACTTAATGTATATCGTTCAAATTTGACCTAATTTCGATAAATCGACATAAAGTCATTCAAGTGGGCAGAGTTAGATAGGAAGTTTGAAAACTCATAAAACATGGGAATCATAAGTACAACATGTCAATCCACTATATAGGTCTAAAAACTTGTATTATGTTATTTAGATCCAGTATTCTTCGTACTTTCTTTACGGAAAAGAACAATCTCATCATCACTCAGAAAATTAAGAATGTTATTTCACAATAGTTGGACACTCACATAGATGATATTTTTTACTAGAATAAGATGCACTCATCTACCTATGAAATAACATTTAATTCAAGAGCAATCTATCACGCTTACTTGTAGCTCAAGTTTGACCTAATTTCGTTAAATGGTCAAGATGCAAAAACTTAGCAAGAAGTTGAATCCTGTCTTCAAAACTTATGGTGGTTTACGATATATTAATTGACCGCCTAATGGTTACCTTAAAAAGCTTTTTCATAAAACTTTCAAAGCTACCTAAAATTTACTTGTAGGTCAAATTTGACTTAGTTTCAATACATCGACATGAAGTCATTCAAGTGGATGGAGTTAGATAGGAAGATCGAAAACTCATAAAACATGGGAATCGTAAGTAAAACATGTTAACCCACTATATATGTCTGAAAACTTGGCTTGTGGCATTCAGATCCAATATTCTCCGGGCTTCCTTTGCGAAAAAGAACAATTTCGTCATCACTCGGAAAATTGATAATGTTTTGTCCTGATAGCTGGATACTCACACCAACAACATTATTTACTATAAGAAGATGTACTGATCTACCTCTGAAATTTAATTCAAGCAAAATATATTGCACTTATTTGTAGCTCAAGCTTGACCTAATTTTGTTAAATTGTCAAGATGAAAAAATATTAGCATTAAGTTGAACCTGTCGTCACAACTTATGTTGGTTTATGATATATTAATTGATCGCCCGATGGGTACCTCCAAAAGGTTTTTCGTAAAACCTTCAAAGCACCCTATATTTTACTTATAGTTCAAATTTGACATAATTTCAATGAATCTACATAAAATCATTCAAGTGTGCAGGGTAAGATGGGATGTTTAAAAACTCATAAAACATGGGAATCGTAAGTACGTATAACATGTTGGTCTACTTTATATGTCTGAAAGCTTGGCTTGTGGAATTCAGATCCATATTCTTCGGACTTTCTTTACGGAAAAGAACAATCTCATCAATACTCGAAAAATTCAGAATGTTCTTGCCTCATAATTGGAAACTTACACCAACTGCATTATTTACTACAAGGAGATGCACCCATCTAACTTTGAAGAGACATTTAATTCAAGAGCAATCTATCGCGCTTACTTGTAACTCAAGTTTAACCTAATTTTGTTAAATGAGAAAAAAAGTAACTTAAGTGTGTGCAGTTAGCAAGGAAGTTTGAAAAATCCTAGTACTAAAATTTGGAACTATAAGAAACCATGGTCCACTTTGTCTGATAATTGGGGTGGTGGCATTTTCTTCTAACTAGGGTAGATCCCGTAGAATTGATATTTTTTAGTTAACATGATCAGTGGAAGTATGTCAACACCTGGATTTTTAATCCCAGATACCTGTTATGTCATACATCGCAATCCCAGGATTACCATTTTTGCGAGACATAACAGATTGGATATCACAGTACATCATCCATTACAAACCATACATAAGGTCTTATACAAATAAGGATCTCATGATCTAGTCTTAATACAACAAGCAGCGGAATAAAAGATAAGCGTAGCGGTGGGGTCCATCTTTAGGGGCACATGCAATGCTAACGAAGGCAGATAGTCCTAGTTATCATAGCCGTCCTGTTGGCCATGAGAATAGCCAGGGACAAAAGCCATGAGTACTCTTTAAGTACTCGCAAACTACCACTAACAAGTAGTATTGTCCTAAGTTAAAGTGCTAACTCTATGTTTAACTATAAAGTTAAGTTTGAAACCTAAGCTGAGTTTTGAAACAAAGAAAGATAAAATAAAGTTCTAGAATCACTTAAGTTCGGAAGCTTGTGTCATAATCACAACCCTGTTGTGGTCAAGTCAAGATTCATCATTCATTTCATAAGTTCTTTTGAAAACATCTGACAATGAAACAGTATGGCCATTCCAACTGTCCATAACCGTGGACGTGGCTATTCGAATAGTTTGACACTCTATAGAGGTGGTACACTTTCACCACAAGATTCGATACATCTGTCAGGGGTAGCCCTGAATCATCATACTTATTATGCAGATAATCAAACATAACCTTTCCTTTACACACCCTAGTACAAGCACCTCTCCTATGAGCATGGCCTCCCAACCATGACCATCTGTCATCTTGGGCAATGCATAGGTGGACAACATTGAGAGGTAACCTCAGCTCAAACCTCTCCACGAGGGAACTAATACTAATGCATATAAACTTCCGGCTAAGCCTTACCCAATTCAGGTATTGTGGTTGTACGGTAAATTTGGAATGGTATCGCATCCGAATCCAACCATCCTTTTTATAAAAGGGCTAAAGCTCATGCCTCAACATTTTCATAATCATAAACCATTTGTGTTTCTCAACACATGTCAAAACATCTCAATAGAATGACTCATCATTCCAAGGTTTTCACAATTCATTTTCACCAAGTGTTCCCATCTACAGTGACTCAAGTTTTTATCTACTCTAAACTACTAAGTTAAGAGTGTTCACTAAGGTGGAAAGGTGGGATCAATCTCATTCCATAGAATAACATCTAAAGTTATCTAAATACGTCAAGTTTTATACTCTTTATGCTACCTTCAAAACAAGTAAGGGACTTTGGTAAAGTAAAGGAAGTAAAGCTTGGAAAGTAATACTTGGGCCAAGTAATAGTCAAAGTGGTATGACCAAAGCATGCCTAAAGCATCTTTGCTTATTTTCTCTAGCTTAATTCTAGCTTGCTAAGCATTGTACTTGCAAGTGTTAGATTGCATTGTTAATGATGGCTTGCCTTGGTTGGTGTAGTGATTGAAGTTTTCGTCCTCCTCTTGATAGAACTCCTCCTCCTCGAAAGCTTGGTCGGTACTATCGTTTATAAATACATATGGAGTACACAATCACCAAACAATACTTAACTAGTCTAATTAGCACTCTAAGGCACACATTTGATGATCTATTATCATCACAAGCATCACAAGTTTTATTAACTAGTTTCATTCTCTTTATTTAAGAAAAGTAATTTCTACTCATTGAAAATAACTAAGATTTAATATTCACCACTTAAAATGTGGGATCATGTGGAAACATGTTATCACCACATATTCTAACATGTGGGAATGTGATTTAAGGGTTGGTTCATAATTACTTTGGTTTAAGTTCATTATTTAATGATTTAAAGTGACTAGAAATGCCTATATAGCATTATTTTGGTACTAGTCCAAAGTTACTGCAGGTGAACCTTAATATTATTACATATTCAGATAAGTATGGTTAAATGTGATTTTTGAGAGTTGGGATCAACTCAAAAGCTATTTTGGTTTATTTTATCAAAATGTTTGAATGTGCAAAAGCTTCTGTCTTGTTATTTTTACTAGCAGAGATCTCTAAACCTAATTGAATTAAATCCAACGGGCTTGGATAGATCTTTTCAGTAGCTTTCTAACAAAATTGGAATCACTCCATTTGGATTGGTAAATCTCTCTAAATTGATTTTCAAACTAAGGGACAGAACTTGGTTCAAACTAAAATAGAAAAATCCTAATTTGAATTAACTGGGTCGCGCTGGAACGTGAACGGGCCGGCCTAGTGACACTCCGCGGCACGAGGCACAACTGACAGGGGGGGTCCACTTGTGAGCGGCTCTTAACACGCGAAGCGGTACGAGGCTATGTGGGCCGTTAGATTAGAACTAGGATCGACGGCTGGGGCTCGTCGTCGACGACGGACAGGTCGCCAGCGAGGAAAAACCCTAGCGGCTCGGTGGGGGTGCTCAGGGGCGTACCAGGGCTCCAGCGATGATGGCGAGGCAGGAAAATGAACTGGCTGTCGACTGCGGGCTCAGGGGTGGTCGAGGCAGCTCCGGGGGTGGATGAAATCAACATCGCTTTCTCCTCCTCTGCTGCGAGCTCCTCCGGCCAAATTCCAGCGAACAAGTGCTCACGCTGCTCTGGCTAAAGGTGGGGAAGGACCAGTGAGGTGAGGGGAGTGGAATGGTGTGAGTGGTTTGTGCTGGGGTGGCTTCTATTTATAGCTCGACGAGGCCACCGAGAGGAATGGGCGGGCGGCTCCGGCGAGGGCTGCACAGCGTGCTAGCAGCGTGGCTCGAGGTAGGGGATGGTGGCTGGTCTCCTGGCAGTGCTCTAGGACTTAAATGCAGGCTTAGGGACAGTAGCAAATGGTCGGGCCGTGCTCACGCTCTGAGCGGCAGACGCGGCGGTCTTCACAGCGGGCGGTGGCTTTGGTGCAAATGGCGGCGAACGGGCATGTCTGGGGGGGCTCCCTCGGTCATGGTGGACCGGTGACCACGGGATGCGGTCGAGGGGCGACGTGTGCACGCGTGTCAGGCGCGGCGCTCTAGCGCGTGCCAGGCATGGCGTAGACCCTCAGGGCACGGCGCGCTATGGGTGGTCCACGGCTCGTCTATGCTCAGGCAGGGGACAGAGGGTGGCGGTGCGGTCTGGGCTAGCTCATAGACATGGCGAGAGAGATAGGGGCGGTTCTCTGTGGCTTGGGCAAGTTAGGCCGGCGAGCTTGTCCTCGGGGTGGCATGGCACTACTGCTAGGGACAAAGGGGTGAGGTGCTAAGGGCCTGGTTGGATCATTTGGAGACAGAGGGAGTAAATGGAGATCAATTGGGGGCAAAACCCTGTTGAAAACAGTGAGCTAGGTTTAGAGTTTGATTCCTGCCTGCCAAGTGTTTGTGAAAATGGCCGCAAGAAATTTACTTTTGAATTTTGAAAAGATTTTTGGTGGGTGTGTTAGTAATAAGCTTGAGACTCTGTGGGTGCTTGGGTTCTGAAAATGGAGATCATTTGAGTGGTTTTTGAAATAGTGGGATCTTCCCATATGAATTAGATTCAAATTTCAAATGCCATTTAAATTTAGTTTTTGAAAGTTTTTGGCAGATCACAAAGTGGGCCTTGGTACATCATTACATGTCTAGCATGGGGTGCAAAGATCCACATTTATTTCTGTTAAGAATTGAGTACTAGGAATAGCCAAACTAGGCATGTTGATTAAAATGGCACAAATGACCATTTGGTTGTTTTATTCATTTTGATTTGTTTTTAATTGGGATTTGTTTGGGAATGATCTAGATGATGTTTATTTCACCTAAGAATCATTTTACAAGCAATGGATCACTTAATCAAGGCAATTCAAAACAACTCCTATTTAAATGCACACACATATGAATGCTTTAATAATTTTTGTTAACCCTAATTTTGATGATTTGGATCTTAATAACCTTGGATTAAAGTTTTGGGATGTTACAAACCTTCCCCCCTTAAACAAAATCTCTTCCCGAGATTTACAAAGAAAACTAGGAACTAAAGAGATCTGGGAACTCTGTCCTAATGTAATCTTTTCGCTCCCAAGTGGCTTCGTCTTTGGTATGGTTGCTCCATTGAATCTTGAGAAACTTGATACTCCTGGTCCTAGTGGTTCTGTAAGCTTCCTCCAAGATATGGATGGGCACTTCACGATATGGCAGGTCATTGTTGATCTCCCGGAGCCCTGTGATCGATGTTCTTGAACACTTCACGATATGGCAGGTCATTGTTGATCTGTCTGGATTGGGCGGTCTTGAGGTGCTCACGAACTTTGTTCACCTTTTCTTCGGCTTCTCTGAGAATGTCGGGTCCAAAGATCCGACTCTCTCCTACTTGCGACCAATTCAAAGGGGTACGGCATTTTCTTCCGTATAGGAATTCAAATGGTGCCATTTGCAAACTAGCTTGATAACTGTTGTTATATGAGAATTCTGCGAAAGGCACGCAGTCTTCCCATTTTGATTCATATTCCAACACACAAGCCTTGAGCATATCCTCTAAGATTTGGTTCACTCTCTAAGTCTGTCCATCAGTTTGCGGATGATACGCGGTGCTAAAGTTCAACTTGGTGCCTAATCCTTCCTGGACTTTCTGCCAAAACCTCGAGGTACACTGGGTTCCTTGATCTGATACTATAGTTTAGGGGGTTCCATGTAGAGTAACAATCCTAGCAATGTATAGCTCTTCTAGCTTTGCACTCTGGTAGGTAGTCTTGACAGGTATGAAGTGAGCTACCTTGGACAGTCTATGAACTATGACCCAGATTGAGTCATTCCCCCTATTGTAAGTAGGCAAACCGGTGATTAAGTCCATTCCGACGGAATCTCATTTCCACTCTGGAATCTGCAATGGTTGCAACAGTCCTGCGGGTCTCTGATGCTCTGCTTTGACTCTTTGACAGATGTCACACTTGGCGATGTAGCTTCCGATTTCTCTCTTCATCTTGTGCCACCAAAATTGCTCTTTCAGGTCTTGATACATCTTCGTTCCTCCGGGGTGGATAGAATAAAGAGTATCATGAGCTTCCTTCATGATAACTTGCTTCAGCTCTAAATCTGCTGGCACACAGATACGTCCTTTGTACCACAGAACTCCTTCGTCTTCAGTGAATCCAGGTACCTTTCCTGTACCAATACGACATTTGATTCCGTCGATACTTTCATTTCCCTTTTGGGCTTCATTGATTTGGCTAATCAAAGTGGGTTGAAGTTCAATGCTAGCTAAGAATCCTTTGCTAACTAATTCAGTTCTGAACTGCTCCAACTCTTCATACAAACTTGGCTGCTTCTCTTTGATCATGGTGTTTAGCCTACACGGCCATCTGCTAAGAGCATCCGCTACCACATTGGCTTTGTTGGGGTGATAGTGAATGTCAAGGTCATAATCCTTGATTAACTCTATCCATCTCCTTTGCCTCATATTCAGCTCCTTCTGAGTGAAAATATATTTCAAGCTTTTGTGATCTGAGTAAATCTCACAGCGATTACCCATCAGATAGTGACGCCACGTCTTCAATCCTAAAACCACGACTGCTAGCTCAAGATCATGGGTCGGATAGTTCTGCTCATGCTGCTTCAGTTGCCGAGACAGATACGCTAAGACTTTGCCTTCTTGCATCAATACACATCCTAGGCCAATCTTGGATGCATCACAATACACATCAAACGGCTTCTTGATATCTGGCATGATCAATATTGGGGTTGATATCAATCTCTTCTTCAGCTCCTGGAAACTGGCTTCACCCTTGTCAGTCCATTCAAACTTCTTGTCCTTCTTCAACAATTGGGTCATGGGTCTGGCGATGCTTGAAAATCCTTCAACGAACTTGCGGTAGTATCCCGCTAATCCGATAAATGCACAGACTTGGGTTTGTGTGGTTGGGGCTTCCCATGCTTCGACATCTCTGATCTTGGCGGGATCAACAGAGACTCCTCCGGCAGACACAATATTTCCTAGGAATCCTACTTCTTTCAGCCAAAACTCACACTTGCTGAACTTGGCATACAACCAATGCTCTCTTAGGGTTTCTAGGATGATTCTCAAATGTTGCTCATGCTCTTCTTCTGACTTGTAGTAGATAAGGATATCATCGATGAACACAACTACAAACTTATCTTGGAAATTCATCAAGATCTTATGAGATTCATGAAATAAGAAGGGGCATTGGTTAATCCAAAAGACATAACCTTATACTCATATAAACCATAGCGAGTAGTAAAGGCGGTCTTCGGAATATCCGTTGCACGAATCTTAAGTTGGTGATAACCATTCCTAAGATCAATCTTTGAGAATACCTGAGCTCCAGTCAACTGATCAAATAGATCCTCTATCTTTGGCAAGGGGTACTTGTTTTTGATGGTGACGTCATTCAACTTTTGGTAATCTGTACATAGACGGTTGCCTCCATCTTTCTTGTCGACCAATAACACTGGTGATCTCCATGGCGATGCGCTCGGTTGAATTAAGCCTGTTGCTAACATGGCATCCAACTGCTTCTTTAGTTCCACTAACTCTGAGGGGTTCATGCTATAGGGTCTCTGGGCTATGGGTCCGGTTCCGGGGATTAGTTCGATAATGACCTCAATATCCCTATCCGGGGCATACCTAGCAATTCATCTGGGAATACGTCAGGGTATTCACAGACTACTCTTACTTGGTCTATGGTGGGTAGGGTTAGACTCTTGTTGCACTTGAATTGACGAGGTAAGGTTTCAGATATATGCTCTACTGTTACTCCAGAGCTACTGTTCATGGTGATGGCTTTCTTAGCACATTCTATCATTCCTTTATGCCTTGACATCTATTCCATACCTAGTACTACTTACAATCCTTTGGTTCCAAGTACAATTAGGTTGGCATAAAAATCTATCCCATGTATTCTGATAGGTACAGGTTTGCAAATTTTTCTAGCTTTTGTAGTTGATCCGGGAATTTGAACTATCATGACATGCTTCAAGTTGGTTGGGTGAATCTTACTAGTGCATGCAAATTCTTCGGTGAAAAATGAATGCGATGCTCCCGAATCAAACAATACCCTTGCTAAAACTGAGTTGATAGAAAACATACCCAACACTACATCTGGCGCTTGTTGGGCTTCTTCGGCGTTCATGTGGAAGAGACGACCGTTGCGGTTGAGAGGGTTCCTTGTGGCAAATCTTCTTCCTGGTTGAACACGACGCTGCTGTTGAGATGGGGCATTCACATTGGCAGTGGCGACAGTCTTCTTGGGACACTCATTGGAATAGTGACCCTTCACTCCACACTCGAAACAAGCGATCTAGGACATGTCTTTTGCTATGACGGACACAGTATTGCTGCCAGTTCTGGGTGCAGTGTTGTTGTTGTTGTTGTTGTTGTTGTTGATGTTGCTCTTGGGAGGGGCACGGTTGAAATTGTTGGTGTTGCCAGAGTTGTGATTGTTTCCTCCGGAGTTCACATTGCCTCCGCTACAGTTGGGGTAGCTTGGGCGAGACATAGGGGGTCGGTTGTTCCTTGGTGCATATCCTGGTGAAGGGTTGGGACGGTACTTCTAGTGACTGCTGGATCCCGATTGCTGCATCGTACGATGTTTGTGGTTTTCGTTTGCCTGATTAATCTTCCCTTCCATCTGAATGGCAGAGTCGACTAGCTCTTCGAGATCCTCGAAGCGGATGTTGACGAGGACAGTCTGCATCTCATCATGCAGTCCGTTCAGGAATCTCTCCTTCTTCTTGGCCTCCGTGTTGATCTCATCAGGTGCATATCTTGCAAGCGACAGGAACCTGTCATGGTATTCCACCACAGTCATTCTGCCTTGCTTCAAGTCGCGGAACTCATCCCTCATTTTGGTGACTAGACCCTGCGGCACGTGGGTGCGTCTGAATTTGATTTTGAAGGCTTCCCATGTCATCACTTGACCATGGTTCATGTTACGGATACTAGTCCACCAAGCTCTTGCATCTCCCGCCAGATTGTGGGTGGCGAAGAGAACTTTCTCGTTGACATCAACTCCTGCAACCTCTAAGTTGTTTTCCATTGTCTGTAACTAGTCATCAGCATCTAGTGGGTTTTCAGCTTGGTTGAAGATTGGAGGATTGGTATTATGGATGTTTGTGAGTTTGGATCCATGGTGATCCTAGTTTCCATGGTTCTGGTTGTTGAGAGCCATCTGGTCGATCTGCTGTAATGTTGCTAAGTTAGCTTGGCATTCTGCCCTGCTTGCTTCTCTGTCTGCAATGAGATTCTGCAAGATCTGCAGCATTGGGTCTTGCGACGAGCTGCTCCCTCCTTGGTTTCCACGAGTCATCTGAAGATTGAGGTAGATAAAGGGGTAAGAGGGAAAGTTCTAAGGTTCATGGTTTTGGTTTCAAGCTAAAACTTTGAGTTTGACTCAGGTTTTGCAACTCATTTCATTTCATTCATGCAAACAAGCACACACTACAAACACACACCATAACAACAAAGGAAAACAGATGGTTTGAAGGACCATTCTGCAAGCTACGATACAGTGGGACCGATACATCTCATGCTATGACAGTGCTCTAGTGCATCTACTTACCATCGATGAAGTCAGAGTCCTCATCGTCAGTGTAGAAGTCCACAGCATCCTCCAGAAAGTCATCATCATTCCTGAGGTAAGAATCCATGTCTCCGTGGATGTCTTCACCCTCCTCTTCTTCCTCCTTTGCTGCAAGCTGATATTCCTTCTCCTTGACGGTCTTCTCGAGGTCGGCCACCTTCTTGCAAAGACGGGCGATGGTGCGATCCTTCTTCTCGCGCTAGAGGCAAAGAGAGTGACGATCCTTGACTAGCAGTGAGAAAGTCTGGTCCTTCTGGGCGGCAATGGCACGGTTGTCGTTGGTGAACTCCCTAGTATTGTCCAATTCCTTCTGGCGATCGTACAACAGGAAGTCAAGGTTCTCCACTTGACGCTTCAGCTCTGGGTGACTTGGCATCTCCATTGGCATCCCCATGAAGTCACGTCTTGCATAGTGAGCAAAATGGGTTCCTTGGAGTTGGTTGACACTAAGGGCGCGTAGACGTGCAAGAGCTTCATGCATTGCCCTGGCTAATCCATCTAGCCAGTTGTTCTCTCTGATGGAGAACTAGATTCCCCCGGACGTTGGTGCTTTGATGCTTCCTCTAAGAGCAGCGGTGACTAGCCACTGCAAATCTCCTCCTGGGGGTCCTAGAAGTTGAGCTCCAAGAAACTCCGGATGTGGGCGTCCCAATAATTCCGATAGTGAATCCAGATCCCTCTCGAAGATTAGCTGACCTCCGTTTCCCAACTAGTAGAATTTGCTGAACTAAGTCTCCATCTACAAGAATTAAGTATGAGGAAGTTAGTGAAGTGATCAAGTGTGTCAATTTTTAAGTAGTAATGTAAGAATTTGAGGACATGAATTTTTGAGAAAGAATGAATTCCCAAGGATAAGAGAGGAAATAGTTTTTCATAAATACTCACTTTGGTTTTGAAATTAAGTTTTTGTTCGGACGTCCATTCTAACTAGGGTCTCCTATGGTTAGGATGGCTCTAATACCAACTTGTCAACACCTGGATTTTTAATCCCAGATGCCTGTTATGTCATACATCGCAATCCCAGGATTACCATTTTTGCGAGACATAAGTTAAAGTGCTAACTCTATGTTTAACTATAAAGTTAAGTTTGAAACCTAAGCTGAATTCTGAAACAAAGAAAGATAAAATAAAATTCTAGAATCAATTAAGTTGGGAAGCTAGTGTCATAATCATAAAGTATGGCCATTTCATAAGTGAAGATTCATCATTCTTAGTGAAGATTCATCATTCATTTCATAAGTTCTTTTGAAAACATCTGACAACGAAACAGTATGGCCATTCCAACTGTCCATAACCGTGGACGCGGCTATTCGAATAGTTTGACACTCTACAGAGGTGGTATACTTTCACCACAAGATTCGATACATGTGTCAGGGGTAGCCCTGAATCATCATACTTAGTATGCAGATAATCAAACAAACCTTTCCTTTACACACCCTAGTATAAGCACCTCTCCCATGAGCATGGCCTCCCAACCATGACCATCTGTCATCTTGGGCACTGCATAGGTGGACAACATTGAGAGGTAGCCTCAGCTCAAACCTCTCCCGCGAGGGAACTAATACTAATGCATATAAACTTCCGGCTAAGCCTTACATAATTCAGGTATTGTGGTTGTACGGTAAATTTGGAATGGTATCGCATCCGAATCCAACCATCAGTTTTTATAAAAGGGCTAAGGCTCATGCCTCAACATTTTCATCATCATGAACCATCTGTGTTTCTCAACACATGTCAAAACATCTCAATAGAATGACTCATCATTCCAAGGTTTTCACAATTCATTTTCACAAAGTGTTCCCATCTATAGTGACTCAAGTTTTTATCTACTCTAAACTACTAAGTTAAGAGTGTTCACTAAGGTGGAAAGGTGGGATCAATCTCATGCCCTAGAATGACATCTAAAGTTATCTAAATACGTCAAGTTTTATACTATTTATGCTACCTTCAAAACAAGTAAGGGACTTTGGTAAAGTAAAGGAAGTAAAGCTTGGAAAGTAATACTTGGGGCAAGTAATAGTAAAAGTGGTATGACCAAAGCATGCCTAGAGCATCTTTGCTTATTTTCTCTAGCTTAATTCTAGCTTGCTAAGCATTATACTTGCAAGTGTTAGATTGCATTGTTAATGATGGCTTGCGTTGGTTGGTGCAGTGGTTGAAGTTTTCTTCCTCCTCTTGATAGAACTCCTCCTCCTCGAAAGCTTGGTCGGTAGTATCGTCTATAAATACATACGGAGTACACAATCACCAAACAATACTTAACTAGTCTAATTAGCACTCTAAGGCACACATTTGATGATCTATTATCATCACAAGCATCACAAGTTTTATTAACTAGTTTCATTCTCTTTATTTAAGAAAAGTAATTTCTACTCATTGAAAATAACTAAGATTTAATATTCACCACTTAAAATGTGGGATCATGTGGACACATGTTATCACCACATATTCTAACATGTGGGAATGTGATTTAAGGGTTGGTTCATAATTACTTTGGTTTAAGTTCATTATTTAATGATTTAAAGTGACTATAAATGCCTATATAGCATTATTTTGGTACTAGTCCAAAGTCACTGTAGGTAAACCTTAATATTATTACATATTCAGATAGGTATGGTTAAATGTGATTTTTGAGAGTTGGGATCAACTCAAAAGCTATTTTGGTTGATTTTATAAAAATGTTTGAATGTGCAAAAGCTTCTGTCTTGTTATTTTCACTAGTAGATATCTCTAAATATAATTGAATTAAATCCAACGGGCTTGGATAGATCTTTTCAGTAGCTTTCTATCAAAATTCGAGTCACTCCATTTGGATTGGAAAATCTCTCTGAATTGATTTTCAAACTAAGGGACAGAACTAGGTTCAAACTAAAATAGAAAAATCCTAATTTGAATTAACTGGGTCGCGCGGGAACGCTAACGGGCCGGCCAAGTGACACTACGCGGCGCGGGGCACAGCTGACAGGGGGGTCCACTGGTCAGTGGCTCTTAACACGCGAAGTGATACGGGACGATGTGGGCCGTTATATTAGAACTAGGATCGACGGCTAGGGTTCGTCGTCGATGATGGACAGGTCGCCAGCGAGGACAAACCCTAGCAGCTCAGTGGGGGTGCTCAGGGGGCGTACCAGGGCTCCAGCGACGACGGCGAGGCAGGCAAATGAACTGGTGTCGACGGCGGGCTCAGGGGTGGTCGAGGCAGCTCCGGGGGCGGATGAAATCAACATCGCCTTCTCCTCCTCTGCTGCGGGCTCCTCCGGCCAAATTCCGGCGAGCAAGTGCTCGCGCTGCTCCGGCTAGAGGTAGGGAAGGACCACTGAGGTGAGGGGAGTGGAATGGTGTGAGTGGTTTGTGCTGGGGTGGCCTCTATTTATAGCTCGACGAGGCGACCGAGAGGAATGGGCGGGCGGCTCCAGCGAGGGGTGCACAGCGTGCTAGCAGCGTGGCTCGAGGTAGGGATGGTGGCTGGTCTCCTGGCGGTGCTCTAGGACTTAAATGCG
This sequence comes from Avena insularis, assembly GCA_023614405.1. NCBI lineage: Eukaryota > Viridiplantae > Streptophyta > Magnoliopsida > Poales > Poaceae > Avena > Avena insularis. The sequence goes on along the minus strand of JAJUPC010000052.1, from coordinate 211,904 downwards.
GGCTTAGGGACGGTGGAAAATGGTCGGGCGGTGCTCACGCTCTGAGCGGCAGAGGCAGTGGTCTTCACGGTGGAGCGGTGAGAGCAGGCTGCGGTCAAGGGGCGGCGTGTGCATGCGTGTCGGGCGCGGTGCTCTGGCGCGTGCCCGGCATGGCGCAAACACTCTGGGTGCAGCGCGCTGCGGGTGGTCCATGACTCGTCTGTGCTCGGGGAGGGGACAGAGGGTGGCGGTGCAGTCTGGGCTAGCTCATAGACATGGCGAGAGAGAGAGGGGCGATCTGCTGCGGCTTGGGCAAGTTAGGCCGGCGAGCTTGTCCTCGGGGTGGCATGGCACTACTGCTAGGGACAAAGGGGTGAGGTGCTAAGGGCCTGGTTGGATCATTTGGAGACAGAGGGAGTAAATGGAGAGAAATTGGGGGCAAAACCCTGTTGAAACTAGTGAGCTAGGTTTAGAGTTTGATTCCTGCCTGCCAAGTGTTTGTGAAAATGGCCACAAGAAATTTACATTTGAATTTTGAAAACATTTTTGGTGGGTGTGTTAGTAATAAGCTTGAGACTCTATGGGTGCTTGGGTTTTGAAAATGGAGCTCATTTGAGTGGTTTTTGAAATAGTGGGATCTTCCCATATGAACTAGATTCAAATTTCAAATGCCATTTAAATTTAGTGTTTGAAAGTTTTTGGCAGATCACAAAGTGGGCCTTGGTACATCATTACATGTACTAGCAAGGGGTGGAAAGATCCACATTTATTTATGTTAAGAATTGAGTACTAGGAATAGCCAAAGTAGGCATGTTGATTAAAATGGCACAAATGACCATTTGGTTGTTTTATTCATTTTGATATGTTTTTCTTTGGGATTTGTTTGGGAATGATCTAGATGATGTTTATTTCACCTAAGAATCATTCTACAAGCAATGGATCACTTAATCAAGGCAATTCAAAACAACTCCTATTTAAATGCACACACATATGAATGCTTTAATAATTTTTAATTGGGAAAGTTTTTGTTAACCCTAATTTTGATGATTCGGATCTTAATAACCTTGGATTAAAGTTTTGGGATGTTACAAAGTACAAGTTAGATCAAGGACCTCATAAAAATGAAAATTACATCAAAGTCCGTACATTTAGCACGAAGACCCTGAGATTAAGCAATGGAGTGTCTTTTGAGGTTTGCGCATACCAGCGTTCATTGTGCTAAAGAGTAAAGACTATCAATAGAATCTTCTAGATGCTAGAATGTAAAAGAAGATCCAACAGTTGGCAATGTTGGGATTTGCTAGTCTTGATCCAACGGTCAATATTCAAAGTTATTCATACACTATATAGTGGTAATCTCTCTATTTCATATTACTCACATGTTTGACCAAGTAAAAGTCCATTTTTGTAATGTTTAAGTAAACATAACATACAAAATATTAATATCTACAATATCAGACGTATACTATATGATATATTAAAGTATGTTTCATTGTGTTTCATTAGTATTGATTTTTTCATGAGTATGCTTTTGAATATTGTATATACTTGGTCAAACTTTGTAACGATTGACTTTGACTAAACCTAATATGTGGAGTAATATTAAACAAAGGGAGTATAAGATAAGATTACGAAAACATCATTTTTTAGAACCCTCACAAGCTTTTTCTTAGCATCATAGATCCAAACATTACATTGACACTGATGATTAGAGATGGCTCAAAATGTAGAGCTCGTTGGAAACCCCAAGAGGAAGGTATGATGAGTACAACAACAAGTTTTCCCTTAGTTATAAAACCAAGGTTATCGAACCAGTAGGAGCAAGGAAACAACACCAAGGTGTTGCTAGCAACTTGGAATCCTACACAACACAACCACAGAACTTTGCCCCAACTTATAGTGAGGTTATCAATCTCACTGGTTTTGCTGAAAACAAAGGATTAAACGTATAGTGTGGAAGATAGTAATTGCTTGCAGAAAGTAAACAGTAAAGGGTAAACAGTAGATGGTATATCAATGGTAAAGGAATGGACTGGGGTCCACAGTTCACTAGAGGTGTTTCTCCTAAATATTAATAGCATGTTGGGTGAATAAATTATAGCGGGGCAATTGACAGATTGAGAAAGCATAACAATGCATATACTAGACATCTTGACTCCTATGAGATTTGATTGGGCATTACAACATAATACATAGACCATAATCCAACTGCATCTATGACTAATAATCCACCTTTCGGTTGTCGTACGAACCCCTTTCAGTATTAAGTTGCAAGCAATAGATAATTGAATTAAGCAAAGTGTGCAAAGTAAACAATACAATTGCCCCATGGACAAAGGATTGTTGTTTTCTCCCTACTAGCAATAGCACATCTACAACCTTAGAAATTTATGTCACGTCCTAGATTACTAGAGGCATGAACCTACTATCGAGCATAAATATTCCCTCTTGGAGTTGCAAGCATCTACTTGGCCAACATAGTTACTAACAACGGAGATCATGCAAGATTACAAATAACATAGACATGATAGAATCAATAATCAATCTGACATAGTATCTCAATATACATCGGATCCCCGCAAACACAACATATAGGATTACAAATAGACGATCTTGATCATGAATGGAGCTCACAAGATCTAAACATGATAGCACAAAGGAGGAAAACCAACCATCTAGCTACTATATGGACCCATAGTCCAAGGGTGAACTACTCACGCATCTCACCGGAGGCAGGCATGGTGATGAAGAAGGCCTCCAGGATGATCACTCCCCTTTGGCAGTATGCCGGGAAGAGCTTCGGATCCCCCCGATCTAGGGATGGAGATGGCGATGGCTACAGACTCTTCCGTGGATTTCTTATCGGGTGCTTAGGGTTTTCGTATCAGGGTACTTTTATAGGTGAAGATGCAAGGTCGATGGCAGCCCGAGGGGCCCACACCAAGGGGCGGCATGCTCAGGGGGCCGCGCCACCCTAGGGTGTGGCCACCTCGTGTCCCCTCTTCAGCTGCCCCTCGGACTCCGTGTTCCTTCTTGTAAAATATTGACATTGGCTTTTGTACCGTCCAATTCCGAGAATATTCATTTTCTGGCTTTTCTGGAACCAAAAACAGCAGAAAACAGACAACTATCACTATGGCATCTTGTTAATAGGTTAGTTCCAGAAAATGTGTAAAAATACTCCAAAGTGTGGACAAAACATAAGAAAGTAAGTATAAAACAAGCATGGAACATCAAAATTATAGATACGTTTCCAACGTATCAACATCCCCAAACTTAACTCCTGCTCGTCCTCGAGTAGGTAAATGATAAAAAGAAAGAATAATTTTTCAGGTGACATGCACTATCACAATCTTGATCAAGGTATTTGACAAGCATTGATAGCTAGGATCAAAGTACTCTAAACATAAGCATGAAAGATAGAGTTTGACATAGCAACTATGTTATAACATGAAAAGGGACAAACAAAATATCGTGAATAACAATGCATTGAAAGACGTTTGTTTGTTTCACATATAGAAAACATAATAAGAGTGGTATTCAGCTTGTCCCTCATGGTATAGCAAGACATAAATGCATACGACACCTTCAAAGTTCGTAAGGGTGACTAGATACAAATAATTTAAGAACAAGCAATATCAAAGTTATGAATTAATCAACAAGTTTTGGGACAATGCACATTAAACTAAGAACGACCACTATGCTCTCTCAGTTGGTGCATAAAGATAGAAGATGGAGACTCAACATAAAAGTAAACAGAAATGCCCTTTATAGAGGGATGCAGGGATTTCAAGTTTCATAAAGAGCTTCCAAAAATTATTTTCCTTATTAGCTTTTAGCTCTAATTGCCCCTATCATAAGAATCTTGAGGTGGTTAAGGTTAAAGTGACACAAATATGAGGATATGCTTGACAAGTTATAAGTTGAAAATCTCATGCCCCTTACTTACGAGTACCGAACGTCATGCTACTCAACTTTAGTCACAAGTAAGTTCTTGTCATTGTAAGTACATGTGTATCATGGAGAACCGCCAACGGGGTGCCCCTTGCCCCATGACACAGGAGCTATCCCATATCAAAATGACAAGGCAACAAATAATGAGCATCTTAGTGATCTTTTTATTTGCTATTTGCATAGGTTTTTATTGAGGATGCTTCATAGAATACTCACTATGGTTATGCTGCAAGTTTTCACCATGATTAGGCATGGCTTAGGCTAGCCGCCTAGGCATTTCTCTAACACACATACAAACTCCATGAGCTTACAAGCTCCCCTTTTATTTCACACTCCCGTATCCATAAACAAATGAACATGATATCAACTTAATAATAAGTGAAGTGTTGAAAGCGTTCCCCATGGTACATGGTTTTGCTAATTCACAACATATAAAGTGCAAGCATATAAGCAACATAGATGGACACAATGGTTCAAGTTTATAAAGTGCAAGAAAGTAAAGTGTGCCATCAAGTTTGTGAGAGCTTTAATCACCAATTTTCACATAACAATTTCAAAGGTAGATAAAAGCATGAATATACTTGGAATGGTGTAACACACCATGCATAGGAATTTATAGTGGACTCTTTGGAAATAACTTGGTTTCCTTGGGGGTTGATTGCATGAGTGAACTCACACTTGGTACAGGTGGAGGCTAGCAAAAGACTGGGAGCGACCAACTAAGAGAGAAATAATGGCCATAATCATGTAAAGCGACAAAACATTATTAATTAAAGCATAAAGTGATATTACAAGTCAAAAACTATATGATCATAGAGGCTAAGGTGACTGGTATAGTCTTAACATGGTGTAAGCATGTGCCAAGTCAACCCAAATAAAGCATCAAAGGAGAATACCACAATATTATGCTTTTGTATGCTACAACAACGCATGATTATTTCAAGGCACATTAAGAACTCTCAATTGTTTGGAACAATTCATGCTACAACAATAATCACTAAGCATAAAGTCAATGCAATATCAAACATGGCATGATAAAGTCTAGGCCATAGTCAAAACAAGCTCCTTTTGTACCACTTATAAGCATGAAGCTTCCTACTCTTTTCCATCACCAATCAATTTATTTGAAACAACATATGAATGCGGGGGTCCAACTAATTTATTTAAGCAAAACAAACAAAAGAAAACTAAAAACTAAAACAAAGACGCTCCAAGAACAACACAATTGTGCATGAAACAATAAAAATGAAGTGTTTTGGAAGAAAACCTGAAATTTTTATTGATGAAGAAGGGGATGCCTTGGGAATCCCCAAGCTTTGATGCTTGTACTTCTTGAACATTTCTTGGGGTGACACGGGTGGCATCCCCAAGCTTGATCTTTTTTCCATTCTTCATCTCATCACATTATTCTTCCCTACACTTGAAAATTTCGTTCATACAAAACTTCACACAATCTTCATTAGCAATATTAGTGTATTCAAGATAATAAGTCTTTAGGTTTAGTTCAACACAAGTAAAACTTCCATTAAAACACAATCTACTGTAGAAATTCCTTCTAAAATCTCAAGTGATCAAAGAGAACTCAAAGAGAAAGAGATTAAGAGGCAAATGCAAACAATGGCAGAAATCTGAAAAAACAGACCAGCAGGTGAAAACCGATTTTTTCGAAGACCTTCTATTGCTCAAATATAAACGTGCTAAGCTAAAAAAAGTTAGATAATAACCTGGGGCATAACCACAAAAAATTACAGCTCAATCCGACGTACAGGGATTTTTCACGATTTTTTACAGTGAAGCACAAAAATCTGTTTCGGGACAGCAACTTTCCCAAGTCTTACTCCTCTCTTATTAGAGATTATTCTTGGCACAAAAACCACACAAAAAAGGATAAGGAGAGTTTATTAATGAGTCAATAACTTCCAAGACTCAACAAAAGAAAAACTTACTAAAAGTAAAAATAATTTGGGTTATCTCCCAATAGTGCTTTTCTTTAACACCTTTCAGCTAGGCATAGGAGCAAGATTCAAGTATTTTCGAATGAAGATGCATTAAGATCAAATTTTGTGTTAATAGGAGAGGCAAAAGGTGTCTTATCTCTCTACCTAGGGAAGTGTTCTATACCTTTATTGAGTGGGAATTGATATTTAATGGTGCCTTCATTCATATCAATAATGGCACCAACAATTCTAAGAAAAGTTCTTCCCAAAATAATAGGACAAGAAGCATTGTATTCAACATCCAAAACATAGATATCAGCGGGGACGTAGGTATTGTTAACCATAATAAGAACATCATTAATACTCCCCATGAATTTCTTTTTAGCATTATCATCAAGTTTTACATCTAAATAACAATCTTCCAATGGTGGCAAATCAAGCATTTCATAAATCTTTTTAGGCATAATAGAGACACTAGTACCAAGATCACATAAAGTTTTGAGATCAAAATCATTCGCTTTCATATTAATGATGGGTTCCCAACCATCTTCTAATTTCCTAAGAATAGAAGCTTTATGTTTCAATTTTTCTTCTTTAATTTCTATGAGAGCATCTGTAATGTGTTTTGTAAAGGCCATATTAATAGCACTAGCATTAGGACTTCTAGCAAGCTTTTGTAGGAACATAATTACTTTAGAAATATTGCATACATCAAGATCAAAATCAAAATTACCATCCATGGTTGTAGAACTATTGTTTCCCATATTTCAAAGAATTTCAGCATTTTTATTGGAAAAGGTTCCATTGGTTTTAGGCATTGTTGCAAAAGGAATGGGGACTACATGTGGTTTGCTAGCATCAACATTGATGGTGGTAATAGTACAAATACTATTATTTCTAGAAATTTCATCTTCTCTTTCCCACTTAGCATGCAATTCAGCTAACAGTCTAACATTTTCATCAATTCTAACTTCTATGGCATTATAGGCCATATCCTCCCAATAACAGTTTCTGGTTTAGCAGCCATTGTATTAATCAAAGAGGATTGTGCTTCAGACAAAGATGAAATATTTTTTTCAGCATTTGAAAGTTTTTCCTCAGTAGTTTTATTGAAAGTAGATTGTTTACTAATAAAATCTTTAAGCATGACTTCAAGTTCAGAGGGTGCTCTTCTATTGTTGTTGTGGGAATTTCCATAAGAATTACCATTATTGGGAGGATATGGCCTATAATTATTACTACCAAAATTATTCCTGTAGGCATTGCTGCTAAAATTATTATTTCTAATGAAGTTCACATCAACTTGCTCTTCTTTAGCAACCAAAGAGGCTAAGGGAACATGCTTTGGATAATTATGAGCTTTTCCATTAACAATCATAGACATAATAACATCAATTTTATCACTCAAGGAGGAGGTCTCTTTAACAAAATTTACCTTCTTACCTTGTGGAGCTCTCTGAGTGTGCCATTCAGAATATTTAACCATCATATTATCAAGGAGCTTTGTTGCAGCACCCAAAGTAATGGTCATAAAGGAGCCTCCAGCAGCAGAATCCAGCAGATTTCTTGAAGAATAATTCAGTCCTGCATAAAAAGTTTGGATAATCATCTAAGCAGTCAGTCCATGAGTGGGGCAATTCTTATTAAAGATTTCATTGTTTCCCAAGCTTTAGCAACATGTTCATTATCAAATTATTTAAATTTCATTATTTCACTTCTCATAGATATAATCTTAGTAGGAGGATAGTATTTTCCAATGAAAGCATCCTTACATTTAATCCAAGAATCAATATTATTTCTAGGTAGGGATAGCAACCATTCTTTAGTTTACTCTCAAAGAGAAAGGAAACAATTTAAGCTTAATAATATCTCCATCTATATCCCTATGTTTTTGCATCTCACAAAGTTCAACAAAGTTATTAAGGTGAGCCGCATCATCATCAGTACCAGCACCAGAATTGTTCTTTCATAACAAGATTGAGCAAAGCAGGTTTAATTTCAAAGAAAGCAGCTTTAGGAACAGGTGGAGCAATAGGTGTGCACATGAAGTCACACAACTTAGTGTTTTCAGGAGTATTCATTTTTGTAAGATTAAAGCAAGCCAACAGAAATAGAAACTAGAACAAGAACTAATTTTTTTGTGTTTTGGTTAAAAGAAGCAAACCAGTACAACTAATATTTTTTTGATAAAAAGAAACAAGCAAACAAAGAAAAAATAAAATAAGCAAAACAAAAAAAAAGTAAAGAGATTGGTTGTGAGGGACTCCCCTTGCAAGAATCTTCTTTCTCCCTAAAAAGTGATTGACAAGGAGGAAGAGATTGAAGTCGTCCTTAACTCCCCGGCAACGGTGCCAGAAAAAGTGCTTGATGGATCAAAATGTAGAGCTCGTTGGGAACCCCAAGAGGAAGGTATGATGAGCACAACATCAAGTTTTACCTCAGTTATGAAACCAAGGTTATCGAACTAGTAGGAGAAAGGAAACAACTCCAAAGTGTTGCTAGCAACTTAGAATCCTGCACAACACAACCACAGAACTTTGCCCCAACTTACAGCGAGGTTGTCAATCTCACTGGTTTTGCTGAAAACAAAGGATTAAACGTATAGTGTGGAAGATAGTAATTTCTTGCAGAAAGTAAATAATAAACGGTAAATAGTAGCTGGTATGTCAATGGTAAAGGTATGGACTGGGGTCCATAATTCACTAGAGGTGTTTCTCCTTAAGATAAATAGCATGTTGGGTGAACAAATTACAGCGGGGAAATTAACAGATTGAGAAAGCATAACAATGCATATACTAGACATCTTGACTCCTATGAGATTTGATTGGGCATTACAACATAATACATATACCATAATCCAACTGTATCTATGACTAATAATCCACCTTCTGGTTATTGTCCAACCACTTTCAGTATTAAGTTGCAAGCAACAGATAATTGCATTAAGCAAAGTGTGTAAAGTAAACAATACAATTTCCCCATGGACAAAGGATTGCTGTTTTCTCCCTAGTAGCAACAACACATCTATAACCTTAGAGATTTCTGTCACTTCTCCAGATTACTAGAGGCATGAACTTACTATCGAGCATAAATACTCCCTCTTGGAGTTGCAAGCATCTACTTGGCCAAGATAGTTACTAACAACAAAGAGCATGCAAGATCACAAGTAACAAAGACATGATAGAATCAATAATCAATCAAACATAGTATCTCCATATCCATCAGATCCCCGCAAACACAACATATAGGATTACAAATAGATGATCTTGATCATGAACGGAGCTCACAAGATCTAAACATGACAGCACAAAGGAGGAGAACCAACTATCTAGCTACTATATGGACCCATATTCCAAGGGTGAACTACTCAGGCATCACACCGGAGGCTGGCATGGTGATGAAGAAGGCCTCCAGGATGATCTCTCCCTGCCGGCAGGGTGCCGGGAAGATCTTTGGATCCCCCCGATCTAGGGATGGAGATGGCGGCGGCTACAGACTCTTTCGTGGATTTCGGATCGGGTGCTTAGGGTTTTCGTCTCGGGGTACTTTTATAGGCGAAGAGGCAAGGTCGGTTGTGCCCCGAGGGGCCCTCACCAGGTGGCAGCACGCCCAGGGGCGCGCCACCCTAGGGTGTGGCCTCCTCGTGGTCCCTCTTCGGCTGCCCTTCGGACTCCGTGTTCCTTCTGGTAAAATATTGACTTTGGATTTTGTCCAGTCCAATTCCGAGAATATTTCCTTACTAGCTTTTTTGATACCAAAAACAGCACAAAACAGGCACCTGGTACTGTGACATCTTGTTAATAGGTTTTTTCCATAAAATGTATAAAAATTCCTAAAAGTGTGAACAAAACATAAGAAAGTTGATATAAAACAAGCATGGAGCATCAAAAATTATAGATACGTTTACGACGTATCAATTAGCCAAATAGTAAACAGAGCAAACCCATCCTCATACGGAGTACAACTTAACGACTTCTTGGGGGACTCTGCGGTCTTCTCAGGCGACTTGGCAGCATCCTCCACGGGCAACTTGGCTATGTCATCTGCGGTACCATCGCCAAATAGGGTCTCGTGGATGTTGGGTAGCATGCCACCGTGTGCGATGGTAACGCTGTCCAGTAGCTTGCTAAGCACCTCATCGTGCACGATGCTGAGCATCACATGCCTCGGGGTGATGCAGATCTTCTTGTTGTACTTTGGGGCTTGCCTGGGGAGCTCCAACACCTCGGGGGTGAGGTACTCGAGAACGGAAGCGAGGTAGACGGGAGCCCCGAAGCCTATGCACTGGGAGTATCGACCCTCCTTGAGATAGCGCCTAATCCGGACGAGGGGGTAATGCAGCCCGGCCTTGAGAGACCTCGACACCTGCTTCTTCTTGTGGCTGCCTGGTGCGATACTACGACCTGGAGTGGACAGAGAAGGATCCGGAAGTTGGAGACATGTATTCTTTTTCTCCATGGCCTTTGTCGCCACCACCTGGATATTCTTTCTTCTTTCCTCGGGGAGCTCTGGCCTTCAGAGCCATAGCTGCAAAGTCATAAATGAGCAGGGGAAGAAGAGGAAGAAAGGTTAATTATGGAGGGCCGGTGAAGGTGCCTAGGTCCCTTATATTGAAACTTTAATAGTATCATTTTTACTGTTTTACTAGTATGAATTTTTAATACAGTACTAAAAGGCTATGTGCGTCGAGCAATACATAGGCTGGGGTTCTACTCCCCTTTTCAAAAAAAGTATTGAAATTGTTTTGAGTTGTGATGATGTCTAATCTATCCTAGAGCGAGCTCTGAGCCTCCACCTAGTGGATGTGAACCATTGTTTTTTGGAGTACTGTTCTGTAATATGGCCATGACCTTGGCCATTTTTGCCATGTTTCCTTATTTTCATTGACTTTTTCGAAATATTGTCAGATGTGTCAGCATGAAAATTCTTACAAAGAAGTTGTATCTTTTAAAACAATCATTTTTTTCAGTATGACTCCGTGGGTACAATAATTATATATGAATTTTGGACAAATTTACAAGCAATCTATCACACACTTGTAGTTCAAATTTTCCCTATGTTGGTCAATTGACAAAAAGTCATTTAAGTATGTGAAACTAGATAGAAAGATTAAAAATTCATGAAACTTGTTAACCATAAAACATACTCTATTTTGTGTGAAATTTAGTATGTGTGTCATCTAGAGCTATACTCTTTACATTTTCTTTAAAAAATAATCATATGTGGCACTTCTAAAATTATTTGCAATTTTACTATACTTAAAAGTTGAAAAGTCCCATTAATAACATTAGTATACCATTCCAAGATGCACCTGTCTACCAGAAATGGAAACATTATTATAAACAATGTAGATAATTGCCACGACCTTTGTCATTATTTAACTTGAAACCCAAGTATGTTAACACGTCGCTGGTTATATTGTGAAGCAAGTGCTTTTAAACCTTGTCAAAATTCATGTTTATCATTTATGAAAGAAGACACCATACGCAAGTGCTTAACTTTTTTATTGTTTTCTTAACTTTTATTTAATTTATCCCAAATAAACGGGACGAGTGATGCTGATATGACGTTGACATTGGTAACTTGGCATAAAATGTGAACAATGTTCATACATGGTTGTGACCATATTGTGAAGCTAGTTTTCGAAAGTTGTTCAAATCCATGTTTGTGGTTTTCGTCGAAACAAGCAGAGATGTAAGAGGACTAGGGATGTAAACGGATAGGATAATTTCTGCACCGAGACCGGCTCCGAAACCGTTTTATGGTATCCGTATCTAATTTTATAGAATCTGGCGGATAAGGATATCCAATTTCGAAGTGACGCCCAGGATATGGTGTAGGATATGGTATGGAAAATAGCATTCAGATATGGATTATCCAAAAATTAATTAGGATTATCCGAGTGTTTCAAACCGGATAATCTGATTTTAGAGTCAAAAGTCAAGGACAATATCGCAAAGCATGTACTTATTTAGTTAACGAGTTCTTTTGGTGAACATGTGTAACTCTGACTTTTAATACCATATCTCTATAATCTTATCTATTTGATTTATGTAAGGCTGAAAGATTAAATCTCTCTCAAAACTTTGTTAGAAATATAATTATCTACCCATGAGAGTATTTATCCGACTACTTTCATGTCCGGTCCGAGTGAGCTCCATTTCTAATTCGAATCCGCGGTCCACTATATCCGCATTCGAATCCGCAACCGGTCATTATCCGCTCCGCTCCGAATCTGAGAAACTAATATGGAAAAGGATATGGTACGGTCAAAATCCGATCCGATCCGTTTACACCCCTAAAGAGGACACTATGTGAAGATTTTCATTTTTTGCCTTTTCATTTAGTTTCTTTGATTTTTTACAAAACATGTTTAAAATTGTCAGCATGCAACTTTATAGCAAACATTTGAACCTTTCAAAACTCTTGGTGCTTACAATATACTACCTTCGTTCTGTAAAGTAAGGTGTATAGTATTAATTTTCTGGATAGCCAAATAGTATCAAATTTCACCAATATTACGCAAAAAGTATTACGGTTTAAGTTTAAACTATGTATTATTACACCCCCAAAACTATGTATCATTACACAAATTTAAATAAGTATTTTCATAAGGTATGAACATGCGGTGGAAATTATTTATATTTTGCTAGAATACATTGAGTGCACTCTAAGCCAAATTATTTGGACGTACTTAATTACTAAAAAACAAATCCTATCTCTTGGAAATTGAAACGAATTTTCCAAAAATTTGAGAACTCTCATTAACAACATTATTTACCATAGACAATATGCTTCCTATAACGAGATACAATACATTGCCCGCCTCTTTTCTGGATGCCAATTAATTTTGCACCCGGGGCTGCATCTTCGGGGGGAGACACCTCCTCCTCGTCCTTGGCCTCCTCCCTATCGTCGTCTTTGGACTCCTCCTAAAAGTCGAGCTCGAACTCCTCCTCTTCCTTTGTCAACACCCAGATTTTTAATCCCAGATGCCTGTTATGTCATACATCACAATCCCAGGATTACCATTTTTGTGAGACATAACATATTGGATATCACAGTACATCATCCGTTACAAACCATACATAAGGTATTACACAAATAAGGATCTCATGATCCAGTCTTAATACAACAAGCAGCGGAATGAAAGATAAGCGTAGCGGTGGGGTCCATCTTCAGGGGCATAGGCAATACTGACAAAGGCAGATAGTCCTAGTTATCATAGTCGTCCTGCTGGCCATCATCTTGGTAGTCTCCTTCATAGTCTGGCCATGAGAATAGCCAGGGATAAAAGCCATGAGTACTCTTTAAGTACTCGCAAACTACCACTAACAAGTAGTATAATTCTAATGTAAAGTGCTAACACTAAGTTTAACTATAAGGTTAAGTTTGAAACCTAAGCTGAGTTCTGAAACAAAGAAAGATAAAATAAAGCTCTAGAATCACTTAAGTTGGGAGGCTAGTGTCATAAGCACAACTCCGTTGTGGTCAAGTCAAGATTCATTATTCTTTTCATAAGTTATTTTGAAAACATCTGACAACGAAACAGTATGGCCATTCCAACTATCCATAACCGCGGACGCGGCTATTCGAATAGTTTGACACTCTACAGAGGTGGTACATTTTCACCACAAGATTCGATACATCTCTCAGGGATAACCCTGAATCATCATACTTAGTATGCAGATAATCAAACATAACCTTTCCTTTACACACCCTAGTATAAGCACCTCTCCTATGAGCATGGCCTCCCAACCATGACCATCTGTCATCTTGGGGACTGCATAGGTGGACAACATTGAGAGGTAGCCTCAGCTCAGACCTCCCTCGCGAGGGAACTAATACTAATGCATATAAACTTCCGGCTAAGCCTTACCCAATTCAGGTATTGTGGTTGTACGGTAAATTTGGAATGGTATCGCATCCGAATCCAACCATCAGTTTTGTAAAAGGGTTAAGGCTCATGCCTCAACATTTTCATCATCATAAACCATTTGTGTTTCTCAACACATGTCAAAACATCTCAATAGAATGACTCATCATTCCAAGGTTTTCATAATTCCTTTTCACCAAATGTTCCCATCTAAAGTGACTCAAGTTTTTATCTACTCTAAACTACTAAGTTAAGAGTGTTCACTAAGGTGGAAAGATGGGATCAATCTCATGCCATAGAATGACATCTAAAGTTATCTAAATAGGTCAAGTTTTATACTCTTTATGCTACCTTCAAAACAAGTAAGGGACTTTGGTAAAGTAAAGGGATTAAGTCTTGGAAAGTAATACTTGGGGTAAGTAATAGTCAAAGTGGTATGACCAAAGCATGACTAATGCATCTTGCTCAATCCTCTAGCTTAATTCTAGCTTTCTAAGCATTATACTTGCAAGTGTTAGCTTGCATTGTTAATGGTGGCTTGCCTCGGTTGGTGAAGTGGTTGAAGTTTTCTTCCTCCTCTTGATAGAGCTCCTCCTCCTCAAAAGCTTGGTCGGTAGGAGTACATAATCACCAAACAATACTTAACTAGTCTAATTAGCACTCTAAGGCACACATTTCATGATATATTATCATCACAAGCATCACAAGTTTTATTAACTAGTTTCATTCTCTTTATTTAAGAAAAGTAATTTCTACTCATTGAAAATAACTAAGATTTAATATTCACCACTTAAAATATGGGATCATGTGGACACATGTCATCACCACATATTCTAACATGTGGGAATGTGATTTAAGGGTTGGATCATAATTACTTTGGTTTAAGTTCATTATTTAATGATTTAAAGTGACTAGAAATGCCTATATAGCATTATTTTGGTACTAGTCCCTAGTCACTGCATGTAAACCTTAATATTATTACATATTCAGATAGGTATGGTTAAATGTGATTTTTGAGAGTTGGAATCAACTCAGTAGCTATCATGGTTGATTTTATTAAAATGTTTGAATGTGCAAAAGCTTCTGTCTTGTTATTTTTACTAGGCGAGATCTCTAACTCTAATTGAATTAAATCCAACGGGCTTGGGTAGATCTTTTCAGTAGCTTTCTAAAAAAATTGGAATCACTCCATTTGGATTTGTAGATCTCTCTGAATTGATTTTCAAACTAAAGGACATAACTAGGTTCAAACTAAAATAGAAAAATCCTAAATTGAATTAAATGGGTTGCGCGGGAAAGCTAACGGGCCGGCGCAGTGACACTCCACGGCACGGGGCACAGCTGAGAGGGATGGTCCACCGGTCAGCGGCTCTTAACACGCGAAGCGGTACGGGGCGATGTGGGCCGTTAGATTAGAACTAGGATCGACGGCTGGGGCTCGTCATCAATGACGGACAGGTCGCCCGCGGGGTCTAACCCTAGCGGCTCGGTGGGGGTGCTCAGGGGGCATACCAGGGCTCCAGCAACAACGGCGACGGGGGCAAACGAACTGGTGGACGACGGCGAGGTCAGGGGTGGTCGAGGAAGCTCCGGGGGTGGACGAAATCGACGTCGCCTTCTCCTCCTCTGCAGCGGGCTCCTCCGGCCAAATTCCGGCCAACAAGTGCTCGTGCTGCTCCGGCTAGAGGTGGGGAAGGACCAGTGAAGGGAGGGGAGTCGAATGGTGTGAGTGGTTTGTGCTGGGGTGGCCTCTATTTATAGCTCGACAAGGCGACCGAGAGTGATGGTGACAGCGTGCTAGCAGCGTGGCTCGAGGTAGGGGACGGTGGCCTGCCTCCTGGCGGTGCGCTATGGCTTGAATGCGGGACAAGGGGCGATGGCTTTTGGTCGGGTGGTGCTCACTCTCTTAGCGGCAGAGGCGGCGGTCTTCACGGCGTGCGGTGGCTGTGGTTCGAACGGCGCCGAACGGGCATGTATGGGGGGTTCCCTGGGTCATGGTGGAGCGGTGAGCACGGGCTGTGGTCGAGGGGTGGCGTGTGCACGCTTGTCGGGCGCGGCACTCTGGCACGTGCTCGGCATGGCGCAGACACTCTGGGCGTGGCACGCTGCGGGTGGTCCATGGCTTGGCTCTGCTTGGGGAGGGGACAGAGGGTGGCAGTGCGGTCTGGGCTAGCTCCACTACTAGAGAAAAGCCTATCCGAGGCGCACCAAAAAGCCTATCCGAGGCGCATATCACATGTGCCTCTAGCTTCAAGCCTCGGCATCGATATGCGCCTCTATACTTCATATGCGCGAGGCGCATATCGATATCGCCTCGATAATAATATGCGGCGATATCGATATGCGCCATATGTGAGTAAAGGCGCATATCATATGCGCCTATATGTTTCAGAATGCGCCTCGGTATTTATAGTATATCGCCGCATATGTTTTAGAATGCGCCTCGGTATTTATAGTATATATACGCTCGCATATGTTTCAGAAT
Organism: Avena insularis; assembly: GCA_023614405.1. NCBI lineage: Eukaryota > Viridiplantae > Streptophyta > Magnoliopsida > Poales > Poaceae > Avena > Avena insularis. The sequence goes on along the minus strand of JAJUPC010000052.1, from coordinate 195,673 downwards.
CGCGCTCGGTATTTATAGTATATCGCCTCCAATAGTATCCTATATGCGCCGGTAATATTTTCGAAATTCAAGTTTTAGACCACTATAAATAATAATATACAGATATTCAAATATACAATATAGTCCACAGAATTTTTCAGAAACTTGCATTTTGCCAAAGCATAATAGAACCAACATGAATACAATACATTACACATCAATCATGACATACAAGTTCATACATCAAGTGTTTGTGCCACAAGTTCACACCTCCGAGTACAAGTTCACAATCACATTACACCTTCGAGTACAAGTTCACAATTCACATTACAACTCCAACGACGTAGCTCTACCTAGATGAAGTAGAAGACAACCTACAATGAAGAGCAACAAGGTGGTGATCACGAGGAAGTTCCTCCACTTCTTCCTTCCATGCCTCCTCCACTTCTCTTCCGCCACCTCTCTACTCTCATAGCCTTGGTAGCTGTTGCCCGAGAAGTTGTTCACTTGCTTCAGTCTTTCCACTCCTCGTACACACCTGGAACCCGACCGACGTACACGACATAACACCTCGGCATCTCCTACACATAATAAAGATGATATTACTTATGTCAGTGGAAAGCAATAGCTAGCAGTTCACAAAGATAGAATCATGCATATATATATATATATGGGTGCAACAAAATATAAGAAATCACGTTCTAATCATCGGCATTTCGAAGAAAGACCAAAAAAAGCAAACCAAGAATGACTTGGATTAGTGCCTCATACTTAGATTGGGCACGGAAATAACAATGCTCGTTGTTCGATCTCATGCGGCAAGTAGAGTATATGCCCAAATTACTAGTCTACTTGGCACACAAGATCGAACAGCGGCATAGTCATACACGTGACACCACAACACGTTCTAATCATCGGCATTTCTAAGAAAGACCAAAAGAAAGCAAACCAAGAATGACATGGATTAGTGCCTCATACTTAGATTGGGCACGGAAATAACAATGCTCGCCGTTTGATCTTGTGCGGCAAGTAGAGTATATGCCCAAATTCCTAGTCTACTTGGCACACAAGATCAAACAGCGGCATAGTCATACACGTGACACCACAACACGTTCTAATCATCGGCATTTCGAAGAAAGACAAAGAAAGCAAACCACAAGAAAGTAGGGAAGCAATGACAAATGAAAAGAAACAAGCACTTAAAATAGTTCGTAACACAAATAACTAGCTAGTGTCTCTCACAATCAAGTTCAACAGTTGACGAAACATATTCTAGAGGTTTTGCTAGGAAAGTTTAACACAGTGATAAGAGGTTACAACACGAGTTCGGAACTAACAGCTAGGTACCCAGGCAATGCAATCATGAAGTCTTCTTCGGCTCTTGAGTCGGCTTTGGGGGGGCATTGATGAAGCCCGACCGAGTTTTCGCCATTTGCATGAACATCCTGCCGTCACCCTGCTGCGCTAAGCGTTCGTCTATCTCCCTGTTGGACGGTGTATAGCCGCGTGGAAGGTGCCTCCGCTTTTATGACTCCGTACACGATTGTCGCAATCTCCTCCGGATGTTGAAGAAGTGTTGCCGAGGTTGCGAGCTGATGCATGCAAGCTTTTCAGCCCACTTCACGAGGTCAGATGGTAGCGTTTTGGTCTCCATGTCATTGAAGAACGCCTTCATGTGGTAAATGGCGTAGAAGGCATCCTTCCCACTGCCAGGCGGCTGCTTGACGCAGGCAAACTTCGTCGTGTGGCGGAACACGCGCTTGAACTTTACATGTGGCCTTGCCGGTTTGGCGCCTCCTGCGACGTAGCCGGTGAGAGCGCCATCAAGAATTTTCTTGATATTGGTGTAGTTTTTTTGGATCGCACTGTTTGAGTCAAGGTACAAGGCTATTGAGTGTTTCAAATTCAAGCTTATGAGCACACAGCCTGTCCGATCATCCTCCGTGATGGGATGGTAGGGAAGGAGAATCACATCCTTGTCCGAGTATGTTTGCAGGAAGTTTGAGAGGTAGTCGGTCGCCAGATCTATGGCCTCAGCATCTTTCAGGACGACGTCACGCATGAAGTAGGGATCCACTATCTGGATGCCCAGGATCTTGTCTCTGGTGATCTCCATGGCCATATTGAGGGAGAACAGCCGGACCAGGGTATTGTGCAGTCGAAACCCGTTCAACATGTCAAACAGGTCGGTATGCATACGTAGAAGATATCCCGAAGTGCATTGGCCACGGCATATGAGAAGGCACCTTAGCCTTGAAAATGAGGTACGTTGATCGTTGTCGCGAATGCGGCTGCTCAATTGTGAGACATCCATAATGAATACTACGCATATGCGAGCCTGCGACCTCGAGCATCGATTTACATCATCGGGTACACCGCCACGTCTTTGCTGATTCTGGCTTGCTACAGCGCCGTCCGGAAAAAGGATTTGGATCCTGGCCCCGATCACCCTTAGGCTTCCTTTGCGACCTTCTTGCTCTTTATGGCTTCGGCCACTGCGTTCACCTCACCGACCGTCTTATGGAGGGTGCCGGGGCTGATCAAAGGAACTACTGGCCTTGGAGGCTCGGTGAAGGGGACAGGTGGCGGCGTCTCCTGACTAGTTGGGAAGAGACGCACCTTGCAAGGGGGTTTCGCTGGTGCTGGTTGGGTCTCGGCAACTTGATGTGTTCCTGATGGTCCCGGCTCATACAAATCAGAAAACCTTGTGTTAACAAACTGGTCACCGTAGTTCGGGTCAATTTCTTCATCATCATCGGGATTCTGTGCCATGTTGTCCAAGTCTCCCATCTCGAAGTCTTCATCATGTGCTGGTTGTGCTGCCTCTAGGGTGATGTTGAGCTGGTCCTCTGTCCCCAAACGGATCTGGCTCTTCGGCCATAGGTACAAGTAGCCGAAGCCGGTATTGAGGACCGCTGCCGTGTCCTCATCATCCCATCCTTGAGGTTGAGAGGGAGGTTCCACTTGCTCGTAGCCCGGAAGCACCATACTGTATTTGACCCTCATCATGTCAGGTGGCATTGTGACATTGTGCATTTTGCGGTTCTCTGGTTGAACAATAGTACCCTTGGCAACATCCATCAACTGGCCGCCCACCCAATGCATTAGAGTGCAAGGAGTGTCTCCCTGCGAAAGATCGACATGTAGGCCGAGCGTTAGAAAAACATAGATCAAGTCATCGGTGTGGTTGAGCCTCCCAACTCTCGCTTTAATTAGTTAGTTACCTTGAGGGCGTCAAATTCGGCCAATGTCGAGGCACCGACGCCGACAGGCTTGAGCACGCAAGTGGCGGAGTGGCTGCCTGATGGCACGGTGGTGCGGGCCGGCGCCTTCGCCGCAGTGGGCAAGTTAAGCTCCGGAGCTAGAGGAGTCTCCACCACCACCGGCCTTTGAAGAGTCACTAACGCCTCCGGCGCCACATTGTCCGATTAGGCATTGTTGAGGTTGGGAACCGTGGCGGCCCCGTTTACCCATACGCCACTTGTTGTACTTTTCCATGTAGACGGGAAGGATGGTGTTGAGCTTCTCGTTCACTTGTGAATGGACTTGTGACTGGACTTGTTCTTGGAACTTTGTCTCGGCAGCTGACACAGCCTTGTTCACGGCATCTTGGACTATATTTGGAAAGGCTTCCACCTGTTCCCTTAGGATTTTTACCTCGGTGCTTTCGGCCTTCTTGCCCTTCCGCTCCGGGGTGCCATAGTACTCGGAACATGATATGCCGCCAAAGCCGACCACACGACCAGCCGACGGGGCCGCCAGGGGATCGACACTCTTGGTCCGGTTCAGCGCCCTATTAAAAGTGGTGTCCCACTTGGCGACAGGCGGTGGCTGACCCACAGGATGAGGAGCTCCTACACTCCTCGTCCTGCGCTGAGGAACGAAGCATTTGATCGAAAACTGGACTTCATTGATTAATCATGAATGCAATTAATCGACTTGCATGCAAACTACTTACATATTTTTGCATGAAGTCCGTCACCCTCGAGCAAAGGGGCGGCAGCTCAAGAATAATCAGAACCCCTTTCTTGGCGGGGCAAACCGGGCCACGAAATTCTTTTGCTCCTCCTTTATGTCGTCAAAGGGCGTGTCAACCCCTTTGCACTGAGCGTCGGCGTCCTCCTTATCCCATTTGGGCCTCGCGGCTCTATAACCACGGGCCGAGATGGTGGGTACCAATGTTTGGGATCTCATATTCTTGCCCTTCTCAGTCTGGCCTTGCCCAAAGCGGAGTTACATCTGGCCTTGAAAACATTGTAGTCTTCTTCCTTGACCAGAGGCTCCTTCTTGACGAGCTCTGGATAACTTAGCTTCTCCTCGAAAATCAGATTCTTCACCCGAGCCTTCCAATTTGACAAGGCCTTGGTCATCCTCCCGAGGGCATACTTGTTCACCGGATTCCCTTTGAGATTGTCATTATTATACTTGTTTTCCTCATCACCCGGGAACGCGTATCTTGCGTGCAGCTTCCGGAAAAGCTGGATGAGGAAACCCTTATCTTGACCTTCGAGTTCTCCATGTTGATCGTGACGGTGTTAGGAGGATTGCCGTGAGCTGGTTAGAGTAACCCCAACAAATTCTTACGGCTCCAAAGGCGCACCTTTAGGGCTCACGCTTGTGATGATGGACCTTTTGAGGTCGACCACGATCGGGGTCCGATCCTTCCGAGACTTCTTCGATGCGCTACCACCGTCTGTAGTAGCTTCACCGCCGCCATCAGTGGTAGTGGCGTCGCCATCGGCGTCCCCCATCTCCTCATTGCCCGACGAGGTATCCTCGTCCTCCTCCATCTCGTCCTGTAGCCTCGTGAGCTGCTTAATGCCTATCGACTTCCGAGAGATGACGTCAAAAAGTTGCAGAGGCCAAACAGTGTTTCACGGATGTGCTTGTCCATTATACCTCGGATCGCGACCGGGAGTACCTGCGTCATTAGGACGGCGACGTCGTGAGACTTCATCCCTGAAGGCTGCCGCCTCGTCTAGCCATCTGCTTATCTTCCCAGCGTAGCCGTTCGGAAATTTGACTCGAGGAGGCACTTCATAAACTGTATGGCCTCCTTCTTACTCGAGTGAAGCATGAGGCCTTGAGCTTGACCTCTCCTTCTTAACCTTTTTCCCCTTGCGGCAGCGGCTATTCTGTGTTTCTGTCTCCTCCACCTCGTCCTCCTCCTCATCATCGCTAGGTGGTGGTTGAAGTTCATCCCTGATGCCCATATGCTTCAAGTCGTTCCTTGCCTTCGGCCCATCTTTGGTCTTGTCGGTGTTAAGGAGGGTGGCAAGCAGACTCTCGCCCATGTTCTTCGTGATATGCATGAGATCAAGGCTATGAGGCACACGGAGGATCTTCCAGTATGGCAAGTCCCAGAAAACAGACCTCGCCTTCCATACCTTCAGCGGCTCGCTTCTACGGGTCTTTCTGGCGCGAGCACTCCTTCGATTATTCAACAGCTTGTAGATTTCCGCCACTCTTACGGTGTGGGATTCCTCGGAGCTCGATCGTCCCATCGAACAGATGTCCTAGCTTTCTCCAGGTGTGATTCTTGGGAAGCCACCTCCGAGCCCCAAGGAACACGGTTTTCCCGGACCCGGGATCTTTCTGTAGCTGGCGGTACGTTGTATTATCCTTGCACCTAACGCACCCATAGAATCCTTGGACCACCTGCCCCGAGAAGTATCCGTAACCAGGATAGTCTTGCACCGTCGTGATCACCGCCGCTCTCATGTCAAAGTACTCTTGTCTCGAGGCGTCCCATGTACAGGCTCCTTCTTCCCATAACGTGGCCAACTCCTCTTTCAACAACGTGAGATACATATTGATGTCTGTACCAGGTTGTTTTGGCCCTTGAACGAGCATACTCATGGTTACGTACTTCTTCTTCATGCACAACCAGGGGGAGGTTGTAGATCCATACAAACACGGGCCAGGTGTTGTGTGTCTGCTCGGCTTCCAAATGGATTGAGTCGTCGGTGCTCACGCCCTGAGGTTCCTTGACTCTTTCCCAAAATGTTGGTAATATTGTAGGTCCAACGCCTTCCACTGGCAAGCATCCGAAGGTGCCTCAACATTCCTCCTTCTCCGGATCATCGTCTTGGCCTCTTTCTTTCGCGTGCCAGCGCATGAGTTGTGCTTCCTTAGGGTCTGCGAAATACCACTGCAAACGAGGAGTTAGAGGAAAGTACCACACCACCTTCCTAGGAGCTTTCTTGGTCCCTCTCTTGTATCGAGAGGTCTTGCACACCGGACACGTGGTCTTCTCCGTGTCCTCGCCCCGGTAGATGATGCAATCATTTATGCAGACGTGGTATTTCACGTGCGGTAGATTGAGAGGGCACACGACTTTCTTCGCCTCAGCGATACTAGTCGGACATGTGTTCCCCTTCTTGGGAAGAATATCGTGCCAGAATACAATGTTGTCGTCGAAACATTCGTCGGTCATTTTGTGTTTCGCCTTCATCTCCAGAGCCCTAAGCGTTACATTTAGACGGGTATCCCCGTCGTTGCATCCGTCAAACAATGGAGTGACCGCGTCTTTCTCCATTTGCTCCAGTTTAGCCTTCTCTCTACCGGCGGCTCTGGCGTTACTCGTCTCCTTGAGAAGCAGATCTTGGACATGAGGGTCTCGCAACTAGCTCGAATCATGGTCGGCACCACCTTGATCATCTTCGTGTCCATGCCCGACGCCACCTTGATCATCTTCGTGTCCATGTCTAGTGCCACCACCCTGATCTTCGTGATCGTGACTGGCGTCTTGATCTTCGTGATCATCACTGGCATCTTGATCTTCGTGATCATCACGTATCCATCGAGTGTAGCCATCCATGAAACTACATCGAAGCAGGTGCGACTCCAGCATTCCGGAATCATGCCTTATCAGATACATCATCTTGCAGTCCCGACATGGACATCTTATCTCTGTCTTGTTTGCACGTTCCATGTCGGCCCTCGCGCATGTCATCCACCTATCCACGCGGGCTTTGTTGATCAGTGGTCGGACCATGGCCGCCTGCGTGGTACAAAGAGCAAGAGAATAATTAGAGCATATATGGACGTGGATCACCGGAAAAATTCGGCATGACCTCCCTAAAAGAGGACATCCATGAGTGCAGAAATGCGGAAAAGAAATAAATCGACATTCCGGTAAACATTGGCATCTCAAATGAAATCCCTGCAAAAAAATAGCACCACAACACAATCATATAGTCGGTGTCTCCGACATACATGCAAGCAACGCCTTCACGCTTCCTCCAACAACGACTTGCGCAAGAGAGCCGGAGGAGAAGTAAATGGACATGTTGTAGATCTAGAGGAGCAAGAGACTTCACTTACATATGGGTGTCAACCAATGGATGTTGAGCAAGATTCGAAGGTGAATCAATGGGGGAAATGAGGTGGGGAGGAGGAGGGGGGCGACCAGATTTGTTTGGTGGAGGAGGAAGAAGTGACACAAGTGAGTGGGGTGCTAGTTGCCTCCATGTGCAAAAAGCTGGAAAAAAAGTGGTGCAGCTTATGCGAGGCGCATATTGCACAATATGCGCCTCCTATAATTCAAACTATAGGAGGCGCATATAGCAATATGCGCCTCGCATATGCGGCCACCTACCAGCGCCCGGGCCCGCATGAGTTACTTGAGGCGCATATGCCCAGAATGCGCCTCGCATATTCGTGCACCTACCAACACGCGGGCCCACACAGAATATGCGAGGCGCATTCTGGTCATATGCGCCTCGCATATTGTCAAATATAGGAGGCGCATATAGCCATATGCGCCTCGCATATTCGTGCACCTACCAACACGCGGCCCACAGAATATGCGAGGCATTTTGGTCATATCGCCTCATATTATCAAATATAGGCGCGATAGCCATATGCGCCGCATATCGTGCACCTACCAACACGTGGGCCCACACAAAATATGCGAGGCGCATTCTGTCTATATGCGCCTCGCCTATCTGATATATAGGAGGCGCATATGACTAGAATGCGCCTCGCATAATATGGGGCTGCTAGATTCTGTCCGTACAGGGATTATAGGAGGCGCGTTCTTATCATATGCGCCTCGCCTATTTTTATACTAGAGGCGCATATCTCAATGTGCGCCTCGCCTATTTTTATAGGAGGCGCATATGCTAAATGTGCCACGCATAAGCATGTCTCCTATAGCCTTTTCTCTAGTAGTGCTCATAGACATGGCGAGAGAGAGAGGGGCGGTCTGTTGCTATGTTGGCAAGGTTTGGCCGGCGACATGGTGCTCGGGTGGCTCAGCACTGCTGCTAGGGGGTAGGGGATGTGGTGTTTATGGCCTGGTTAGATCAAGTGGAGACAGAGGGAGTAAATGGAGATCAAATGGGGGCAAAACCCTGTAGAAAACAGTGAGCTAGGATTAGAGTTTGATTCCTGCCTGCCAAGTGTTTGTGAAAATGGCCGCAAGAAAAATAGATTTGAAATGTGAAAAGATTTTTTGTGGGTGTGTTAGTCATAAGCTTGATTATCTGTGGTTGCTTGGGTTTTGAAAATAAAGCTCATTTGAGTGGTTTTTGAATAAGTGGGATCTTCCCATATGAACTAGATTCAATTTTCAAATGCCATTTAAAATTAGTGTTTATAAGTTTTTGGTAGATCACAAGGTGGGCCTTGGTACATCATTACATGTACTAGCAAGGGGTGCAAAGATCCACATTTATTTATGTTAAAAATTGAGTCCTAGGAATAGCCCAAGTAGGCATGTTGATTAAAATGGCACAAATGACCATTCTCTTCTTTTATTCATTTTGATTTTTTTTTCTTTGGCATTTGTTTGGGAATGATCTAGATGATGTTTATTTCACCTAAGAATCATTTTACAAGCAATGGATCACTTACTCATGGCAATTCAAAACAACTCCTAATTTAAATGCACACACATATGAATGCTTTAATAATTTTAATTGGAAAAGTATTTGTTAACCCTAATTTTGATGACTTGGATCTTAATAACCTTGGATTGAAGTTTTGGGATGTTACAAACCATCCCCCCTTAAACAAAATCTTGTCCCGAGATTTACAAAGGAAATTAGGAACTAAAGAGATCTGGGAACTCTGTCCTAATGTAATCTTCTCACTCCCAAGTGGCTTCCTCTTCGGGATGGTTGCTCCACTGAATCTTGAGAAACTTGATACTCCTGGTCCTGGTGGTTCTGTAAGATTCCTCCAAGATACGGATGGGCACTTCATGATATGTCAGGTCATTGTTGATCTCCACAGCTCTGTGATCGATGTTCTGGAACACTTCAGTCTTCTCTGGCACTTCTAGGCATTTGCGAAGTAACGAGATATGGAACACATTATGGATAGCTGACATATCTTCAGGTAGTTCCAATTGATACAATACTTCTCCTCGATGGTTCAGAATTTTGAAGGGCCTGATATATCTGGGGGCTAACTTTCCTTTCAGACTAAAGTGTTGTGTTCCTTTCAATTGTGAAACCTTGAGATATACAAAATCTCCGACATTGAAAGTGAGGTCTCTCCTTCTCTTGTCATCATAACTCTTTTGTCTGGATTGGGCGGTCTTGAGGTGCTCACGGACTTTGTGAACTTTGTCTTCGGCTTCTCGGAGAATGTCGGGTCCAAAGATCTGACTCTCTCCTACTTGCGACCAATTCAAATGGGTGCGACACTTTCTTCCGTATAGGAATTCAAATGGTGGCATCTGCAAACTAGCTTGATAACTATTGTTATATGAGAATTCTATGAAAGGCAGGCAGTCTTCCCATTTTGATCCGTATTCCAACACACGAGCCCTGAGCATATCCTCTAAGATTTAATTGACTCTCTAAGTCTGTCCATCAGTTTGCGGATGATACGCGGTGCTGAAGTTCAACTTGGTTCCTAATCCTTCCTGGACTTTCTGCCAAAACCTCGAGGTAAACTGGGTTCCTCGATTTGATACTATAGTTTTGGGGGTTCCATGCAGACTAACAATCCTAGCAATGTACAGCTCTGCTAGCTTTGCACTCTGGTAGGTAGTCTTGACAGGTATGAAGTGAGCTACCTTGGCCAGTCTATCAACTATGACCCAGATTGAGTCATTTCCCCTACTAGAAGTAGGCAAACCGGTGATAAAGTCCATTCTGACGGAATCCCATTTACATTCCAGAATCTGTAATGGTTGCAACAGTCCTGCGGGTCTCTGATGCTCTGCTTTGAATCTTTGATAGATGTCACATTTGGCGATGTAGCTTCCGAGTTCTCTCTTCATCTTGTGCCAGAAAAATTGCTCTTTCAGGTCTTGATACATCTTCATTCCTCCGGGGTGGATAGAATAAAGAGTATCATGAGCTTCCTGCATGATAACTTGCTTCAGCTCCGAATCTGCTGGCACATAGATATGGCCTTTGTACCATAGAACTCCTTCTTCGTCTTTAGTGAATCCAGGTACCTTTCCTGTACCAATACGATGTTTGATGATGTCGATACTTTCATTTCCCTTCTAGGCTTCCTTGATTTGGATAATGAAAGTGGGTTGAAGTTCAATGCTAGCTAAGAATCCTTTGCTAACTATCTCCGTCCTAAACTGCTCCAACTCCTCATACAAACTTGGTTGTTTCTCCTTGATCATGGTGTTTAGCCTGCAAGGCCATCTGCTAAGAGCATCCGCTACCACATTGGATTTGCCGGGGTGATAGTGAATGTCAAGGTCATAATCCTTGATTCACTTTATCCATCTTCTTGGCCTCATATTCAGCTCCTTCTGAGTGAAAATATACTTCAAGCTTTTGTGATCTGAGTAAATCTCACAGCGATTACCCATCTGATAGTGACGCCACGTCTTCAATGCTAAAACCACGACTGCTAGCTCAAGATCATGGGTCGGATAGTTACGCTCATCTTGCTTGATTCTTGAGAGCAGATACGCTATGACTTTGCCTTCTGGCATCAATACACATCCTAGGCCAATCTTGGATGCGTCACAATGTACATCAAACGGCTTCTTAATGTCTGGCATGATCAATATTGGGGATGATATCAATCTCTTCTTCAGCTCTTGGAAACTGGCTTCACACTTGTCGGTCCATTCAAACTTCTTGTCCTTCTTCAACAATTGGGTCATGGGTCTGGCGATATTTGAAAATCCTTCGACGAACTTGTGGTAGTATCCCGCTAATCCGAGAAATGCATGGACTTGGGTTTGAGTGGTTGGGGCTTCCCATGCTTCGACATCTCTGATCTTGGCGGGATCAATAGAAACTCCTCCGGTAGACACAATATGTCCTAGGAATCCTACTTCTTTCAGCCAAAATTCACACTTACTGAACTGGGCATACAACCGATGCTCTCTCAGGGTTTCTGGGATGGTTCTCAGGTGCTGCTCATGCTCTTGTTCTGACTTGGAGTAGATAAGGATGTTGTCGATAAATACAACTACAAACTTATCTAGGAAATTCATAAAGATCTTATTCATGAGATTCATGAAATAAGCAGGGGCATTGGTTAATCCAAAAGACATAACCATATGCTCGTATAAACCATAGCGAGTAGTGAAGGCGGTCTTCGGAATATCCGTTGCACGAATCTTAAGTTGGTGATAACCAGTCCTATGATCAATCTTTGAGAATACCTGGGCTCCAGTCAACTGATCAAATAGATCCTCTATTTTTGGCAAGGGGTACTTGTTTTTGATGGTGACGTCATTTAACTTTCTGTAATCTGTGCACAGACGGTTGCCTCCATCTTTCTTGTCGACGAATAACACTGGTGACATCCATGGCGATGCGCTTCGTTGAATCAAGCTTGTTGCCAACATAGCATCCAACTACTTCTTCAATTCCACTAACTCTGAGGGGTTCATGCTATAGGGTCTCTGGGCTATGGGTCCGGTTCTAGGGATTAGTTCGATAATGAACTCAATAACCCTATCCGGGGGCATACCTGGCAATTCATCTAGGAATACGTCGGGGTATTCACAGACTACTCTTACTTGGTCTATGGTGGGTAGGGCTAGACTCTTGTTGCACTTGAATTGATAGGGTAAGGTCTCATATATATGCTCTACTGTTACTCCAGAGCTACTGGTCATGGTGATGGCTTTCTTAGGACGTTCTATCATTCCTTTATGCCTTGACATCCAGTCCATACCTAGTACTACTTCCAATCCTTTGGTTCCAAGTACTATAAGGTTGGCATAAAAATCTATCCCATGTATCCTGATAGGTATAGCTTTGCAAATTTTTCTATCTTTTGTACTTGATCCGGGGATTTGAACTATCATGACATTCTTCAGGTTGGTTGGGTGAATCTTACTAGTGCATGCAAATTCTTTGGTGACAAATGAATGCGAGGCTCCTGAATCAAACAATACCCTTGCTAAAACTGAGTTGATAGAAAACATACCCAACACTACATCTGGCGCTTGTTGGGCTTCTTCGGCGTTCATGTGGAAGAGACGACCGTTGCGGTTGAGAGGGTTCCTTGTGGCAAATCTTCTTCCTGGTTGAACACGACGCTGCTGTTGAGCTGGGGCATTCACATTGGCAGTGGCGGCAGTCTTCTTGGGACACTCATTGGAATAGTGACCCTTCACTCCACACTCGAAACAGGTGATCTGTGACTTGTCCTTTGCTGCGACGGGCACAACATTGCTGCCAGTTCTGGGTGCAGTGTTGTTGTTGTTGCTCTTGGGAGGGGCACGGTTGAAATTGTTGGTGTTGCCAGAGTTGTAATTGTTTCCTCCGGACTTCACATTGCCTCTGCTACGGTTGGGGTAGCTTGGACGAGACATTGGGGGTCGATTGTTCCTTGGTGCATATCCCGGTGAGGGGTTGGGATGGTACTTCTGGTGACTGCTAGATCCGGATTGCTGCATCATACGATGCTTGAGGATGTCGTTTGCCTGATTAATCTTCCCTTCCATCTGAATGGCGGAGTCGACTAGCTCTTCGAGATCCTCGGAGCGGATGTTGACGAGGACAGTCTGCATCTCATCATGCAGTCCATTCAGGAATCTCTCCTTCTTCTTGACCTCTATGTTGATCTCATCAGGGGCATATCTTGCAAGCAACAGGAATCTATCACGGTATTCCACCACAGTCATTCTTCCTTGCTTCAAGTCGGGGAACACATCCCTTAGTCTAGTGACTAGACCTTGCGGCACGTGGGTGCGACTGAACTTGGTTTTGAAGGCGTCCCATGTCATCACTTGACCATGGTTCATGTTACGGATACTAGTCCACCAAGCTCTTGCATCTCCCACCAGATAGTGGGTGGTGAAGAGAAATTTCTCATTGTCATCAACTCCTGCTACTTCTAAGTTGTTTTCCATTGTCTGTAACCAGTCATCAGCATCTAGTGGGTTTTCAGCTTGGTTGAAGATTGGGGGATTGGTATTCTGGAAGTTTTTGAGTTTGGATCCATGATGATCCTGGTTTCCATGCCCTTGGTTGTTGAGAGCCATCTGGGCGATCTGTTGTAGTGTTATTAGATTAGCTTGGCGTTCTGCCCTGCTTGCTTCTCTGTTTGCGATGAGATTCTGCAAGATCTGCAACATTGGGTCTTGCGACGAGCTGCTCCCTCCTTGCTTTCCACGAGTCATCTGAAGATTGAGGTAGATAAAGGGGTAAGAGGGAAAGTTCTAAGGTTCATGGTTTTGATTTCAAGCTAAAACTTTGAGTTTGACTCAGGTTTTGCAGCTAACTTCATTTCATTCATGCAAACAAGCATACGATACAAACACACACCACAACAATAAAGGAAAACAGATGGTTTGAAGAACCATTCTGTGAGTTACGATACAGTGGGACCGATACATCTCATGCTACGACAGTGCTTTAGTGCATCTACTCATCATCGACGCAGTCGGAGTCCTCATCATCAGTGTAGAAGTCCATAGCATCCTCCTCCAGAAAATCATCATCATTGTTGAGGTAAGAATCCATGTCTCCCTGGATGTTTTTACCCTCCTCTTCTTCCTCCTTTGCTGCAAGCTGAGCTTCCTACTCCTTGACGGTCTTCTCGAGGTCGGCCACCTTCTTGCAAAGATAGGCGATGGTGCGATCCTTCTTCTCGCGCTGGAGGCGAACAGACTGGTGATCCTTGACTAGCAGTGAGAAAGTCTGGGCCTTCTGGGTGGCAATGGCACGGTTGTGGTTGACGAACTCCCTAGCATTGTCCAATTCCTTCTGGCGATCGTACAACAGGAAGTCAAGGTTCTCCACTTGACGCTTCAGCTCTGGGTGACTTGGCATCTCCATTGGCATCCCCATGAAGTCACGTCTTGCATAGTGAGCAAAACAGGTTCCCTGTAGTTGGTTGACACTAAGGGCACATAGACGTGCGACAGCTTCATGCATTGCCCTGGCTAATCCATCTAGCCAGTTGTTCTCTCTCACGGAGAACTAGATTCTCCCGGACATTGGTGCTTCGATGCTTCCTCTAAGATCAGTGGTGACCAGCCACTGCAAATCTCCTCCTGGGGTCTTGGAAGTTGAGCTCTAGGAAACTGCGGATGTGGGCGTCCCAATAACTCCGACAATGAATCCAAATCCCTCTCGAAGATCAGCTGACCTTTGTTTCCCAACTGGTAGAACTTGCTGAACTGAGTCTCCATCTACAAGAATTAAGGATGAGGAAGTTAGTGAAGTGATCAAGTGTGTCAAATTTTAACTAGTAATGTAAGAATTTTAGGGAACATGAATTTTTGAGAAAGAATGAATTCCCAAGGATAAGAGAGGAAATAGTTTTTCATAAATACTCACTTTGGTTTTGAAATTAAGTTTTTTTGTTCGGACGTCCATTCTAACTAGGGTCTCCTATGGTCAGGATGGCTCTGATACCAACTTGTCAACACCCGGATTTTTAATCCCAGATGCCCGTTATGTCATACATCGCAATCCTACGATTACCATTTTTGCGAGACATAACAGATTGGATATCACAGTACATCATCCGTTACAAACCATACATAAGGTCTTACACAAATAAGGATCTCATGATCCAGTCGTACTACAACATGCAGTGGAATGAAAGATAAGCGTAGCCGTGGGGTCCATCTTCAGGGGCACAGGCAATGCTGACGAAGGAAGATAGTCCTAGTTATCATAGCCGTCCTGCTGGCCATCATCTTGGTAGTCTCCTTCATAGTCTGGCCATGAGAATAGCCATGGACAAAAGCCATGAGTACTCTTTAAGTACTCGCAAACTACCACTAACAAGTAGTATAATTCTAATGTAAAGTGCTAACTCTAAGTTTAACTATAAGGTTAAGTTTGAAACCTAAGCTGAGTTCTGAAACAAAGAAAGATAAAATAAAGCTCTAGAATCACTTAAGTTGGGAAGCTAGTGTCATAAGCACAACTCTGTTGTGGTCAAGTCAAGATTCATCATTCTTTTCATAAGTTATTTTGAAAACATCTAACAACGAAATAGTATGGCCATTCCAACTGTCCATAACCGCGGATGCGGCTATTCGAATAGTTTGACACTCTGCAGAGGTGGTACATTTTCACCAGAAGATTTGATACATCTGCTAGGGATAACCCTGAATCATCATACTTAGTATGCAGATAATCAAACATAACCTTTCCTTTACACACCCTAGTATAAGCACCTCTCCTATGAGCATGGCCTCCCAACCATGACCATCTGTCATCTTGGGCACTGCATAGGTGGACAACATTGAGAGGTAGCCTCAGCTCAGAGCTCTCCCACGAGGGAACTAATACTAATGCATATAAACTTCCGGCTAAGCCTTACCCAATTCAGGTATTGTGGTTGTACGGTAAATTTGGAATTGTATTGCATCTGAATCCAACCATCAGTTTTGTAAAAGGGTTAAGGCATCTGAATCGCGTCTAAACATTTTCATTATAAACCATTTGTGTTTCTCAAAACATGTCAAAACATCTCAATAGAATGACTCATCATTCCAAGGTTTTCATAATTCCTTTTCACCAAATGTTCCCATCTAAAGTGACTCATGTTTTTATCTACTCTAAACTACTAAGTTAAGAGTGTTCACTAAGGTGGAAAGATGGGATCAATCTCATGCCATAGAATGACATCTAAAGTTATCTAAATAGGTCAAGTTTTATACTCTTTATGCTACCTTCAAAACAAGTAAGGGACTTTGGTAAAGTAAAGGAAGTAAGGCTTGGAAAGTAATACTTGGGGTAAGTAATAGTCAAAGTGGTATGACCAAAGCATGCCTAATGCATCTTGCTCAATCCTCTAGCTTAATTCTAGCTTGCTAAGCATTATACTTGCAAGTGTTATCTTGCATTGTTAATGGTGGCTTGCCTTGGTTGGTGCAATGGTTGAAGTTTTCTTCCTCCTCTTGATAGAACTCCTCCTCCTCGAAAGCTTGGTCGGTACTATCGTCTATAAATACATACGGAGTACACAATCACCAAACAATACTTAACTAGTCTAATTAGCACTCTAAGGCACACATTTGATGATCTATTATCATCACAAGCATCACAAGTTTTATTAACTAGTTTCATTCTCTTCATTTAAGAAAAGTAATTTCTACTCATTGAAAATAACTAAGATTTAATATTCACCACTTAAAATATGGGATCATGTGGACACATGCCATCACCACAACTCTGTTGTGGTCAAGTCAAGATTCATCATTATTTTCATAAGTTATTTTGAAAACATCTAACAACGAAATAGTATGGCCATTCCAACTGTCCATAACCGCGGATGCGGCTATTCGAATAGTTTGACACTCTGCAGAGGTGGTACATTTTCACCAGAAGATTTGATACATTTGCCAGGGATAACCCTGAATCATCATACTTAGTATGCAGATAATCAAACATAACCTTTCCTTTACACACCCTAGTATAAGCACCTCTCCTATGAGCATGGCCTCCCAACCATGACCATCTGTCATCTTGGGCACTGCATAGGTGGACAACATTGAGAGGTAGCCTCAGCTCAGAGCTCTCCCACGAGGGAACTAATACTAATGCATATAAACTTCCGGCTAAGCCTTACCCAATTCAGGTATTGTGGTTGTACGGTAAATTTGGAATGGTATTGCATCTGAATCCAACCATTAGTTTTGTAAAAGGGTTAAGGCATCTGAATCGCGTCTAAACATTTTCATCATAAACCATTTGTGTTTCTCAACACATGTCAAAACATCTCAATAGAATGACTCATCATTCCAAGGTTTTCATAATTCCTTTTCACCAAATGTTCCCATCTAAAGTGACTCAAGTTTTTATCTACTCTAAACTACTAAGTTAAGAGTGTTCACTAAGGTGGAAAGATGGGATCAATCTCATGCCATAGAATGACATCTAAAGTTATCTAAATAGGTCAAGTTTTATACTCTTTATGCTACCTTCAAAACAAGTAAGGGACTTTGGTAAAGTAAAGGAAGTAAGGCTTGGAAAGTAATACTTGGGGTAAGTAATAGTCAAAGTGGTATGACCAAAGCATGCCTAATGCATCTTGCTCAATCCTCTAGCTTAATTCTAGCTTGCTAAGCATTATACTTTCAAGTGTTATCTTGCATTGTTAATGGTGGCTTGCCTTGATTGGTGCAATGGTTGAAGTTTTCTTCCTCCTCTTGATAGAACTCCTCCTCCTCGAAAGCTTGGTCGGTACTATCGTCTATAAATACATACGGAGTACACAATCACCAAACAATACTTAACTAGTCTAATTAGCACTCTAAGGCACACATTTGATGATCTATTATCATCACAAGCATCACAAGTTTTATTAACTAGTTTCATTCTCTTCATTTAAGAAAAGTAATTTCTACTCATTGAAAATAACTAAGATTTAATATTCACCACTTAAAATATGGGATCATGTGGACACATGTCATCACCACATATTCTAACATGTGGGAATGTGATTTAAGGGTTGGATCATAATTACTTTGGTTTATGTTCATTATTTAATGATTTAAAGTGACTAGAAATGCCTATATAGCATTATTTTGGTAATTGTCCCAAGTCACTGCATGTAAACCTTAATATTATTACATATTCAGATAGGTATGGTTAAATGTGATTTTTGAGAGTTGGAATTAACACAATAGCTATCATGGTTGATTTTATAAAAATGTTTGAATGTGCAAAAGCTTCTGTCTTGTTATTTTTACTAGGAGAGATATCTAACTCTAATTGAATTAAATCCAACGGGCTTGGATAGACCTTTTCAGTAGCTTTATAACAAAATTGGAGTCACTCCATTTGGACTTGTAGATCTCTCCGAATTGATTTTAAAACTAAAGGACATAACTAGGTTCAAACTAAAATAGAAAAATTCTAATTTGAATTAAATGGGTCACGTGGGAAAGCTAACGGGCCGGCCCAGTGACACTCCGTGGCGCGGGGCACAGCTGACAGGGGGTCCACCGGTTAGTGGCTCTTAACACGCGAAGCGGTACGGGGCGATGTGGGCCGTTAGATTAGAACTAGGATCGACGGCTGGGGGTCGTCATCAATGACGGACAGGTCGCCGGCGAGGTCTAACCCTAGCGGCTCGGTGGGGGTGCTTAGGGGGCGTACCAGGGCTCCAACGACGACGGCGAGGGGGGCAAACGAACTGGTGGACGACGGCAAGGTCAGGGGTGGTCGAGGCAGCTCCGGGGGTGGACGAAATCGATGTCGCTTTCTCCTCCTCTGCAGCGGGCTCCTCCTGCCAAATTGCGGCGAACAAGTGCTCACGCTGCTCCAGCTAGAGGTGGGGAAGGACCAATGAAGGGAGGGGAGTAGAATGGTGTGAGTGGTTTGTGATGGGGTGGCGTCTATTTATAGCTCGACGAGACAACCGAGAGTGATGGGCGGGTGGCTCCGGCGAGGGCTGCACAGCGTGCTAGCGGCGTGGCTAGAGGTAGGTGACGGTCGCCTGCCTCCAAGTGGTGCACTATGGCTTGAATGCGGGACTAGGGGCGGTGGCATTTGGTCGGGCGGTGCTCACGCTCTGAGCGGCAGAGGCAACGGTCTTCATGGTGTGCGGTGGCTTTGGTTCGAACAGCGCTGAACGAGCATGTCTGGGGGATTTCCTGGGTCGTGGTGGAGCGGTGAGCACGGGTTGTGGTCGAGGGGCGGCGTGTGCACGCTTGTTGGGCACGGCGCTCTGGCGCGTGCTCGGCATGGCGCAGACACTCTGGGCACGGCACGCTACGGGTGGTCCATGGCTTGGCTCTTCTCGGGAAGGGGACAGAGGGTGGCGGTGTAGTCTGGGCTAGCTCATAGACATGGCGAGAGAGAGAGAGGGGCGGTCTGCTGCTGCGTTGGCAAGGTTTGGTCGGCGACATGGTGCTCGGGATGGCTCAGCACTACTGCTAGGGGGTAGGGGATGTGGTGTTTATGGCCTGGTTAGATCAAGTGGAGATAGAGGGAGTAAATGGAGATCAAATGGGGGCAAAACCCTGTAGAAAACAATGAGCTAGGATTAGAGTTTGATTCCTTCCTGCCAAGTGTTTGTGAAAATGGCCGCAAGAAAAATAGTTTTGAATTTTGAATAGATTTTTGGTGGGTGTGTTAGTCATAAGCTTGATCATTCGTGGTTGCTTGGGTTTTGAAAATAAATCTCATTTGTGTGGTTTTTGAATAAGTGGGATCTTCCCATATGAACTAGATTCAATTTTCAAATGCCATTTAAAATTAGTGTTTGTAAGTTTTTGGTAGATCACAAGGTGGGCCTTGGTACATCATTACATGTACTAGCAAGGGGTGCAAAGATCCACATTTATTTCTGTTAAAAATTGAGTCCTAGGAATAGCCCAAGTAGGCATGTTGATTAAAATGGCACAAATGACCATTCTCTTCTTTTATTCATTTTGATTTGTTTTTTTTGGGATTTGTTTGGGAATGATCAAGATGATGTTTATTTCACCTAAGAATCATTTTACAAGCAATGGATCACTTACTCATAGCAATTCAAAACAACTCCTAATTTAAATGCACACACATATGAATGCTTAAATAATTTTAATTGGAAAAGTTTTTGTTAACCCTAATTTTGATGACTTGGATCTTAATAACCTTGGATTGAAGTTTTGGGATGTTACATCCTCGGTCTTATTGTCTGTCTTATTGGACTCGATCGGCGTTGGTGCTGGCATCCCTTCGGAAAAGTGCTGCCAGTGGCTATCTTCTTTATCAAAGGAGTCAGACAGCGGCAGCAACCATGACACTTGGACTAAGTCTAGGCTTCTAGTTGGATTTTTTCAGGTTGATCAACGTGTTTTGGAGAGAGTTGTCATACGACATTTTGCAAGGAAATAGACAGAGATCAAATTCTATGCAATGACAGGTTGGGTGTTTTAGGTGAATGGACGGGTGCGTACTATTGCAATTTATAATATCTATTTATAGTCGTGCTTGTATTAATTCCCTAAAAAGTATCCCAAAATATCATAAATAGATTGTATCAGACTCGTCCCGTTAACAAAATAAGATTATACCAGACTCATTGGTTCTTGATTTTCTAGGCCCAGAGAATTCAGGAGGCGCCCGCTTTATCCAAAAATGAAGAGAATCATGCAGATCCTTTTGAATTACTCGGTGTCTCTTACTTCCTCCATTAAAAATTAAGTGTTTCTACATGCTTATCTGCAATATTCCTACTATATACTCTTCACAAAGTTGCACCACCGAACTTGATTTATGGTGATATGGTGTGGACCCCATACTTTCCTATACCGCTACATCTCAGACTAGAAGTATAATCATTGCACAACCCTTGGTAACATTGTTTCCCATGCCAAGATGCACCAATCTACTTAAAATGGGAAATTATCATAAACATGATGTTGGATATGGCCATAACCTTGGTCTTTCATCTTGAAACCTGTTCACATACATGATAGGCAAATTTTGTGAGGCAGGCTTTTCCAAAGTTGTCAAAATCTCATGTTTATCATTTTTCATGGCAGGTAATACACGCAAAAGGATGCCATGTGTAAGTCTTTGTTTTTAGGATTTTTCTTTAGTTACTTCTATATTTCAAAATAGGGTCAACATTGTCGGCACACAAATTAGTAGTAAGAAGTTGAATCTTCAAAACTCTTGGCCGTTCTCGTATATTGATTACTTGGTTGGTACAATACCTTCCAAGGCCCTATGTAAAATATTAACAGCAATCTACCACTTACTTGTACTTCCAATTAATTTGACCTAGTTTCAATAAATCAAACATATAGACATTTAAGTGCCGAACTTAGATAGGAAACATGATCAACTATGTCTGAAACCATTGGCTTGTGGTATTATGAACCATATTACTTGGACTTTCCTCACAGAAAAACATCACCATCATCACTAGGGAAAATTGAATGTATTTTTTCCTAATTGTTGGAAACTCCTACATGCAACAATGCTTACTATGCCAAGATGTACCCATCTACCAAACTACTGTGCGAACTCTATAAAATCGTAAACTATGATGTCAATATGGCCTTGATGACCTTGAAATAAACCCAATAATGTCCATACACATGGTAGGACAATATTGTGAAGATGTTTTTCCAAAACTTGTCTAATCCCATGTGATTAGACATACACATAGAACATGGTGCACACAACATGATAAGACATCATGCGTAAATATTTTGTATTTTGTTTTCCTTTATTTCAATGGATCCTTTTCAAAACCGGTTCAAAATTACTAATATACGAAATCTTAGCAAGAAGTTGAACCTGTTATCAAAACTCTCGGTGGTTTCTGATATATTAATTGACCCCCCGATGGGTACCTCCAAAAGCTTTTTCATAAACAAATTAAAGCAACCTACAGTTTGCTTGTAGTTTCAAATTTTACCTAATTTCGATAAATCGACATAAAGTCATTCAAGTGGGTGGACTTAGCTAGGAAGTTTGAGAACTCATGAAACATGGTAATCGTAAGTACAACATGTTGGTCCATTATATATGTCTAAAAACTTGGTTTGTAGCATTTAGATCCATATTCTTCGGACTTTCATTATGGGAAGGAGCAATCTCGTCATCACTCGGAAAATTGAGAATGTTCTTTCCTGATAGTTAGAAACTCATGTTGACAACATTTTTTACTACGAGAAGATGCAACCATCTACCTCCGAAAAGACAATTAATTCAATATCAATCTATCACGCTTACTTGTAGCTCAAGTTTGACCTAATTCCATTAAATTGTCAAGATAAAAAATCTTAGCAAGAAGTTGAACCTATCGTCAAAACTCTCAATGGTTTATGATATATTAATTGTGACCCTGATACCTTTGATCCAGATTATGGATGTAGTATAGATCTTTTCCCTAGTAGACCTAGGTTTATCGAATCCTCGGGAAGCAGAAAGCGTAGTGAAGTTACTTTAACGGACCTTTGGGTGTTTTAGAATTCCTTTTGTGTTGTTACTGGACCAAGAGTTTGTGTCTTTTCTTGTTGTCGATGATGGAGAGAGAGGGCCTAGGGATTTTGGCTTCACCTGTAGCTGTGCAAAACATCTGATGGGAATAAAAGATAAAAAATAAAGTATGCATGTAATTGTTAGAGCAAGATAAATTATATGTGGGAAGTGCATCCATAATTGCTATTACCTCTGCAACCGCTTATAGAAATAACCTACTAGTCTCATCAATAGAAGAAAGAGAACTAATGATATGCATAGTGATGGCACCGTTAATTCCACGTAAATCCCGCACATACAACCGTACTACCCCTTCTATCACTAGGGTTCCCAACCTGCAGATTAGTCAATACTCATACTACCTATACCTGGCTCAATCCTCGGGGTCTTGGGTACATGACAAGTCCTTAGATTGAGGCAAGATAGGATACAATAATCATCATGTCATACAAACTAATACATGATCCCATCTATGATAAATAACATGCACAAAAGCTACATGGCTAGGCCGAAGCCCTTAGCCCAAGGAGAATTACTCACACATAGAGATGAGATCAAAGATCATGAACATTGTAATGGAAATCATGAGATTGATAGAAAATAGTCTTACAATGTCGCCAATCGAAGATGAGATATACTATTACAAGTGGTGGAATATGGCTATGGTGGTGGAGAAGGGTTTGGAGATTAGATCTAAGTCTATTCCTCCAGCGGATCTTCGGTGTTCTGGTTGGAGATCTGGGGTGGCTGATGATCGAAAAGAGCTCTCTATTCTCGTTGCCCGAGGCCTCTTTATATAGGGGTCCCTTCACAAAAGTTGTTCTATTTGACTTAGCGGTGTCGATGGCAACTATACGACCGGAACTATATGGCTGGAATTTTATTACCTCCGTATAGTTGGTCGTTAAAGCGTCTGTCTCCACTTCACGACTCCTGGTTTCTTCGGGTCATTGGAAATCTCATATCTCTGACTTTAATGTAGTGATTCACATCATCAAACGTCATTATTTGTGCAGGAAAAAATAGAAAGAAATGATTGCATAATCCTTTGATCATTAGGCATTAGTGGCAAGGTTTAGAGATATATTTCATCAAAAATTTGAATAATATCCAGTTTAAATGTGGACGTAGATGGCTATATTTCAGAGCCATCAACCTCCCCAAGCTTAAACTTGATCGTCCTCGAGCAAGAAAACCAAAACCAAAAAGGAACTCGGCATTTAAACTGAAAATAACGAGATGATGATCTAACTCTTGATTGGTAGTCTCATGTTTCCTCCACTTTATAATTCTGAAAAACTTCAGCATAGATAGAGTAATGGCAAGCATTGTTTAAGTATATATGGAATATGAGTTGGAGACCGAATGTTGTTCGGAGTCTCGGATTGGATCCATGACATCACGAGGAGATCTGGAATTGTCCGGATAATAAGATTCATATAATGGAAGTCATTTTCTAGGGTTCAAAAAAGTTCTGGAGTTTTTGTTTGGAGTTTCTAGAAGGTTTCAGAAGGTTGTAGGGAGATAAATTTGAATCCCAAGAAAATAGGAGATAAGACTTGGGGGGAAGTCTTCCCCTCTCATCATGCGCCGGCCCTAGGGGAAGTGGGCCAAGGGGGAACCCTAGGCCGCACCCCCCTATATATAGGGGAGGGGTGGGCGCCTTCCCATTGCCCATTCCACCCCAACCCTAGCCACCACCCTCCTCCTTCCTCCTTCTCTGGCTTAGGCGAAGCCCTGCAGGATTCTCTCCTCCACCACCACCACCACGCCGTCGTGCTGCTAGGATTCTGAGGGGATATACTACCTCTGCTGCCCGCTAGAACGGGGAGAGGAAGGTCTTCATCGACTCCGTACGTGTGACCAAGTACGTAAGCGCTTCCAGAATGGTGCTAGAAGGATCGTTAATGCGATCTTGAGATCGGCAAGTGATAGACTACATCAACCACGAGATCCGATCTCGTTAAAGGCTTTGGATCTTTGAGGGTTAGTTCTCGTCTATCTCGTTGCACTTATCTTGTAGATTAGATCTCGGCTTTTCCATAGATTGGATCTTGGTTTTGTTCGTTCTTGCAATAGATTTTTATGTTTTCTTTGATAGGATCTGTGCCGGGGATAACTGTTCTCTATATCTATGGTCTTGGTGGCGAGGAAGACGTATATGAATCTACGGTTGTCACCCAAAGATGACACCTTACCGATGATGAGATGGAACACCTCCTAGATACCCTACCACCAATCAACACCTTCATCGGGGTTCCATTTGTGACCTGTTTGATAAGGACAAATCTTGTCCAACATAAGATGGTATGGCAACTACCTTTTATTTGTTCTTTGTATGGCTCCATATATAACTTGTGGTGGTTGTTGTCTGACATGATTACTTCTTCTTTTTAATCCATGGCGCCACATCATAGAGATTACCTACGAAAGGGGTTTCCTCCATGGGCATCCCTGATTATGGCGTGGCTGGAGTACAAGTAGGATATTTTGAAACCCCAATTGCATACAAGACTGACCTAGATGGTCGTGCCGTCTTGAGAAATCAGGGGTGGAAGAAATTCCACTAGAGTGAAGATGATCTAAAGGTTGGACAAGCCGTGCTAATTACTGGCAGGAAGACCACGGAAGAGATGTTGGACATGAAGTTTTTGTTCGAGATCATCTAGAGTGTAGTTTTGGTTTGGAACTGTTAAGTTTAACTAGTATGACGTAGTCTGGAATAGTTAATTAGTCGTTTGAAACCTAGTGTATATATATAATATATTTGCCTGATTAGTCTACTTTTGGAATATTTTGACGGGTATGGTTATGATTGTGTGAACTGGAAACTACTACAAAGAATTATGGAAGCTACTAGTACAAAGAATTCTGAAATCTTTCTTGTCCACATGCATTCCGGTCGTTTGGGCTGCTCTCGAGAGGGTCCCTGGTCCCGAGTTCGAGAGATTTCCACGAGACTCTGATCTCCATTAGATTTTTTGAATCAGTAATTACGACTTGAGTGCTATGAGTAAAAGCTGAAAGATATTACTTACACATAATTCTGAAAGCTAACATAGAGAATTCTGAAAGAAGCTACTAAAAATAAATACTTTGAATTCTGAAAGTACTAAAATTAAATACATTACAATTTTATCTGAAAGGTAATACGCATAGTTCTAAAATAATATAAACACAATACAAATTTCTACTTCGAAATAGACCTGAAAATGCTAGCAAATAATCTAGGATGAATATAGGATTCATTCGCCCCTATATTTTTCGTCGTTGGCGGCTCCCGCGTGCTGCAACATATGTTCAAAGAACTCTCCCCGTCTGCAGAGTGCTGCCAGTATATCGTCCATAGGATAAGGCCTCAGTGTATGTTCTAGATTTAAGCCATACATTACAATTGTTGGTTCCTCTTCCTAGGCTTGAACCTCATGATCATACAGTATGATATAATTCATGTAGTATATGCATTCCAGTTTGACTGTGGAGTGTAACCTGGTGTCAATGGAGATAGACCGATGGTAATCAACAAAGAGGGCATGACTTCCAATGTCACCGACGGCCTTGAGAGAACGGTTCTCCGTGTCCACCTGGTACAACATCAGTTTCCCTATGGCGAAATCCCCATTCAACACAAGAAGAAGATCACCATCTGACTCCACAAGATAAAAATTGTAGGTTTCGTGTACCTATTCAAAGACTGGGGCTACAATTATTTTGGCTATCGTGACAGTGCTTGCGTGCTGCTTTAACTGGATGTCCATCGACATGATGTCTCCATTCTCATGTAATGCATATATTTCCCCTCGGAATGCCATCATGCAGACCAGAAACTTATCAGGTGGTGGCGAATACATTCCTTCTCCAAATGATTCATTGATTTGCCCCATTGGGGTGCTCTCATCAGCCCATGCAATAATATCTGGATAATCTATGCAAACGAACACCATCGTTAGGGACATCGTCATGATGACAGATTATAGAAGATCAGATGGTATGTGTGCTTGAAACTTAGTGTTAGACTTATGAGTGATTGGGTTCTGAAGCCGAATCTTGTACGGCTCCACCCTTTGAGCAAGCACGATGATGCCACGAGAAACACTGATGAAGTAGAATCTTTTGGAAGAAGAGGACGGTTAGCACAAAGATGTTTACAATGGAAAATAAAAATAAATGAATGTTATTTATATATCAGATGTGAATGTGAACCTGCGATGGACGTCCATTAGATTCGTTGTGAAGCAATGAAAAATGGCGAGGTTGAGGAAGGTGATGTCGCTGACGTCTGGAAGGGTGTGATCTATCATGATCTAGTTGTTGAGATGGAATTTGGGCTCTTTTTAAAGTGCGGCGCCAATCGGTGCAGACTTCCTAACAAGAAGCATAGGTTTCGATGTACTCCTCTTTCTCCAGCAAGATGTCGGCGACCTTGCGAAGTGGGTCGGACAAGATATCAGACAGTTCCTCTTCATCCGGCTGCTAGCCATGGCTTACATGTGGGAATGGTTCCTATTGATCGAGGAAGAAAGAAGAACAGGGAGACGGGGAGAAGAAGAGGAGAAGAGATGATGGAGACGAAGCGAAACTGCCACATCGAGGAGACGAGGAGACGATGGAGAAGAAGCAGAACTGCCACTTCAAGTTTGGATAAACGGGCTTTTTTGGGAACTAGCGCGTGAACTAGCCATGCACTTCATGCAAGTTTGGATCAAACAGACTGACATGTGGGACCGTCTAAAAACCACCCCAGATTCCATGAAGTTCTACCGTGCATACTACGCTGACAGGTGGGGTTATTTCATGGAAGTCGTGGTCGTGGGAAAAAGTAGATTCAAACATGCGGCGCGACGATATCCATGACGATTATACGCAAGACGAATTGGCTAACTGGGCTTTAGGGCCGGGGACGAAATCCATGACGATTTCACCATGATGAAATAAGGAAACATGATGAAGGACCGGGGCAGAGGCCCTTCGAGCCCCTCCCGACAAAAAAACTAGACCGTCATGGATCCGTGAAGTTTTTAGGTATCGTCATAAAAAGAACGTCATGGATCGTCTAGATTCTTGTAGTTTAAACTACTTTCAACATGCATGCTAACTTCTAGATACATGTTAGTTAACTTATGTCGTGATATAAATCCTCTATGCTACATGCGGTCTTTTGGTCATAGTTTTCCATGAACACGAGTTAACTTTCGTATCTTTCCATGTTAACTTCCGCTCAGGATGGGGTTGGTTGGATTTCTCTGACTGTTAAATTCTATTTGTCCATGAATAAGAGTTAACTTCCGTTTCTTTCCATGTTAACTTCAGCTCGAGGTAGGGGTTGTGGGATTTCTCTGATTGTTAACTTCTATTTGTCCAGGAACATGAGTTAACTTCCATTTCTTTCCATGTTAAATTCCGCTCGGGGGCGGGGGTGGTGGGAGTTCTCTGATTATTAACTTATATTTTGTCCGTGCACATCAGTTAACTTCCGTTTCTTTCCATGTTAACTTCCACACGGTGGCTCGCCGACACGCAAAGAAGGTGGGGGAGGGCGGCACCTGCAGTAGGTAGGGTGCATGGGCGCTTGGGGTGGAAGGGCACGTGTGGTGGAGGGATGGGGAATAAGATGGTTAGGTGGGGGTTCCTATATAAGCTTATATAGGAAACTCTTATGGGGGTTCTTGAGTAGTCATCTCTCTCTCTCTCTCTCTCTCTATATATATATATATATATATATATATATATATATTTGCTATATTTGCTACAACTGTGCTAGCACTGCATGCATGCGGTGTCGTTGGATATAGGGAGTACTTCTAATAGCTGTCTAGATGAAAGAGGGCAAGAAACATGCATGCACTTCACGATGTGATCTCCGTTTGTTATCTAAACCTCATGGCAAGCACACTGAGTAGCTTATTTTTGTGCCTAAATTTCTGCTTGCTACTGAGCTGCATGTAGTAGCTTCTAGGTAGGTGTACTTAGCTCCACCCGTGTGCATGCTAGGTAGGCAAAACAATTAGCATCCAAATAAGCAAACATATATGCATGAATTCTCTCGATCCAACACCGGCTGTGGGAGTGAGGTTGGATACTATTATGTTGCATGTGCTGGTGAAAAATGATTGGTTGGATTGCTAGAATTTTTGCATCTTCTATGGTCCATCTGATATGCATATAGAACTGCTTTCTGCTTGAATACTAGTATGTTGCATGTGCTGATTGAAAATGGTTGGTTGGAGTGCTAGAATTTTTGTCGCTTCTATGGTCCATGTGATGTGCATATGAGAATTGCTTTGTACTTTACTAAAACAGCATGTGCACCTATCCTAGTGAGGTGTACTAGTTTGCATGTAGTGGGTAATGTGGTTGGTTGCATTGCTAAAAAAATTGTAACCTTCATGGACGCATGCATGTGATGATTTTTTGGAAATATGTATGGTGTAGTAGATATGTGCTCTCGGTATCACGGTGGTAAAATATTCTGTTGCAAACATGTGTGCTCCCGATGCTAATTTTTTGGCTCCCTATAAGATATCTAATGGTTGGATGGGTATGCATATGTAGCATCCATGACATTCCACTATTTCCCACATATATATATAGGTACGCTATTCTACAACCCCTTCTGAACTTCCACGATGAAAGGTGTGAACTTCTCGGTAGATAGCAAGTGAACTTCCTGTCGGAGCACCAGATTCACGTGGGAAGAGGGGGAGGGGGGTTGGGGGAGCTTTATGAACTTCTGTGGTGAAAGATGTGAACTTCTTAGTTGATAGCAAGTGAACTTTCTGTCAGAGCACCAGATTCACGTGGCAAGAGGGGGAGGGTGGGGGTGGTGGGGGATTTCCGAACTTCGGTGGTGAAAGATGTGAACTTCTACGCATATAGCAAGTGAACTTCCTGTCGGAGTGTTGGGTTCGTAGCATAGAAAAAAAATTCCTATGATGGGAACTATTATACGCCAAGATCTATCTACTAGATACAAGCAACGGGTGGATATACATCCATAGAGAACATACCCTCGTAGACTAACAAAGCTTTGTTAACAAGATAGAACTCGTGGATGATGTAGTCAAATGCTTGCTTATCTCAAGATCGTGTGGAAGTCCTAGCACCGCAAATCAGCAGCGCATCCATCCTCGCACACACGTTCAGGCCACCGAACAACCTTCACATCCTTGCTCCAGTAATCACTACAAGAAAAGTTAGCTTTTACAACGGACGATTTGCATGGTTGAAGGCCCGTTTTTCGTGGCGAAAGAGTCTTCCACGACGGATGGCCTTCATGGTAAAATCCCCATCACAAATGAATTAACCACGGTTTTTTTCCGACCGTGGCGGATCGCACCCTTCAGCCATGGAAACTTTTTCCATCGTAGATCTGTTCGCCAACCGCGCTGACTGATGACGTCATGCGAACTGCCAGGTGGCAGCCACCATAGCGGCCGGTTACCGCCGTTAATGGCCATAGAAACCGTTGTAGAAGCCATGCCCAGCCAATGCCTACTAAATACTAACTAGGCCGGCCCATAAGGGGAGCCCAATAAGAAGATGGCCCGTTACTGTTTTGTCATGCACTGTTTGAAATGGGCCCAAAAATGTAGCCAGCAGCAGCCCGCGAACTTTCAGGCCTGATTCTGTTCTAGCCTGGTAAATTTATCGGCCCGTACTGTTCAGGCTCATCACTGTTCTGGCCTTTTACTGTTTTGGCCCGCTACTATTTTGGCTTGTTACTGTTCAATGTTTTTTGTAGTTTCTTGCTTGTTACTATAATGGTATGTTTCTGTTCTGGCTTGCTACTATTACGACATGTTACTATTATGGCCTGCTTTAGTTACGGCCTTTTTCTGTTATGGCCTATTACTGTTACGGCCCGTTAGGCCTGTTACATTTACGGGTTGTTACTGTTACGGCCTGTTACCACATGTGCATTGACTTGTCACGTTTACGGCCTTTTACAGTTTCGTCATTTCTAAAGCCCATGCCAATATCATAAAACGTGTATAATAATCCAGCATTTTTTACTGTTCGTCGTCGGCCGAATACAACACGGTACTGTTCCCTAATTGACTTGCCAACATAGTTACCGTAACGACTACCGCATGTGGACGGCGTCAACTAAATGCCTACATGGACTACGCGAGTTATCTAGATATTACATTAGCTGCAAACTTCTTAAAATTATTACATATTATCAACTCAGGGGAAAGAAAAATCGGCATTTCAGTTGACAATCAAGTTGATAGCAGAGTCCTCAATTTGCTTTCTCAATCGATCACCTGCATCTTCCATGGAGTGTGACAGCTACATTAGAGGAGACATGATCTTGCAGCCTCCTCTTTGATGGGGCTAGCAATATTGAAGTCTGAAACTAAGTAATAACAAGTTAATACATCAAACTAGACAAATTACTCATTTGACGGATATGATAGGAGCTATGAACTGGAGTTTACAACTGGTCAATGGTTCAATTATTGAACAACACGTCAAACAAACACGACAAGCAAGAACGCATTAAACAAGTGTGACTACCGTGAAACAAGCAATCAAAAAATGTGTGTGTGGCTTAGAATTTCAGCAGATATAAACTAGCCAGGTCATTTTGAACAAATATATATGGAAGAAGTTCTATACCCTAAAATGCAAGAGATGTTGGGTGACTCGGAATTTGCGCTAAGCCACAAAACGGCATGTAGTTACTGTCATAGCGAAGAATGATCTAGATAGAAATTATAACCACATAATACGAGAACCTATAGAGTAGGAATGCAAACCATGAATGAACTATATATTGTTGAGGATAATTATGTCGTGACATAGGATGAACCAGACCCAGAACCAGATGTGAGATATAATGGTGTCGCTCGTGAACCTGTAGAACAGGACAAACAAGCATTTGACAAGTGTGCCTAGAATGAAATGAGCAATCAAATAAAGTGTTTCTTAGTATTTCAGCAAATATATATGGAAGCAGTGGCATCTCCTGGAATGCATAGAGTCGTTGGGTGACTCAGAATTTGCGGTGAGCTACACAATGGCATGTAGTTAATGTCAAAGCTAAAAATCAACCAGATAGAAATTATAATGGCATCATAAGAGAAATTCCAGTGCAGAAATGCAAACCAAAAGTGAACTACATAGTAGAGGATAGTTATGCCGTTGCTCAGGACGAACCAGCACCAGATAAGGAAGTAACGGCATCCCTTGTGAACCTGTAGAATAGGATATGCAAACCAACATGTTCATTGTTCCATTTTGACCTCTATGCAAGAAAAAGGAAATAGTTAGTGATGCAGCTTTTGAAGAACCAGATGGCATTATGGTAATAACAAAATTATAATCGAATTAGTACGAAGATTTTAAACGGCTACTATAGGATAGCAAAACAATGCCAAGGAGGAAATAATAGCAGACTGATCTCAGGACGAACTAGATAGATTCAGCAACTCTAGAGCAGGGAATCCATACTAATATTTTTTACTGACTACAGATTTTGCAAGAATTACACGGTAGTAGGGAATTATTGGTGTATGGAGTAGCTAAGAACATGTGCATGACAAAATAACAGACATGTGCATGACTTGAAATTTTTAGACCAGTGAATGCAAACCAACATGTCTAATGACCTTGCATGTACTAGCACGAAGAACATGCGTGCCTAGTGACTTGTATGTACTAGCATGATTACAAAAATGCAGTTTACTGTGACAGGCTTGAACCTGCTATACCACTGACAAAACAAAAATGGGTTGGATATTTGGTTAACCTTGGTCGGAGAGGAGTCTAAGCATCGTTGGTACCACGCGAGTGATATCCAGGTCACCGAGGGTGCTACGGTTGCGGTGGCTGTTGGCGTCGGGGAAGCAGATCTTGGGCGGTGGCTGTTGGCGTCGGGGAAGCAGATCTTGGGCGGTTGATGCTGGCTTGAAAGCGGTGGACGAGAGCATCACTGAGGCAGATCCGATGCAGTGAACAGCGATGGCCGTGGAGCTGGTCTGGAGCGGTGGACATGGAACTCTTTGAACTAGATCACGCCCGGTGGACACCAGTGAAGTGGATCCGGTATGGTTGGGTAGCTTTCGGCGGTAAGGAAGCAGAGCTTGGGCGGTTGATGACGCCATCGGTGTGGTGAACGACACCGCAACTCCTAGATCTGGTGGATGAGCATCGGTGAAGTGGTTGCACGGTGATGCACGAGACCACAGCTCAAGCCGTTGCGCACGATGGTCGTGGCCGGGACAGAGGAGCTTGGGATTTTTGGGAGGGCCGACAGGAAAAGATGGGGGAATCGGGACCATAGAGGTGAGCAGAAAAATAATTACGATCGTGCCCCCGAGCTACCGACTTTAGCATGCCCATTTGTCGTCTGAACAATGGGTAGATTTGGAATTTTAGATTCTAAAGTTTTTGAAACGGAAGGGCGTGAAATGCTACAAGGTCGGTGTGTGGTTTTGCCGCTCGATTGAGAATTTGAATTTGGCTTGCGCCCATCTAATAATAATAATAATAATAATAGAAAAATGGTACTCCCCCGGTCGGTGGGATATTTTGGCTCAAAGTTTTTGAAACGGTGGGGCGGGAAATGCTTGGTAGGAGGGTGATTTTGCCGGTCGATTGAGATTTTGAATTTGGCTAGCCTCCATCTACTAATAGAAAAAAGGTAGTAGACCCTACGCTATATGTCTAGGAATTCAAGGCCGAGAGTCACATCAACTAATCATCCATAAACATTTTTGTGGATAGAAACTTGGATACCTTCCATTTAGACATCATAGGTAGTAAATTTTGGCGCTTGACTCAGATTTTAAATTTGGCTAGGGTCCATGTAATAATAGAAAAATGGTACTACCTCGGTGGGTGATTTTGCCTGAAAATGTTTGAAACAGAGGGGGTGCGAAATGCTTAGGGGTCGGTGGGTTATTTTCCCGCTGGATTACGATTTTGAATTTGGCAGGCGGCCAAGGTTTTATTACTAGAAAAAAGGTTGTGTAGGTTGAATGCCATATGTTCAGGAATTTAAGGCGAGACTCACATCAACTGATGCCTCCGATTCAAACGGGGTAGGCGGTAGGTTTTGGCGGTCGACAGTGATTTTGAATTTCGATATTGTCCAAAGAATAATTAAAAAATAGGTCGTTCTCCTCTATTTTAGGGATCCAAGTCAGGGAGAGTGATTATCTACCACACGTATGAAAATGCAGATCTCCGATACAAAAATGTTTGTTTAACATAACAACAAACAAATGTCTGAAGTAGCTCTAATTCAAGCATGTGAAAATGGTGTGCAACCAAGGTCTACTAATTATTTAGGTGTCGGCACAGACTCTTCTACAGGAAGCACTAACTAAATGGTAGTACTAATTTAGATCAAATAAAAAGCCTGCTGCGAAACAAATATTCCAACTACAACATACTATCAAAACACAAAGACCAGCTAAAGTATATGTAGAACAAATAAAACAAGATTTCATCATGCATACACTACTATATAGAGAACACCATTTCATCATATAAAACAATGTTTTATCAGACACACATAGGCCCCCAAAACAAATAGACAACTCTAATATTCCAACCCCTGCCGCTGTGACTGCAGCACAAACAAAGGTGCCGCCATAGTTCCATCATCTACCAAAACAAACAAATATCAGACTTCAGCTCCAAATAACACAACTTGGGCAAACACATGCTTGTCCAAACAAGCCTTGCTTGTTCATCCGCGTGTTATTTTCATCTCCTTGATGTTCTAGTCTGAATCAGCTGTGTTGCTGATAGGACTTCCTTTTTGTTTCTTTGATTTAGCACTCCGAATCACGTCGGTTGCTAAAGGAAATGAACAAAATGATCAGCAAAATCATAGGTGTACAAAAATGCAAGGGTTTCACATGAATGACTACACTAACCAGGTGTCATAATGTAGGGATGTTAAGTACACCAACGTTTATGAGATCTGAACTTCTTAGACTTCATGCTGCTGAGATCTAATTTGAATACTCCCTCATTCACCCATATAACCACCATTTCTCCACCCTCAAATGCGTAGAGTAACCTTACTGCATCTTTCCCACCATATGCCCATGATTTCTCAAGGCCAAGGAAAGTATTCAACTCAACCTTTATATGAGGCACCCATGCTTCCCCTTTGCCTGTTGATAATTTGCAGTGGACCACGTATTTAGACTGAAGTTTCTTATAAACGCAAGGGCAACATCTCCATTATGCCCCTTAGCGGTGACAAAATTGCGTCTGGAAATATCATGTGTCTCATGGGGGCACTCAGTATAACACAGTTTTGTTGTCATATTATTGAAGGCAATTATATATCTGGAGTTCATTGTTGGCCAGTACAAAATGTCCCCTATGAGAGTTGACGGCCTACGATCAATCTCAGCCAGCATCTCAGCATGTTCAATCCAGTCCTCCCATTTTCCTAACTCTGATGAGTACCTCTGCACCAGTGCTTGGTTACCATTGGTTACTATCCAAACAACCCAGAAATTGCTGCAACATTGTGAAGACAATTGCCCATGATTTCTCGAACAGAGAATTGTGCCGCTATCATACTCATGTCTCCGCCAAATTGGTGGTTCTGGTATTACTGTTTCACTTCCACTAATTGGATCCTAGGCTTTTATCATGTTAGACGATTGCGGATAATGAAGTAGCACCCTACCATTGCGACATCCGAGTACATATGGTTTGTAGGCTTTATGTACTTCCACCAGCCTGTTCATCTTCTAGAAGATGGATTGGTCAAGATTATGATCTGTTAAGAATTGAGCGTCCTCGGAGCTATTGGGGAAAAAACTAGGTAACGG
Organism: Avena insularis; assembly: GCA_023614405.1. Lineage (NCBI taxonomy): Eukaryota > Viridiplantae > Streptophyta > Magnoliopsida > Poales > Poaceae > Avena > Avena insularis. The sequence goes on along the minus strand of JAJUPC010000052.1, from coordinate 160,554 downwards.
CATTCCTCTGTTGTGTGATAGGGTTAGCCTTTTGAAATCGTTGCTTCCCATGAAGTCCATCCAACATTTTTGGGCGACTGATGCCCTTAGTATGCAGGACGGGTGCGGAGGAAGCCTGACAAGAATCTGACCAAATACATCGCCGGGCAAGTCGTTGATTGTTGCATATGTTCTTCCGCCGAAGCTGGTAGGATGATGCAAATAGCACAAGTGCATCATCAGAATTAAGTAAACAGCACAATGCACAACCCTAAAAAAGAATTAAGTGAACACCATAATGCATCATACAATTTGACAAGAAAATTTATCATCGAAAATTCCTAAATTGCACTCATCTGAAAAACTACCTAAAAAGCAGAGTCTATGAACAAAATAACCTAAACAACACAAGGAATCAACTAGAGTAGTACGAAAGCACCACAAAATGCTTCAGCATGTCAGAACTGGGCAAAGGGAATGAAGAACTTTTTTTAGGTCATCGGGGAGGACAGAAAGGTCCTCACCTGAATTTTCTGGCTTTAGTGACTTGGTGAACCCAAGTCTCGCGGTGACTTGCCCCAGGATCCACCTTCCATCTTATATGAAACAGATGACAGTATCTTAGATTTTGAACTAAAAAGTAAAATTATTCGAATCTTTTTTGAAAAAAAATTAGTGAATCATCGGTGCCTAGGTTTGAATCCTGTGAAAGTTTCATTCCATTCGGATCACTAGTTTGTGATTAAATAGATTTTTATGTTCCCAGTATTACTAGTTTAAACTAATATCCACTGCATCTAGAAAAAACCCTGGAGAAGAATACACAAAAGAGGGAGGAAGTCATGGAGATAAAATCCAATGCAGAACTTACAATGGGGTCGACGAGTTCTGAGCAGATGGAGCAGGCGCCGATTTAATGACGAGAGCCACGGTGATTGGCGCTGAAGAAGCACGACCACGAGCTGACGCATTCCTAGCATCCCACGCAGCCATTGCTTTGGCAGCGGCAGCCAACATAGCTGAATTTGTTCCAGCAGCAGCCGACAAGGATTTCGACTGCGCCTCAACCACTTTTGAAGCATCACTCAACACTACCGAAGACTCCGATGTGGTACAATCATCGGCCTCTGCATTCGCTTCACATGTATCCCCTGGTGCTGCTTCAGCATCCACCTCTACTTTACAAGCATCCGCCAACACAGCAAATGCATCCACCAACACCGATTCCATTTCCTGTAAACACCAGGAGCTTATTTAGCTCGCAATGCCCAAAAATAAATGCATTCTATCCTTCAGAAAGCCCGTAATGGCTGGAGGTTGGGGACGTACATACCAACGAAGGGCGGTGCGGTGGTTTTCAATCGTGGAGCGGTAGGGACGGTCCGGTCGAGGGAGGGCGGCCAGGCGGAGAAGATGACGATGGGGTCGAGGGGGACACGACTGAGCTACCTCGAACTCGAAACTAACTTTTGCCCCTCTATTTATTTTTATTTTTTTGGGAACCCCGCTCTTTTTAGGGGAAACCCTGGTTATATTAATAGTAGCAACCACACGACTTATACAAGTTTGTGCACTTGCGTTGCTCAGTTTTCCGCCTACAGACATCTAGTTTGTGCACTTATTCGTGTGATACAATCAATTGCTAGGTAAAATATTCCAGGTGGTAGAAGCCTGCCCTTTCTATGACATCAAGACCTAGATTTCAAACATCGACCTGAAAATCCATTATCCACAACTACAAGTTTTGGTTTACTACCATAAACATGCTAACAAATCACTCGCAACTGGCATTAACATCATCATTAACAGATCTCAGAAGGAAAAAATTGAAAGAATAAAAAACCACCGCAAGTTCGAATAAGATGACTGTTGTTGCCAAGTATAGTCACATCAATCTAGGTCCAATATATATGTCATAATAGTACATCAAATATATAGATTCATGGACACCACACACCAGCAGAGCAAAAAAACAGTTATAGTACCTGACTTAACGAATAGTCATCCTAACGAGGGTTTAACTCGCCAATGCCCATTGTTATTGACTTGGGTTTTGGAGAAGGAGGGAGAGCTGGAGGCATCAATCGGCTAGCAAACAAGAACACAGGGACACAAGGTTTATCCAGGTTCAGGCCTCGTAGAGGTCCCTACTCCTGCTTATCTACTCTTGGAATTATAGAAGGAATCGAAGATTACAAGGGTGCACAGATGCAATCTAGCGATGGTTGTGGAAACTAGGGTTGTGATTGTCCTCCTCGCTGCCCCCTCCTAGACTTTATATAGATAGGCTAGGTCTTGGGTTGCAGGTTGAGTCGGTTACAGATTAGGGTTCGTCCCTTTGAACTTTCTACCTTAAGCTTCTTCTTGCGTTGCAAGCAATCGGAGAGTCCATGGGTCACCCGAATTCTACATTGGGCCTTGACAACGCCGTGGGCTTCTGCCGTATCTGGACCGCATATGCCAAACTCGAGTACCTGTAGGGTATACCCATGTCAGTAGCCCCCGAGTGTCTAGTGGAATCGCAGATTCGACTAGAGACTTTATGAAGTCTTTCGAATGCATGACTGAGCATATTTTCGAGTGTTCGTGTCTGTGTCATAGGGATTGTTGATATACATGCCTGATTTATCCGATGTATCGGTATCAGTTAACTTCCTTAGGGCAAAACAACGCAATCTACTCAAACTCGAGTCCCTAGACTCGAATTCGGAGAAGTGATGGCGTAATTCGACTTAGGCCGCGGAGGTCTTAAAGGGGTCGAATGCCAGTGTATATGTGTGAGCGCTCAATGCGTCCGTCAAGGCATGGTCATCGTACCTGCATGCACGAATATATTTCTAGTAGTGCGCAGCAGATGCATTGCCAGACCTTGTTCAGGTCTTATCTTCATGCTGCAAGCGCGACATCCAATTTTTTGTCATCACGGAGATGATTCGGTTGGCCTAGGAGACATAATCTCTTTGTAGGGAAAATATGAGGCGGAGTCGCCATAGCATTCGAGTGTGGATGTTATCGACACACAGTACGATGTACAAATAATCATAGGGTGCGCGACCAGCGCTCCCTATGGGAGTAGCCCTCGAGTGCCTATTCGAGTCATAGACTCGAGTGGGGACTAAAAATATTTTTGACTATTGTCGTCTTTGATTGCTTGTTTCAGTCGAAATATGCTTCTAGCGCTCCCTATGGGAGTAACCCGTAGTTCATAATCGAATCGTTGATTTGAGTGATGGGTTTGTCTTGAATGCTCATACACCTGCATAAAAATTCTTTCTGGTGCGCGACCAGCGCTCCTGTTAGGAGTAGCCCCCGAGTGATGAAATTGCAAGAAATTAAGGAAAAACATAGAGTTTTGGGGCACTTAGCTTTATTTATTCGTGGAATAGTACGAGGTACAATGTGTGGCTAAGTATCCTGGCTGAATAGCCTTATTTGTAATGTAAAAAACGTCTAGGGGTAGAAACGACGCAGCTGTGACGTTCTAGGGGTTGGAGTATGCGACTCCGCTCTCGAAATCTTTAAGGCGATAGGCGCCACCTGGGATTACTTATGTAATCATGTAAGGTCCTTCCCAAGGGGACTCGAGCTTGAGATGCCCTTGTTGCTTCAGTCGTAGGACTAGGTCTCCTTCGACGAAGGATCTGGGTCGTAGCCTTCTGCTAGGGTAGTTGTGGAGGCTTTGCTGGTAGATCGTTGGTCTTTCCGCTGCTATCTCGCGTGCCTCATCGAGGAGGTCGACGGAGTCTTCGAGTGTGAGAGTTGACTCCTTCTCGCTGTTTGCAACCACCCGTGGGGCTTTGTAGCGTACTTCTGTGGGTAGCACCACTTCAGCACCATGCACCATGAAGAACAGGGTGTATCCCGTGGCGTTGTTTGGAGTTGTGCGCAGGCTCCAAAGTACGGATTGCAGCTCATTTCACCAGCATCCAGCGGCTTGTTCGAGTGGCCGAAGGAGTTGTTTCTTGATTCCACCACAGACGAGGTCATTGGCCTTTTGGACTTGACCGTTGGTCTGCGTGTGAGCCACCGAGGCATAGCTTATGTTGATTCCCAGGTTTTCGTAGAATTCCTGGAACTCCTTAGAGGTGAAGTTCGTCCCATTGTCTGTGATGATGCTATGTGGTACTCCAAAGCGGTAGACAATGGACTCGAAGAACTTGACAGTGTTGGCTCCTAATTGATTCATCACCGACATGGCCTCGATCCACTTGGTGAATTTGTCGAGTGCGACTAAGAGGTGGACATAACCTCCTCGCGAGGACTTTGGGAGCTTGCCGACCATGTCGAGTCCCCATTGTGTGAAGGGCCAAGCCAATGGTATTGGCCTGAGTTTCGCGCCAGGTGCGTGAGGTTTGTCTGTGAATCGCTGGTAAGCATTACAGCGCTAGACGATATCCTTGGCATCGCGCATGGCCGTGGGCTAGTAGAATCCAGCTCGCAGAGCTTTAGGAATGAGGGCGTGACTGCCAGCATGAACGTGACTCGAGTTTAACTCGCCAATGCTCATTGTTATAGACTTGAGTTTTGGAGTGCTGATGTCGCGGCTTCAAAAATGAAAGTAGAGCGGTCAATATGGTTTACATATTTCCTCATATTTTGCAGGATCAGGACTGTATGGGCGTGGAGAATCTCGAATTTCTGTCAGGGTCTCATCTTCTTGTAGAGCCGAATTGAAAAGATTGTCAGCTTGCATTCCCATCTGTTCCAAGATCCAGTCGTACACCTGGCCAGTCAGCTCGTCGTCATCCACATCAAGCAACTTGGGAACTAAGTTGTCATCCAAGAACTTTTGAAAATCAACAGAAGCATCATGAGCAACTAAAATGATGTATTCCATCCTGCAAACAAATCAGCTATCCGCTTAGTGGATGTGGACACTTCTTCCTTCGGGTGCCTAATCTGTTCATCCTGGTGTTTCACTTTCTCTTTAAGGCACGAAATCATGTGTCAAATCCTTGTAGTGACCAGCACCATTACGCCATGAGAAATATGAGTAAGGTGGAAATTGCAGATAACAAATCCAAAATTAAACCAGATTTTCATTTCAAAAAAAATAAACCAAATTCTCGTTTCACAATCCAAATTCAGCTACACACATCGTGCAAGCTCCACAGTGGTACCGCAAATAGCAAAGAACCATAGAGGGATATTTCCCAAACATGGGAAACAGAACCGACATGAAAAGGGTCGTACTTCAGGGTTTGCCTTCTTAGCTGGCACATGAACAGTCCTGGCCTTAGTACTAAGTGGCAACAATCATAATAACTTCGTTTCTGCAAATCATGATGCAACAAAAATGATCAGTATATTTTAGGGGGCATTTTAAGTAATAAAGCACTCTTTATCGAATAAAATGTTTTCGGGGACAAAGCATAGGTTCCTGAAATTCTAGCAAAGCAGCTAGATACATAAAAACACTTGTCACTCGATAATGCCTCCTCCACGGGTGGGACATGCGCATGATGCTAAATGAAATGCAGCAAAACCAGTAAATTTTAGGAAAGAACACATCAACTTCGCAATGCAAAGAAGGATACATGCATTAATCAGATGCCAAGGATTGGGCGTGTTTCCCTTTAACGAAACATATAATTTAAAGAACTCAGCAATGCAGGACACCAGCAAACAACAATCTATTTATGAATGATATGCAGCAAATTACATCTACATTGTTCAGCAAAGGACCGTTCTGTGAAATAAAGCCAGAGGGCAAGCTTCCCATCCTCAAAAGACTCTTCTTGGCAGCATATACTTACCTATTTTTAGTGGACCTTATAACTAATTCCATGGCTACATCCATGGTGATCCCAACTTCCTAATGTGGCATATAGATCTACTATTTCAAATATCAATCACCTAAACAACTATCCGGATTCTTGCGGACACACCGGAGATTGCACTGATGCGATGGAAAGGTGTAACATCCCAAAACTCTAATCCAAGGGATCAAGATCCAAATCATCAAATTTAGAGTTAACAAAAACTTTTCTAATTAAAAATATTAAAGCATTCATATGTGTGTGCATATAGTTTAGGAGTTGATTTGAATTGCCATGTTTAAGTGATCCATTGTTTGTAAAATGATTCTTAGGTGAAATAAACATCATCTAGATCATTCCCAAACAAATCCCAAAGAAAAACCAATCAAAATGAATAAAATAACCAAATGGTCATTCGTGCCATTTTAATCATCATGCCTACTTTGGCTTTTCCTAGAACTAAAATCCTAACAGAAACAAATGTGGATCTTTGCACCCCTTGCTAGTACAAGTAGTGATGTACCAAGGCCCACTTTGTGATCTACCAAAAACTTTCAAACACTAATTTTAAATGGCATTTGAAATTTGAATGTAGTTCATATGAGAAGATCCCACTTATTCAAAAACCACTCAAATGAGCTCCATTTTCAAATCCCAAGCAACCACAGATGCTTAAGCATGTGACAAACAACTCCACCAAAAATCATCTAAAAATTTAAAACTTGAATTCTTTCGGCCATTTCTACAAACACCTTGTGGGCACAAGTCAATAGAAAAAACCAAAATCACAATTTGAGCAGTGTTCTAGCCAAACTTGTTCCCCACATTGCCACCAAACCCTCTCCACTGCTTCCCTTACCCTTCTCTAGCCCGGCCAAGCACTGTGCCCCGACCAAATAGTCATGGACATCAATGCCGAGCCCAAAACGAGCACCCCACCGGCGACAGTGTTCCACAGCCGCTGCTAGCCTCGCCCACCATGTCCAGCATGTCGCCTGTAGTCCACCTCCACCGTCCAGCCAGCCCCAGCCCACAGACAGCGCCAGGAGCAGCTAGGAGCCGCCACGCCCGGAGCCTGTCTGTCATGCCGACGCTACCCACAGAGCGTGCACGGTCCCCGCTCGACCAGACCCTGCCTCGCTCTAGCCGCCCACCTACACGATCACCACCGTCCTAGGAAGCTAACGGACATGCCCGTTCCCCCGACTACGCCCCGTAGTCGCCGGCCACCGCGAAACTCACCGTCAGCAGAGACATAGTGCGCGTCGCGCCACTCACCTCCCCCGACCGCAAACCACTGCACACGCACCACCGTGACACTCTCCAGGGCACCGCCCACCGTCCTAGCCCACCGCCCACACCTCTAGCTCGATGTGCCGTCGTCACCGGCGAGCACCACCCATGCTCCTCTGCCGCTTCACCGAGCCTATAAAAGGAGGCCACCCCAGCACAAACTCCTCACACCACTCTCATCCCCTCCCTCTTAGAACACTCCCAGAGCCCCACCGGACCAAGCCGCCGTCCGCAGCACCGGAATTTCACCGGAGTCTGCCGCGGAGGGAGAAGGAGGGGGCCGTTGATTAAGGCCACCTCTCGGGATGCTGCCAGTACCAGGAGAACCGCCGTCCTCGACTTGTTCGTTTTCCCGCCTCGCCGACCCTCGCTGGAGGCCCGGTAAGCCGCCCCAGACCCCCACCGAGCCGCTAGGGTTCCACCTCGCCGATGACCTGCACGTCATCGACAACAAGCCACAGCCGTAGATCTTCCTTTTAATCTAACGGCCCACGTCGCCCCGTACCGCTTCGCGTTTAAAGAGCCGCTGACATGTGGACCCCCCTGTCAGCTGTTCTCTGCGCCGCGGAACGCCACTGGGCCGGCCCGTTAGTTTTCCCGCGCTAGCCCGTGAATTCAAATGTGGATTTTTCTATTTTAGTTTGAACTCACTTCTGTCCCTTAGTTCAAAAATCAATTCAAGGAGATCTACTGAACCAAATTGAGTGATTCAAATTTTATTAGAAAGCTACTGAAAAGACCTATCCAAGACCGTTGGATTTAATTCATTTAGAGTTAGAGATCTCGCCTAGTAAAAATAACAAGACAGAAGCTTTTGCACATTCAAACATTTTTATAAAATCAACCATATTAGCTTTTGAGTTGATTCCAACTCTCAAAAATCACATTTACCCATACCTATCTGAATATGTAATAATATTAAGGTTTGCATGCAGTGACGTTGGACTAGTACCAAAATAATGCTATATAGGTATTTCTAGTCACTTTAAATCATTAAATGTTAAACTTAAACTTAGTTAAATGTGATCCAACCTTTAAATCACATTCCCATATGTTAGAATATGTGGTGATGACATGTGTGCACATGATCCCATATTTTAAATGGAGAATATTAAATCTTACATATTTTCAATGAGTAGAAATTACTTTTCTTAAATAAAAAGAATGAAACTAGTTAATAAAACCTTGTGATGCTTGTGATGATAATAGATCATCCAATGTGTTCCTTAGAGTGCTAAGTAGACTAGTTAAGTATTGTTTAGTGATTGTGTACTCCGTATGTATTTATAGATGATAGTACCGACCAAGCTTTCGAAGAGGGGGAGTTCTACCAAGAGGAGGAGGAAGAAAACTTCAACCACTACACTCCAGAAGGAAAGCCATCATTAACAATGCAAGCTAACACTTGCAACTATAATACTTAGCAAGCTAGAATTAAGCTAGATAATCTGAGCAAGATGCATTAGGCATGTTTTGGTTATACCATTTTGACTATTACCTACCCCCAGTTTTACTTCCAAGCTTTACATTCTTTACTTTACCAAAGACCTTTACTTGTTTTGGAGGTACCATAAAGAGTATAAAACTTGACCTATCTATATAACCTTAGATGTCATTCTATGGCATGAGATTGATCTTAGCATCCCACATTAGTGAACACTCTTAACTTAGTAGTTTAGAGCTAAACTAAAACTTGAGCCACTTTAGATGGGAACACTTGGTGAAAATAAATTATGAGAACCTTGGAATGATGAGTCACTCTATTGAGATGTTTTGACATGTGTTGAGAAACACAAATGGTTTAGGATGATGAAAATGTTGAGGCATGAGCCTTAGCCCCTTTTACAAAAACTGATGGTTGGATTCGGATGCGATACCATTCCAAATTTTATCGTACAACCACAATACCTGAATTGGGTAAGGCTTAGCCAGAAGTTTATATGCATTAGTATTAGTTCCCTCGCGGAAGAGATTTGAGCTGAGGCTACCTCTCAATGTTGTCCACCTATGCAGTGCCCAAGATGACAGATGGTCATGGTTGGGAGGCCATGCTCATATGAGAGGTGCTTATACTAGGGTGTGTAAAGGAAAGGTTATGTTTGATTATATGCATACTAAGTATGATGATTCAGGGTTATCCCTAATAGATGTATCGAATCTTGTGGTGAAAGTGTACCACCTCTGCAGAGTGTCAAACTATTCGAATAGCGTCATGGTTATGGACAGTTGGAGTGGCCATACTGTTTCGTTGTCAGATGTTTTCAAAATAACTTATGAAATGAATGATGAATCTTGACTTGACCATAACAGGGTTGTGACTATGACACTAGCTTCCCAACTTAAGTGATTCTAGAACTTTAACTTATCTTTCTTTGTTTCTGAACTCAGCTTAGGTTTCAAACTTAACTTTACAAATAGACATAGAGTTAGCATTTCCCTCTAGTACCGCCTTACTTGTTAGTGCTAGTTTGCGAGTACTTAAAGAGTACTCATGGCTTTTGTCCCTGGCTATTCTCATGGCCAGACTATGAAGGAGACTACCAAGATGACGGACAGCAGGACGGCTATGATAACTAGGACTATCTGCCTTCACAAGATTGTGCCCCTAAAGATGGACCCCACCGCTACGCTTATTATTTATTCTGCTGCTTGTTGTATTAAGACTGGATCATGAGATCCTTATTTGTGTAAGACCTTATTTATGGATTGTAATGGATGATGTACTGTGATATCCAATCTGTTATGTCTTGCAAAAATGGTAATCCTGGGATTGCGATGTATGACATAACAGGCATCTGGGATTAAAAATCCGGGTGTTGACAAGTTGGTATCAGAGCCATCCTGACCATAGGAGAACCTAGTTAGAATGGACGTCCGAACCAAAAACTTAATTTCAAAACCAAAGTGAGTATTTATGAAAAACTATTTCCTCTCTTACCCTTGGAAATTCATTCTTTCTCAAAAGTTCATGTTCCTCAAATTCTTACATTACTACCTAAAATTTGACACAATTGATCATTTCACTAACTTCCTCATCCTTAATTCTTGTAGATGGAGACTCAGTTCAGCAAGTTCTACCAGTTGGGCAATGGAGGCCAACTGATCTTCGAGAGGGATCTAGATTCACTGTCTGAGTTACTAGGACGCCCACATCCGTAGATTCTTGGAGCTCAACTTCTAGGACCTCTAGGAGGAGATTTACAGTGGCTAGTCACCACTGATCTTCGAGGAAGCATAGAAGCACCAACGTCCGGGAGAATCCAGTTCTCCGTCCGAGAGAACAACTGGCTAGATGGACTAGCCAGGGAAATGCATGAAGCTCTCGCACGTCTATGTTCCCTCAGTGTCAACCAAATCAAAGGAACCTGTTTTTCTCACTATGCAAGATGTGACTTCATGGGAATGCCGATGGAGATGCCGGGTCACCTAGAGTTGAAGCGTCAAGTGGAGAACCTTGACTTCCTGTTGTACGATCGCCAGAAGGAATTGGACAATGCTAGGGAGTTTGCCAACCACAACCATGCCATTGCCGCCCAGAAGGCCCAGACTTTCTCACTGCTTGTCAAGGACCGTCAGTCTCTTTGCCTCCAGCGCGAGAAGAAGGATCGCACCATCGCCCGTCTTTGCAAGAAGGCGGCCGACCTCGAGAAGACGGTCAAGGAGCAAGAAGTTCAGCTTGCAGCAAAGGAGGAAGAAGAGGAGGGCGAAGACATCCAGGGAGACATGGATTCTTACCTCAGCAATCATGATGACTTTCTAGAGGAGGATGCCGTGGACTTCTACACTAACGATGAGGACTCCGACTTCATTGACGATGAGTAGATGCACTAGACCACTGTCGTAGCATGAGATGTATCGGTCCTAATGTATCGTAGCTTGCAAAATGGTTCTTAAAACCATCTGTTTTCCTTTGTTGTTGTGATGTGTGTGTTTGTATCGTATGCTTGTTTGAATGAATTAAATGGAATTAGTTCCAAAACCTGAGTCAAACTCAAAGTTTTATCTTTGAAATCAAAACCCCGAACCTTAGAATTTTCCCTCATACCCCTTTACCTACCTCAATCTTCAGATGACTCGTGGAAACCAAGGAGGGAGCAGCTCGTCGCAAGACCCAATGCTGCAGATCCTGCAGAATCTCATCACAGACAGAGTAGCAAGCAGGGCAGAGCGTCAAGCTAATCTAGCAACGCTGCAACAGATCGCCCAGATGGCTCTCAACAACCAAGGGCATGGAAATCAGGATCATCAAGGATCCAAGCTGAAGAACTTCTAGAACACCAATCCCCCAATCTTTAGCACTTCAGAAAACCCATTAGATGCAGATAACTAGTTGCAGACAATGGAGAACAATCTAGAAGTACCCAGAGTGGATGACAACGAGAAAGTTCTATTTTCCACCCACTACTTGGCAGGAGATGCAAGAGCATGGTGGAATAGTATCTGCCTGATGAACCATGGTCAAGTGATGACATGGGAAGCCTTCAATATCAAGTTCAGCCGCACCCACATGTCGCAGGGCTTAGTCACCAGAATGAGGGATGAATTCAGAGAATTGAAGCAAGGCAGAATGACTGTGGTGGAGTACCGTGACAGATTCCTGTTGCTTGAAATGTACGCACCTGATGAGATCAACACGGAGGCCAAGAAGAAGGAGAGATTCCTGAACAGACTGCATGATGAGATGCAGACTATCCTCATCAACATCCACTTCGAGGATCTCAAAGAGTTAGTCGACTCCACAATTCAGATGGAAGGGAAGAATAACTAGGCAAACGACAACCGCAAACGTCGTATGATGCAGCAATCTGGATCCAGCAGTTACCAGAAGTACCGTCCCAACCCCTCACCAGGATATGCACCTAGAAACAGCCGACCCCCAATGTCTCGCCCAAGCTACCCCAACCGTAGCGGAGGCAATGTGAAGTACGGAGGAAACAACAATCACTCCGGCAACACCAACAATTTCAACCGTGCCCCTCCCAAGAGCAACAACAACAACAAAAACATACCGCACCCAGAACTGGCAGCAATGTTGTGCCTATCGCAGCAAAAGACAAGTCCCAGATAACTTGTTTCGAGTGTGGAGTGAAGGGTCAGTATTCCAATGAGTGTCCCAAGAAGACTGCCGCCACTGCCAATGTGAATGCCCCAGCTCACCAGCAGCATCGTGTTCAACCAGGGAGAAGATTTTCCCTAGGGAAACCTCACAACCGCAACGGTCGTCTCTTCCACATGAACGCCGAAGAATCCCAAGAAGCGCCAGACGTAGTGCTGGGTATGTTCTCTGTCAACTCAGTTTTAGGAAGAGTATTATTTGATTAGGGAGCATCGCATTCATTTGTCACCGAAGAATTTGCATGCACTAGTAAGATCCACCCAACCAACTTGAAGCATGTCATGATAGTTCAAATCCCCGGATCAACTACAAAAGCTAGAAAAATTTGCAAAGCTGTGCCTACCAGAATACATGAGATATATTTTTATGCCAACCTAATAGTACTTGGAACCAAAGGATTGGAAGTAGTACTAGGTATGGAATGGATGTCAAGGCATAAAGGACTGATAGACTGTGCTAAGAAAGTCATCACCATGACTAGTAGCTCTGGAGTAACAGTAGAACATATATCTGAAACCTTACCTCGTCAATTCAAATGCAACAAGAGTCTAACCTTGCCCACCATAGACCAAGTTCGAGTAGTCTGTGAATACCCCGACGTATTCCCAGATGAATTGCCAGGTATGCCCCCGGATAGAGATATTGAGTTCATTATCGAACTAATCCCCGGAACTGGACCCATAGCCTAGAGACCCTATAGCATGAACCCCTCAGAGTTAGTGGAATTGCAGAAGGAGTTGGATGCCATGTTAGCAACAGGCTTGATTCAACCAAGCGCATCGCCATGGAGATCACCAGTGTTATTCGTCAACAAGAAAGATGGAGGCAACCGTCTGTGCACCGACTACAAAAAGCTGAATGATGTCACCATCAAAAACAAGTACCCTTTGCAAAGATTGATCTTAGGACTTGTACCTAGGTATTCTCAAAGATTGATCTTAGGACTGGTTATCACCAACTTAAGATTCATGCAACGGATATTCCGAAGACCGCCTTTACTACTCGCTATGGTTTATACGAGTATACGGTTATGTCCTTTGGATTAACCAATGCCCCTGCTTATTTCATGAATCTCATGAATAAGATCTTTATGAATTTCCTAGACAAGTTTGTCGTTATGTTTATCGATGATATCCTCATCTACTCCAAGTCAGAAGAAGAGCATGAGCAACATCTGAGAATCATCCTAGAAACCCTGAGAGAACATCGGTTGTATGCCAAGTTCAGCAGTGATTTTTGGCTGAAAGAAGTGGGATTCCTAGGACATATTGTGTCAGCCGGAGGAGTCTCTGTTAATCCTGCCAAGATTAAAGATGTCGAAGAATGGGAAGCCCCAACCACTCAAACCCAAGTCCGTGCATTTCTCGGATTGGCGGGATATTACCGCAAGTTTGTCGAAGGATTCTCGAGCATCTCCAGACCCATGACCCAATTGTTGAAGAAGGACAAGAAGTTTGAATGGACTGACAAATGTGAAGCCAGTTTCCAAGAGCTGGAGAAGAGATTGATATTAGCCCCAATACCCGTCATGCCAGATATCAAGAAGCCGTTTGATGTGTATTGTGATGCATCCAAGATTGGTCTCGGATGTGTATTGATGCAAGAAGGCAAACTTATCGTCTATTTGTCTCGACAACTGAAGCAGCATGAGCAGAACTATCCAGCCCATGATCTTGAGTTAGCAGTCGTAGTTTTGGCATTGAAGACATGGCGTCATTATCTTATGGGTAATCGCTGTGAGATTTACTCGGATCACAAAATCTTGAAGTATATTTTCACTCAGAAGGAGTTGAATATGAGGCAAAGGAGATGGATAGAGTTAATCAAGGATTATGACCTTGACATTCACTATCACCCTGGCAAAGCCAATGTAGTAGCGGATGCTCTTAGTAGATTGCTGTGTAGGCTAAACACTATGATCAAGGAGAAGCAGCCAAGTTTGTATGAGGAGTTGGAGCAGTTCAGAACTAAGCTAGTTAGCAAAGGATTTTTAGCTAGCATTAAACTTCAACCCACTTTGATTAGCCAAATGAAGGAAGCCCAGAAGGGAAATGAAAGTATCGACAGAATCAAGCATCATATTGGTACAGGAAAGGTACCTGGATTCACTGAAGATGAAGAAGGAGTTTTGTGGTACAAAGGCCGTATCTGTGTGCCAGCAGATCCGGAGCTGAAGTAGGTTATCATGCAGGAAGCTCATGATACTCTTTATACTATCCACCTCGGAGGAACGAAGATGTATCAAGATTTGAAAGAGCAATTTTGGTGGCACAAGATGAAGAGAGAAATCGGGAGCTACATCGCCAAGTGTGACATCTGTCAAAGAGTCAAAGCAGAGCATCCGAGGCCCGCAGGACTATTACAACCGTTGCAGTTCTAGAATGGAAATGGGATTCCGTCGGAATGGACTTTATCACCGGATTGCCTACTTATAGTAGGGGAAATGACTCAATCTGGGTCATTGTTGATAGACTGTCCAAGGTAGCTCACTTTATACCCGTCAAGACAACCTACCAGAGTTCGAAGCTAGCAGAGTTGTATATTGCTAGAATTGTTAGTCTGCATGGAACCATCAAGACCATAGTATCAGATCGGGGAACCCAATTTACCTCGAGATTTTGGCAGAAAGTCCAGGTAGGATTAGGCACCAAGTTGAATTTCAGCACCGCTTATCACCCGCAAACTGATGGACAGACTAAGAGAGTCAACCAAATCTTAGAGGATATGCTCAGAGCTTGTGTGTTGGAGTACGGATCAAAATGGGAAGACTGCTTGCCTTTCACAGAATTCTCATATAACAATAGTTATCAAGCTAGTTTGTAGATGGCACCATTTGAATTCCTGTACGGAAGAAAGTGTCGCACCCCTTTGAATTGGTCGCAAGTAGGAGAGAGTCAGATCTTCGGACCCGACATTCTCCGAGAAGCCGAAGAAAAGGTTCACAAAGTCCGTGAGCACCTCAAGACCGCCCAATCTAGACAGAAGAGTTATGCTGACAAGAGAAGGAGAGACCTAACTTTCAATGTCGGAGATTTTGTATATCTCAAGGTTTCGCCATTGAAGGGAACCCAGCGCTTTAGTCTGAAAGGAAAGTTAGCCCCTAGATATATCGGGCCCTTCAAAATTCTGAACCGTCGAGGAGAAGTATCGTATCAACTGGAACTGCTAGAGGAGATGTCAGCCATCCACAATGTGTTCCATATCTCGTTACTTCGCAAATGCATAGAAGTGCTAGAGAAGACTGATGTTTTCAAGAACATCGATCAAAGAGCTGTGGAGATCAACAAGGACCTGACGTACCATGAAGTGGCCATCCGTATCTTGGAAGAAGCTTACAAAACCACTAGGACGAGGAGATCAAGTTTCTCAAGATTCAATGGAGCAACCATACCGAAGAGGAAGCCACTTGGGAGCGAGAAGATTACATGAGGACAGAGTTCCTAGATCTCTTTAGTTCCTGGTTTTCTTTCGTAAATCTCGGGACGAGATTTTGTTTAAGGGGGGAAGGTCTGTAACATCCCAAAACTCTAATCCAAGTGATCAAGATCCAAATCATCAAATTTAGTGTTAACAAAAACTTTTCTATTTAAAAATATTAAAGCATTCATATGTGTGCGCATATAGATTAGGAGTTGATTTGAATTGCCATGTTTAAGTGATCCATTGTTTGTAAAATGATTCTTAGGTGAAATAAACATCATCTAGATCATTCCCAAACAAAATCCAAAGAAAAACCAATCAAAATGAATAAAATAACCAAATGGTCATTTGTGCCATTTTAATCATCATGCTTATGATGACCCACAAGTATAGGGGGTGTATCGCAATATTTTCGAGGGAAGTGAAACCCAATTTATTGATTCGACATAAGGGGAGCCAAAGGATATTTATAAGCCTTAACAACTGAGTTGTCAATTCAGCTGCACCTGGAAACAATCTTGCTCACATCAGTTTATCAGTAGCAACAGTTTTGTAGTAGGAATAGTAAAGTAACGACAGTAGCAAAGCAAAGACAGTAGTAACAAAAGCAGTAAATAGTGGGATTCGAGTGCGGTAGGCATAGGGATGGATGGACGGGCGTTGCATGGACAAGAAAATTCACATAGCAATCAGAACATAGGGCAATTGCAGATAAATAAGATAAAGCATCCAAGTACTAGACAATCCTAGGCATGTGTTCCATATATAGTCATACGTGCTCGCAATGAGAACTTGCACAACATCTTTTGTCCTGCCAGCCCATTTGCAGCGGGGCCTCTAGGGAACTACTGGCAATTAAGGTGCTCCTTTTAATAGAGTACCTGACCAAAGCATTAACACTCCGTGAACACATGTGATCCTTACATCAAAGCCTTTCCCTTCCGGTTATCCCAATTTCTGTCACTTCGGGGCCATAGGTTCCGGACAACAACGTGTGTATACAACTTGTAGATAAGACCAAGAACAATACTATCATAATGAATCAATAACATGTTCAGATCTGAAATCATGGCACTCGGGCCCTAGTGACAAGCATTAAGCACAACAAGTCGCAACAAAGTCATAAAGCACTAATAAAAGATACTAGGCACCATGCCGTAACAATCTTATGCCATTACATGAACAATTTGATCCAATCCCTACCATCCCCAAGGCCTACAGCGGGGGATTACTCACTCATAAATGGGGGAAACATGGATGGTCGATGGAGAAGCAATGGTGATGATGATGGCAATGATCTCCTCCAATTCCCGTCCGTGAGGTGCGAACGGAGTTTGGTGCTGTTTAAATGTAATCTGGTGGTGGCAGCGGAGCGGAACTCCTTCTGGAAAAACATCGAACCCCCCGAAGTTTTTAGGTCAGAAGGCTTCTTATAGGCAAAGAGGGAGACCGAGGGGGTGCCTGGGGCCACCACACCATGCCCTGGCGCGGCCAGGCCCAACCCGCGCTTTGGGGGGTGTGGCCAGCCCCTGGCCCTCCTCCGTCTCGTATTCTGGCTCCTAGAGTCTTCTGGAAAAATAGGCACTTTGGATTTTGTCCCGTCCAATTCCGAGAATATTCATTTTCTGACTTTCCTGGAACCAAAAATAGCAGAAAACAGGCAACTGGCACTGTGGCTCTTGTCAATAGGTTAGTCCAAGAAATCATATGAAAAGTACTCCAAAGTGTGGACAAAATACAAGAAAGTGGATAAAACCAAGCATGGAGCATCAAAAATTATAGATACATTTGCAATGTATCAACATCCCCAAGCTTAACTCCTGCTCGTCCTCGAGTAGGTAAGTGATAAAAAGAAAGAATTATTTTTGAGGTGACATGCACCATCAAAGACTTGACCAAAGTATTTGTAAACATTCAAAGCTGGGATCATAGTACTTCAATCATAACATGAAAGACAAAGTTCTAGCAATAAGACAAAGAGACTATGATGCAACATGAAAAGGCACAAACAAAAGATTCATGAATAACAATGCATACAAGACGTTTGTTTGTTTCACATAAAGAAAACATAGCGTAGTGGCATTCAGCTTGTCCCTCATAGAGTAGCAAACATAAATGCATATGACACCTTCAAAGCTTACAAGAGTGACTAGATACAAATAGTTTAAAACAAGCAATATCAAGGTATGCATCAATCAACAAGTCTTGGGACAATGCACATAGAACTAAGAATGGCCACTATGCTCTCAAGAAAGTGCTCATAGAATGTGTGAAGGCTCAACAAGGAAATGAACAGGTTTTGAAAAGTTTGAAAGGCTTCCAAATGCTGAAAGTATGGTACTCATTAGCTTTGAGCTCTCATTTCCCCTATCATAAGCATCTTTAATGTGGTTAAGGTGAAAGTGAAGTCCAATCTGAGTTATATGCTTGACAGACTATAAACTGAAAATCCCAAGTCCCTTGAGTACGAGGGTCGCTCCTCATGCTACTCAACTTTAGTTACCGGAAAGTTCTTGTCATCGTAAGTATGTGCGTATCATTGAGAACCGCCAACGGGGTACCCCTTGCCCGATGATACGGAAGAATCCCCATATCAAAATGACAAGGCAAGCAGATAATGAGTATCTCAGCAATCTTCTTATTTACCATGGGAAAATGGTGCTTTTTTCTCTCTTTCCTCTTTTCGTAAATCTCTTTTTTTCTTTTTCTCAATAGCTATCTCTCTCTTTCTTTTATAAGAAGAATGCCTCATAGATATCATTATGGTGACGCTGCAGGTTTCCACCATGTCAGCATGGATTAGACCAGCGGCCCAGGCATTTCTCTAACACACATACATAACTACATGGACTTACAAGCTCCCCTTTTATTTCACACCGACGACATCCGCAAACAAAAGAGAAAGGTATCAACTGGGTATATATTTACAAGTGTTGAAACCGTTCTCCATGACAACACGGTTCTGCTAATCCCCCGCCTATAGTTTGCAAGCATATAACTTTCATGGAGAGTTCACAATGGTTCAGGTTTATTAAGTGCAGGAAATAAAGTGTGCCATCAAGTTCGTGAGAGCTTTACTAACTAACTTTTTCATAACAAGCAAACATTTTATTCGGAAGAAAACAAGGCATATTGAATATGCACGGAAGTAGCAAATGATGCTAATAGGTAGGTATGGTGGACAATTTGGCAATATTTGGTTTAGGGAGTTGGAAACTTGAGTAAAACATACTCAGTGTAAGTGAAGGCTAGCAATAGTAAGGGAGCGACAAAAGAGAGAGCAATAATGTCCATAATCATTCAGAGCGACAAAACATCATTGATCAAAGCATAAAGTGATACTACAAGTTGAAAACTAAAGGATCATAAAGGCTTATGGTGACTTGAGATAGTCATAACATGGTGTGAGCATGTGCCAAGTCAACCCAAATAAAGCATCAAAGGAGAATACCACTATACTATGCTTTAGTATGCTAAAACAACGCATGATTCATCCAAGGCACATTAAGCAATCTCAATTGTCTATAACAAGTCATGCTACAGCAAATAATACTAAGCATAAATCCAAAACAATATCAAGCATGACATGACAAAGCATAGGCCACAATCGAAAACAAGCTCTCTTTACCATTTAAGCATGAGCTTTCCTACTCTTTTCCAAACCAAACCAAACCAAACTATTTGAACACCAATGTATGAAAGAGGAGATCCAACCAATTTGTTCAGAAAACTAAGCGAACCAAGCAAACGAAAACCAAAACGAAAAATGAAAAAGAAGACGCCCCAAGAACAACACAACTGTGCATGAAACAATAAAATGAAGTGGTTGAAAGAAGCCTGAGATTTTTATTGATGAAGAAGGGGATGCCTTGGGCATCCCCAAGCTTTGACGCTTGTACTTCTTGGATATTTCTTGGGGTGATACGCGGGGCATCCCCGAGCTTGAGATTTAGTCCATCCTTCATCTCATTACTCATCTCTTCCATACACCTGAAATTTTTCCTTCATACAAAACTTCACACAATCTTTATTAGCAACATTAGTGCACTCAAGATAAATAAGTCTTAAGGTTCAGTTCTAACATCAAATAAACTTCCATTAGAACACTATCTACTGTAGCACTTCCCTCAAAAATCTCAATTCCCCAAAAGAACTCAAAAAGGAACCAACAAGAAGCAAATGCATAAAATGGCAGAAATCTGTCAAAACAGACCAGCAGGTAAAGAGGAATTTTTTCAAAGACCTTATGTTGCTCAAATCAAAAAGTGCTGAACTAACGAAAGTTCGATAACAACCTGGGTCAGAAGCACAAAAAAATACAGCTTAATCCGACATACAGAGTTCTCTCACGAATTTTTACGGTGAAGAACAAAAATCTGTTTTGGGACAGCAACTTTCCCAATCATTACTTCTCTCTCATTAGAGGTTACTCTTCGCACAAAAAGCAAATAAAAAGGATAAGGAGCGGTTATTACTGAAGTAATAACTTCCAAGACTCATCTAAAACTTTTGGGTTATCTCCCAATAAGTACTTTTCTTTAAAGCCTTTAAGTTAGGCATAAGCAAAAACTAAAATGGATAGAATAGAAGTAAGCGGAGATAATCATGGTGAAAACATTGTTTTGTTTAATGAAATCCTTTTGTTAACAAGGTTGATCAGGTCTTGTTACCAAAACAATTTCATATAAGACAAAACTTTGTATTCCACTAATGATTATGTTACCTCAACCTTGATAGCAATGGTCCCAATCATAATAGTTTCAAATTTTTCTCTTGGTATGGGACAATATATTTCTCCAACTTGAATGCCTTCAACATGTTCAATTGAATTCAAACCATAAGTCCTTTCAAGATTCTTGGGGAAATAGACAGTATGTTCCTTGTCATTAACATTGAAGGTCACCTTCCCTTGATTACAATTAATAATAACTCCTGCAGTATTTAAGAAAAGGTCTTCCAAGAATAATAGACATATTATCATCTTCAGGCATAAGAGTTTGAGAGGATGCTCTCATAAGAAATATGAGTTGAAGTAAAAGAGAGCATCAAGAAGCAAATTCAAAACACAAGTCTAACCCACTTCCTATGCATAGGAATCGTGTATGCAAATAAATTCACAAAGAACAAAGTGACAGGCATACGAAGATAAAACAAGAGTAACTTCAAAACTTTCAGCACATAGAGAGGTGTTTCAATACCATGAAAACTTCTACAACCATATTTTCCTCTCTCATAATAACTTTCAGTAGCCTCATGAATAAACTCAACAATATAACTATCACATAAAGCATGCTCTTCATGATCTACAAGCACTAGAGCTTTATTATAAACATTTTCAAAAGAAACCTCGGGAACATAACATTCATCCTCCTTTAGTAAGAATGGAGGATAATCAAATAATGTAAGGGATAAAGAGTTACTCTCATTAGAAGGTAGGCATGGGTAGCTAATCCATTCTTCCTTATTTTGTTCATCACTCTCCTCCTCTTTTTCATCTAATGAGATTTCAGGTTCATCAATTTCTTCTTCCATAGGAGCCTGCAAGGCATTAGTCTCTTCCATAGGGTCCTGCAAGGCATTAGTCTCTTCCATTTGTGGAAAGCATCTATTAAAATATTCAAGGATATAGGTATTTTCATCCTTGTAATTATCAAAGCAAAATTTAAGTATACCATAAACCTCATACTTATAAGGTGAATCATCAATATTTTCAAGCAAAGTAGCAAGTTCAGAAGCACCCTTCCAAGCAATAAATTTTTCAATTTGTTCCGCATCATAAAATTCAT
This sequence comes from Avena insularis, assembly GCA_023614405.1. Lineage (NCBI taxonomy): Eukaryota > Viridiplantae > Streptophyta > Magnoliopsida > Poales > Poaceae > Avena > Avena insularis. The sequence continues at coordinate 139,201 of JAJUPC010000052.1, read as the reverse complement.
AAATTCCTTTAGCATAGGAAGATATGGTATCATTATCACTATACTCATATTGAAAAGGGAGGTGTTTATACCTCTTTCTGCAACAAGACTCATCACAGCAATAAGTAACATTATAAGTAGAGCGACGTTTCTAGCAATGGTATACAATCTATCAATTTGTTCCCATAAGTGTTTCCCTTTTTGTGACAAGCGGTGTTCCTTATAATAATATTTTTGATCTTCCATGAACCCACCTTGCCAATAAGCTTCAGTTTCAAAGAAACCAACCATTGACAACAAACATGACAAAGCAAGACAACAACAGACCAACGAAAATAACAACTAGAGTAGGAACTAATTTTTTTTTATTTTTGATCAAGAAACAAGCAAACAAAGAGAAAATAAACTTAGCTTGAACAATAGTGAATCCAAGTGGACTTGATAAATAAAGCTATGCTCCCTGGCAACGGCGCCAGAAAATAGTCTTGATGACCCACAAGTATAGGGGTGTATCGCAGTATTTTCGAGGGAAGTGAAACCCAATTTATTTATTCGACACAAGGGGAGCCAAAGAATATTTATAAGCCTTAACAACTGAGTTGTCAATTCAGCTGCACTTGGAAACAATCTTGCTCAGAGCAGTTTATCAGTAGCAACAGTTTTGTAGTAGGAATAGTAAAGTAACTTTAGTAGCAAAGCAAAGACAGTAGTAACAAAAGCAGTAAACAGTGGGATTCGAGTGCGGTAGGCATAGGGATGGATGGACGGGCGTTGCACGGACAAGACAATTCACATAGCAATCAGAACATATGGCAATTGCAGATAAATAAGATAAAGCATCCAAGTACTAGACAATCCTAGGCATGTGTTCCATATATAGTCATACGTGCTCGCAATGAGAACTTGCACAACATCTTTTGTCCTGCCAGCCCGTTTGCAGCGGGGCCTCTAGGGAACTACTGGCAATTAAGGTGCTCCTTTTAATAGAGCACCGGAGCAAAGCATTAACACTCCATGAACACATGTGATCCTCACATCAAAGTCTTTCCCTTCCGGTTATCCCGATTTCTGTCACTTCGGGGCCATAGGTTCCAGAGAACAACGTGTGTATACAACTTGTAGATAAGACCAAGAACAATACTATCATAATGAACCAATAACATGTTCAGATCTGAAATCATGGCACTCGGGCCCTAGTGACAAGCATTAAGCACAACAAGTCGCAACAAAGCCATAAAGCACTAATAATAGATACTAGGCACCATGCCCTAACAAGCTGATGCCATTACATGAACAATCTCATCTGATCCCTACCATCCCCATAGCCTATAGCGGGGGATTATTCACTCATAGATGGGGGAAACATGGATGGTCGATGGAGAAGCGATGGTGATGATGATGGCGATGATCTCCTCTAATTCCCCGTCGCGGCAGGGTGCTAGAACGGAGTTTCTGGTGCTGTTTCGTGGAATTTGGTGGTGGCGGCGGAGCGGAACTCCTTCTAGAAAAACGTCGAACCCCCCGAAGTTTTTAGGTCAGAAGGCTTCTTATAGGCGAAGAGGGAGACCGAGGGGGTGCCTGGGGACACCACACCATGCCCTGGCGTGGCCAGGCCCAGCCCACGCCTGGGGGGATGTGGCCAGCCCCTGGCCCTCCTCCGTCTCGTATTCTGGCTCCTGGAGTCTTCTGGAAAAATAGGCACTTTGGCTTTTGTCCCGTCCAATTCCGAGAATATTCATTTTCTGACTTTCCTGGAACCAAAAACAGCAGAAAACAGGCAGCTGGCACTGTGGCTCTTGTCAATAGGTTAGTCCAAGAAATCATATGAAAAGTACTCCAAAGTGTGGACAAAACACAAGAAAGTGGATAAAACCAAGCATGGAGCATCAAAAATTATAGATACATTTGCAATGTATCAGCCTACTTTGGCTATTACTAGAACTCAAATCCTAACAGAAACAAATGTGGATCTTTGCACCCCTTGCTAGTACAAGTAGTGATGTACCAAGGCCCACTTTGTGATCTACCAAAAACTTTCAAACACTAATTTTAAATGGCATTTGAAAATTGAATGTGGTTCATATGAGAAGATCCCACTTATTCAAAAACCACTCAAATGAGCTCTATTTCAAATCCCAAGAAACCACCGATGCTTAAGCATGTGACAAACAACTCCACCAAAAATCATCTAAAAATTCAAAACTTGAATTATTTTGGCCATTTCTACAAACACCTTGTGGGCAGAATTCAAACGAAAAAACCAAAATCACTATTTGAGCAGTGTTTTGGCCAAACTTATTCCCCACATTGCCACCAAACCCTCTCCACTGCTTCACCTACCCTTCTCTAGCCCGGCCAAGCACTGTGCCCCGACCAAATAGTCATGGACATCAATGCCGAGCCCAAAACGAGCACCCCACCGGCGACAGCGCGCCACAGCCGCCACCAGCCTCGCCCACCATGTCCAGCACGTCGCCTATGGTCCTCCTCCACCGTCCAGCCAGTCCCAGCCCGCGGACAGCGCAAGAAGTAGCCAGGAACCGCCACACCTAGAGCGCGCATGGTCCCCGCTCGACCAGACCCAGCCTTGCTCCAGCCGCCTGCAAACACGATCACCACTGTCCTAGGAAGCTAACGGACATGCACGTTCCCCCGACCACGCCCCGTAGTCGCCGGCCATCACGAAACTCGCCGTCGGTAGAGACATAGTGCGCGCCGCGCCACTCACCTCCCCCGACCGCAAACCACTACACACGCACTTCCGTGACACTCGCCAGGGCACCACCCACCGTCCTAGCCCACCGCCCACACCTCTAGCTCGCTGTGACGTCGTCACCGGCTATAAAAGGAGGCCACCCCAGCACAAACTCCTCACACCACTCTCATCCCCTCCCTCTCAGAACAGTCCTAGTGCCCCACCGGAGCAAGCCGCCATCCACAGCACCGGAATTTCGCCGGAGTCTGCCACGGAGGGAGAAGAAGGGGGTCGTTGATCAAGGCCACCTCTAGGGACGCCGCCAGTACCAGGAGAACCACCGTCCTCGACTTGTTTGTTTGCCCGCCTCGTCGACCCTCGCCGGAGCCCCGGTAAGCCGCCCCAGACCCCCACCGAGCCGCTAGGGTTCCACCTCGCCGGCGACCTGCCCGTCGTTGACGACAAGCCACAGTCGTAGATCTTCCTTTTAATCTAACGGCCCATGTCGCCCCGTACCGCTTCGCGTTTATAGAGCCACTGACATGTGAACCCCCCTGTCAGCTATTCTCTGCGCCGCGGAACGCCACTGGGCCGGCCTGTTAGTTTTCCCGCGCTAGCCCATGAATTCAAATGTGGATTTTTCTATTTTAGTTTGAACTCACTTATGTCCCTTAGTTTAAAAATGAATTCGAGGAGATCTACTATACCAAATTGAGTGATTCAAATTTTGTTAGAAAGCTACTGAAAAGATATATCCAAGCCCGTTGGATTTAATTCATTTAGAGTTAGAGATCTCTCCTAGTAAAAATAACAAGACAGAAGCTTTTGCACATTCAAACATTTTTATAAAATCAACCATATTAGCTTTTGAGTTGATTCCAACTCTCAAAAATCACATTTACCCATACCTATCTGAATATGTAATAATATTAAGGTTTGCATGCAGTGACTTTGGACTAGTACCAAAATAATGCTATATAGGCATTTCTAGTCACTTTAAATCATTAAATGTTAAATTTAAACTTAATTAAATGTGATCCAACCTTTAAATCACATTCCCATATGTTAGAATATGTGGTGATGACATGTGTCCACATGATCCCATATTTTAAATGGAGAATATTAAATCTTAGATATTTTCAATCAGTAGAAATTACTTTTCTTAAATAAAAAGAATGAAACTAGTTAATAAAACCTTATGATGCTTGTGATGATAATAGATCATCCAATGTGTGCTTTAGAGTGCTAAGTAGACTAGTTAAGTATTGTTTGGTGATTGTGTACTCCGTATGTATTTATAGCCGATAGTACCGACCAAGTTTCGAAGAGGAGGAGTTCTACCAAGAGGAGGAGGAAGAAAAGTTCAACCACTGCACTGCACAAGGCAAGCCATCATTAACAATGCAAGCTAACACTTGCAAGTATAATACTTAGCAAGCTAGAATTAAGCTCGATAATCTGAGAAAGATGCATTAGGCATGCTTTGGTTATACCACTTTGACTATTACCTACCCCAAGTTTTACTTCCAAGCTTTACTTTCTTTACTTTACCAAAGTCCTTTACTTGTTTTGGAGGTTGCATAAAGAGTATAAAACTTGACTTATCTAGATAACCTTAGATGTCATTCTATGGCATGAGATTGATCTTAGCATCCCACATTAGTGAACACTCTTAACTTAGTAGTTTAGAGATAAACTAAAACTTGAGCCACTTTAGATGGGAACACTTGGTGAAAATGAATTATGAAAACCTTGGAATGATGAGTCATTCTATTGAGATGTTTTGACATGTGTTTAGAAACACAAATGGTTTAGGATGATGAAAATTTTGAGGCATGAGCCTTAGCCCCTTTTACAAAAACTGATGGTTGGATTCGGATGCGATACCATTCCAAATTTTACCATACAACCAGAATACCTGAATTGGGTAAAGCTTAACCGGAAGTTTATATGCATTAGTATTAGTTCCCTCACAGGAGAGGTTTGAGCTGAGGCTACCTCTCAATGTTGTCCACCTATGCAGTGCCCAAGATGATAGATGGTCATGGTTGCGAGGCCATGCTCATAGGAGAGGTGCTTATACTAGGGTGTGTAAAGGAAAGGTTATGTTTGATTATCTACATACTAAGTATGATGATTCGGGGTTATCCCTGACAGATGTATCGAATCTTGTGGTGAAAGTGTACCACCTCTACAGAGTGTCAAACTATTCGAATAGCCGCGTTCGAGGTTATGGACAGTTGGAGTGGCCATATTGTTTCGTTGTTAGATGTTTTCAAAATAACTTATGAAATAAATGATGAATATTGACTTGACCACAACAGGGTTGTGACTATGACACTAGCTTCCCAACTTAAGTGATTCTAGAACTTTAACTTATCTTTCTTTGTTTCTAAACTCAGCTTAGGTTTCAAACTTAACTTTACAAATAGACATAGAGTTAGCATTTCCCACTAGTACCACCTTACTTGTTAGTGGTAGTTTGCGAGTACTTAAAGAGTACTCATGGCTTTTGTCCCTGGCTATTCTCATGGCCATACTATGAAGGAGACTACCAAGATGACGGACAGCAGGATGGCTATGATAACTCGGACTATCTGCCTTCATCAGCATTGCCTGTGCCCCTGAAGATGGACCCCACCGCTACGCTTATTATTTATTCTGCTGCTTGTTGTATTAAGACTGGATCATGAGATCCTTATTTGTGTAAGACCTTATTTATGGTTTGTAATGGATGATGTACTGTGATATCCAATCTATTATGTCTCGCAAAAATGGTAATCCTGGGATTGCGATGTATGACATAACAGGCTGATGGCTCAATGCATGGCGTCCAGAAAAGTGCTGGTGCGTGGTTGATGTAGAGCTCGTTGGGAACCCCAAGAGGAAGGTATGATGAGCACAGCTGCAAGTTTCCCTCAGTTATGAAACGAAGGTTTAATCAAACCAGTATGAGCAAGGAAACACCCCAAAGGTGTTACTAGCAGAGCTTTGGCAGGGCGCACTACCGGTGCTAGTAGCAACGTGGAGACCTGCACAACACAACCACAGAACTTACTCCCCAACTTGCGATGAGGTTATCAATCTCACTGTGTTTTGCGGAAAACAAAGGATTAAACGTATCGAATGGAAAGAAGTAAAAGTTTGCAGAAAGTAAACACAAAGCAGTAAAAGATTGTAGATTGAATGTAAAAGACAAGGACCGGGATCCATAGTTCACTAGAGGTGGCTCTTCTTAGATAGATAACATGCTGGGTGAACAAATTACAGCGGGGCAATTGACAAACATCGAGAAAGCAATACATGTATATACTAATCAGCTTGACTCCTTTGAGACTTGATTGGGCATTACAACATTAAACATAGACCGCCATCCAACTGCAACTATGACTAATAATCCACCTTCAGGTTATCATCAGAACCCCCTCCAGTATTAACTTGCAAGCAACAGATTATTGCTTTACGAATTGCATGTAAAGTAAACAATATGATTGTTCTATGAGCAAAGGATTGTTGTTTTCTCCCTTGTAGCAACATCACATCTAGTACCTTAGAGATTTCTGTCACTTCCCCAGATTACCAGAGGCATGAACCCACTATCAAGCATAAATACTAACTCTTGGAGTTGCTAGCATCTACTTGGCCAAGATAGCTACTAACAACAGAAAGCATGCAAGATCACAAATAACAAAGACATGATAGAATCAATAATCAATCTGAAATAGCATCTCAATATCCATCAGATCCCCGCAAACACAACATGAAGAATTACAAATAGATGATCTTGATCATGAATGGAGCTCACAAGATCTAGACATGAAAGCACAAAGGAGGAGAACCAGCCATCTAGCTACTACATGGATCCATAGTCCAAGGATGAACTACTCACGCATCACACCGTAGGCTTGCATGGTGATGAAGAAGGCCTCCAGGGTGAATTCCCCTCTCTAGCAGGGTGCCGGGAAGAGCTTCAGATCCCTCCCGATCTAGGGATGGAGATGACGGCGCCTACAGACTGTTTCGTGGATTTTTTATCCAGCACTTAGGGTTTACGTCCTGAGGGCATTTTATAGTCGGAAGGGGAGGCCGAGGGGGTCCCAGGGGCCACCACACCACCCCCTGGCGCGGGCCCAGCCTGGCCGCGCGGCCAGGTGGTGTGGACGGCCTTTGGCCCCTCTCCGTCTCGTATTCTAGCATCTGATGACTTCCGGAAAATTAGGCACTTTGGCTTTTGTCCCGTCCAATTCTGAGAATATTCATTTTCTGACTTTCCTAGAACCAAAAACAGCAGAAAACAGGCAGTTGGCACTGTGGCTCCTGTTAATAGGTTAGTCCAAGAAATCATATGAAAAGTACTCCAAAGTTGGAACAAAATAAAAGAAAGTGGATAAACTCCTGCTCGTCCTCGAGTAGGTAAGTGATAAAAAGAAAGAATAATTTTTGAGGTGACATGCACCATCAAAGACTTGATCAAAGTATTTGTAAAACATTCAAAGTTGGGATCATAGTACTTCAATCATAACATGAAAGACAAAGTTCTAGCAATGAGACAAAGAAACTATGATGCAACATGAAAAGGCACAAACAAAAGATTCATGAATAACAATGCTTTGCAAGACGTTTGTTTGTTTCACATAAAGAAAACACGGCATAATAGTATTCAGATTGTCCCTCAATAGAGTAGCAAATATAAATGCACAGGACACCTTCAAAGTTCATAAGAGTGACTAGATACAATAGTTTAAAACAAGTAATATCAAAGTATGCATCAATCAACTAGTCTTGGGACAATGCACATAGAACTAAGAATGGCCACTATGCTCTCAAAGTAGGTGCATAAAGATAGAAGGTGGAGACTCAATATAATGGTGTAAGAAAGGCCTTAATAGAAGGAAGTAGGGATTCAAGTCTCATAAAGATCTTCCAAAAATTATGGTACTTATAGCTTTCAGCTCTCATTGCCCCTATCATAAGCATCTTGAAGTGATTAAGGTTAAAGTGAACAAACTATGGTGTACATGCTTGACGAAGTATAAGTTAGAGATCTCATGTCCCTTGTATATGAGGGTCGCTCCTCATGCTACTAAAGTTTAGTTACCGGTAAGTTATTATCATTGTAAGTATATGTGTGTCATAGAGAACCGCCAATGGGGTACCCCTTGCCCGATGATACGGAAGAATCCCCATATCAAAATGACAAGGCAAGCAGACAACAAGCATCTCAGCAATATTTTTATTTACAATGGGAATATGGTGCTTTTTTTTCTCTCTTTCCTCTTTTCATAGTATCTCCTTTTTTCTCTTTTCTCTTTTTTCTCAATATAGGACTCTTTTTTTATAAGAAGAATGCTTCATAGACAGCTCATTATGGTTATGCTGCAGGTTTCCACCATGTCAGCATGGATTAGACCAGCCTGCATTTCTCTAACACATATACATAAATCCATGGACTTACAAGCTCCCTTTCATTTCACACCGATTTACATCCATATACAAAAGAGCATGATATCAACTAGGTACAAGTACCAAGTGCAATGTTGAAAGCGTTCCCCATGAAAGCATGGTTCTGCTAATCCCCAACAAATAAGTGCAAGCATATACAACATAGAAGACACAATGGTTCAAGTTTATTAAGGCAAGAAAAGTAAAGTGTGCCATCAAGTTCGTGAGAGCTTTAATCACTAGTTTTCTCATAACAAGTTTAATTTGGAAGGTAAACAAAAGCATGAATATACTTGGAATAGCATAAGCTAGTAGGTAGGTATGGTGGACTTTTTGGAATAACTTGGTTTAGGGAGTTGGATGCATGAGTGGAACTCATACTTTGTTGTGGAGGCTAGCAAAAGACTGGGAGCGACAAACTAAGAGAGCAATAATGGCCATAATCATGCAGAGCGACAAAACATCATTGATCAAAGCATAAAGTAATACTACAAGTTGAAAAATAAAGGATCATAAAGGCTATGGTGATTGAGATAGTCATAACATGGTGTGAGCATGTGTCAAGTCAACCCAAATAAAGCATCAAAGGAGAATACCACTATACTATGCTTTAATATGTTAAAACAACGCATGATTCATCCAAGGCACATTAAGCAATCTCAATTGTTCATAAAAAATCATGCTACAGCAAATAATACTAAGCATAAAGCCAAAACAATATCAAGCATGGCATGACAGAGCATAGGCCACAGTCAAAAACAAGCTCTTTTTACCACATAAGCATGAACTTTCCTACTCTTTTCCAAACCAAACCAAACTCTTTGCAAACCAATGTATGAAAGAGGGGGTCCAACCAATTTATTCAGAAAACTAAGAAAACCAAGCAAACGAAAAACCAAAACAAAAATGAAAAAGAAGACGCTCCAAGAACAACACAACTGTGCATGAAACAATAAAAATGAAGCGTTTGGAAGAAACCTGGAATTTTTATTGATGAAGAAGGGGATGCCTTGGGCATCCCCAACCTTTGACGGTTGTACTTCTTGGATATTTCTTGGGGTGACACGCATGGCATCCCCAAGCTTGAGCTTTAGTCCATCATTCATCTCATTATTCATTCCTTCCATACACTTGAAAATTTTCCTTCATACAAAACTTCACACAATCTCATTAGCAACATTACTGCACTCAAGACAAATAAGTCTTAAGGTTCAGTTCTAACACCAAATAAACTTCCATTTGAACACTATATACTGTAGCAGTTCCCTCAAAAAGCTCAACTTCCCAAAAGAACTCAAGAAGGAACCAACAAGAAGCAAATGCAGAAAATGGCAGAAATCTGTCAAAACAGACCAGCAGGTAAAGACGAATTTTTTAGAAGACCTTACGTTGCTCAAATCGAAAAGTGTTGAACTAACGAAAGTTATATAACAACCTGGGGCAGAAGCACAAAAATTCACGCCTCAAAAAGACGTTTAGAGATTTTACACGAATTTTTACGGTGAAGCACAGAAATCTGTTTCGGGACAGCAACTTTTCAAATCATTACTTCTCTCTCATTAGAGGTTACTCTTGGCACAAAAAGCAAATAAAAAGGATAAGGAGAGGTTATTAAAGAGGTAATAACTTCCAAGACTCATATAAAACTTTTTGGTTATCTCTCAATAAGTAATTTTCTTTAACGCATTTAAGTTAGGCATAAGCAGCAAAAAAGAATCAAGTGTTCTCAAATGAAGAAGCATTAAGACCAAATTTTGTTTTCATAGGAGAAGCAAAAGAAATCTTATCTCTCTTCTTGGGGAAGTGTTCTATACCTTTATTGAGTGGGAGTTGATATTTAATGGTGCCTTCTTTCATATCAATAATGGCACCAACAGTTCTAAGAAAAGGTCTTCCCAAAGTAATAGGACAAGAAGCATTGCATTAAACATCCAAAACATAGAAATCAACAGGGACATAGGCATTGTTAACCATAATAAGAACATCATTAAGACTTCCCATGAGTTTCTTTTTAGCATTATCATCAAGTGGGACATTCAAATAAAAATCTTCAAGTGGAGGCAAATCAAGCATATCATAAATCCTTCTAGGCATAATAGAAACAGTACTATCAAGATCACATAAAGCTTTGAAATCAAAGTCATTCACTTTCATATTAATGATGGGTTCCCAGCCGTCTTCTTGTTTTATAGGAATAGAAGCTTTATGTTTCATCTTTTCTTCTTTAATCTTTATGAGAGCATCAGTAATGTGTTTTGTAAAAGCCATGTTCATAGCACTAGTATTAGGACTTTTAGCAAGCTTTTGTAGGAACTTAATAACTTCAGAGATATTGCAATCATCAAGATCAAAGTCAAATTTATCATCTAAAGTAGTAGAACTATTACTAGCCTCAACACTAGTGGTGGTAACAGTAGAAACACTAATGTTTCTAGCAATTTCATCTTCTCTTTCCCACTTAGCATGTAATTCACCTAATAGTCTAACATTTTCATCAATTCTTACTTGTATAGCATTAGTAACTGCAAAGGGATTCTCATTAGTTTTAGGTTTAGCAGCCATTTTATTCAAAGTAGATTGCGCTTCAGCCAAAGATGCTATATTTCATTCAGCATTAGAGAGTTTTTCCTCGATAGTTTTATTGAAAGCAGTTTGCTTACTAATAAAGTCTTTAAGCATAACTTAAAGATTAGAGGGTGTACTCCTATTATTATTGTAAGAATTCCCATAAGCATGACCATTGTTGGGAGGATAGGGCTTATAATTGTTGTTACCAAAATTGTTCCTATAAGCATTATTGCCAAAATTGTTATTTCTTATGAAGTTCACATCAACTTGCTCTACTTGAGCAACCAAAGAGGCTAGAGGAACATTATTTGGATCAATATGGGCTTTCCCATTAACAAGCATAGACATAATAATATCAATCTTATCACTCAAGGAGGAGGTTTCCTAAAAAGAATTTACCTTCCTACCTTGTGGAGCTCTCTCGGTATGCCATTCAGAATAATTAACCATCATATTGTCCAGAAGTTTTGTTGCAGCACCCAAAGCAATGGTCATAAAGGTACCTCCAGCAGCAAAATCCAATAGATTCCTTCAAGAATAGTTCAATCCTACATAAAAAGTTTGGATGATCATCTAAGCAGTCAGTCCATGAGTGGGACAATTCTTTACCAAAGATTTCATTCTTTCCCAAGCTTGAGCAACATGCTCATTATCAAGTTGTTTAAACTTCATTATTTCACTTCTCATAGATATAATCTTAGCAGGAGGATAGTATTTTCCAATAAAAGCATCTTTGCACTTAGTCCAAGAATCAATACTATTCCTAGTTAAGGAATTCAACCATTCTTTAGCTTTTCCTCTCAAAGAGAAAGGAAACAATTTCATCTTAATAATATCACCATCTATATCCCTATGCTTTTGAATCTCACAAAGTTCAACATAGTTATTTAGATGGGAAGCGGCATCTTCATTACCAATACCACAAAATTGTTCTCTCATAACAAGATTGAGTAAAGATGGTTTTATCTCAAAGAAAGTATCTTCAGGCACAGGTGGAGCAATAGGTGTGCTCACAAAATCATTGTTGTTGGTGCTAGTGAAGTCACACAACTTAGTGTTTTCAAGAGTAGTCATTTTTTTGGGTTTTCAAATAAGAAAGCAAACTAGTAAAACTAATTTTTTTGTGTTTTTGATAAAGAAACAAGCAAACAAATAAAAAAGAAACTAAGCAAAACAAAAATAACAAAGTAAAGAGATTGGTTATGAGGGACTCCCTTTGTGAAGATGTCCTTGACTCCCCGGCAACGGCACCAGAAAAATCTTTGATGGCGTGTAGTTGACGTGGGAGCTTCTTTTTCTTCGTTCCTAGCAACGGTGCCAGAAAAATGCTTGATGGCTCAATGCACGGCGCCCAGAAAAGTGCTGGTGCGTGGTTGATGTAGACCTCGTTGGGAACCCCAAGAGGAAGGTATGATGAGCGCAGCAGCAAGTTTCCCTCAGTTATGAAACCAAGGTTTAATCGAACCAGTAGGAGCAAGGAAACACCCCAAAGGTGTTACTAGCTGAGCTTTGGCAGGGCGCACTACCGGTGCTAGTAGCAACGTGGAGACCTGCACAACACAACCACAAAACTTACTCCCCAACTTGCGATGAGGTTGTCAATCTCACCGTGTTTTGCGGAAAAAAAGGATTAAACGTATCGAATGGAAAGAAGTAAAAGTTTGCAGAAAGTAAACACAAAGCAGTAAAAGATTGTAGATTGAATGTAAAAGACAAGGACCGGGATCCATAGTTCACTAGAGGTGGCTCTCCTTAGATAGATAACATGCTGGGTGAACAAATTACAGCGGGGCAATTGACAAACATCGAGAAAGCAATACATGCATATACTAATCACCTTGACTCCTTTGAGACTTGATTGGGCATTACAACATTATACATAGACCGCCATCCAACTGCATCTATGACTAATAATCCACCTTCAGGTTATCATCCGAACCCCCTCCAGTATTAAGTTGCAAGCAACAGATTATTGCTTTGCAAACTGCGTGTAAAGTAAACAATACGATTGTTCTATGAACAAAGGATTGTTGTTTTCTCCCTAGTAGCAACAGCACATCTATTACCTTAGAGATTTCTGTCACTTCCCTAGATTACCAGAGGCATGAACCCACTATCGAGCATAAATACTAACTCTTGGAGTTGCTAGCATCTACTTGGCCAAGATAGCTACTAACAACGGAAAGCATGCAAGATCATAAATAACAAACACATGATAGAATCAATAATCAATCTGAAATAGCATCTCAATATCCATCGGATCCCCGCAAACACAACATGCAAAATTACAAATAGATGATCTTGATCATGAACGGAGCTCACAAGATCTAGACATGAAAGCACAAAGGAGGAGAACTAGCCATCTAGCTACTACATGGATCCGTAGTCCAAGGATGAACTACTCACGCATCACACCAGAGGCTTGCATGGTGATGAAGAAGGCCTCCAGGGTGAATTCCCCTCTCCGCAGGGTGCCGGGAAGAGCTTCAGATCACTCCTGATCTAGGGATGGAGATGACGGTGGCTACAGACTCTTTTGTGGATTTTTGATCCGGCACTTAGGGTTTACGTCCCGAGGGCATCTTATAGTCGGAAGGGGAGGCCGAGCGGGTGCCAGGGGCCACCACACCACCCCCTGGCATGGGCCCAGCCTGGCAGCGCGATCAGGTGGTGTGGCCGGCCTCTGGCCCCTCTCCGCCTCGTATTCGGGCATCTGATGACTTCCGGAAAAATAGGCACTTTGGCTTTTGTCCCGTCCAATTCCGAGAATATTCATTTTCTGACTTTCCTGGAACCAAAAACAGCAGAAAACAGGCACCGCACGTGGGCTCTTGTTAATAGGTTAGTCCAAGAAATCATATGAAAAGTTCTCCAAAGTTGGAACAAAACACAAGAAAGTGGATAAAACCAAGCATGGAACATCAAAAATTATAGATACATTTGCAATGTATCACAGGCATCTGGGATTAAAAATCCGGGTGTTGACAAAAGGTGGACGCTGCTAGGTAAAGAAGGTGCGTGATGGGGGAGGTGCACAAATGTGCAAATGTAGCGATACTCGTATATAGATAGAGATAACAGTAACACATAAACCAGATCAATTAGTAGTAACCACAAACTCCAGAAGGGCTGTAAGCAGACTGTCAACTACTTCAATATTAATTAACCTAGTGTAATTTAATGTGGCAGTACTATGAGATGGTGAGTACTAGTAAACAAAAGGGGATTACTTAATTATTAGTGGAATCTACAGCCAGCCACCAAAAGTATCATGAGCATGCTAAATATCTAGATTGCAGACCATACTTGGTTAAGAACCTATTGTCCAGCTCTAATTACCCAAATCAAAGAGCATCTATCCTATTTATGACTGAGTGTAGTGAGTTGGAGACATCCGTTAACTCTGCAGCCATCTCCTCGGCATGCATCTGATGGCGCTCCTGCTCCTTCTCTTCGAGGTCATCATGGATCTCGTGCTATAACCACAACAACATCATCGCGTGCTGCAGCGAAAGTGAGTGCGGTAGATCTACCCAGTGGACGAACATGCAACACTCACATTCGTAGTTGCAACCCAAGAACCTGCGGGCAAAGTTTGTTCCCTCGAACGCGACGTGGCGACGGGGCGCTAGGGCGCAGTCACACCAGAGCCGGAGATCCGCATCAGTAACGATGTCGTACCACTCCGCGTCTACCATTCGTGCCAGCATCTGAACCTAGGAAACATCATCGATCGAGACGGGCATAATAGAGAAAAACCCCAAAAGGAGAGAACCCATAAGATGAATTCTAGAAAATAAACTGAGACTGTGAACTCTATCGTACTTACCCTAACCCGGATGCCTTGCGCATCAAGATCCCCATCGTTCGCTGCACCGGCATGACTGAATCCGCCGACATTGCTCAAAAAAAGAGCGCGCCTTCAAAGCCTAGCGTAGAGGCTTCATGGAGAAGGAAGAGGTAGGGGAGCCAGTCCTCACATTTGCTGGCTACTACTCTGTATTGGATTTAACTCGACCACTGATAACTGGGCCCGCGCTAGAGAGCCCGTGGGCCCCCAAACATCACTCACCTAGTTTTACTTGCATTACATGGAGTACTTTTGGAAAACAGATCAAAACTCAATAAATAAACAAAAGGCCCCCCTCTCTTTTTGCGAAAACCCAATACAAAACGGAAGACGCTCACAAATGCATACACACACTCACCCCTATGAATGCAGGTACGCACAGCCTACACCTATGAGCACTTTAGAAAGACTGGATCTTGAGACTGATACTGCGGGGCTTGAGCTTGACAAAGTCACCATAGGCACCTCGCTATATATTGACGGGAACGTCGCCTCTCACTACCCTCATAACAATCCTTCAAAGTCGAGTGCCGAGGCTTCGTGGCGAAGGAAGTGCTAGGGGGTTGGAGCTCATATTTGTTGGCTGCTATGGGATGTAATTGAACCACTAATAATGTGGCCCCCGGTAGTGAGCCCATAGACCCTAGACACCAGTGACCATTACAATTACTTTGGGAAAATCGAGCAAAACTTAATACAAACAGAAGGTCCATCTCTCTCATTTTTGCGAAAATCCACTATTAAACGCACACGCTCACAAATGCATACACACACTCACCCCTATGAAAGCATGAACGCACATCCTACCCCTATGAGCACCTGAAAAGATTGTGTCTTCAGACTGTCCGTTGGGGGCGCTTGACATTGACGAAGTCACCATAGGCACCTACTACCCTCATAACAATCCTTCAAAACCGATCATCGAGGCTTCATTAAGAAGGAAGAGCTAGAGGAGTCAGAGCTAACATTCGTTGGCTGCTATAGGATATAACTAGACCACTAATAACAATGGGGCCCCACGATAGTGAGCCCATTGGCCCAGACATCAAATCAATCACGATGTCAAGTCTTAAACATATATCTTAACGGTGGAGTGGGTAGTTCTAACAAAAAGATTTTTCAAGGTGATTCTAGTGCTAGACTTATGTCTAAGAGAATCAATTGGGAGGGCCCACTATTCAGTAGATAACAGTCTGTTTTTATTTTTAGCATGGTTGTGTGGACCCACTTCAGTTCTAAATGCTGGACCAAAAGTAGTTTTCATAGCTACTTCTGGACACTGCACATGCCCTTACTATATGTAGCTTAGAAATTTACTAGCCTCGTGTATAAGAAAATTGTCGGTTGCTTTGAATGTTTTTCGAAAAAGCTTTTGAAGGTACCCATCAAGGGGTCAATTAATATATCACAAAACACCAAGAGTTTTGACAATAGGTTTAACTTCTTGCTAAGATAGATTTTGCATCTTGACAATTTAACGAAATTAGGTCAAACTTGAGCTACAAGTAAGCGCGATATAGATTGCTCTTGAATTTAATGTCTTTTTGGAGGTCTATAGGTGCATCTTGTTGTAATAAACAATTACATCACTATGAGTTTCCTACTATCTTAGGAAAGAACATTCTCAATTTTTTGAGTGTGATGACGAGATTGTTCTTTCCCGTAAAGCAAGTCTGAAGAATATGGATCTGAATGACACACGAGGCAAGTTTTCGGACATATATTATGGACCAACATGTTGTACTTATGATTTCCCATGTTTTATGAGTTCTCAAACTTCCTAGCTAACTTCGCCCACTTGATTGATTTTATGTCGATTTATCAAAATTATTAGGTAAAAATTGAACTGCCACAAGTAAATTGTAGGTTGCTTTGAAAGTTTGACGAACGATCTCTCTTGGAGGTACCCATATATATCAGGGGGAGGGGTCAATTAATATATGGGAAACCACCAAGAATTTTGATGATATATAGGTACAGTTCAACTTCTTGCTAAGATTTTGCATCAATTTAATGAAATTAAGTTAGACTTGAGCTACAAGTAAGCATGATAGACTGCTCTTGAATTAAATGTCTTTTCATAGGTAGATGGGTTCATCTTCTCGTAGTAAACAATGTCGCCGGTGTGAGTTTACTTGAAAACCAAGAAAGAGAAGGGAAGACTTGGGGGAAAGGAAACTCCCCTACCTCCTTGGCATGCCGTCCCTAGGGGTGGGCCCAAACGGGGGAACCCTAGGGCGCCCCTCCCCTCTATATAAGGAGGGGAGGCGCCACCCCTCCCCCTTGCCCCTTTACTCCCTGCCCTAGCCGCCACCCTCCTCCTCCTTCCTTCTGCTCCGGCTTAGGCGAAGCCCTGCAGAAATCTATTCTCCACCACCACCACGCCATCGTGCTACTGGGATTATGTGGAGATCTACCATATCCGCTGCTCGCTGGAACAGGGAGAGGATCGTCTACATCGAGCCGTACGTGTGACCGAGTGCGGAAGCACTGCCAGAACATGGCGTCGGAAGGATCGTCTACTCGATCTTGAGATAGGCAAGTGATCGTCTACATCAACCATGAGATCTGATCTCGAACAAGGCTTTGGATCTACAAGCGTTAGTACAGATCTATCTCGTTGCACTTGTCTCATAGATTAGATCTTGGATTTTCCATAGATTAGATCTTGGTTTTGTTCGTTCTTGTGGTAGAAATTTTTTGTTTTCCCTACTACGAACCCAGCAACCACCACTACATAGTGTAGGGATTAACTTATTTGAACATTGACCGTTGGATCAAGACTGGCCAATCCAAAATTGCTAACCGTTGGATCTTCTTTTCCATTCTTAGCATCTAGAAAGATTATACTAATAGTATTTAGCACAATGAACACTAGTATGCACAAACCTCAAAACACATAGTACTTCATTACTTGGTTTAAGGGTCCTTGTGCTAAATGCATGGACTTGTTGGATGCAACTTTCATTTTTTATGAGTTCCTTAATGTAACTTGTACTTCCACCGACCATGTTAACTCTCAAGCACCTCGCTCTTACGAGACCTACCATTAGATTGGCCATTCGCAGTACTTCTTACTTTATCTTTATCTTGTCTCTTATCTCTTACCATACCATACCACTACATATAGTGTAGAGATTAACTTTGAACATTAACAGGTGGATGAAGACTGGCAAATCCAAACATTGCTAACCATTGGATCTTCTTTTCCATTCTTACCATCTAGAAAGATTCTACTAATCATATTTAGCACGATGAACGCTAGTATGTGCAAACCTCAAAACATAGTACGTCATTGCTCAGTTTCAGTGTCCTTGTGCTAAATGCATGCATGTACATGGATGCAATTTTCATTCTTTATGAGGTCCTTGATGTAACTTGTATGTATTTCCACCGACCGTGTTTACTCTCAAGCACCTCACTCCTATGATACCTACCAAGGTTAAAAGAAAATGCAACCATCCCAGTTATCACACAAACTGGACCACGGTTCCTGATACATAATGCCCAAGTTTTTAGTACTAGGATTCCTAGCTAACTTCGCGCACTTTGGTGACTTCTTGCCAATTTTACGAAATTAAGTCAAAGTTTAGCTACAAGTAAGTGTGATAGATTTCTCTTGAATTAATTGTCTTTTCGGAGGTAGATGTGTGCATATTCTTGTAGTAAACAATGTCATCGGTGTGAGTTTCCAACAATCAGGAAAGAAAATTATCAGTTTTCTGAGTGATGACGAGATGATTCTTTTCCGTAAAAAAAGTCCAAAGAATATGGATCTCAATGGCATAAGCCAAGCTTCTAGACATATTAGCTAGGTGGACCAATGTGTTTTACTTATGATTCCCGTGTTTTATGAGTTTTCAAGGTTCCTAGCTGACCCCGTCCACTTGTTGAATGACTTTATGTCGATGTATTGAAATAAAAGGTCAAATTTGAACTACAAGAAATAAATTGTAGCTTGGTTTGAAAGTTTTATGTAAAAATCTTTTGGGGGTACCCATCGAGCGGTCAATTAATATATCAGTTGAGACTGTTCGACTTCTAGCTACTAAGATTTTGCCTCTTGAAAATTTTGAACCCCTTTTGAAAATGATCACATGAAATAAGGAGAGGGGAAATGATTTTTCTATTCTCTATGGTCAACACACAAGCTTGATGTGCACCTTAGGCTTAAAGATACTTTATAGTTTCCACTATGTATAAGGTGAACCTTAGTGGATGCCACATAGTAGGCCTTATTAAGGTTTGCTTTTTATCTATATCTACTACTATAATGGAGCAGTTTTGAATTGGATCCATATATAGCACCAATCCTGACTGTTGGGCTGGTAGGTCCAATGGTTCAGAGCAGCTAGATTCGTGTTGAATAGTACCTAGAGCAAACTCCACCATGTTCTAGAACCATCATGTCACCAACCCCAAAATTTCAAAGCACAGTAGGTTTTATTCTCAATCTGTGTAGATAGTTATTATTAATAGACTTAATTTATGCATTTTGGGGGGTGGTGATATGATGGTTCTAGAACATGGTGGAATTTGCTCTAGGTCTATCCTCCCTCCGTCCAAAAATATAAGGCGCCTAAGGATTGGTCAAAAGTCAACCAAATATTTAGAAAAAAATATCTACATCTACAATATTGAATGGACATATTAAGAAAATATACTTTATGGTGAATCTATTGATATTAATTTAGTATTCTAAATTTTTATATTTTTGTGTATAATCATGGTCAAACTTAAAAAATGTTGACTTTTTACTAATCCTTAGGCGCCTTACATTTTGGCGGAGGCAGTACTATTCAACACGAATCCAGTTGCTCTAAACCATTGGATGTAACAACCCAACGGTCATGATTAGTGTTATGGATCCAATTCCAAAATGCTCCACTATAGAAGTAGAGAGAATACAGTCTACTGTGCTATGAAATTTTGGGGGTGGTGACATGATGGTTCTAGAATATGCATGGTGGAGTTTGCTCTAGGTACTATTCAACACGAATCCAGCTTCTCTGAACCATTGGATCCAATAGCCCAACAGTCAGGATTGGTGCTATGGATCCAATTCAAGAATGCTCCACTATAGTAGTAGATATAGAGATATCTTATCTTATCTTATCTTACCACTATATAGTGTACGAATAACTTTGAATATTGACTGTTGGATCAAGACTCGTGAATCCCAACATTTCTAGCCATTGGATCTTCTTTTCCATTCTAGCATCTAGAAGATTCAATTGATAGTCTTCAACATAATGAATCTTATGCACAAATCTCAAAACACACTTCTCCATCATATTAGAATCTTCTCCCTCGTAGCTAATAATCATTGACTTCTACATGATCTTATCTTATCTTATCTTATCTTACAACTATATAGTGTATGGATAACTTTGAATGTTGAATGTTGGATCAAGACTCGCGAATCCCAGCATTTCTAGCCATTGGATCTTCTTTTCCATTCTAGCATCTAGAAGATTCTATTGATAGTCTTGAACACAATGAATGCACTATGCATAAACCTCTCAAAACACACTTCTCCATCATACTAGAATCTTCTCCCTCATTTCTCTTGACCATGTTACCAAAAATTTCAAGTGTTAGGTAGCTAGTAATCTTTGACTTCTACACATGATGATACAAAGTACAAGGACCAAATATACACCCATACTTTATAGATGTTGATCAAATTTATTATTTTTTGTGCTTTACCAATTATAATTTTATATAGTGATGATATGTCATACGTTTACTATCTGAGCCTTATTAAGGTGTGCTTTTTTACATAACGCGGGAGTAGTATATTTATTTGCTTAGACATATGGTCACCTCTGTCCACGCGCTGTACATGCTAAGAGAATAAAATGTTGGCAAGGGAAGAGGGCAGCAGCGAAGAGAAGTTGAAGGCAGTTCCATGTCAGAGCAAAGTTATGATGGGTTTCTGACACGAGGTACTCCTGCGGCCTTACAGTGTAGACTCTACTAGTAGTAAATTGCAGGACCTATGCATGCAAAACAAATTGTGTGTTTTATCTCTCCTTCCCTATGCTTCATCTCTCCTCCCCTTTCCCCTCACTCACCGGTCCGGCTGATCTCTCTCCCTTCATCCATATCGTGGTGTTGCGCACGTGTGCCTTGGTACGGCGGCTCTGTGTCCCCGGTGTGTTCGGCAGCCACGCGTTCGTGTGGAGTAGGGTCGAGGTGTACATAGGAAGGAAACCACTTTGGTCCTTGGCAGCACAAAAATTCAAAGTTTTCCGGTTTTCGAAATTTTCACTTGTTTCCCAAACATCGGGAGGGAAGGTTATTCAAAAGAGAGGCCAAACATCAGGATGGAAGGCAATTTTGAACCCGTTTTGAACATTGACCGTTGGATCAAGACTGGCAAATCTAAAATCTGAACATTGACCATTGGACCAAGACTGGCAAATCCAAACATTGCTAACCATTGGATCTTCTTTTCCATTATTAGCATCTAGAAAGATTCTACCGATAGTCTTTAGCACAATGGACTCTAGTATGCGCAAACCTCAAAACACACACTTCATTGCTTAGTTTCAGGGTCCTTGTGGTAAATGCATGCATGGACTTGGATGCAATTTTTATTTTTTTATGAGGTCCTTGATGTAACTTGTACTTCCACTGACCGTCTTAACTCTCAAGCACCTCGCTCCTACGAGACCAACCATTAGATCGGCCATTCACGGTACTTCTTTATCTTGTCTTATCTCTTAGAATACCATACCAATATTGTATAGTGTACGAATTAACTTCGAACATTGACCGTTGGATCAAGACTAGCAAAACTTAACATTGCTAACCGTTAGATCTTATATTTTCCCTCAGCATCGAGAAAGATTCTATTGATAGTCTTTAGCACGATGAACGCTAGTATGCGCAAACCTCAAAACACACAAACTTCATAATTCAGTTTTAGGGTCATTGTGTTAAATGAATGTACTTGGATGCAATTTTCATTTTTATGAGGTCCTTGATGTAAGTTGTACTTCCATCGACCGTGTTAACTCTCAAGCACCTCTCTCCTATGAGACCTACCATAGTTCAAGGAAAATTTAACCACCCCAATTATCACACAAACTGGACCAATAGTTTCTTATACGTAATGCCCAACTTTTTAGTACTAGGATTTTTCAACCTTCCTAGCAAACTTTACACACTTCAGTGACTTCTTGTCGATTTAAAGAAATTAGATCAAACTTGAGCTACAAGTAAGCGTGATAGATTACTCTTGAATTAAATGTATTTTTGTAGGTAGATGGGTGCATCTTCTTCTAGTAAAGAATGTCGTCGGTGTGAGTTTCTAACTATGTGGAAAGAAAAACCTCAGTTTTCCGAGTGATGACGAGATGGTTCTTTTATGTAAAGAAAGTCTGAAGAATATGGATCTCAATGACATCAGTCAAGCTTTTAGACATATTAAGTGGACCAACGCATTTTACTTACGATTCCTATGTTTTATGAGTTTTCAAACTCCCTATATAGCTAATTAACTTTTCCCCACTTGAATGACTTCATGCCTGTATTTATCGAAATTTGGTCAAACATGAACTACACCAACTAAATTATTGTAGGTTGCTTATAAAGAATTACAAAATACTTTTGAAGGTGTACCCATTGGGGGCTCAGTTAATATATCAGAAACCAACTGAGAGTTTTGATAATAGGTTTTTAACTCCATTCTAATTAAGATTTTGCATCTTGACAATTTAACGAAAAATTAGCTCAAACTTGAGCTAAAAGTAAGCGCGGTGGATTTTTATTTAATTAAATATCTCTTTGGAGGTAGATGGATGCATCTTCTTGTAGTAATCAGTACCGCCGGTGTGAGTTTCCAACTATCAGGAAAGAACATTCTCAATTTTCCAAGTCATGATGAGATTATTGTTCGTTTTCGTAAACAAAGTCCGAAGGATATGGACCTGAACGCCAGAATCCAAGCTTTCAGACATATATAGTGGACCCTCATGCTATACTTATGATTCCTGTGTTTTATGAGTTTTCAAACTTATTCCTATAGCTAACTTTGCCGACTTGAAATTGATTTTATGTCGATTTATTGAAATTTGGTCAATTTTGAACTACAAGTAAATTGTAGGTTGCATTGACAGTTTTATGTTTTTTGGAGGTAACCATTGGGGGATGATTTAATATATCACAAACCACCACCGATAGTTTTTACAACAAGTTCAACTTCTTAGTAAGATTTTACATCTTGACAATTTAATGAAATTAGATCAAACTTGAGCTACAAGTAAATGCGATAGATTACTCTTGTATTAATTGTCTTTTCGGAAGTAGACAGGTGCATCTTCTTGTAGTAAACAATGTCGTCGATGTGAGTTTCCAAATATCAGGAAATATCATTCTTAATTTTCAGAGTGATGACGAGATTGTTCCTTTCTGTAAAGACAGTGTGAAGAGTAATGGATCTGAATGCCACAAGCAATGTTTTTAGACATCTTATCTTACCACTATATAGTGTATGAATAACTTTGAATATTGATCTTTGGATCGAGACTTGCGAATCCAAACATTTCTAGCCATTGGATCTTCTTTTCCATTCTAGCATCTAGAAGATTCTATTGATAGTCTTGAACACAATGAATGCACTATGCATAAACCTCTCAAAACACACTTCTCCATCATACTAGAATCTTCTCCCACGTTTCTCTAGACCATATGACCAAAAATTTCAAGTGTTAGGTAGCTAATAATCTTTGACTTCTACACATGATGATACAAAGTAGAAGAACCAAATATACACCCATACTTTATAGATGTTGATCAAATTTATATTTTTTCCACTTTACCTATTATAATTTTATATAGTGGACGTCTATTATCTGAGCCTCATGTGCAGGGCACGTTCAACTTACTAGTATCTTATCTTATCTTACCACTTTATAGTGTACTGATAACTTTGAATGTTGACCGTTGGATCAAGACTCGCGAATCCCTGCATTTCTAGCCGTTGGATCTTCTTTTCCATTCTAGCATCTAGAAGATTCTATTGATAGTCTTTGGCATAATGAATGCTATGCACAAATCTCAAAACACACTTCTCCGTCATACTAGAAGCTTCTCCCTTGTTTCTCTAGACCATGTTATCAAAAAAATTCATGTGTTAAGTAGCTAATAATGTTTGACTTCTACATGATGATACAGAGTACAAGGACCAAATATACACCCATACTTTATAGATGTTCATCAAATTTATAATTTTTTGTGCTTTACCAATTATAATTGTATCTAGTGATGATATGTCATACGTCTACTATCTGAGTCTCACGTGCAACTTATAAGTACCTAATAATCGTTGATTTCTACATGATCTTACCACTATATAGTGTACACACAACTTTTTAATATTGACCGTTGGATCAAGACTCGCGAATCCCAACATTTCCAGTTGTTGGATCTTCTTTTCCGTTCTAGCATCTTGAAGATTATATTGATAGTATTCATTACAAACCACTATATAGTGTACGAATAACTTTGAATATTTACCGTTGGATCAAGACTCACGAATCCCTGTATTTCTAGCCGTTGGATCTTCTTTTTCATTCTAGTATCTAGAATATTCTATTGATAGTCTTCAGCATAATGAATGCTATGCACAAACCTTAAAACACACTTCTCCATCATACTAGAATCTTCTCCCTCGTAACTAATAATCGTTGACTTCTACATGATCATATCTTATCTTACCACTATATAGTGTACGGATAACTTTGAATGTTGACCGTTGGATCAAGACTCATGAATCCCAGTATTTCTAGCCGTTGGATCTACTTTTCCATTCTAGATTCTAGAAGACTCTATTGATAGTCTTGAAAACAATGAATGCACTATGCATAAACCTCTCAAAACACACTTCTCCATCATACTAGAATCTTCTCCCTCGTTTCTCTAGACCATGTTAGCAAAAATTTCAAGTGTTAGGTAGCTAATAATCTTTGACTTCTACACATGATGATACAAAGTACAAGGACCAAATATACACCCATACTTTATAGATGTTGATCAAATTTATAATTTTTTGTGCTTTACCGATTATAATTTTATATAGTGATGATATTTCATACGTTTACTATCTGAGCCTTATTAAGGTTTGCTTTTTTACAAAATGCGAGAGTATTATATTTCTTGGCTTAAACATATGGAAACTTCTGTCCACGCGCGCTACATGCTGAGAGAATAAAATGTTGGTAGGGGAAGAGGGCAGCAGCGAAGAGAAGTTAAGGCGGTTCCATGTCAGAGCAAAGTTATGATGGGTTTCTGACACGAGGTACTCCTGCGGCCTTATAGTGTACACTCTACTAGTAGTAAATTTGAGGACCTATGCATGCAAAACAAATCGTGTGTTTTCTCTCTCCTTCCATATGCTCCATCTCTCCTCCCCTTTGCCCTCACAAGACCGTCCGTTGATCCTCTCCCTCGTCCACAAATGGGCGCCAAGACGTGTGCCTTGGTACGGTGACTCTATGTCTCTGGCATGTTCGACAGCCGCACGTTGGTGTGGAGTAGGGACAAGGAGTACATAGGAACAAAACCACTTTGGTCCTTGGCGGCACAAAAATTCAAAGTTTTTCGGTTTTCGAAACTTTCACTTGCTTACCAACCATCAGGAGGGAAGGTTATTCAAAAGATCGGCCAAACATCGGGAGGCAACACAATTTTGAACCTGTTTTGAACATTGATCACATTGAATAAATGAAAAACAAAATTTTTACTCATGATGTCCTATCATGTCTTGTGAACCACATGCCATGAAAACTGTAATCATGGGATTAGATAAGTTTTGGAAAAATAGCTTCACAATATTGTCCTATGATGTGTATGGAAACTATCGGGTTTATTTCAACCCGAACGACCAAGATCATCAAGGCCATATTGACATCATAGTTTACAATTTGATAGAGTTCCCACGATAGTTTGGTAGATGGGTGCATCTTGGCATAGTAAGTATTGTTGCATGTGGGAGTTTCCAACAATTAGGAAAAAAGAAATTCAATTTTGCTAGTGAGGACGGTGATGTTTTTTTTGTGAAGAAAGTCCAAATAATATGGTTCAGAATGCCACAAGCCAATGGTTTCACACATACTGTAGTTGATCATGGTTCCTATATAACTTCGGCTAAAAGTTAGTACATATTACGATGGGTCGTGATACGCGGTACTAGTACACATACTACTACGTAGTAGATTTTCTCTCTCCTTCGCCCTCCTCTCACCATTCATCCACTATCCTCTCCATTTCTCCTTCCTTCCCGTGTAAGCTTCCACGCAATGATTATACTTCTAGTCTGAGATGCAATGGTGCAGAAAAAGATGAGGCCTACAACATATCACCATCAATCAAGTTCGTTGACACAACTTTGTGAAGAGTATACGTATACTAGTAGTACTGTATCTAGATAAGTATGTACTACTATAGACACTTAATTTTTAATGGAGGAAGTAAGAGACACTAAGTAATTCAGCATGATCTGCATGATTCTCTTCATTTTTGGATAAAGCGGGACGCCTCCTGAATTTTCTGGGCTGAGAAAAATCAAGAACCGACAAGTCTGGTAGAATCCTTTTTCTGTTGATGGGACGAGTCTGGTACAATCTATTTATGATATTTTGGGATAGTTTTTAGGGTATTAACACAAGCACGACTATAAATAGACATTATAAATTGCAATAGTACGCACCAGTACTTTCACCCAAAACAGCCAACCCACTGTTGCTTAGAACTTGATCTCTCTCTATTTCCTTCCAAAATGTCGTATGACAACACTCTCCAGAACGCGTCGATTGACCTGAAAAATGGGAAAGGCCCCAAAACTCCACCTAGAAGCCCAGACTCAGTCGACAGGCCATGGTTGCCACCGCTGTCTGACTCCTCTGATGAAGAAGATAGCCACTGGAAGCACTTTTTTGAAGGGACACCACCACCAACACCGAGCGACTCCGATATGACGGAAGATGAGACTGAGGAAGAGGAGGAGTCTGAGGTCAACCTTGAGGAGGAGGCCGAAGACGACGACAGGGAGGAGGCCGAAGACGATGATGGGGAGGAGGCCGAGGATGAAGACGAGGAGGTATCTTCCCCTCCTGAAGAAGAGTGCCCGAGTGCAAAATTAAATGGCGTCTAGAGAAGAGGCGGGCAGTGTACTATATCTCGTTCTAGGAAGCATCTTGGCTTTGGTAAATAATGTTGTCAATGAGAGTTTCGAACTTTTAGGAAAATGCTTTTCAATTTCCAAGTGATAGGATTTGTTTTTAGTAATTAAGTACGTCCGGATAATTTGGCTTAGAGTGCACTCACTGTATTCTAGCAAAATATAGATAATTTCCACCGCATGTTAGTACTATATGAAAATACTTATTTCAATGTGTGTCATGATACATAGTTTTTTTT
This sequence comes from Avena insularis, assembly GCA_023614405.1. NCBI lineage: Eukaryota > Viridiplantae > Streptophyta > Magnoliopsida > Poales > Poaceae > Avena > Avena insularis. The sequence goes on along the minus strand of JAJUPC010000052.1, from coordinate 112,241 downwards.
GCGAGAGGGGGGTGGTAATGATACATAGTTGAAACTTAAATGGTGTCCTCTCTACAACCATGGATTTGGATAACTTTCGAAAAACTTGCTACACAATATGGTCATAACCATGTATAAACATTGTTCACATTTTAAGCCAAGTTACCAATGTCAAGGTCATATCCGCATCACTCGTCCCATTTATTGGGATAAATTAAAGAAAAGTAAAGAAAACAATAAAAAATGTTAAGCACTTATGTATGGTGTCCTCTTCCGTAAATGATAATCATGAATTTTGACAAGGTTTAAAAACACTTCTTCACAATATGACCAGCGATGTGTTAACATACTAGGGTTTCAAGTTAAATAATGACAAAGGTCGTGTCCATTTCAGGTAGATGGGGTGCATCTTGTCATGGCATACTAATGTTGTTAATTGGACTTTTCAACTTTTATGTATAGAATTTTGTTAAATTATTTTAGAAGTGCCACATAAAATTATTTTTTTAAGAAAAGGCAAAGAGTATGGCTCCGAATGCCACAACACACTAAATTTCACACAAAATAGAGTATGTTTCATGGTTAACAAGTTTTATGAATTTTCAAGCCTTCTACCTAATTTTGCATAATTAAATGACATTTTGTCAATAAAACTAAAGTAGGTAAATTTTGAACTACAAGTGCGTGATAGATTGCTTGTAAATTTGTCAGAAATTCATATAGTACTAATTATTGTACCCACGCAGTCATACTGAAAACAGACTATTGTTTTGAAAGATACAACTTCTTTGTATGAATTTTCATGCTGACACATCTGACCATGTTTCAAAAAAGTGAAATAAAATAAGGAAACATGCACACAGCCTTTTAGTAGTACTCCTATTAAAAATTCATACCTGTAACACAGTAAAGACGACGCTGTTAAAGTTTCAATACAAGGGACCTGGGCACCTTCACCGGCCCTCCACAATTAACCTTTCTTCCTCTTAGACTTTGCAGCTATGTCTCCGAAGACCGGAGCTCCCCGTGGGAAGAAGAAGAAGACCCATGTGGCGGCGGCAAAGTCCATGGAGAAAAATAAGACATGTCGCCGGCTTCCGATTCCTGCTCTAGCCACTCCAAGTCGCAGTCTCGCACCAGGCAGCCGCAGGAAGAAGTAGGTGTCGAGGTCCGTCAAGGCCGGGCTGCATTTCCCTGTCGGCCGGATCAGGCGCTACCTCAAGGAGGGTCGGTACTCCCAGCGCATAGGCTTTGGGGCTCCTGTCTACCTCGCGGCCATTCTCGAGTACCTCACCGCCAAGGTGCTGGAGCTCGCCGGTCAAGCCGCGAAGGACAGCAAGAAGATCCGCATCATCTCGAGGCACATGATGCTCGATGTCATGCATGACGAGGAGCTCAACAAGCTGTTGGCCAGTGTTACCATCACGCACAGCGGCATGCTGCCCAACATCCACGAGTCCCTGCTTGGCGATGGTACCACGGAGGACACAACCAAGTTTCCCGCGGAGGATGCTGCCAAGTCGCCTGAGAAGACCGCAGAGTCCCCCTAGAAGTCGTTAAGTTGTACTACTACTACTCCGTATGTGTTTGGGTTTGCTCTGTTTGCAGTTTGGTTAATCATCAGTGTCAATGTAATATTCAGATCTGTGATGCTAAGAAAAAGCTTGTGAGGGTTCTAAAAAAATGTTGTTTTCCTAATCTTATCCTATACTCCATTTATTTAATACTCCCTCTATTCACAAGACGTTTTAGCTTTGTGAAATGAATGTATCTAGACGCCTTTTAGTGTATAGGTTCACTCTGAACCTCTCCGAACCCATACACTAAAAGACGTCTAGATTTTCAGGAAAGAACATTCAATTCTCAATTTTCCGAGAGATGACAAGCGAGGTTGTTATTTTTTGTAAAGAAAGTCCGAAGAATATGGATCTGAATGCCAGAATCTAGGTTTTCAGACATATATATCTAGTGGACCAACATGTACTGACGATATCCATTTTATATGTGCTTTCAAACTTCCTATCTTACTCTGCAAACTTGAATGACTATATCCCAATTTATCAAAATTATATTAGGTCAAATTTGAACTACAAGTAAATTGTAGGTTGCTTTGGAAGTTTCATGAAAAAGCTTTTGGAGGTACCCTTCGGGGGAGGGTGAATTAATATATCCGAAACTACTATGAGCTTTGATGATAGGTTCAACTTATTTCTAAGATTTTGCATCTTGACAAATTAACAAAATTAAGTCAGAATTGAGCTACATGTAAGCGCGATAGATTGCTCTTGAATTAAATGTCTTTTCAGAGGTAGATGGGTGCATATTATTGTAGTGAACAATGTCGTCTATGTGAGTTTCCAATTATCAGGAAAGACCATTCTCAATTTTCTAAGTGATGTCAAGATTATTCTCTCTCGTAAAGGAAGTTCGAAGAATATCGATCTAAATGCAAGAAGCCAAGTTTTCACACATATATATATAGTGGACCAACATATTGTACTTATGATTTCCTGTATTTTATGAATTCTCAAACTCGCTACCTAACTTCTCCCACTTGAATAACCTTATGTCGATTTATTAAAATTAGGTCAAATTTGAACTACTACAAGTAAATTATAGGTTACTATGAAAGTTTTACGAAAAAGCTTTTGAATGTACCCATCAGGGGTTCCCAATTAATATATGAGAAACCATCCAACGAGATTTTTGACGACAAATTCAACTTCTTGATAAGATTTTGCATCTTGCCAGTTTAACAAAACTAGGCCAAACTTTAGCAACAAGTAAGTGCAATAGATTCATACTAATTTAAAAGTCTTTTCGGAGGTAGATATAGGTGCATCTTCTTGTAGTAGACAATGCTGCCAGTGTGAGTTTCCAACTATCTTAGGGAAGAACATTCTTAATTTTTTGAGTGATGACTAGATTGTTCTTTCCCCTAAGGAAAGTCCAAAGACTATGGATCTGAATGCCACAAGCCAAGTTTTCACACATATATAGTGGACCAACACGATGCACTTATGATTTCGCATGTTTTATCAGTTCTCAAATTTCCTAGCTAACTTCACCCACTTGAATGATTTTATGTCGATTTATTGAAATTAGGTAAAATTTGGACTAATACAGGTGAATTGTAGGTTGCTTTGAAAGTTTTACGAAAAAGCTCTTGGAGCTACCCATCAGGGGGGAAGGTCAATTAATATATATCAGAAACCACCGAGAGTTTTGACGACAAGTTCATCTTCTTACTAAGATTTTGCATCCTAACTATTTAATGAAATTAGATCAAACTTTGCCCACCGTTTCATGAAATTAGGTCAAACTTTGCTAACGGATTAACTTTGAACATTGACCGTTGGATCAAGACTAGCAAATCCAAACATTGCTAACCGTTGGATATTCTTTCCCATTCTTAGAATCTAGAAAGATTCTACTGATAGTCTTTAGCACGATGAACACTAGTACGCGGAAACCTCAAAACACACAGTACTTCATTATTACTCGGTTTTAGGGTCCTTATGCCAAATGCATGGACTTGGATGGAATTTTCATTTTTTATCAGGTCCTTGATGTAACTTGTACTTCCACCGACCACTCGAGCACCTCTCTCTTACGAGACCTACCATTAGATCAGTTCGCAGTACTTCTTATCTTTATCTTGTCTCTTATCTCTTACAATACCATATATACCACCACTACATAGTGTAGGGATTAACTTATTTTGAACATTGACCGTTGGATCTCAAGACTGGCAAATCCAAACATTGCTAGCCGTTGGATCTTCTTTTCCATTCTAAGCATCTATAAAGATTCTATTGGAAGTCTTTAGCATGATGAACACTAGTATGCGCAAACCTCAAAACACATAGTACTTCATTACTCGGTTTCAGGGTCCTTGTGATAAATGCATGGACTTGGATGCAATTTTCATTTTTATGAGGTCCTTGATGTAAATTGTAATTCTACCCACCATGTTAACTCTCAAGCACCTGTCTCTTACGAGGCCTACCATTAGATCGGCCATTCACAGTACTTCTTATCTTATATTTTATCTTGTCTCATATCTCTTACAATACCATACCACTACATAGTGTAGGGATTAACTTTGAACATATTAACCGTTGGATCAAGACTAGCAAATCCAAACATTGCTAACTGTTGGATCCTTTTTCCATTCAAGCATCGAGAAAGATTCGATCTATTGATAGTATTTAGCATAATGAACGCTAGTATGCGCAAACCTAAAACACACAGTACTTCATTGCATAGTGTCAGGGTCCTTGTGCTAAAATGCATGGACTTGGATGCAATTTTCATTTTTACGAGGTTCTTGATGTAACTTGTACTTCCACCGACCGTGTTAACTCTCAATCACCTTGCTCCTACAAGACATACCATTAGATCGGCCATTCGCAGTACTTCTTTTCTTACCTTTATCTTGTCTCTTATCTCTTACAATACCATGCATACCACCACTAAATAGTGTAGGGATTAACTTATTTGAACATTGACCGTTGGATCAACACTTGCAAATCCAAACATTGGTAACCGTTGGCTCTTCTTTTCCATTCTTAGCATCTAGAAAGATTCTACTCATAGTCTTTAGAACGATGAACACTAGTATGCGCAATCCTCAACACACATAGTACTTCAGTACTTGGTTTAAGGGTCCTTGTGCTAAATGCACGGACTTGTTGGATGCAATTTTCATTTTTTTGAGGTCCTTAATGTAACTTGTACTTCCACCGACCGTGTTAACTCTCAAGCACCTCGCTCTTACGAGACCTACCATTATATCGGCCATTCGCAGTACTTATATCTTATCTTTATCTTGTCTCTTATCTCTTACAATACCATATCACTACATATAGTGTAGAGATTAACTTTGAACATTAACAGTTGGATCAAGACTGGAAAATCCAAACATTGCTAACCGTTGGATCTTCTTTTCCATTCTAGCATCTAGGTCTGAACTCCCTTGCTCCGTCCCAAAATATAAGGCGCCTAAGGATTGGACAAAAGTCAAACCTGACTAACTTTGACCAAATATTTAGAAAAAAATATCTACATCTACAATATTGAATGGACATATTAGGAAAATACACTTTATGGTGAATCCATTCATATTAATTTAGTATTCTAAATTTTTATATTTTTGAGTATAATCATGGTTAAACTTAAAAAGTGTTGACTTTTGAATAATCCTTAGGCGCCTTATATTTTGGCGGAGGGAGTACTATTCAAAACGAATCTAGATGCTCTAAACCATTGGATCTAACAGCCCAACGGTAATGATTAGTGCTATGGATCCAATTCAAAACAGCTCCACTATGGTAGTAAGTAGAGAGAATACAGTTGACTGTGCTATGAAATTTTGGGGGAGGTGACGTGATGGTTCTAGAACATGCATGGTGGAGTTTACTCTAGGTACTATTCAACACGAATCCAGCTTCTCTGAACCATTGGGTCCAACAGTCAGGATTGGTGGTATGGATCCAATTCAAAACTACTCCACTATAGTAGTAGAGATAGAGATATCTTATAATATCTTATCTTACCACTATATAGTGTATGAATAACTTTGAATATTGACCGTTGGATCAAGACTCGTGAATCCTAACATTTCTAGTCGTTGGATCTTCTTTTCCATTCTAGAATCTAGAAGATTCTATTGATAGTCTTCAGCATAATGAATGCTATGCACAAACCTCAAAACACACTTCTGCATCATACTAGAATATTCTCCCTCGTAACTAATAATCGTTGACTTCTACATGATCTTATCTTATCTTACCACTATATAGTGTACGGATAACTTTGAATGTTGATCGTTGGATCAAGACTCGCGAATCCTAGCATTTCTAGTTGTTGGATCTGCTTTTCCATTCTAGCATCTAGAATATTCTATTGATAGTCTTGAACACAATGAATGCACTATGCATAAACCTATCAAGACACACTTCTCCATCATACTAGAATCTTCTCCCTCGTTTCTCTAGACCATGTTACCAAAAATTTCAAGTGTTAGGTAGCTAATAATCTTTTACTTCTAAACATGATGATGCAAAGTACAAGGACCAAATATACACCCATACTTTATAGATGTTGATCAAATTTATAATTTTTTGTGCTTTACTAATTATAATTTTATATAGTGATGATATGTCATACGTTTACTATCTAAGCCTTATTAAGGTGTGCTTTTTTACACAATGTGGGAGTAGTATATTTCTTTGCTTAGACATATGGTCACCTCTGTCCACATGTTGTACATGCTGAGAGAATAAAATATTGGCATGGGAAGAGGGCAGCAACAAAGAGAAGTTGAAGGCGGTTCCATGTCAGAGCAAAGTTATGATGGGTTTCTGACACGAGGTACTCCTGTGGCCTTATAGTGTACACTCTACTAGTAGTAAATTTCAGGACCTATGCACGCAAAACAAATCGTGTGTTTTCTATCTCCTTCCCTATGCTCCATCTCTCCTCCCCTTTCCCCTCATGCACCGGTCTGGCTGATCTCTCTCCCCTCGTCCCCAGCATGGCGTTGCGCACTTGTGCCTTGGTACGGTGGCTCTGTGTCTCTGGCATGTTCAGCAGCCACGCGTTGGTGTGGAGTAGGGACGAGGAGTACATAGTAAGGAAGCAACTTTTGTCCTTGGTGGCACAAAAATTCAAAGTTTTCCGGTTTTCGAAATTTTCACTTGCTTCCCAAACATCGGGAGGGAAGGTTATTCAAAAGATCGCCCAAACATCGGGAGGGAAGGAAATTTTGAACCTGTTTTGAACATTGACCGTTGGATCAAGACTAGCAAATCCAAACTCTAAACATTGACCGTTGGATCAAGACTGGCAAATCCAAACTTTGCTTACCGTTGGATCTTCTTTTCCATTATTAGCATCTAGAAAGATTCTACCGATAGTCTTTAGCAAAATGGACACTAGTATGCGCAAACCTCAAAACGCACACTTCATTGCTCAGTTTCAGGGTCCTTGTGGTAAATGCATGCATGGACTTCGATGCAATTTTCATTTTTTATGAGGTCCTTAATGTAACTTGTACTTCCACTGACCGTCTTAACTCTCAAGCACGCTCCTCTGAGACCATACATTAGATCGGCCATTCGCGGTACTTATTATCTTATCTTTATATTGTCTTATCTCTTACAATACCATACCACCATTGTATAGTGTACGAATTAACTTCGAACATTGACTGTTGGATCAAGACTAGCAAATCCAAACATTGCTAACCTTTAGATCTTCTATTTTCCCTTAGCATCGAGAAAGATTCTATTGATAGTGTTTAGCATGATGAATGCTAGTATGCGCAAACCTCAAAACACAGACACACTTCATTATTCAGTTTTAGGGTCATTGTGTTAAATGGATGGACTTGGATGCAATTTTCATTTTTTTATGAGGTCCTTGATGTAAGTTGTACTTCCATCGACCATGTTAACTCTCAAGCACCTCTCTCCTACGAGACCTACCATAGTTAAAAGAAAATTCAACCACCCCAATTATCACACAAACTGGACCAATGGTTTCTTATACGTAATGCCCAAGTTTTTAGTACTAGGATTTTTCAAGATTCCTAGCAAACTTTGCACACTTTAGTGAATTCTTGTCGATTTAACGAAATTAGATCAAACTTGAGATACATGTAAGCGTGATTGATTGCTCTTGAATAAAATGTATTTTCATAGGTAGATGGGTGCATCTTCTTCAAGTAAACAATATCGTCGGTGTGAGTTTCTAACTATGAGGAAATAAAATCCTCAGTTTTCCGAGTGATGACGAGATGGTTCTTTTATGTAAAGAAAGTCTGAAGAATATGGATCTCAAGGCCATAAGCCAAGCTTTTAGACATATTAAGTGGACCAATGTGTTTTACTTACGATTCCCATGTTTTATGAGTTTTCAAACTCCCTATATAGCTAATTAACTTTGCCCCACTTGAATGACTTCATGCCTATATTTATCGAAATTTGGTCAAACTTGAACTACAACAACTAAATTATTGTAGGTTGCTTCTAAAGAATTACAAAAAACTTTTGGAGGTGTACCCATTGGGGTCTCAGTTAATATATCAGAAAGCAACCGAGAGTTTTTACAATAGGATTTTAACTCATTTCTAATTAAGATTTTGCATCTTGACAATTTAACGAAAAACTAGCTCAAACTTGAGCTAGAAGTAAGAACAATAGATTTTTCTTTAATTAAATGTATCTTTGGAGATAGATGGATGCATCTTCTTGTAGTAATCAGTACCGCTGGTGTGAGTTTCCAACTATCAGGAAAGAACATTCTCAATTTTCCGAGTGATGATGAGATTGTTGTTCGTTTTCGTAAACAAACTCCGAAGGATATGGACCTGAATGCCACAAGCCAAGCTTTCAGACATATATAGTGGACCCTCATGTTGTACTTATGATTCTCGTGTTTTATGAGTTTTCAAACTTATTCCTATAGCTAACTTTGCCCACATGAAATTGATTTTATGTCGATTTATTGAAATTAGGTCAATTTTGAACTATAAGTAAATTGTAGGTTGCATTGAAAGTTTTACGTTTTTTGGAGGTAACCATTGGGGGATGATTTATATATCACAAACCACCACCGATAGTTTTTACAACAAGTTCAACTTCTTGCTAAGATTTTGCATCTTGACAATTTAACGAAATTAGATCAAACTTGAGCTACAAGTGAATGTGATAGATTGCTCTTAAATTAATTGTCTTTTCAGAGGTAGACGGGTGCATCTTCTTGTAGTAAACAATGTTGTCCATGTGAATTTTCAAATATCAGGAAATATCATTTTTAATTTTCATAGTGACGACGAGATTGTTCCTTTCTGTAAAGATAGTATGAAGAGTATAGATCTGAATGCCACAAGCCATGTTTTTAGACATCTTATCTTACCACTATATAGTGTATGAATAACTTTGAATATTGACCGTTGGATCGAGACTCGCGAATCCGAACATTTCTAGCCATTGGATCTTCTTTTCCATTCTAGCATATAGAAGATTCTATTGATAGTCTTGAACACAATGAATACACTATGCATAAACCTCCAAAACACACTTCTCCATCATACTAGAATCTTCTCCCTTGTTTCTCTAGACCATGTGACCAAAAATTTCAAGTGTTAGGTAGATAATAATCTTTGACTTCTACACATGATCATACAAAGTAGAAGAACCAAATATACACCCATACTTTATAGATGTTGATCAAATTTATATTTTTTCCACTTTACCTATTATAATTTTATATAGTGATGATATGTTAGATGTCTATTATCTGAGCCTCACGTGCAGGGCACGTGCAAATTACTAGTATCTTATCTTATCTTATCTTACCATTATATAGTGTACGAATAACTTTGAATGTTGACCGTTGGATCAAGCCTCGTGAATCCTTGCATTTCTAGCCTTTGGATCATCTTTTCCATTCTAGCATCTAGAAGATTCTATTGATAGTCTTTGGCATAATGAATGCTATGCACAAACCTCAAAACACAATTCTCCGTCATACTAGAAGCTTCTCCCTTGTTTCTCTAGACCATGCATGTGATGAAAAATTTCATGTGTTAGGTAGCTCATAATCTTAGACTTCTACATGATGATACAAAGTACAAGGACCAAATATACACCCATACATTATAGATGTCGATCAAATTTATATTTTTTTGTGCTTTACCAATTACAATTGTATATAGTGATGATATGGCATACGTCTACTATCTAAGTCTCACGTGCAACTTACTAGTAGTTAATAATCGTTGACTTCTACATGATCTTACCACTATATAGTGTACAAATAACTTTGAATATTGACCGTTGGATCAAGACTCGCGAATCTGAACATTTCTAGTCGTTGGATCTTCTTTTCCATTCTAGCATCTTGAAGATTCTTATTGATAGTCTTGATTACAAACCACTATATAGTGTACGAATAACTTTGATTGTTGATCATTGGATCAAGACTCGCGAATCCCAGCATTTCTAGCCATTGGATCTTCTTTTCCTTTCTAGCATCTAGAAGATTCTATTGATAGTCTTCGGCATAATGAATGCTATGCACAAACCTCAAAACACACTTCTCAACCATACTAGAATCTTCTCCCTTGTTTCTCTAGACCATGTTATCAAAAATTTCATGTGTTAGGTAGTTAATAATCTTTGACTTCTACATGATGATACAAAGTACAAGGATCAAATATACTCCCATACTTTATAGATGTTGATCAAATTTATAATTTTTTGTGCTTTTCCAATTATAATTTTATCTAGTGATGATATGTCATACGTCTACTATCTGATTCTCCTGTGCAACTTACTAGTAGCTAATAATCATTGACTTTACCACTATATAGTGTACAAACAACTTACTGAATATTGACCGTTGGATCAAGAGTCGCGAATCCCAACATTTCCAGTCGTTGGATCTTCTTTTCCATTCTAGCATCTTGAAGATTCTATTGATAGTCTTCATTACAATCACTATATAGTGTACGAATAACTTTGAATGTTGACCGTAGGATCAAGACTCGCGAATCCCAGCATTTATAGCTGTTAGATCTTCTTTGCCATTCTAGCATCTAGAAAATTCTATTATTACTCTTCGGCATAATGAATTCTATGCACAAACCTCAAAACACACTTCTCCATCATACTAGAATCTTCTCCCTTGTTTCTCTAGACCATGTTATCCAAAATTTCATGTGTTAGGTAGCTAATAATCTTTGACTTCTACATGATGATACAAAGTACAAGGACCAAATATACACCCATACTTTATAGATGTTGATCAAATTTATAATTTTTTGTGCTTTTCCAATTATAATTTTATCTAGTGATGATATGCCATACGTCTACTATCTGAGTCTCACGTGCAACTTACTAGTAGTTAATAATCATTGACTTCTACATGATCTTACCACTATATAGTGTATAAACAACTTTGAATATTAACTGTTGGATCAAGACTCGCGAATCCCAACATTTCTAGTCGTTGGATCTTCTTTTCCATTCTAGCATCTTGAAGATTCTATTGATAGTCTTCATTACAAACCACTATATAATGTACGAATAACTTTGAATGTTGACCGTTGGATCAAGACTCGCGAGTCCCATCTTTTCTAGCTGTTGGATCTTCTTTTCCATTCTAACATCTAGAAGATTCTATTGATAGTCTTCGGCATAATGAATGCTATGCATAAACCTCAAAAGACGCTTCTCCATCATACTATAACCTTCTCCCTTGTTTCTCTAGACCATGTTATCAAAAATTTCATGTGTTAGGTAGCTAATAATCTTTGACTTCTACATGATGATACAAAGTACAAGGAGCAAATATACACCCATACTTTATAGATGTTGATCGAATTTATAATTTTTTATGCTTTACCAATTATAATTGTATATAGTGATAATATGTCATATGTCTACTGTATGAGTCTCACGTGCAATGAACATGCAACTTACTAGTATATATAGTGGACCAACATGTTGTACTAATGATTCCTATGTTTCATGAGTTTTCAAACTTCCTAGCTAACTTCGTCACTTTAATGACTCTATGTAGATTCATCAAAATTAGGTCAAATTTGAACTACAAGTAAATTGTAGGTTGCTTTGAAAGTTTTAAGAAAAAGCTTTTGGAGGCACCCTTCAGACAGACAATTAATATACTCTATATGAGAAACCACAGAGAGTTTTGACGAGAGGTTCAACTTCTTCCTAAGATTTTACGTTTTGACAAACTTGAACTACAAGTATGTGTAGATACTTGTCTCGAATTAAATGTCTTTTTAGAGTTAATTAATGAAAAAAGAAAGTGACATAATAACTTAGCTAGTTACTGATACATTGCAAATGTATCTATAATTTTTGATGTTCCATGCTTGGTTTTATCCACTTTCTTGTGTTTTGTCCACACTTTGGAGTACTTTTCATATGATTTCTTAGACTAACCTATTAACAAGAGCCAGAGTGCCAGCTGCCTGTTTTCTGCTGTTTTTGGTTCCAGGAAAGTCAGAAAATGAATATTCTCGGAATTGGACGGGACAAAAGCCAAAGTGCCTATTTTTCCGGAAGTCATCAAGTGCCAGAATACGAGACGGAGAAGGGCCAGAGGCCGGCCGCACCACTTGGCCGCGCGGCTAGGCTAGGCCCACGCCAGGGGGTGGTGTGGTGACCCCTGGCACCCCCTCGATCTCCCCTTCCGCCTATAAGATGCCCTCAGGACGAAAACCCTAAGGGCCCAATCAAAAATCCACGAAAGAGTCTGTAGCCGCCGTCATCTCCATCCCTAGATCGGGAGGGATCTGAAGCTCTTCCCGGCACCCTCCCGGAGAGGGGAATTCACCCTGGAGGCCTTCTTCATCAGCATGCAAGCCTCCGGTGTGATGCGTGAGTAGTTCATCCTTGGACTACGGATCCATGTAGTAGCTAGATGGCTGGTTCTCCTCCTTTGTGCTTTCATGTCTAGATCTTGTGAGCTCCGTTCATGATCAAGATCATCTATTTGTAATTCTGCACGTTGTGTTTGCGGGGATCCATTGGATATTGAGATGCTATTTCAGATTGATTATTGATTCTATCATTTCTTTGTTATTTGTGATCTTGCATGCTTTCCGTTGTTAGTAGCTATCTTGGCCAAGTAGATGCTAGCAACTCCAAGAGTTAGTATTTATGCTCGATAGTGGGTTCATGCCTCTGGTAATCTGGGAAAGTGACAGAAATCTCTAAGGTACTAGATGTGTTGTTGCTACTAGGGAGAAACCAACAATCCTTTATTCATAGAACAATCGTATTGTTTACTTTACACGCAATTCGTAAAGCAATAATCTGTTGCTTGCAACTTAATACTGGAGGGGGTTCGGATAATAACCTGAAGGTGGATTATTAGTCACAGATGCAGTTGGATAGCGGTCTATGTATAATGTTGTAATGCCCAATCAAGTCTCAAAGAAGTCAAGATGATTAGTATATGCATGTATTGCTTTCTCGATGTTTGTCAATTTCCTCGCTGTAATTTGTTCACCCAGCATGTTATCTATCTTAAGGAGAGCCACCTCTAGTGAACTGTGGATCCCGGTCCTTGTCTTTTACATACAATCTATAAACTGTTTATGCTTTGTGTTTACTTTCTGCAAACTATTACTTCTTTCCATTCGATATGTTTAATCCTTGTTTTCTGCAAAACACGGTGAGATTGACAATCTCATCGCAAGTTGGGGACAAAGTTCTGTGGTTGTGTTGTGGAGGTCTCCATGTTGCTACTAGCACCGGTAGTGCACCCTGCCAAAGCTCAGCTAGTAACACCTTTGGAGTGTTTCCTTGCTCCTACTGGTTCGATTAAACCTTGGTTTCATAACTGAGGGAAACTTGTTGTTGTGCTCATCATACCTTCCTCTTGGGGTTCCCAACGAGCTCTACATCAACCACGCACCAGCACTTTTCTGGGCGCCGTGCATTGAGCCATCAAGCATTTTTCTGGCGCTGTTGTCGGGGAATCAAGGACATCTTCACAAGGGGAGTCCCTGATAACCAATATCTTTACTTTGTTATTTTTGTTTTTCTTAGTTTCTTTTTGCTTTGTTTTCTTGTTTTGTTATTCAAAAACACACAAAAAAATAGTTTTACTAGTTTTGCTTTCTTATTTGAAAAACACAAAAAAATTAGTTCCTATCTTGAGTTGCCACTATGTCTAGCCTTGCTCCAGTCACTATGTCACTCGAGGAAATGATTTTAACTTTTAAACAAGGAAGTGATGAAAGTTTTAAGGAAGCATGGTCTAGAATCTCCGATCTACATGAAAAAACTGAGCCTAAAATGACTCAAAGCTTGTTCCTTAGCAGTTTTTATCTTGGAATTGCTCTTTGCTATAGATATGCTTTAGATGCTGTTGTGGGAGGATATTTCCTCCAATGTAACAAGGATGATGCTATAAGTGCTATAAAGAAATTTATCCTCACTTACAACTTGCCTAGCCAAACTGATATTTCCTTCGCAAGAATATTTGCTAGACTGAACACTCTTGATACTAGCACTACTAGCTTAAAAGATTGCTATAATACGCTTAGGGAGCATCACAATTATGTTCCAATAAATTCTGAACCATCAAAGTGGATCCCTCCAGTAAAGATTGAGATAAACACTAAAACTTTTCAAGCCCGCTGTGATATCATGTCTGAATTTTGTCTTATGCCCAAGGATATTTATGAATCTTTGAATACTTGGGGGATTACTGAAGGAGGAAAAGAAATATCTCTTGCTAATAATACTACCATATTACCTCTTGGAATAGCTGAAGGAGTGTTTACAAAGATCCTTGGGAAAATGATTTCTACTGATTATCTTGTTATTGAATGTGTAGGAAAAGGACAAATTACACTTGGAAGGTCCCTATTAAAACTCCTTGGAGCAATAATAGATGTGGGAAAGGGGACCATGTACCTTTCTTATCCACCAAACAATCACATTTTCCCCAAGGTTAACAATAAAAGTAAGAGAGGTAAGGGCAAGAAATTTGGTCTTAATGCTTCTTCATTTGAGAACACTTGATTCTTTCTTTGCTTCTTATGCCTAACTTAAAGGCGTTAAAGAAAAGTACTTATTGGGATATAACCCAAAAGTTTTAGATCAGTCTTCAAAGTTATTACCTCTGTAATAACCTCTCCTTATCCTTTTTATTTGCTTTTTGTGCCAAGAGTAACCTCTAATGGGAGAGAAGTAATGATTGGGAAAGTTGCTGTCCCGAAACAGATTTCTATGCTTCACCGTAAAAATTCGTGTAAAATCTCTGACCGTCTTTTTGAGGCGTGAATTTTTGTGCTTCTGCCCCAGGTTGTTATATAACTTTCGTTAGTTCAACACCTTTTTATTTGAGGAACAGAAGGTCTGCTAAAAAATTCGTCTTTACCTGCTGGTCTGTTTTGACAGATTTCTGCCATTTTCTGCATTTGCTTCTTGTTGTTTACTTTTTGAGTTCTTTTGGGGAATTGAGATTTTATAGGGAAGTGCTACAGTAGCTAGTGTTCTAATGGAAGTTTATTTGGTGTTAGAACTGAACCTTAAGACTTATTTATCTTGAGTACACTAATGTTGCTAATAAAGATTGTGTGAACTTTTGTATGAAGGAAAATCTCAGGTGTATGGAAGGAATGAGTAATGAGATGAAGGATGGACTAAAGCTCAAGCTTAGGGATGTCACGCGTGTCACCCCAAGAAATATCCAAGAAGTACAAGCATCAAAGCTTGGGGATGCCCAAGGCATCCCCTTCTTCATCAATAAAAATCACAGGTTCTTTCCAAACGCTTCATTTTTATTGTTTCATGCACAGTTGTGTTGTTCTTGGAGCGTCTTCTTTTTCGTTTTCGTTTTGGTTTTTCTTTTGTTTGATTTGCTTAGTTTTCTGAATAAATTTGTTGGACCCCCTCTTTCATACATTGGTTTGCAAATAGTTTGGTTTGGTTTGGAAAAGAGTAGGAAAGTTCATGCTTATGTGGTAAAAAGAGCTCGTTTTTGACTGTGGCCTATGCTCTATCATGCCATGCTTGATATTGTTTTGGCTTTATGCTTAGTATTATTTTCTTTAGCAGGACTTGTTATAAAAAATTGAGATTGCTTAATGTGCCTTGGATGAATCATGTGTTGTTTTAGCATATTAAAGCATAGTATAGTGGTATTCGCCTTTGATGCTTTATTTGGGTTGACTTGGCGCATGCTCACACCATGTTATGACTATCTAAAGTCACCATAGCCTTTATGATCCTTTATTTTTCAACTTGTAGTATCACTTTATGCTTTGATCAATGATGTTTTGTCGCTCTGCATGATTATTGGCCATTATTGCTCTCTTAGTTTGTCGCTCCTAGTCTTTTGCTTGCCTCCACAACCAAGTATGAGTTCTAATCATGCATCCAACTCCCTAAACCAAGTTATTCTGAAGAGTCCACCATACCTACCTACTATCTTATGCTATTCTAAGTATATTCATGCTTTTGTTTACCTTCCAAATTAAACTTGTTATGAGAAAACTAGTGATTAAAGCTCTCACGAACTTGATGGCACACTTTACTTTTTTGCATCTAATAAACTTGAACCATTGGGTCCTTATTTGTTGCGTATATGCTTGCGCATTATAAGTTGAAATTAGCAGAACCATATTTCATGGGGAACGCTTTCAACATTGCACTTGTACTTTGTACCCCGTTGATATCATGTTCTTTTGCTTACGGATCCCGGCGGTGTGAAATAAAAGTGGAACTTGTAAGATCATGGAGTTTGTATGTGTGTTAGAGAAACGCCTGGTCCGCTAGCCTAAGCCATGCCTAATCATGGTGGAAACTTGTAGCATCACCATAATGAGCACTCTATGAAGCATCCTCAATAAAAACCTATGCAAATAGGAAATAAAAAGATCGCTGAGATGCTCATTGTCTACTTGCCTTGTCATTTTGATTATGGGAAAGCTCACGTATCATGTGCAAGGGGTACCCCGTTGGCGGTTCTTAATGATACACATGTACTTACAATGACAAGAGCTTACTCGTGACTGAAGTTGAGTAGCATGAGGATCGGTCTTCGTAAGTAAGGGGCATGAGATTTCGGTTTATAACTTGTCAAGCATATCCTCTTAGTTGTGTCAATTTAACCTTAATCACCTTAAAGCATGTCAAGTAAGAGGCATGAACCCACTATCGAGCATAAATACTAACTCTTGGAGTTGCTAGCAATGAGAGCTGAAAGCTATAAGTACCATAATTTTTTGAAGCTCTTTATGAGACTTGAATCCCTACATCCTTTTACAAAAGGCCTTTCTTCCACTATTATATTGAGTCTCCACCTTCTATCTTTATGCACCTACTTTGAGAGCATAGTGGCCATTCTTAGTTCTATGTGCATTGTCCCAAGACTAGTTGATTGATGCATAACTTGTTATTGCTTGTTTTAAACTATTGTATCTAGTCACTCTTATGAACTTTGAAGGTATCCTATGCATTTATATTTGCTACTCTATGAGGGACAAGCTGAATACTATTATGCTATGTTTTCTTTATGTGAAACAAACAAACGTCTTGCAAAGCATTGTTATTCATGAATCTTTTGTTTGTGCCTTTTCATGTTGCATCATAGTTTCTTTGCTTATTGCTAGAACTTTGTCTTTCATGTTATGATTGAAGTACTATGATCCCAACTTTGAATGTTTTGAAAATACTTTGATCAAGTCTTTGATGGTGCATGTCACCTCAAAAATTATTCTTTCTTTTTATCACTTACCTACTCGAGGACGAGCAGGAGTTAAGCTTGGGGATGTTGATACATTGCAAATGTACCTATAATTTTTGATGTTCCATGCTTGGTTTTATCCACTTTTAAGTGTTTTGTCCACACTTTGGAGTACTTTTCATATGATTTCTTGGAATAACCTATTAACAAGAGCCACAGTGCCAGCTGCCTATTTTCTGCTTTTTTGGTTCCAGGAAAGTCAGAAAATGAATATTCTCGAAATTGGACGGGACAAAAGCCAAAGTGCCTATTTTTTCGGAAGTCATCAAGTGCCAGAATACGAGACGGAGAAGGGCTAGAGGCTGGCCACACCACTTGGCCACGCGGCTAGGCTAGGCCCGCGCCAGGGGGTGGTGTGGTGACCCCTGGCACCCCCTCGGTCTCCCCTTCCGCCTATAAGATGCCCTCGGTACGAAAACCCTAAGGGCCCAATCAAAAATCCACGAAAGAGTCTGTAGCCGCCGTCATCTCCATCCCTAGATCAGGAGGGATCTGAAGCTCTTCCCGGCACCCTCCCGGAGAGGGGAATTCACCCTGGAGGCCTTCTTCATCAGCATGCAAGCCTCCGGTGTGATGCGTGAGTAGTTCATCCTTGGACTACGGATCCATGTAGTAGCTAGATGGCTGGTTCTCCTCCTTTGTGCTTTCATGTCTAGATCTTGTGAGCTCCGTTCATGATCAAGATCATCTATTTGTAATTCTACATGTTGTGTTTGCGGGGATCCGTTGGATATTGAGATGCTATTATGAGATTGATTATTGATTCTATCATGTCTTTGTTATTTGTGATCTTGCATGCTTTCCGTTGTTAGTAGCTATCTTGGCCAAGTAGATGCTAGCAACTCCAAGAGTTAGTATTTATGCTCGATAGTGGGTTCATGCCTCTGGTAATCTGGGAAAGTGACTGAAATCTCTAAGGTACTAGATGTGTTGTTGCTACTAGGGAGAAACCAACAATCCTTTGTTCATAGAACAATCGTATTGTTTACTTTACACGCAATTCGTAAAGCAATAATCTGTTGCTTGCAACTTAATACTGGAGGGGGTTCGGATAATAACCTGAAGGTGGATTATTAGTCACAGATGCAGTTGGATAGCGGTCTATGTATAATGTTATAATGCCCAATCAAGTCTCAAAGAAGTCAAGATGATTAGTATATGCATGTATTGCTTTCTCGATGTTTGTCAATTTCCCCGCTGTAATTTGTTCACCCAGCATGTTATCTATCTTAAGGAGAGCCACCTCTAGTGAACTGTGGATCCCGGTCCTTGTCTTTTACATACAATCTATAAACTGTTTATGCTTTGTGTTTACTTTCTGCAAACTATTACTTCTTTCCATTCGATATGTTTAATCCTTGTTTTCTGCAAAACACGGTGAGATTGACAATCTCATCGCAAGTTGGGGACAAAGTTCTGTGGTTGTGTTGTGGAGGTCTCCACGTTGCTACTAGCACCGGTAGTGCACCCTGCCAAAGCTCAGCTAGTAACACCTTTGGGGTGTTTCCTTGCTCCTACTGGATCGATTAAACCTTGGTTTCATAACTGAGGGAAACTTGTTGTTGTGCTCATCATACCTTCCTCTTGGGGTTCCCAACGAGCTCTACATCAACCATGCACCAGCACTTTTCTGGGCGCCGTGCATTGAGCCATCAGTTACCATAACATCACACATACCAAGGCTAGTAGTATATGATTCTACTCACTCTGTTCAGAAATATAAGGCTCTTTAGCTTTGTGAAATGAATGTATCTAGATGCCTTTTAGTGTATAGGTTCATCTTAACCTCTACGAACCCATACACTAAAAGACGTCTAGATACATTCGATTCACAAAGCTAAAACGTCTTATATTTCTAAATGAAGGGAGTACAACCTAATTAATTAGGCCTTTGCGTGACACTACACACATGTTGTTACCCACTATGATGAAGGTACATGTGCAAGTTACTAGTCTAAGTTATTTAGCACTATGTGACCATCCTAAATCAGAACGGAGGTGTACGTACTATATGCCTTAAAGGCACCTGTTCCGGTGCGCTTCAAGTTGTTCACCACTCGTGTCGGCTCTGACTGGTCAGACGGATAAAGCCACTGACTTGTTGATTTGGTATTGTATATGGTCGATCTTCTTCCGTCACTGAGAGAGAATAAATTCTTCTGCCTCTTCCAGGCGCGTGCTTTAGCGGAGCTACAACCAGTAACTCATATGACTACTACTACCGCATGGCACTCGAGCAATTGCGTCCGTCCGTTCATAATGAACGGGAAGCATTAGACAATGGATTTTCTTTTGGTGGATGGTTGATTTTTTTGAGAGATTGTCGACTTTTTTCTTTATTAAACTGAGAGATGTTCAATTTTGGGTCCGATAACGGTGCGTGGAGGCCAACAAGGGAGAGGAAATTGGTGGTGTGGCAGGCAAGCTTATTTGAGGTGGCAGCGTGTGGGTGTACAGATGGTACTGGTAGCCTATTTTGTGAGAATTTTGTTGTTGTACTATACAAGAGTTCGAGAGTAGTAGTATTCCAGTTTTGCTTCCTTAATTACCGGTAGAATCTTTATGTGTTTATTAGTTACAGTACTAGTAGTAAAGTAGTACTTGTTCCAAATGTGACTACACAAGATGATGAATGTAGAAGATCTAGGGATTATTACGTTCGGTAAGAGGAGCTTCGAGTATATGCCAAACCGTCTCTCTGTCATGACCATTTATTTGAGATGATAGTACAGCTCCATCCCGTGCTAGGCTAGATTATGTTGTACTACTCCTAGAAAGGTCTGACCTATTTACTCGATAGGCACCGTTAAACGCAGAGAAGAGAGAAAAACCACGCTCGATAGGCGGCAATCGATTTATTCTACTAGTATTTTCCTTTGCTCTCCGTCCTCTTCCTCTCCATCTTCTCGCTGACCCCCACTCGCCCACCTTTAGCACACGCCAATGCTGCCATGCCGTTTTCGAATAATCTCGGTAGCCCAGTTCGATAGGCATAGTAGATTTAGCAGAGAGAAAGAAGGCACGCTTGGTTTTATTTCATTCCGTATTTCTATTTGCCTCGATCTCCATCCTCACTTCACCTCCAGCGTCCCGGTGACGGCCATTACCACTCGCACACCAATACAGGCACGCGCCAACGCGGCCATGCTGCTTTAGGATCAGCTCCAACGCCCAGTTTGATAGACTATTTGCCGTCTCGCCCTGTCAGCTGTCGCTCGCTCTCTCCTCCAAAATCCCCAATCAAAACCAAACGTCATCGCCCCCACATGCTCGAGCTCTTCCTCAGGATGGCCCAATTGATCAATGACAGTGACACTTCTAGGGTGTTTTCCGATGGCCCCCTTCAAGAAATCTCTACTAGATGCGACGTCATCACCGCCGTGAGCCTCATCGCCTGCTGCAAACGTTATATTTACTCAGCAACACATAGTGCATCCCTGTCGAAATCTTATCCGTTTGGTCTCCCCTGTGTTCTTCACTCTCACTCAAATAAGGTATCACGTGAGTACAATGTCTTCTACCGCGACAATTGCATGAAGCAGTTCTACAGGGGCAGCTACTATTGCGGCAGGGGAAAGCAAAAGCCACAGAAGAAGTTTGGGTGCACCTTGTGTGAGCTGACGCTGCTGGACAAGTCCTCCTCCGATGTTGTGATTCCAGATTGTGATGGTAAGAAGTGGGCAGGCGCCCATGGAGATTGGATCGCCACTATTGGCCTCGCCTAGAACTGGGAGCTTGTGAATGTGTTCACTCATCGCCGGATTCCTCTACCAGTGATCTTCGATTTTAAGGCCACACTTGAGGTACTTAAGTTTATCGCGGCTGGTCAGCCTACTAATCTACTGAAGTTTGCCATTTGCCGAGTTCCCATAGCTGCTGGGAACTATAGGGATTTCTCTGTCCTGACCATCTTTGACACGGTAATTGCATTCCTTGATGGTTCTCATGGTATGTGGATGGTTCTTGAGAGCCAGTTCAGCTACCGCAATGCAATTATCCACAATGGAGTTGTCTATGTTGTAACTCAGATTGGCAATGTTTATGCATGGGATCCTCAGGCATGGGGTAAAATTTCCACCCTTAAATTTTCAAGCTTCATCATTCATATTTTGCTTAGCGAACCTCTGAATGTGCTTTCCTTGCAAGTTCCTATGTGTCTTCCAGGGCCACTAGAATTAGACGGTAATCGTGAGTACAGTCTTGATCTGTGGTGGTTAGCAAGATCTCCTGATGGTGGTAGCCTTATTCTGATCAATAATGTGGGCGTTAGTGATAGGCGGTATGACACTATTTATGGTGGTTATCCTGTGGCTGAAAATGTTGGTTATCATCACGGCCGCAATATTCACACCTATTCTACTGGGTTTTGCTGCCATGTGTTCTCGATTGACACTAGTAGGTTACTTCCACCGAGGCAATGGCGGAGGGTTTTAGACCTTGGAGCATTTACTATCTTTCTTGGATTGAACTATCTGATTACCATTCCAGTTGGCGCGGCAGGACTTGACCCTAGAGATCTAACGAGGAGCAACTATGTATACACCTCGCCACATGCAGTTAGTCTCGGTGGATTTAATCTTTGTCCTGAAATAGGCCACATCAGTATGAATGCTCAAGATGTCGTTGTAGGTTTCTCAACCAACATTGGCTGGAATTTCCCTAAAATAAAAAATATTGGCTAGAATTGGCGGCAGACTCCATTGTGGTTCGTCCCAAGCTTGGCCAATGTGAAGGATTGGAACCGGCATAATTAACGGTTCAAGGGAGATCATATGGAATAGGGATTTGCGTATCTTGAATTATTTCCTTCGCCTTATTTGTATCGTATGTCCTCAACCGTTAACTTGTTATACTCTAACACTCATTTCGCTACAATATAGTGCAAGGCCCTGCGATTTGATCAAACTCCTTCTATATGCAACCCATAGTTTTAGTCGGTGTGGGTTGAATATTCTGAAACTCGTTGCGCCACACCCCTTTATTATTTCTTGCACTTTTGAGTTCTCAAAAAATGTGAAATAAATCCGGAACATTTGCTATGTTGTATCTTGTGCATCTACAATATTCGGTCCCACAATAAGATCTTATGTGACCTGTGTCAATGAAAAAGAAAAAAATCTAAGCAAACAATATCTTGTGTTCATTTGTTCATTTTGTGGTGGCCAGGCCATGTACTAGTAATATATTTGGGATGGAAATTTATAGATAAACTATATAAATATGATCTATGTTCATGATTTATTTCACATTTTCTGAAAACTTGGAAGTGCCATATGCAACAACGTGTTGTCGGTGCAACTAGTTGCAAATTGTAATATCCGTCGTGGACGTACCTAGTGGCTCCAAGCGCATGGTGCATGCAGATTCTCACTGGTAGGTGGAGTCGACCTTAACAGGGCCCACATGTCAGTGAATCTGAGCCACACAAAGTCATGCACGTTGCCCGACCTGAGCGAAATCTAGTGTTCATGCACGTCTCTCATTTTGCTACGCGGTTGAATGTTGTACACGTATAATCCATGTACCTTGTACTAGAACATATATGAACACATGCAGCATGCCAAAAATACCACGGACACACTCGTACTATGCATAATATCCGGTGTATATATTTTTGGTTCTGTGCTACGAGTTCTGCATGTAGGGTAATAAGATAAAAGTACATGTGTCCATGTCACGGCTACTACTACTACTAGTAGTTCGTCCTCCTATTTTCCATTGAAAATACTAGTAAACTATGTTGAAATGAAAGTTGTAAAAAGAAAACCCTCTGGTCAAACTGATGTGACTAGACAATACTACACCTCTTATACGTAGTAAGTAGGAGTATTATCAAATTACTAGATGCATGGCGTGCTAGTCTAACATACAGTGAAGTCTAGGCGGCAGTGTCCTCGATGTTGCTGTTGACTAGACAGAGCAAGCAAGTAAAATATCCTCCCTCATTTTTTTTGCCTCTCTATCTTCTTCCGCAGTCCCCATTCCGCCCATGATCTCCCCCATGCTCTCTCTTCTAACGCTCTCCTTCTCCTGCAGAAAACCCTAGCCGCACTTGGCATCCGCCTAAATACATTCGTCTGTGATGGCCGATTCGAAGCTCAGCGAGCGATGTAAGTAGGATCAACTCAGCACGGACGATATCGACCTCATCATTCACCATCTGGACATTTCCAGCATTGTTAGGCTAGCCGCATGCTGCAAGCTGCTATACGATTGTATCAGCAACAACGAAGGTACGAAATGGACTTTTCACCATTGGAATGAACCCTGCCTACTGATGTCTCAGCCTACTTATTGGTTCGACGAGCACTATGATGGTACAATGGTACATCGTCTGCATGATACGGTGTACAACGTGGTGCCCCTCGGCCATCCTCGGCGCACCGCCATTCTGCCATTCATGCACGAAAAATTCTGGGTTGGCATGAACAGCGACTGGCTCGCCACACTGGACTAGCGCAGGGCCTGGTGCCTAGCGAACATCTACACCTATCGAGTAATCGACCTTCCATCAACGGATACTTGTGACATTGTGGCCGCCTCACATCCAGTATATAACCTGTAATGCTACTAGCCATCCAGGATTCCCCCAGTTACATGTAGTCATTTCTGAACTCATTCACATTTCAAAAGATTTTTTGGCGAATCCGCATGTATGGAGAAAAGTTCAATAAGTCGTGGGATGGATATCTTGAGCTGTTGAAGATTCTAATCTACAGAGTTCCCACAGAAGCTGGGGGTTACACAGACTATAAGCTCCTCGCGTTGTTCGATGGTGAAATCGCCTACCTAGAAGGCGCTAGCCAAGTTTGGAGATGTCTGGAGCATTCATGTCTTGGAAGATGACAGTACTGTGATGCCATTGAACACAGTGGCCTCATTTTTGCAGTCACAAGTCAAGGCTGCAACTACTGCTGGGATCCCACATCGGAAGGTAATTCTAGTTCCAGGATGATACATTGTGAGTGATTCAGTGAAGTTGTTCTTTAACTACCTTGTTTATGTTTTACCTTTCGTATGACTAAATGAGCACACGCTTTATGTCTTAAAAAATGAATGAACCATTACCAGTAATGAATTAGTACTAGTAATATGCCTTCTAAAAATATAGTGTATGACGGTGTCACTGCACTACTAAGTTCGTTCATTGTCAAAATATGAAAGGTATAATTAACTAGCATCTCAATTGTGAGCGCAACATAGTGAAGCTGGGTTTCTTTATCTATTTATTCTTTTAGGACCTCCTCGGATTGTAGGAATCACATAGGATTTTTGTAGGACACCAATCTTTCCTTTTTGGATTTTGCCTTGGGATTCAGAAGAATTGTGTAGGATTTTTGTACGATTGGATCCTTAGGATTTTTTTCTATAAAATGTTGTTTGATTCGAAAGAGTATAATCCTTAGGAATTCCTTCAAAGGATTCCTTTGCACTATATTTTGGAGGAAAATTTCCATCCACTCCAACCTCTTTGTATAATTCCTTTGGTTTTCCTGTGCAATCAAACACCACTTGATCCAAAATACTATAGGCATCTAATCCTATAGGATTCAAGTGGACATGCCTCTATATCAAACAAAGTGACGCTTCCTCTTTTGAAACTTACAACAACTAGGAAACTATGATAAGCAAGAAATCCAAATATTCGGAATAGCAGAGTAAGAATGCAATTCCTAATGTTGTTAATTTATTGAGTAATATTATTGTCGGGATTTGCCTATTCACACAGTTAGCATGAACAATGAAGAATGCTGGTGTTAGAATATGTATGCCAGTAATGCACTTTTTGTCTCAAATTAGGATGTTGTAGGAAACAAGGAGCTTCCGTTTGTATTCCCAACACCTATTCTGAATGATCGGCCAGGCATGTGGTTCCTCGCTCGATCGGCTGATGGTGAATGCTTGATGATCATAATTACAACGTATGGCATGCGGGTTTCCCATGGCAAAGAGGGTGAAATCATTCCTCATGCTCAAAATAGGACTAACCTACGCCTATATCCTGCCTCTCGTGTCTACATTTTTTAAGAGGATCCTAGCTCTGATGGACCTCCAGGGGTCATTGTTTGGAGGCAGGTTAATAGCCTTGGAGACAACTCTGTGTTTTCTCGGTCTCAATTATCCAATCATTGACAGGATGATGAAGAAACGCGGATGCAAGGGTGTTGATGGCTCATTGTTCCCATTCATGAGGAAAAACTGTGTGTACACAACATACAGGAGATTTCGCAGAATACAATTCCCTCAGATTAAATGCTGCAACCTGCAGCCAACTGAAGGTGAGCCTGTGGCAATTATCAGCCTTCCCAAAGATGGTTGGAACTATGTGCGATAGGCGGAAATTTGGTTTAGGCCTAGTTTAGGTGTGGTATGCTTGTTGTGCCATCCCTAGACTGAGCTGTGGATCTTTCTGGTGTATCGTTGTGTCATCTTTTTTTGCATCATGGTTCAACAGTTGACTGTTAGTACACTGGTTTTAGTGGCCAGCTTGAATTAGTTTATATGAGCCATGTCATGCTTTTGTATTTAGTATTGCCTTCCACAGTATAATCCATGTAGCCGTGCTTATTTCGTAGCGTGATTTCTGTACGATAGTTTTCAGTACTGTTACTGGCTTGTATATACGCGACTCGTGCATTTTTTTTGAACCATCGCACCTCGTGGAGCTTTGTGTTTTGAGAGGAATATTCCTTCTTTCCTCTTAGCGAATTGGGAAAAGTAGGTCACTACTTCTTATAGGCCATGAAACAAGCCTTAACTGGACCATAATTGATCCTTGCTCGGTACACTAAAGCAGGCTGAGACGCCCTAAGATTATAGCCACAAATGTTTATGCCGATATTCTAAAAAAAGGGAGTTAATGCACACCCTTCCAAAAAAGAAAAATTGTTTACGCAGACCCCATATTGTCTCTGATACATGGTGCTACCGTGTACTTGTTCAATACAGTATGTATCCTTTCTCATTCTTCTGTATGTGAAATGAACAACTCAAGCTCTGATGTGACATGAACAAGTCAAGCTCTAATGTGCTAACATTGTACTTTTTGTGCTAGTGTACAAACTTGTTGTATTATTGTGTTCAAAACTATGAACTAAATGTGCGAATCTGAGCCTTTTTGCATGATGACAATGCCACATGTTGGCGCTAATTGCGGCATGTAGTAATTTCATCATACGGAAGCATACAACTTCGAGTGATCAGTTTAAGCTGGTGCTTACCCGAGTTGTATGCGGCTAGGCAAGTCAAGGCCACAGTATGTCTATTGCCAACAGTTTATATGGCATGATTACAAGGTTTTGAGTAGATCAAATCGATTGGGCACTTAGGCTGATTCAAAGTCACCCAAACCATCTCGAAATATATCCTTTGCTGAAAAGATGATTGCGCACAGTAAGACTTGATATGACATGATTTTATGTCAATCAGTCAAACTCCCTCCAGTACTTTCCATGTTCGAATCCTACGCTGCCCAAGTTCCTCGCTATGTTCGCTATGTATAATAAGGCGCAATATCGGTCACTTTTCTCCATTTCCAACTTCATTCTTTCGGATTCAGCGTAGGTAAAGCCAGGTCAGGTGGACCATTGACCTTCAGTACAATATATTTTTACTACTCAGCCTATAAAAACGAATATTTCAATCCCACTTCAGACAAAAAACTTCCCATAATCTTGTTTCAAAAGAAAACCCTTAATTATCCTTTCATGGTGAGCAGAGTATATATATTTTAGGGTACCAACTTCATTTTTTTTTGAGGATGGGGTATGAACTACATTGAATTTTCACTAAGGACCTAGCGAAAAGATTGCACATTTGACCCAACACTGGCCCAAAACCTTGCAAATTTAGCATGTCGGGTCAGGTGGATTGCCAACCCCCAACATATTGAGTACATTGAATTTTCAGTGAGGAGGCTATTAGAAAATAGTACTACATTATACCGAACTCTGGCCCAAAACCTCGCTAATTTATCCTTCCGGGTTCAGGTTAGCCGTGGTCCGCCAACCCAATGAAGAAGTTTCGGTAAGGAGCCCATGATAAGAAGCCCATTGCTTCACAAGATTGGACCCAAGTTATATTTTTATCACCCAAAATCGTCTTAATTTAGTATTTCCGTGCCATTCCGATAAAGTATAGGACACACTTCTCCTACCCATGTTGTATTTGTACAGAGCATTTAGCATTTTTTTATGGCAAGTTGTCAGGGTCGCTGCCTTTTCATTTTAAGTGATTTCAACATTTCTAAATGTAATCTTTTCTAGTAGTGGCATAGATGGTTCTGGCGTAGTGGAAGCACATGCGGTTCCCATTTGTTGAAGTCTTGAGTTAGATTCCTAGTTTTTTCAATATAAATATATAATATATAGTATGATCTGTGTCGTTCTTTTACAATTTTTCCAGCATACACATGTTTCTTACACAAAGAAGGCTGGCATCTGGGACCTAGCAACATTGCCAAGGTCAAAACAGCGGAGTCCATCATACACACTTTGCATTTGCAGAGACACAGACATGTTGGACCCAGTAGAGACCATATACAAATGTTGCATCGAGCAATCAATGTTTCATTTACAGAGAGGCTGATATGTGGGACCCAGCAGTGCGACCTTATACAGATGCTGCGTCGAGCAATGTTGCCAGTTCGAAACAGGGAGGCGCGAGCGAGAAAAAAGTTTAGCATGCACATGTTTCTTGTAATGAGAGGCTGAAATGGGGGACCCAGTAGCGTGAGCAAATAGCAGATTCGTCGATCAACGCTATCTAGTTCGGAACATGGTAGCGCTAGGGAAGAAAAAAATTCCATCATACCCACGATTCTTCTAATGTGAGGCTGACATAAGGGACCCACCAGCCTGAATAAACGGCTGATGCAGCGAGCAACGCTATCAAGTTCGGAACACGAAGGTGCGATAGAGGGTAAAAAATCCATCATACACATGATTCTTCTAATGAGAGGATGATATGTGGGGCCTAGCAGCGTGATTAAAAGGTAGATGCATCGAACAACGCTATCAATTTTGGAACAGGGTAGCGCGAGCCAAGGAAAAAAACCATCATACACACATTTCTTCTAATGAGAGGATGACATGTGGGGATCAGGAGGTTGGTTAAATGGTAGATGCGTTGAGCAGAGCTATCAACTCGGAATGGGGTAGCGCCTGCGAAGGAAAAATTCCATCATACACACATTTCTTCTAATGAGAGGATGGCATGTGGGTCCCAAGAGGTTGATTAGATGGTAGATGCATCGAGCAACGCTATCAACTTTGGAACAGGGTAGCGCGAGTGAAGGAAAAAATTCATCATACACATGATCCTTCTAATGAGAGGCTAACATGTGGGACCTAGCAGCCTGAGTAAACGGCAGACGCCTCGACCAACGTTATCAAGTTCAAATCAGGGAGGTGTGACTGAAAAGTATGGTCCACAAGAGACAATGACGTCCAGGACCCACACGCATCAAAAGACTTCGGCGAGTCAACATCGCGCGAGGAAACATAAATCTTGCTTCTGCCATGCGCTGGCCGAGCTTCCTCCATGTTTTTAGCAGATCCGTCGTAGTAGAGGGCCGCGAAACCGGAAAAAAAAAGTTTTCCATTGGCCATGGCCGAGTCGAGAATTTCGTCGCGGAAGACACGCCTTCTACGACAACCACCGGGCCAAGTCGTTGTGGAAGGAAACTTTTCTTGTAGTGGATGTAGCGGAAGCAGCAACTCCTTCCAGACGAAATTGCACCGAGAACATGTATCTCGCTAATCCGAGACCATGGGGGAATAATTCTAGAGGGGGAGAGATATCCTTCACGAGGAGGTGTGAGTGAGAAGGAGTGAGAGGGGGTCCTTTTATACGAGGAGGGGGTACCCGTCTCTGTGGCCGCCACCCCATGGGGGTGACCCCTCACCTCCCCATTCATGTGGTGGTAACCCCCTCCACATAAATTTGCCCCTTCACATTCTCTATTAAAGTCTCCACTTTAAATGCATTGAATTTCTCTAAATTTAATGCTCTGTCATTTAATAAAACTCTTTTATAAATTTTATTCAGAATTTTTTTAATTACTTTAATTAACAAACATTCACATAAAACCCCCTACAACATTTCAATATTACCTGCAGAACCAATTTCAGCAATTTCACCCGAAACAATTTCGGTGTCTATTGAAATAATTTCAGCGCTTTGCAATTCATTTGTCTAAAACATATTTGCTCCAAATGGTGTTGTTATCCCTTAAGTGTGTCACCCTACGGTTCACGAATAATGCAGACATGATAGAGACCCCTCTCAGATCAATAATCAGAAGCGGGACCTGGCGATCCTTACTGACTCCCACACATTCAACGATGACTTCTGTGATCGTGAGAACCTTTAACACTAGTAACTTAATCCCTTTGTCTCGTGATATATTACATGTTCAAGATTCGATCATCAGTATCTCCATACCTAGTTTGATATCATTGCCGACATGCAGTCTTTTCTCGTTCTTGTGATACAACATTCTAGTGATCACATCACTTACCTGCAAGCTATCTTAATGTGATATCACCGAGAGGGCCTAGAGTATATCTATCCATCATCGGGATTGACAAATTCCACTCTTTATCCATGAGCATCAACATAACACCTTCGGAATACCCCAACCCATCTTTATAGTCACCCTGTTACGGTGTGACGTTTGATGTTATGTAAGTATTATTCCAGTGTTAGCAATTAACATGATCTCATGGTCTAAGGATAAATATTACTTCGTATGATGCTGTAGCAATATAAACATAATGACTTTGATTGTAATGCTATACTTTGGATGAATGTTCATCACATCATTTCACAAATGGTGTGACCTTGTTATTAACAACATCCAATGTCTATGATCAGGAAACCTTGATCATCTTGTTAATCAACGAGCTACTTTATACGAGAGGCATTACTGGGAACCTTGTATTTTGTTCATTAAACACACATGTATTAATGTTTCCAATTAATACAATTATAGCATGTAAAAAAAACTTTTACCACAAACATGGAATAAGATAATAACAACTTTAGTATTGCATGTCGGGCATATTCCCTTCAGTCTCCCACTTGCACTAGAGTCAATAATCTAGTTTGTAAACTTGCGCATTAAACACCTATGGCTTTCTGGTGTTGTATATACGCGTTTGCTAGTGGTAAACATAATCTCTGGATTTGACACTTTCAGATCCGTGTGTATTTGCAAGTCTTTGCGTCTCTACACATCACTGATTCTCTAATGAGATGGCATTGTGTAAATTTGGTCCTTTGGTGAGACCTTTATTTCTTTTGGGTTAAAATATGTTGATATTATTGTCATACAATATATCTTCATAGTATTAGCCCACTTTGAATCACGCCTAGTTTAACAACAAACTACTTAACACAAATGCCCTTCTTTGCTGCTACTATAGCAGTCATATACTTAGCCTTTTGTTGTAGTATCCGTCGCAATGTTTTAACTTTAGAACTCATCCAAATCCATCATGGAACTTCCTTTCCATTACATTGTGCCACTCATAATCTCAATTGAGATAAACTTAACTTGTATCTTGTGATAAATTAGTATCAATGTAACTCTTTATAGTGACCTATTTGTAACTATTTGTCACCTATACATAATATATCCTTAGTTCTTCCAAACCTCATAAGAATATCCTTACTACCATCCAATGATCATCTTATGAGTCATTTTGGTATATGCTCATAACATTTAGATCATAGGACATATCTATATATGTACATATCATGGTATACTTTATTGATCAAAATATTCATGTGATTTCACTCACCATGTGTCGATACACTTGAATCTTGATTCAATCCTTTCCATGCGATAAGAACCTTTCTTGTCGTTTCCATATTGAACTCATTCAATATCTCATCTATGTACGTTTGGCATAACCATATTAGCGTCTCAATCTATCCATATAGAAATTGATGCCTAATATTCCGGTTTTGCCCAAGCCTTTCATCAAAATCTAATTTTAATGAAATTCTTATCCTGTGTCAATTAAAGATACATAATTTCCAATCAACACCATGTCTTCTACATAATGTATTAGAAATATGTCTCAGTGCTCCCACTTAATTTCTTGCAAATGTAAGCATCTTCATCGTCTCTGATGAAATTAAACTCTTTTAACATTTTCATCATGGTGAAGATTCCAACTCTGTTATGCTTACTTCAACCATTGAAGTTTGCACACCCTTTTAGCATCCTTTGAATTAAGAAAACCATTTGTACTGTGTCATATACATGTCCTAGGTAACCATTCTATTAGAAGAATCTTGTTTTGTTTCTTCAACTACCATATATCAAAATTGACATATATAGTGGTTGCTACAGTAATCCATCCAGAATAGATATCGCTATGAAAGATCAAATCTTGTCACACTCAACTCCTTGAACATTGTCGTAAACTCTTTTTCGACATGTCAATTATTTCATAGATGTGAAACATCCATGTCCATCCCTTTTATAGATCCAAATACGACTGATAGGCTTCATGCCTTTCCGGAGGGTCTTTCAAGTTCAAAAACTTGATTTCTCATGTACCGGAACTATCACAGATTTTATGACTTCTAGTCATTTTATGGAGTCAGTGCCCATCATCACTTCTTTGCATGTAGTTGGTTCATCATTGTACAAACAATAACGACTTGTTTATCAAATCTCATTATTTGAATCTTACCCGACCCATACGATTCAATAGGAACTCTAATCTCCGAGATTACAACCTTTGTAGTCATGAGAGCCATGATCATTGTGGCTGCCTTCGGGACACTTTCCGGCGCTGCGCTACTTAGCACATGTTGCTTAGGTTCATCTGCCTAATCAAAGTTCTATAGTCCTCCCACTTAACTTTTGTGAAAATTCCTTCTTTAAGAAACTTCATGTTCCAAGCAACAAACTCTTTTGTCTTCGGTGTTATAGAGGAATACCCAACAAATTCTTTGGGATAACCTAAGACGTGCTTATCCGACTTTGGTTGTAATCATTTTACTTATGCATATCATACCAAAATTTAAGAAAGACAACTCGGGTTTTATCCCAAACCATAACCTTTATGGTGTCATTTCAACGGATTACGATTGCGCTCTTTTTAGTGTAAAAGCGGTAGTCTCTAAAGCTTTTAATCCTTAAAACATAATGGCAGTTTTATAAATGACACCTTTGATCTTACCATGTAAAACTAGGTTCGATTTGATCTCTCGAACATACCATACTCCTATGGTTTATTGGAAAATGCAAATCCATGGAACTATTCCTCAAATCTTAGGTGTTCTGCTAAACATGTAACTCAAATATCATCCTTTATGATCGAATCATAAATTCTTTATTTTCTCGTTACAATGATTTTCCACTTCATCATGAAAGTCTTTGAACAATTTTCAAATGATTCATATGTCTTCCTTATTAAGTAAATATATAGATATATTCACTCAAATTTTCGGATAAAGTATATGAAGTTGAAAGCTCTACCGCACATGGCTACACATAATGGACTATATACACCAACATGCAAAATATCTAATAAGTTAGTCATTCAACCCTCTTTGTCCTATGAACGGAGTTTCAATTATCCCCAGAAAAGTCTCACAAGCGTCAATTGATCAAAATCAAAGACTCCAAAAATCCATCAACATGGAGATTCTTCATGTTTTCTTTCCAATATAATTTAACCAATGATGTCACTTCGTAAGTGATCTTTCAATCATTTGTCTTGTGACATTTTAGCAATAGTGTTTATGGATGTGATTTCTCCAACTAGACTTGTAAAAGTTCATCCATCCTTTATGGAATACGGCAATTATTTGAACAACCATTGTTCCCATAATACCAGAATGAAATAACAATTATTAAAACAAATCTTGAAGGCTAGGTTTGATGACAACGAGAAACACAATAACACTTTATTTGTTTTTAATGAAAATCATCACATATTCTCTTGCTAGTTACTTAGGCCATTGTAGCTCATGAATTGCATTGCTTTGTGTGACATTTCACACCAACCAATTCAGTATCCAATACATAAGAACCACATTGTTTAACAAGTAAAGAATATAGGAATAACATTTATATCATCTATATACCTAAGCTGGACATTTCCGGCCTTTTCTTTTCTACCAAATATTTTATAGATTCTCTTTCAGCAATTCCTTTTCTTTTAAAAGAATCTATCAACATCAATAGTGGTGTCATCCATATGACACATAGTATAAAGCGTGTATAGTCAAATACTAATACCTTTGTACTTGCACTTTGAAGTGGATCACCATCATGAAATGTTTGGCGTTCTTTCAAAATTCCATTCTTTAGTAATCTTTTAGTGTAGTAAACATTTTACCTACATCTTCTATTCATCCTTATCATGACAACTTTCATGATCAAGCTACTATAGCCTATAAGGAAGAATCGTGAGTATAATGTTAGTTCCCGAAACATTTTTGGGAGATCCGGATGCCTAGCATCTCCATCCTTCACAAATTCACATACAATATGAGAATATGTATATTGCAAAATTATACTCTATAATATTTCAATCAAAAACATTGTTTCAGATATCACAATATCTTCCACACGTGATGGTTTCTCAAACAATTCTTTCAGCTCCTAGATAACCTTGATATTAAAACAATATTTGAATATCAAGAATCATGCAAGCAAACATGATACATCAGATACTAACACTAGAATTGTTACTCTTGGTTTAATACTACTTATTAAACTTCATGGAGTAAATAGAGTTTACTAAAAGTTTGCAATAGGACTTCTAAACTTTAAATTAACATTCAAAACAATACGATACCAGTTCGTAAAGTAGATATCTAGAATTCTATAGTTCTATTATCTCAATTAAAACTAAGTGCAAGGTAGTAAACGGATGCCAATGACTACAACAAATTATGCAAATTCACTTTGATTTTAATTTATGATAAATTGAGTTCGACTAATCCAAATTACAAATGAACTCCGACTCAAAACCAACATCCCTCGAGTTGTTTTGGTGATTACATGAACCAAATCCACTACACCACGTCCGATCATCACGTAAGTCGATGTAGCTTAAAAGGCAAACATCTATATGGGCATCATATCAACTATATGACTCATTCTTAATCTTTCAGTGTGTGTTCTGAGGCCATGTCTATACATGCTAGGCTCGCCAAGTAAGAACCTTAGTACTCGCATGTGTAAAACTATCTTACACCCGTTATATGAACGTGGATTCAAGTACACCCGATCATCACGTGATGTCTTGAAGCGACGAAACATAAATCGGTGCGTACTTAAGGAAAAACACATTCTTATCTTTATATCTCAATGAGGGATCATCTTATAATGCTACTAAAGCGCCAAACAAGCAATATAAGATGCAAACATCACATGTGTAAAGTGAAATGATATGGTTCTTGCACTAGATCACTATCATGTGCATTGTGGTATGATCTTTATCATTCCTTTATGTGTAAGGCCAAGTTCTATGGAACTTACATGTTTAGGTATGTTCTAAGTGTATCAATTATACTTGCAACATTACCATATCATGACACTAGCCCAGCAACAATCTAAACTAGACGCCTCTAATTTATCCATTGCAATTTTACATGGCTTAGGGCTTTCGAAGATAGAACCGGTCTTACCTACGAACATGGAACCACAACGATGATAACAAAATTAATAGCAACTCGTTGTAAATCAAATATTGACTATAGTAGGAGAGACAGACACCCGCTAGGCACTTATGCAAAACTAGTTGCATGTCAAGCATGGAACATGTCTCATGTGCGAGGACATGTAAAGTTAGTCTGGGACGCTTCATCCCACCATGCCACCAATATCGAAAATACATAGAAGATGTAATAAAATGATCATCAGCACCCACATACTCATATGTGTTCTACCCGTGCAAAGCATATATGCATAGATCCGGCTCTGATACCATAGTTGGGTTTGTGGCATAGAAAAACAAATTCCTCTGATGAGAACTATTATACGCCAAGATCTATCTACTAGATACAAGAAACGGGTGGATGTTCATCCATAGAGAACATACCCTCATAGACCAACAAAGCTTTGTTAACAAGATGGAACTTGTGTATGATGTAGTCGAACGCTTGCTGATCTCAAGATCGTGTAGAAGTCCTAGCACCGCAAATCAGCAGTGCATCCGTCCTCGCACACACGTTCATACCACCGAACAACCTCCACCTCCTCGCTCCAGCGATGCAGCGGAAGTAGCAACTCCTTCCAGACGAAATGCCACCGGAAACATGTATCTCGCTAATCCGAGACCATGGGGGAATAATTCTAGAGGGGGAGACAGATCCTTCACAAGGAGGTGTGAGTGAGAAGGAGTGATAGGGGGGCCTTTTATAGGCGGAGGGGGGGTACCCCTCCCCATGGCCGGATCCCCATGGGGGTGACCCCTCACCTCCCCATTCATGTGGTGGTAACCCCCTCCACATAAATTTTCCCCTTCACATTCTCTATTGAAGTCTCCACTTTAAATGCATTGAACTTCTCTAAATTTAATGATCTCTCATTTAATAAAAATCTTTTATTAATTTTATTCATAATTTTGTTAATTACTTTAATTAACAAACATTCACATAAAAACCCCTGCAACATTTCAATATTACAAGCAGAACCAATTTCAACAATTTCACCCGAAATAATTTTGGTGTCTATTGAAATAATTCCAGCGCTTTGCAATTCATTTGTCTGAAACATATTTGCTCCAAATGGTGTTGGTATCCCTTAAGTGTGTCACCCTACAGTTC
The DNA here is from genome assembly GCA_023614405.1 of Avena insularis. Lineage (NCBI taxonomy): Eukaryota > Viridiplantae > Streptophyta > Magnoliopsida > Poales > Poaceae > Avena > Avena insularis. The sequence continues at coordinate 76,157 of JAJUPC010000052.1, read as the reverse complement.
GCGAATAATATAGACATGATTGAGACCCCTCTCAGATCAATAATCAAAAGCGGGACCTGGAGATCCATACTGACTCCCACACGTTCAACGATGACTTCTATGATCGTGAGAACCTTTAACGCTAGTAATTAAATCCCTTTACCTCGCGATATATTACATGTCCGAGATTCGATCATCAGTATCTCCATACCTAGTTTGATATCATTGCTGACATGCACTCTTTTCTCGTTCCCGTGATATAACATTCTAGTGATCACATCGCTTGCCTGCAAGCTGTGTTAATGATATCACCGATGGGGCCCAGAGTATATCTATCCATTATCGATATTGACAAATTCCACTCTTGATCCATGATCCTCAACATAACACCTTCGTAATACCCGAACCCATCTTTATAGTCATCCTGTTATGGTGTGACATTTGATGTTATCAAACTATTCTTTCGGTGTTAGCAATTAACAAGATCTCATGATCTAAGGATAAATATTACTTCGTATGATGCTATAGCAATATAAACATAATGACTTGGATCGTAATTATATGCTTTGGATGAAAGTGCATCACATCATTTCTCAAATGTTATGACCTTGTTATTAACAACATCCCATGTCTATGATTAGGAAACCTTAATCATCTTGTTAATCAACGAGCTAGTTTATATGAGAGGCATTACTAGGAACCTTGTATTTTGTTTTATTAAACATACATGTATTACCGTTTCCAATTAATATAATTATAGCATGTAAAATAAACTTTTATTATAAACATGGACTAAGATAATAATAATTTTATTATTGGCTCTCGGGCATATTCCCTTCACAGAGCACCAGATTCATGTTGGAAGAGGGGAACGGTGGGGTGTGGTTTGGGGGATTTCTGAACTTCCATCATGGAAGATGTGAACTACTGGGTAGATAGCAAGTAAACTTCCTATCGGAGAACTAGTTTCACGTGGCAAGAATTGGAGGGTGGGAGGTTTGGGGCTTTCTAAACTTCCACTGGTAACATACTGAACTATCATAGTTTTGTAGACCGAACTAGTTAAAATAATCAAGTGAACTACCACTTTATGAATTAGTGGTTCAGCAGGAGGTGGTGATCGGCGCGCGGGACATGGGACAGCGACCAGCGCGCGGGAGGTGGGCCGATGCGGAGGTGGGGCAGCAGCCGGCGCACGGGATGTGGGGCGGGCATGAGGTGGGGCGGGGGAGGCGTAGAGGTGAGGCGGGGCGGCGCGCGGGAGGTGGCCAGGAGAAGGTGGGTTAGGTGGGGCAGGGGTGACCCGCGGGGGGTCTGGTAGGTGTAGAAGGTCTTTATTTGGGTGTGGGTTGTAGAATAGCTATTCTACAATCTATCAAGGGGGGTTGTAGAGTAGTTCTTCTCGACTTCCGAAGTATAACAAAATTTACTTGACCTAAAAATAATATATGGTTCTAAAGTTAGAGAAAGAGGAATAAGTTCCTGTATAAGTAAACAGGGAACAAAGTGAATTTTGTCCGGTAGCTGAGTGAATTTTTTTTCTCGGAAAATCACCATGTCCGAAGTGAACTTTTTTATATTTCTAGCCATATTTGAAATGAACTATCAAATTATAAAGCGAACTTTTTTTAACAGTAGAGGTAATTATCTTTTTAATGCTTCTGAACTCTCTTTTTATGGAACACGCTTTCTGAATTTTTTTACTTCGTCTGACATGAACTACCAAATATAACGAGAATCCTGGGTTCTCTCCAAGTGAACTATGTTTTTCCTTATAGTGAACTCTCTTTTTAGCGCATGTGAACCTTCTTTTTATCGAAAAATGTTCTGAATTTTTTATCCTTTCTCTAAAGTGAACTATGAAATAAAGGAGAACCCACGTCTCGTTTGAAGTGAACTATTTTTTTGAACAGATAACTACCATTTGAACGTGTATGAACTTTCTTTTCACAAACTTTTATTTTCCGGACAACTAAGTGAACCGGCTTTTTTTCAACACTTGTGAAATTCCTTTTTCGCGGACTTTCTTTTTCGGGACAACTGAGTGAGCTTTGTTTTTTGAAACCCTTGTGAACTTTCTTTTTCTCTAAGTTTCTTTCTCCCGCATAATGAACTTTCTTCTTTATTAAAATAGGAAAACTTTTTATTCATGTTTTCAAAGACAATTTTCTTAGTGTGATGTTCGAACTTTTTCCCAGCAAGGCTGAACTTTCTTTTTCAGTACTAATTAACTTCCTATTAGCGAAAATCCATGTTAACTTTCTTTTCAATGGGCAAGAGTAAGCGGCGCCAGTGCCCTCGCGTTAATGGGGAGGAGCAGGGGCTGCTGCGCCGTTGCCAAATAGTGAGGTAGGGAGGCGTGCAGATGGGAGGCAACGACGGTGGTCGGAGAGCTCGCAGGATTTGCTTGAGGCAGGAACCCTGCGGCGGACAGCGGCGCGTTCTCACGGGGGTGCCATGGCGAGGAGGAGGGTTGCAGCGTCTGGGCGGTGAGGTCGGGCTCCGAGTCGAGGAGGCGCAGCAGTTCGGTCGCGCGGAAGAGGTTGAGGGCGAGGCTCTCGGGCGTCGGAGAGAGACGCGGGGGCGGCGAGGCGAACATGGTGGGGGCGGCTTGGTGCGGCGCTCGGGGCGATGGAAGGAGGAGGCTGCGGCTCCTGTGGGCGGCAGTGCGCGGGATCGATGGGTAATCAGGGGCGGGCGCTGGCGGCGGTAGGTAGGCGAGTGGGAAAGACAAGGTCAGGGGTGGGGGTTGGTGGCGTCGTGGGATACGTGCAGGGAGCGGGCGCGTGGGGCCGGGCTGGGCCTTGTCGGGGGCAGGTGGAGCGGGCGTACGCGAGGTAGGTTCATGTATAAGATATATAGGAATCTCTTAAGGAGGGTTCCTCTTTAGTACTTCTCTCTATATATATAGCTCGGCTATTCTACAATCGGTTATATAAAAATGAAACCAGCAAAGGAAAGTATAAAAATTTGAAAAAGGAAAGTATAGCAATTGCACAAAGCGAAGTATAGAAGATGCAAAGTAGGAAGGATAGTGTTCGACTGCCTAGGATATGAAACCAACAAATGGAAGTATAGAAAATTAAAAATGGGAAGTATAAAAGTTGAAAAATGAGAAGTATAGAAATTGCAAAATGGGAAGTATAGTGTTCGCTCCCTAGAAAATGAAACCAGCAAAGGAAAGTATAGAAATTTAAAAACAGGAAGTATGAAAATTGAAAAATAGAAAGTATAGAAGTTGAAAAATAGTAAGTATAGTGTTCGCTGCCTAGAAAATGAAATCAATAATGGGAAGTATAGAACTTTAAAAACGGAAAGTATGAAAGTTGAAAAATGGGAAGTATAAAATTGCAAAATGGGAAGTTTAGAAGTTTAAAAATATGAAGTATAGAAATTGAAAAATAGAAAGTATAGAAGTTGCCAAATAAGAAGTATAGTGTTTGCAGCCTATGAGATGAAATGAGCAAAAGGAAGTATTGAAATTAAAAAATGGGAAGTATGAAAGTTGAAAAATGGAAAGTACAGAAATTACAAATTAGGAAGTATAATGTTCGCTCCCTAGAAAATGAAATTAGCAAAGGAAAGTATAGAAATTTAAAAATTGGAAGTATGAAAGTTTAAAAATGGAAAGTATAGAAATTGCAAAATGGAAAGTATAGTGTTTTCTCCCTAAAAAATAAAACCAACAAAGAGAAGTTTAGAAATTTAAAAATAGAAAGTATAGAAAATAAAAAATAGAAAGTATAGAAGTTGCAAAATAGTAATTATAGTGTTCACTGCCCAGAAAATGAAATCAATAACGGGAAGTATAGAAACTGAATAAAGATAAGTATAGAAATATAAGAAAGAGAAGTATAGAAATTTTAAAAAAGGGAAGTATAGTGTTCGCTACCAAAAAAAATTGAAACTGCAGACATTATTCTTGAAATTCCTCTGAAAATATTTTGAATTTGAGAAAACTTTCTGAATAGAAAAGTTGTGCCTACTTCATATCTATCCAACGAGGTATTATTTTCATTATTCCAATATGCGGTTTCAAAAATAATCGACAAATTACTGTCTATACCTAGGAAATGAAACTGCCGACAGTATTTTTAAAATTACGCTTAAACCATCTCGAATTTAAGAAAATGTTCTGAATGAAAAAGTTGCGCCTACTCCATACCTATCCAATGATATATCATTTGCATCATTCCGAATAGCTGTTCAAAAAAATCGAGAAATTACTGTCCATCGTTTTCAAAAAATCCGAACCTTAGTATATTCAAAATTATTTTTAAACTGTGCATAATTTGAAAAAACTTCCAACATTAAAAAGGTGCACAATTTCATTAGATTTTCAACGCATCATCATTTGATCCATTCTGATCAGCGGTTCAAAAAATCGATTAAATGAATGTTTTGTGTTTATTCATGTCAATTTCCGATTTTTAAAATTAAATTTAATTGGTTTGGAATCTGGAAAAACTTATAATATGAAAAAGTTTTAGATTTTTAGTACCTTTCCAATGGTATATCATTTACATTATTCAAATAAGTGGTTTAGAAATGATAAAAAATCTTTACATAGGTAAAACAGAGAAGTATAGTGTTTACAAAAAAAGTATAAATCACATATGAAGTAGTATATAAATCGAACAGAGGGAAGTATGGATCATGTATAAAATATTATTCTATCATCGATGATAGAATAGCGCAGCTATATATATATATATATAGCTCAGCTATTGAAAAACCGGTTCCTGAATAACTATTCAGGAACCCCCTATTTTCTTTCACGTGAATAGTAAGAACTCCTTGTTAACTTCTACGCCAACACGAGTTAACTTTGTTTTCTTTTAAAGTTAACTTCTAATCTGTAGCAGTAATAATGAATGTTAACTTCCGTCTGTGCAAGTTAACTTCCGTGAACTTCTTAATTCCCCCGTGTATATAAGTTAACTTCCACTTTCTATGCTAGTTAACTTCCTGAAGGAACTTCCTAACTATATTTCATGTTTTTGCAGACTGTATATTACTTTCAAGTTTTTAACCACTTATTGAAATGATTCATGCGACATACCATTGAAAAGGTATGGCAATTTCGCATGTTTTTTGTAAATAAAGTTTTTCCAAATTCGGTATAATTTGAAATGTAGTTAACAGTGTTTCCGCGAACGTCTCTATTAGTATACTATATTTTAGACGTAATTTTCAAATCGCTCGTCGAAATGATGCATATGATATACCATTGAAACGATATGAAAATTTTACAACTTTTCTATTTATAATATTTTTCTAAATACATTATGCTTTTTAGTTAATTTTGAATATATCAAACTTCATTTTCGCGGACTTTTCTTATTTTGTATAGTATTTTGTGTCTTATTTTCAAACCGTTTGTCCGATTGATGCGTGTGATATACTATTGGAAAAATATGAACTTTGCGCAAATTTTTTGTTTAGAAAGTTTTTCTAAATTCTTTACGGTTTTTAATTAATTTTAAATATATTAAAACTAGAGATGCTCGTCTATGGTCAATTGTTTTAAATTTATATGTTCTCAATGTTCGGGTTGGACAAGGCGGTAAGTTAGAGTTAGGTTCATATTTACTTCAATTACTCGAGGAGGGGTCAGTTTGGGCAATGGAAGTACGTAGAAATAACTTTATTACGTAGGGTAGGATTTTTGTCCCTAAAAACAGAGTAAGTAAACTGCTTTCAACATGCATGCTAATTTTCAGATACATGTTAGTTAACTTCCTGTCGCAATATAAATCATCTGCACTACGCGCGGTCTTGTGGTCGTAGTTTTTCATGAACACGAGTTAACTTATGTTTCTTTCCATGTTAACTTCCACTCGGGATGGGGTTCGTTGGATTTCTCTGAGTGTTAAATTTTGTTTGTCCACGAACAAGAGTTAACTTTCGTTTCTTTCCATGTTAACTTCCGTGCAGGGCAGGGGTTGTGGGATTTCTCTGATTGTTAACTTCTATTTTTCCACGAACATGAGTTAACTTCCGTTTCTTTCCATGTTAACTTCCACGTGGTGGCTCGCCGACACGCGAAGAAGGTGGGGGAGGATGGCACCTACAGTAGGTAGGGTCCATGGGCGCTTGGGGTGGAAGGGCGCGGGTGGTGGAGGGATGGGGAAGAAGATGGTTAGGTGGGGGTTCCTATATAAGCTTATATAGGAATCTCTTAAGGGGGGTTCTTGAGTAGTCATGTCTATATATATAGGTACATGATTCTATAACCCTTTCTGAACTTCCACGGTGAAAGGTGTGAACTTCTCGGTATATAGCAAGTGAACTTCCTGTCGGAGCACCAGATTCACGTGGGAAGAGGGGAGGGGGTTGGGGGAGCTTTCTGAACTTCCGTGGTGAAAGATGTGAAGTTCTTAGTTGAAAGCAAGTGAACTTCCTGTCGGAGCACCAGATTCACGTGGGAAGAGGGGGATGGTGGGGTGGTTGGGGGATTTCTGAACCTCCACAGTGAAATATGTGAACTTCTCGGCATATAGCAAATGAACTTCCTGTCGGAGCAACTGATTCATGTTGGAGGAGGGGGCGGTTGGGGGGATTTCTGAACTTCTGTCATGGAAGATGTGAAATTCTGGGTAGATAGCAAGTGAAGTTCCTATCGGAGCACCAAATTCACGTGGGAAGAGTTGGAGGGTGGGGGTTGGGGGCTTTCTGAACTTCCACCCGGTAGCATACTGAACTATCATAGTTTTGCAGACTAAACTACTTAAAATAATCAAGTGAACTGCCACTTTATGAATTAGTGTTTCAGCGGGATGTGGGGATGTAGCAACGCGGGAGGTGGGGTGAGGGCCAGCGGATCAGAGGTGGGATGGTGGTGGCGACTGACGCGCAGGAGGTGGGCTACAGACAGAGTAGGAGGTAGGGCACCAGCTGGCGTGCAGGAGCTGGGGCAGCGGGAGGTGGGCCGGCACGAAGGTGGGGCACACGAGAGGTGGGGAGGGGCCGACGTGAAGGTGGTACAGCAGCCGACGTGTGGGATGTGGGACGGCAACGAGGGTGGGTGGGACGACGTGTAGGAGGTAGGCGGGGGCGGCGCCGGAGGTGGGGAGATGCGGCGTGGGCCGGAGGTGATGCGGGGCGGGGTGCAGGAGGTGGGCCGGGGGAGGATCCAATGGGGTGCGGGCGGCGCGCGGGAGATGGCCACGAGACGGTGGGGTAGGTGGGGTGGGTGTGACGCGCGGGGGGTGTAGTAGGTGTAGAAGGTCTTTATTTGGGTGTGCGGTTGTAGAATAGCTATTCTACAATCTATTAAGGGAGGTTGTAGAATAGTTCTGCTATATATAAATCCTATTCAGTATCCGTGATGCAGAAAAGTTATTTTGCACCCAACATATTTTTATGTTGTTAGATTGATAAAAATATGTTTTGTATATGAATAATTATGTTTATATATTCACAACAACTAGAAAATCAACAAAAAGTTGGAGTGTATGAGTGATTATAGTGTAAAAAACACTAAAAATACATATTTTATGTCGCATTTTTATACGGCATGGAAACAAAAAATTATGCCATTTTTAATTTTTTTATGTTCTTCTCGAGTTCCGAAGTATAACGAAATTTATGTGACGTAAAAATAATATATGGTTCTAAAGTTAGAGTGTGGGTGAGAATACTATTCTACCCTAGGGGTCAAATAGCGCCACCCTATATATATATATATATATATATATAGGAGCTAAAGTGGATATAACTAAATAGGAAACAAAGTGAACTTTGTCCGGTAGCAGAGTAAACTTTTTTTCAGCGCGAGTGAACTTTCTTTTTCTCGGAAAATGAAGTGAACTTTTTTATACTTCTATCCATGTCCGAAGTGAAATTTCAAATTATAAAGCGAACTTTTTTTATAGTTGAGTTAACTACCTTTTTAATGTTTCTAAACTCTCTTTTTATCGAACACGCTTTCTGATTTTTTTGCTTCATCTAACGTGAACTATTATAATGAGAATCCTGGGTGCGCTCAAAGTGAACTATGTTTTTCCTCAAAGTGAACTTTCTTTTTAACGCATGTAAACTTTTTTTTTATCGAAAAATATTCTGATTTTTTTATCCTTTATCTAAAGTGAACTACAAAATAAAGGCGAACTCATGTCTCGTTTGAAGTGAACTATTTTTTTTAAGAGTTAAGTACCTTTTTAACGTGTATGAACTTTATTTTTCGCAAACTTTTATTTTCCAGACAACTGAGTGAACTGGATTTTTTTCAACGCTTGTGAACTTTCTTTTTTGCAGACTTTCTTCTACGGGACAACTGAGTGAACTGTGTTTTTTGAAATGCTTGTGAACTTTCTTTTTCTCTAAGTTTCTTTCTCCCGCATAATTAACTTTCTTTTTATTAAAATAGGAAAACTTTTTATTCATGTTTTCGCGGACAGTTTTCTTCGTGTGATGTTCGATCTTTTTTGCCCACAAGGTTGAACTTTCTTTTCACTACTAATTAACTTCCTATTAGCAAAAAACCATGTTAACTTTCTTTTCCATGGACAGGAGTAAGCGGCACCAGTGCCCTCGCGTTGATGCAGATGAGTAGGGGTGGCTGCGCATTGGCAAATCACACGGAAGGGAGTGGGCGAAGATGGGGAGGAGAAGACGATTGTCGGAGAGCTCGTGGGGTGGGCTTGAGGTGCAGAACCCTGCTGTGGGGACCCCGGATTAATCCTTCGAGAATCCCAATTATGCATACACCACAATCTCATGATCAGTTAGTTGTGGCACATAACCGACAAGTATCAAAGTAAACACCCAATATTTAAGTGTATAAATGTAATACCTTACATGCCACTATGGATCCATCAATAATCATCAGCAGAACTTCATCAAGCGTAAAGCCCGAGCCATGCCTTAACCTACAGGAAACTGACTGGGAGAACGTCCTCGCATAGTCGTCAACTTCACCTTCTTCTTGATATCTGACTAAGTTAATAGCCAGGGACAATGTTAGTGAGTACTTTTAATGTACTCGCAAACCACCTTAAGAGAAGAATAATAACAAGAGGATATGCAATATGGCTGTGGTAGTAGGAGGGCTCCAAGAGAGGTTCTTTTCTCAAATAGTTTCTCTTGTAAATATAGCATCTACATATCTTTGTTGAAACTTTTGTAAAGCATTTTGGAAACCTTTTTGAAAAGTTTTTGAAAAATACTAGGATTGGGTCACTCATTTGTTTCTTCCTTCTGGCTATCTCATGACCAAACTCCTTTCCTTCTTTTCCGACCATCCCATGGTTAATTTCATTTCCAAAGCCTTTGCTTTTCCGAAGTTCTTTTTTAAATCAAAACCAGCACCGCTCTACAACAACCTTTCCAACCGTCCATGACCGTGGACACGGCTATTCGAATAGATTTACACTCCGCAGAGGTTGTACACTTTACCCACACCAACCGAGTACCCTGCCTTGATCCTCACTGATCGTGGGTCGAGTAACTGATCAAGACTCTCCGAATGCCACTCTATGAGTTGTTCCTCTCAACACCGGGACGTCATAGCCACAGACCAACCGGAACGCATTCCGACTCCTCCAGAGTGGGCACTTTCAATGAGAGGCTCATAGTATCGCCTAGTCACTCACATGGGTGATCCTGCATTCCTCCAGGTGACTATCTAACAGTCTACCCTTTTGTAAAGGAAGCCCATAATTCGAGGGAGATGATCCCTTATAAGCAGTTGTGAGAATTCCCACACCAACATAGCACACTTCAAGCCCAACCCTGTCCCATTCCAGAGTAATGTGGTTGCACAGGTTAATTGTTCTAGCAAAACTACAAAGAACTAGGTGCATTTTCATAAACCATTTTCCTCCATCTTTCAGCATTTTGTCAAACAAAACCTTTTTCTTTCCTCAAACTTCTCTAGGTAGGTCAAACCTCACCAAGGTTTTGCTATAAACATTTTGTAAACTTTTTCGGGTGTCTTCCCATCCTCTAGTTTTGCTTCGACTAAAGCAGGGTTTCCAAAGGAGTATGTTGTTATACACCATCTACCATACTAGGGTCAAGTAGGTGTCATCAAGGGGGTTATACTTAATAGTACAAAAGTGTAATGGTTTGGAGAATCCAAGCCACTACCAAGTATAGATCATCATATAATAAAACAATGCAGTTTTCATAAAACAGTAGGTAAAACATACATAAGTAAAGAAGTAGGACAAGGCTGATGAGAAATAAGGTGGCTTGCCTGAGATCAGCAACATGGCAATATATGTCCTTGGACTTCTTAGGATCCCATAATAATCCAATAATAACCACTTCTTCCGGTCTCCGATATAATCGCAACTATTGTCGTCAGGGACAGCACATGCAAGGAAACAAAGTCACAATCAACACAAGACATACAAGCACTATTACAGTACAGCAAAAAAACATACAACACATTATTAAATTCAGTAAGTTTTGATAGATTTACTTCATAGCACTTGAAAATACTATAATTGCCTTTGTGGAAATCCCTTGATGATTTAATTGTCAAATACTATCCAGGGAAGGGGTTTTGAACTAAGGCTAGGGTATGTATGATATCAATGTGCAAAACTGATATCTACAGATAGGTATTGGAATAACAAGGCCAGAAAAGGCGGTTTCATGATTTTATCAATTTTCTATATTTAGTTATGATTTTTTGTAGTGAAATAACCTCTAGTTTAGGTAAAAAATTCACCCGAAAAGTTCTATAGTTCAAAAAATTATTTTCTTAGATGGTGAAGTAGGATTTTCTGGACTGGTTCAGCGAGAGTTGGAATCACTTCAAAATATTTAACAAAATGCCATTGGAAAAATCCCAAAGTCAGTTCTGTAGTAAATTTGTCTTTTTCACCAAATTAATTCTACAGGTCCAAATGATATGAGGTAAAGGACAATGGATGAGTATTCCAATGCCTTTCAGTAGGAATTGGAATCACTATTTTTGGAGTCACAATGCTTCTATGATGATTTATCTAGTGATAACACCACATATAGAAGAATTTAATTTATTAAAATTCAATCAAGGCTCAATAAATCTTGAGCTCCTAGGTTTAGATAGAACTTGAAGTACCCCATTACTAAGAATTGGATTCAACCCATAATATGATGCATATTAACCTGAAGAATTTATATAGTGCCTAACTGCACTGATTTTGTTATTTTTAGTATTATGGAACTACAATGAGTTTTGGCATGGGACTAAGGGGAATGGGTGGGCATATTGAATATCTATCAGGGGGAGTTGGTTTCATCCCATTGGGTTAAGTGAAACTTACTGAGTATTTTATCAGGGGGAGTAGTTTAATTTCCAGAAAATACTACAAATTATTTTGGGGACAAGGTTGGCTCTGCATGTTAAAGAAAACACCCATGAACTTATATAAATTTATATCTGGCCAATGCTAAGTATTTCCATTTTATGTGAATTTAAACCAAACTGCATGCAATATAGATCTGGAATATTGTTTAAAGACAAGGGTTGTCGGGCTGGGATTCTAAGCGAACTGGGCCGCCAGGGGGGTGAATCTGGCCCAATCCCTATTTCAGCGCGTGGGAGGCCTGGTTTAAACCCGCCAGGAGGGCCCCATCGGTCAGCGGAAGTAAAGGCCGAACCGGTATGGGCGAATGGGGACTGTCGGATTAGAGGACGATGGACGGCTGAGGGTCTTCTTCCTCGCCAGGGCTCGCCAGGGCATGGTCGATGGAGAGGAAACCCTAGGTCTCATTAGTGAGGGGTAGGGAGCTCACTAGAGAGGCGGTGAGGAGGTGATGAGACGATGCGGTTCTCCATGGCGGTCCCAGAGATGGGTGGAAGCAGGGGGTTCCACGTCAGGACGGACCTCACGTGACGGTGTTCGAGGGATGGTCACTGAAACTCGTTGCAGACGGCTATATCTGGAGGTCCTATGGAGGAAGCAAGGCACAGTTAGCTGCAGAAGGTCGAGGTGAGCTCAGTGAGGGGACATATAGAGGGAGAGGGTTAGAAGGGAGAGCACCAAAAGTAGATCTTGAAGAAGGCCGAGAAGGGAGTTCCTCCTTCTCACGGTCAATAGAGAGGGAGAGAGGATCTGAGCTTCTAGGGGAAGGAAGAAGGAGTGGAGGGGGTCACAGTACTATGACATGCAGAGAGGGAGAGGCATGGTGGAAGGAGCTTTACTCGATTTGGTGGATAAGGCCGAAGCTCCTTGCTGTCCTTCTGTCTAGCAGGACAGAGCAAGGAAGGGGGAGAGGGGGCTCTAGCGAGGTAAGTGGGAGGAGAGGGGCGAATGAGGGCGAAGGGAGGCGCTGGGTGGCCTCGGGCTATTTATTTGGGGAGGAGGAGGTCCATGATGGACATGTCTCACGGATGAGCTAGGGCTGGTCCATGGCTCTGCCATTGTCGAGATTGGGCAGTGGAGAGAGGGGTTGAGGGGTCCTGGTCGTGGCAGAGAGGAGTGGTGGTAGCTAATGTACAAGCTTTGAAGATATATTGGCAATATATGGTTGTCCCATTTTTTTTGCTTAGCTCCACCCACAAAGGACAAAGGTGAACAGTGCCTTGCTACAGTGCTGCATGACCAGGGGGTGTTACTGGTGCTGGAGAGGGGTACTAGCTAATTTTTATGAAGGTTTGATGGAGTTTGGCTTATGATCTTAAAGAGTGTCAAGATTTTCTATAAAGATGATTACTAAGCAAAGTCTCAAATTTTGTTCTTGGCAAGGTGAGGTAAGGTTACTAGTTGATGGGTAGGGTTAATATATACCCTAGGGAATTATTCAGGATTTTTCAGAAGATTTTTAGTCCACTTTATATCATTTAATCGAATAGTGTAGAAATGGTTTTTAGAAAGTAATTTGATATTTCTGAATTGGACAAGGTTGGTTTTTGATGTGATAAGGTCTTAAATATGATTACACACTTAAGAGAATTCCTGGAATTTATGGGGAAAGAAAAGTATTTTTAATCAATTACTTCTTGTTCCTGTTTTTTAAGAAAATAGGCACAACGAATTATTAAAACTCTTGAAAAATATTTATTTTTTAAGTGGGAAGATAGGGTATGATATACAGGCCTCAATTGTTCTTAAAGTTGGACATGAGGTTTGGAGAAATATAAACTTTCTTTTATAGGAGTTTTGAAATTTTGTCAAAAGAAAGGAATTTAATTGTTTTTGGGCCAAAACAATTATTGATAAAATTTGATTTATATTTATATCGAGGCTAGATTATGTCCACATGTTGTATCTACCATTTTCAACATTTGGTTTTCGAAATCCAACTTGATTTGGAAGGAGAACAAGGGATAAAGGATCTTAGGCAATATTATGTTTATCCCTTCAAAACCTTGTTGGATCTTGGAGCTCAGAGATCCCCTTGGGTCATGGGCTATATGGATACACATACCAAGTGATGTAGATAACCATAGTACACAGGTTTTAGGTTGCTCATGGTTGATGTCTCGAAAGATTGATTCCAAACTTTGAATAAAATAAGGGTACCAAAGAAGGTTATTAAATAGCCTTCAAAATCTTGTGGGTTTTGGAAGCACAAGGATCCAATTGAAACAAGTGAAGTAGTTATTGATAGACCTTTATGAGTAGAACACAATGATGCCAAGATTTGGTCCAAGGAAGGTAGGATGAAGGTGTGAGCTTCTGACCAAGTAGGCTAGTTGATAAGATTTGCAGGAAATATTAATTTCTTGCCTGGAAAACTATCAAGAACAAGTGGGTTATAGGAGGGTATAGCCAAGGAAAAGAGTGGTCCTTGGTAGTACTTATGATGATATACAAGATGGTTCAAGTGCATTTCCAAAACTACACCACGGTTGAGAAGGAGAGGCATTCAAAGAAGTGATGTTGAAACAGTTTCTAGACTTTGTCAAATTTAGTTGATTTAGGGTTTTTGACTAGAATATGAGTGGGGATGTTTTTGATGGGTTTCAAGGTATCAAAGCATCATCAAGTGGATGATGTTGAAGTGTATATGTATTATAATAGATCCATGCTTGATATTGGTCTTCATTAACTTCGAAACTTCTAGAATGGATCACTTCAGAATTGATCTGGTTAAGGGTTTTAGATGATCACCTAGTGGCTAGAGATTAGATCCATCTTGTATTCTTGCTTAGGGTTTAGTGATCTTAAAGTATATTGATCCTATAGGATGTGCTCCTAGAGTATCTCATACTACTTATAAGCAATCAAGTCGAGCAGCAGATCAAGGCAACTCATATTACAAACAAAACAAATCTACTACCAAGGGTACCTCCAAGCCTATATTAAGGTAAGGATGGGTATTTTGAAAAGGTTTTATTTTGAAGTAGCTAAGAGTCCCTTGGTGTTTCTACCAAGAGTAGAATTTAAAAACATATAAAAAGGTTTTGGAAGACCTAGAGATAAGAGTAGTTGAAGTTCTGTCTTGAAAACATAGGGAGGTTATATCTTACAGATCTCCATAGTTTTGTAAATAGAAGCTACTAAAATAGTTTTGGTTACATAAGAATATTGGCTCATGTTTTGCAATGCCAGAACATTTGAGAATATGTAAAATGAGCCTGGATAGTTTTGTTAAATAGTTTTTGACAATTGATGTTGAGGTAAGGAGTATATCATAAGGTGTGCAATTAGAAGCATAAGCATAGACAACAACAAGCAAGCACTGCACAATTAAATAAGAAAAAGTTTTTGTTCCCCCTGATTTTTGCATTCCGGACAACTAATCAGGGTTGCTGAAATTGGGATGCTACAGAACTTTCCCCCTTAAAAGAATCTTGTCCCAAGATTCAGGAGAGTGAGGTTAGGGGATTTTGTGTCAGATCTAGTGTTATGCATCTTGAGTGTATTAACTTACAGACTTCGTCTTCAAACACGGTTATTGTGTCGTTGAGGTTGGGCTTTAGTCTTCTTGGATGTACCGAGATTAAAGCAGACTTTAGTACTGATTACGAGGGATGATCTTCTTTCTATAAGGATTTATGGTGTTTTCCTTAGGGGCTTATCGTATCCTATTTAACGACTTAGGGCTAAACTCCTGAGGTTGTTTCTGGTGGAGAGTTACGCTATTATATGGGAAAGACATAGTCTTTCCCCCTTAGGGTTAAACTAGGGTGGCTCAAGGTTAACGCAGTTCTTCCTTCTTGGAGTCATCAGATGATGTTAGGTGGAGATTGCAATCTTCTGCCCGGAGTTGAAACCTTCCGACGATGACCACAAACTAGGTTTTATGAGGCTTATATACTTCTTTTATTCATACTTAGCCTATGAGAGTAGTTGAATTAGCGGATTGCCCAAACTGTTTAGAACCAACGGGGTTAGCGAATCTGCGGTCCTTTAGGCTGGTCTTCAACTGAAGTAGCAAAGGGGCTTCGTAAATCTTCAGTTATTGTGTCATCTAATGACTCAATAGTTGATGCTTGGACAGAAGATGTCGAAGCTAGAAATGTTTCTAGAATTATCTACATGTAGATAGTCTTTGAGGTTTGAGTTGGAAAGACACAGTCTTTCCACCTTAGAGCTTCACTAAGGTTCTTCGAGGGTGGTGGAGATCTTCCGTCTTGAAGTGCTAGCGTGATGTTGCAGAAGGTTGTACCTCCTTGGTTCTTGGGTGGAGATCCTTGAGTGTCGTTCTATTGCGTAAAGCTTATCGGGGGTGGTGTCCTAACAAAGCTTGAGGGGTTAGCTTAGGGCATGTTTGCGGTTAACGACTCCTCTTGTTAGTCTTCGATAAAGATAGGGTAGCTAACATTAGAGAAATCATCTTCACTTGAACTCTTTGCGTTGCTTCTACTCAATGGTGGAGTTAACTCGGTGTCTTGATGCATCCTTATCTTCAAGAATTGGATTATTCTGGCCTTTTGGTGAGGGACTTCCTGTTGGTTCGGGTAGGGTCGACTAAAATAATTAGTATCTTAGTGGCTGTCGGAAGCTCTAATATACCGGAGGTTAGTGTAGTTAGGTCTTCACTTCTTGTCTTGATGGGTAAGTCTTGTGGTTTCCTGCGGATAGTTGGAATCCTTCGGTGGTAGACTTTCGGCTTCAACGAGACTCTGGCTCTTGTCAGCAGTTGAATGATGACGTGCGGCTTTGGTGACGAGTCTTGAGAGTTGAGTTTGATGTGGTATGCCAACCTACTTAGGAGAAATCTTCGTGTTGTTCTAACTTGATGAGGTCGAACTCCTGGTTTTTGCGATGCTTTTCCTCTCATCACTCACAAGGTTAGTAGGGTTCTCATTCCCAAAAAAAGGGGTGCCTGAGGTACTAGGTGGGGTATCAATACTCGGTTCACAGTTGACTAATGTCTAGACAAGTCACAACAAACATACATGGTGAACAGAGCAAGGGGGTCGCAATATCCTTCACAGACAACACACATCAAGCAACACTTTATTCACTTGGGCAAGCAAACACGGCCAACTAGGGGGGCCAAGGATTTAACTACCCATGATACAAGGGAATCCTATCTTAGGACTACTTATCCTAGACGTCATTGTTCTTAAGGCCTGAGTCACTATCTTGCGTATGAAGCCTTTGCCGAGTCATTGGATGCTTCTCGATAGTGTAGTACTTGATTTCTTCTGATTAGGAGGATTCCACTAGTAGGGACATCTTGTATTCTCCTTGTGTTTTGCTGGTAGTTGCTGATGACAGCAAGTGCACAGATCATTTGTAGCTAGTTTCCAAATAAAGATATCAATCCCATAGGGAGCAGGAGTCCGAAGTCTAATAATTCTTGAAATAGTTATTATGATAGAAATGCTAGATAAAGTTCTAAGTAATAAGATAAAATGTGAGTATTGTGTAAAAATGTGTTTTGGGGTTTTGGGTATAAGAGCAATAATAAAGTAAAGCAAGTAACTTAATACAGAAAGTAAGTATCGCGTATGTAAGAGAGATTGGAACTATAGTAGGGAAAAAGTGTTCTCAAGGAGTAGCGGATACTCCACTATTATTGTAAAGATCTAAGATAAAGATTATCATCATGAACATTCTCAACTATGTATGTGTGGGAGGAACTCCGTATGTGGACGAATAGGCAACAACCGCTGCTCACATCATCTCCATAACCACAGCAGTTAGCAATCGACATCAATCGAATTACTGCGCTATTAAGGGACGTAATCTCGTAGGACATATCCCATGGCATGGATAGTGTTCCGTGAGTTTCCTCGATTTCCCAAGTTGATACGTAAGGAGTGCTAACAGTTTTATAGTCACTGTAAGTGCTAGCACGCCTCCGTCTACCAACAAGTAGCTCCTTCCATCAAGTCCCCACGAGAGGCAAATATTGAGAGGTCAACTTCTCTCAACATCAAGATGTAGAGAATCTATGGAGACAAGTGTTGCTTTATCTTCTCTTTTCTTTTCTGGTTCGGGTGGTGGATCATACTTGTCTGGACCCTCCTTTGGAGCTTTAATATGTTATGTAAAAGCTTTAACAACTTGCAACACAAGATCTGAATCCAGATAAAGTTCTTTAGACAATTCTTTCACATGGCCTTTTTTATTATAGTCATGAATAAAATCATGCTCTATCTCTATGCCTCCTTCACTTCCTATACCAAAATTCCATGAAACTCTATGATCACGAATTCTATTAAGTAAATCCCAAGCCTTAGGTACATGAAGATTCATAAAGGCTCCTTCCGTGAAAGAGTCTACTTCAATTTTATTAGGTTCAATTAAACCACCATAAAAGATATGTTCAGGAAAATCATGATGAGGACATAGTCGTAGTAAATCTTTAAATCTAATATAAGCTCTTACTAGTCCTTCATTAGGACGATTCTTCCAAGTCATCATAAGATGCCTGATTCCAAAAGATTTTGATAATGGATAATATTTTGATATAAATTCACAAGCTAAATTATCCCAAGTAGTAGTGGATTTAGGGGCTAGAGATCTATACCATGAGAGAGCTGTACTTGTCAAAGTTTGACTAAAAAGTTTAACCCTTACCTCATCAACAGTATATCATGTCAATAGAAAAGTGCCACATATATCTTTAAAACATGTAATATTCTCATATGGATCAGGATCTTCTTCATCTCCAGTAAATTGCTTCTTATGTAGAATACTGAGTAATAGAGGATTTATTTCAAACCCCCTTGTCTTCTTATTGGAGTTGTCTCTTTTATAAATATCGTAGGGCTTCCTAAAGTAGTTGAGTGTGTTAGCAATAATCATATGCTCAAACTCCATTATGTTGGTAGAAACATGTAACTCAAAACAAAATTTAGCAAGACAAAAATAAATAAGCAAAAACTAAAAGACCTACAACGCTTAGCTCCCTGGCAACAGTGCTAGAAAATAGCTTGATGACGGCAAGTGCACAGATCGTTTGTAGCTAGTTTCAAAATAAAGATATCGATCCCACAGGGAGCAGGAGTCTGAATTCTAATAATTCTTGAAATAGTTATTGCGATAGAAATGCTAGATAAAGTTCTAAGTAACAAGATAAAATGTGAGTATTGTGTAAAAAGGTGTTTAGGGGTTTTGTTATAAGAGCAATAATAAAGTAAAGTAAGTAACTTAATACAGAATGTAAGTATTGCGTATGTAAGAGAGATTGGAACTACGGTAGGGAAAAAGCGTTCTCAGGGAGTAGCGGATACTCCACTAGTATTGTAAAGATCTAAGATAAAGATTATCATCATGAACATTCTCAACTATGTATGTGTGGGAGGAACTCCATATGTGGATGAATAGGCAACAACCGCTAATCACATCATCCTCATAACCACAGCAGTCAGCAATCGACATCAATCGAATTACTGAGCTATTAAGGGACGTAATCCCGTAGGACATATCCCATGGCATGGATAGTGTTCCATGAGTTTCCTCGATTTCCCAAGTTGATACGTAAGGAGTGCTAACAGCTTTATAGTCATTGTAAGTGCTAGCAGGCCTCCGTCTACCAACAAGTAGTTCCCTCCATCAAGTCCCCACGAGAGGCAAATATTGAGAGGTCGACTTCTCTCAACATCAAGATGTAGAGAATCTAACACATGGTCACAGTGATGAATATCATAATAGACTTTATCTTATTTCAATCTCATACTAGGGTTTCTCCATCTCCCCAATAACTAATTATCTACTCAGACATGGAGGCAATCAGCATCATGGCAATGGTAATGGAAACAATCATAGATGAATAGTACTTGTATAAATCCACAACGAGTATAGAAATTACAACAAGATCTAGACAAGATGTAGATGGGATGGATGGAGATGGTGGTGATGCAAAGGTTGAAATGGATCGTATGGGCACCTAGAGGGGGGTGAATAGGTGCTACTTCAAATTTTAATGCTTTTTCAATTTTAGGCTTAGCACGAAGGGTAAATTCTCTAGATATACTATTAGGTGGAATTTCCCTATATGCAAACCTATCTACTAGCGAGTAAAGAGCGAGTGGAAGAGGAACGGGTAAACCGTAGTGAAGCACGCGGAGACACAGGATTTGTTTGACCGCAGTTCCTTCCTTGTTAAGGGAAGTACGTCTGCGTTGGAGGGGTGGGCGGTACTAAGACCACCACGCCACAATAGGCCTCACCCTGTTCTCTGATGGATCCCGCCACCAAAGGCCTGATCCACCTTTCCACTATAGGGACCCTTCGAGGCGGGTACCGGTGCCTTTACACAACTAGCAGGGCACAAATCCACAAACAACTTGGAGGCTCCTGTAATGACAACAAGCTGCCACAAGAACAAGTTATCAATAACAAATAACAAGATCTAGATATTGACAAGAATACTAGATCAGGGATTTCTCCAAATGAATGGAGAGGAGTTGATGCACTTGATTCGTGATGACGATGACGATTCTCTCCTCCTTCAATTCCCCCAAAGATCGAAGCCTTCAGGTGGTTGAAGTGGGAGATCTAGAATGGGAGCTCTTGCACAGTGTCTGAACAATTTCGAGTGGATCAAGAGTTCTGAATGTTGGGGAAGGAGGGATATTTATACCCCCTTCCAAAACCAAGCCGTTGGATACTTTGGGGGGCGGATTATCCGTCCCAAGTGAGGGCCGGATTATCCGGCCTAGGGAAAACTCCGTCCCAGACTCGGAATATCCGGCAGATAGTCCCCCCCTCTCTGAATGTTGCGTAGAGCTTTCCCTTGATCATCTTCTGGGGGCCGGATTATCCGGTCCCATGTGAAGGCCGGATTATCCGGCCTAGGGAGGAAAAACCACCCTAGTTCGGATTTTCTGGGAGAAAATCCGACCGGACTCTGAGCGACGTGCCTTGGCATGCTTTGCTCAAATTCTGGGGGCCGGATTATCTGGCCCATGCGATAGCCGGATTATCCGGCCTGGGGAGGAAAAACCGCCCCAGTTCGGATTTTTTGGGCGATAATCCGCCCCCTCTCTCGGTGACGCACCTTGGCAGCCTTGGATCAATGAGGTAGGCCGGATTATCCGGCCCTTGGTGGGGCGGATAATCCAGCCACCCCCCAAACCTCCTGCACACTTAGCGCACATGAGAAATCTCCATAGTATTGTTATCTAACACACAAAACACAGGAAAACATGAAATGTTCTTTCAATCTCCCCCTTTTTGGTGTTAGATGATAATACTAGGATTTGCAGGAAAGGATCAAAAGACTACCGGCAATAAACATGCAAGAGACTCCCCCTCAATCTGTGCATATTAGAATTTTGCATTTGAATACAAATGCACACAAGTAGGTGAATCTATTCCATAGACATATGAACAACATAATCATACCACCGAGATAGAAGAGAGTCATCCTTGAAATAGCCACAATTATCAACGTGATAACCAATATAAGCGCCTTCCTTGATAAAGATTTCCAGCATAATAGGATATGAATAGATGAATCCATAAGCATAATCCATGAGATAAATCCAGACAACCACTGTCATAGAGTCTCAAACAAACCACAAATCACAAATTTAAAGTTCAACGCTAAATGGGCATAAGCGAGAAAACGACGAATAGGAAAAAATTCAAGTGCTTATGCCCGACCCATGCAAATCCTCGAAGACCCTAATAGAACTACTTCTCCCCCTTTGGCAGCGAGACACCAAAAAGGAAGAAGAGTGATGCTACCACCCCAAGGGATCACTCATAGTCCTCATCCTCGTCCTCGTCCTCGTCCTTGTTCCCATCCTCGTCCTCATCTTCAAGCTCCTCGGTGTCATCATCCTCATCATCAGCAATGGCCGCAGAGGGGAACAAGTGATGCTCCAGCTCTCCATAGTTCAGCCCAGAAGAAGAGTTCCACTGAGCATATGGTGTGGGAGGGGTAGGAGCCGGGGGTCACTAGAAGCACCGGACACATAGTGAAGGATGAGCTGCTGAGAGTGAGCCAACTCATGGCGCTGCTTATACGCCTCGTACTGACCCTTGCGTGTGTCCACGCCCATGCAAAGGATGTGCCGCTGGAACCAGTTCAGTTGCTTAATCTCACGAGCAATGGGAGGCACTAGAGGCCTGCGAGCATCCCTCATGAGACCCTCAGGAGTAGAAGAGGGGTGAGAGGTCTTCCAAACCTTGGTGTAGATCTTCTTGGCCTTATGCACAACATCAATGTTGAAATCTTCAGAAGGAAGCAGGTGCTTGATGAGCATCATAATGTAGGGGGCATAAGGAATGGACAGCCGGTTGAACATAGCATCAATCAATTCATGGTAGATGAAGTCCATCACATCTAGCTTGTATTGCACGGACCCATCCTCGCATGAGGCAACTTCATAAGAGAAAGCAAGGAGCTGAACAAGGTGACCACGGATGCTATCATTGTTGCCTCCACTTGGAGAGATGGAATCACGGAAGAGACCGACCAAAGCAGCATAGATAGGAGAAAGACCAACAAGAGTGCCCACAATGCCATTGTCCATAGTGCAAGGAGAGATAGCTGCATCTTTGTTGGGCTTCAGCTGAGTGATGATGCGGTGGCCACTGGCCCTATCCCTGTTGTGGAAATTGTATCCAAGAACCTCAACAAACACACGGAAATCAGCAGCCATAGGCCTGTCATGAGTCATCCACTTCATAGTGCGATGCTCATCACCACAAATAACCAAAGTGGAAAAGAACCGCTTCACCACCTTAGAGTCATATGAGCACTAGAGAGACATGAGATGGTGCATCCCCATCCGCTCAGCCACATACATGGCATCCACAAGGTGGGCCTTCTCCAAAGCCTCAGCAAGAACCAGCGGGTGCATAGGCCTAATGTTTAGCCTGGCATACACATCTTCAAAAATACCTTTCTGTTCAGCACACCAAAATCGAGCATCCCCCAGCTCATCATCACGAGGCAACTCTACAAACAAATCACGGTGATGGATAGAGGAATAGGTGACTGCATCCAAAGCCTTGTAATTGATATTGGGCTCCTTGCCCTTCCTTTTGGACACACCCTTTCTAGTCATCTTTGCTTGTTCAGCCATGCGCTTCTCTTCGTTCTTTCTTCTCCTCAACTCAACCTCGTCCACTAAGTTACACTGGTCGTCATCCCGGAAGTATTTACCACGAGGACGGCGCTTGCAGGTCTTGGGAACACTCGAACCACCTGTGAGGACAACAAGGGTGATAGCATGGGGATAAGCATACACACAAGTCCAGGAGAGAGCATGGAAAAAGTAGTCAAAAAGTTCATAATACAAATCTACTCAATGCACACAGTATGGTGAAACTGAACAAGAGTTGAATCTGTCAGGCCAGATTATCCGGCCTGGCCAGGGGCAGATAATCTGGCCCTGGCAGAAATTTTCGACTTCACCTAGATTGAATGCAAAAAAGTAGATCAGGCCTAAAAACTTCAAGACTACAATTTCTATGCAAAAAAACATCCTTCTAGACAACGTTCCACCATACAAATAACACATCTAGCCAAAGATGGGGAGAGAGGGAGTTACCCTCACTCATTGGAGGAAGGACGCGGAGGAGAAGGTACCCGGAGGCGCGGAGAAGAAGATCCGGGGAGGCCCGGAAAATCCGGTGCCCGGAGAGGCTCCGGGGAGGGTGGGGGACGACAGGCGGCGGCTGAGGAGGAGGAGAGGGTTGGGGGAGAAGTGCTGCTCGTTATGAGCCCTTCCTCCCGATCCTTTCCCTTTAAGACGAAATCCGCCATGGCCGGATTATCCGGCCTACACTTGGGCCGGATTATCCGGCCTCAAATCTGAATTTCTGTTGTACACAGATTCAGGCCCGCGTGTCCCCAAACCACACCCCCACAAGGTGTACAAGGGACTTGTGTGCAAGAATAGATGGCTTAGGGGTAGGGAAAGGCTTAGGATTAAGAGATCCAAACTAAGATGGTACTAGACACTCAAAATTGCAAGAACCAAATAAAATAAGAGCCAAAATTGAGTGTGATTCCCATAAGAACATGAGATGAGCAAAAACAACCAAAAAGATCCATAAAAATCCAATTCTCCTCAAGGGAGAGGGCGGTGGCCGAAGCCACCTTGTTGGAGTGTATGGTGTGACACCACAAAGATATATCTTGGGTTCATGACCAATACTCATCAATAAGCTCACATATCACAAAATGATATTAAGAGAAATGATTTATCTTGCTTTTAGCATTATGGGGGGAGGGTTAGCCCAATTAATTAGGACCACACTCCCCTTATATCCATGCCCACACCTAGACCAAATAAGACTGAGATGTACGAGTGAGTGCATGGGTAATCAAGACAAACTCCTGGAATCAATGATATTTAGTTCATTCCTCAAGTAGCAGAATCTTGCTTCATCAAGTGGCTTCATAAAAATATCAGCAAGTTGGTTCTTCGTGCTCACAAAAGATAGATCAATATCGCCTCGAGCAACATGGTCTCGAATAAAATGATTCCGAATCTCAATATTCTTTGTCCTTGTGTGCTGTACCGGATTGTACGCAATTTTGATTGCACTTTCATTATCACATAAAAGAGGCACTTTGTCAAAATTGACACCGTATTCCTTTATAGTTTGCCTCATCCACAATAACTGAGTGCAAGCACTAGCAGCAGCAACATATTCAGCTTCGGTGGTGGAGAGAGATATACAATTCTACTTTTTAGATGACCAACACACTAGAGATCTTCCCAAGAATTGACAAGCTCCAGAAGTGGATTTCCGATCATCCTTATCACCAGCCCAATATGAATCAGTATAACCACATAGAGAGAAATTGGAGCCCTTGGGATACCATAGACCAAATTAGGGGAATGAACCAAATATCGAAAGATCCTCTTGACCGCCACTAAGTGGCTTTCTTTAGGAGCTGCTTGATACCTTGCACACACCCCCACACTCAACACAATATCGGGTCTAGATGCGCAGAGGTAAAGAAGAGAGCCGATCATGGACCGGTATACCTTTTGGTCCACATCTTTACCATGTGGGTTAAGTTCAAGGTGACATTTTGTTTGCATCGGAGTGGCGACACCATTAAGATCCGTCATCTTGAATCTCTTGAGCATGTCTTGGATGTACTTTGCTTGATTGATGAAGGTTCCTTCTCTAAGTTGCTTGATCTCGAATCCAAGAAAGAACCCTAATTTCCCCATCATAGACATCTCAAACCTGTTAGTCATAAGCTTTGAAAATTCATCATTAAAAGCTTTATTAGTAGAACCAAAGATGATATCGTCTACATATAGTTGGCATACGAAGAGCTCCCCCTTAACCTTCTTAGTAAAAAGAGTGGGATCGATTTGCCCAACTTTGAAGCCACGGTCTAGCAAAAGCTCTTTAAGGTGCTCATACCACGCACGTGGGGCTTGTTTAAGGCCATAGAGTGCCTTATCGAGTTTGTAGACATGGTTCGGGAAGTTAGGATCCTCAAACCCCAGGGGTTGCTTTACATATACCAACTCATGTAGAGGACCATTAAGGAAAGCACTCTTGACGTCCATTTGCTGCAATTTAAAATTGTTATGGGCAGCATAAGCAAGAAGGATACGGATGGACTCAAGTCGAGCCACTTGAGCATAGGTCTCGCCGAAGTCAATGCCCTCAACTTGAGAGTAGCCTTGTGCCACAAGTCTTGCCTTGTTCCTCACAATCATGCCATTCTCATCAAGCTTGTTTTTAAATATCCATTTGGTGCCGATAACATTGCGGCAATCTTTGGGTTTCTCCACGAGTTTCCAGACCTTGTTGCGCTCAAAATTATTCAATTCTTCATGCATAACAACAACCCAGTCCGGATCTTCAAGAGCTTCAAAAACTTTGTTGGGTTCCACCATTGAGATGTGAGCTTGATGCCCACCAAAACTTGCCAATTCCCTTCTTGTAGAAACCCTTCGTCGAAGGTCACCTACAACCTTGTCGAGGGAGTGACCCCTTAACTCAAGGTTCCGATCAGCACGAGCCTTACGACGAAGTTCAATAAGCTTGTTGTCTCTTGGTGGAATAGTTTCTTCACTTGAATCTTCATTGGAATCATTTGCTCGACCTTGATTAGACTATGGGATAATAGTAGTAGGCGGTGATGAAGTGTGCCCTTGAGGTGAGTCAGCAGCCGTGACAGGATACTGCTGAATAACAGGTGAGTCAGGGCCGGATAATCTGGCCGATGGAGAGGCCGTATAATCCGTCCTGGGGGAACTTGTAGCAGCTTCATCAGGCTGCATGGGACTTGCTTGAACTGGTGAGGGGCCGGATAATCCGGGGTCACCTAGAAAATCCGTCATGTAGCTTGTAGCGATTTCTTCAGCACTAGGAGCAATTTGGTCATCAGGAGAGGGGTGGCCGGATAATCCGGTGTCAACCGGATAATCCGGCCTGGAGCTTTCTAGAACATCTTGACCTTCAGCAGTTGATGGAGATGGTGTAGAAGTTGCTCCCGTGGTTGGAACATGTTGAGTATGTGTAGATGAGGGCTCTACATGAGTAGAGCATTGTCCTTCCCGATCCGCCACAAGGGGTTCCTCAATGGGGCAGAAAAATCCCATGCCCATTCTTCTTATGGCATCTTGGGGTATTTCAACATCTGCGTCACAAACATCAACTTGCTCCGCATGGGAACCGTCATTTTCCTCGAACACCACACTACAAGATTCTACAATAGTTCCAGAGAGCTTATTGTAGACTCTATAAGTGTGGGATTAGGCACCATAACCAACAAAAATACCTTCTAGAGCCTTAGATTCAAACTTAGATAAATGAAATCCCTTGATGAGAAAGAAACACTTACACCCGAATACCCCAAAGTATGATATGTTTGGCTTGTTACCGGTAAGTATTTCATACGAAGTCTTGTCCAAGATCTTACGGAGGTATAACCGGTTGGATAAATGACAAGCGGTAGAGATTGCTTCAGCCCAGAAGTTATATGGAGACTTGAATTCGGCTAGCATTAACCTTGCCATGTCCATTAGAGTCCGATTCTTCCTCTCAGCTACACCATTTTGTTGAGGGGTGTACGCAGCGGAATATTGATGTATAATCCCCTCTTCACTTAGGAACTCATTTAAGGTGTAGTTCTTGAAATCAGAGCCGTTATCACTTCTTATAGACAGAATAGGGACGTTGTGTTGACGTTGAACCTCATTGGCAAAGTTGATGACCGTTTGTTGAGTTTCACTCTCCAACTTGAAGAAATAAACCTAAGTGTATCTTCAGTAATCATCAACGATCACAAGACAGTACTTCTTCCTGCCGAGGCTTGCATGAGATGGAGGTCCAAAGAGGTCCACATGTAGGAGCTCTAATATCCTTTTTGACGAGATGATAGTCTTCCTACGATGAAGAGAGTCATGCATTTTCACTTCAACACAAGCCCTGCAAACATGATCTTTGGCAAAGGAGACATTTTCTTTTAGTCCAAGGATGTGGCCACCCTTGTGGAGACTTTGCAAAGTTCTCATATTGACGTGGGCTAGTCAGCGATGCCATAGCCAACCCACGTCAGCCTTTCCGAAAAGACACATCGGGCCTATAGTGGTTTTCTCCGAAAAGTCCACCACATATAGGTCATTTTCGACATATCCCACGAAAGCGACTTTTAGAGACTTGATCCACAAGAGTACCACAAAATCAGAATCAATATAAACTGGAAAGCCCATCTTACCAAGGGCGCGAACTCAAAGTAAGTTGTACCCGAGGGTCTCAACAAGCATGACATCCACGAGAGAGATATCGTGAGCCACCACAACTTTGCTGAGACCCAATACCTCAGATTTTGACTTGTCACCATAGGATACGATTATATGATCATGATTTTGCCGCATCTCCGTGATGATCTCCTTGCTTCCGGTCATATGACTCATGCATCCGCTATCGAGTACCCATTTAGAACCACCGGAAGCATAGCCCTGCAAGAAAGTTACTTCTTGGTTTGAGGTACCCATTTTTCAATGGGTCCTCTCATGTTAGTGACAAGGGTCTTGGGGACCCAAATAGACCAAGGAATGTAACAATCATAAGAGCCTACATAACTAGCATAAACATCACCATAATAATCGCAATATAACTCAAAGTTAGGATTGTTGACCCCTGCAAAACCATCATAATTAGACTTGTCATTGGTAATGTTGCTAGTCTTTGGTTGAGCAGTCTTGCTCTTCTTCTTCTTCTTCTTCTTCTTGTTTTTCTTGTTACTTGTCTTGGGAATGTAACCAAGACCTTCTTTTCTATTGTTTGTCCTTTGCTTGCTCAGTATCTCATCAAGGACCTCTTTACCTTTGTGCTGAGAACCTCTTGCAAGATCTTCTTTTCCATAAGATGATGTGGAGGTACTTGGCACATCATACAGCTTCAATTGAGTTTGGAGCTGATCATTAGACTCATTTAGAGTAGAATGATCACTCTTCAATGCCTTGTGAGCACTTTCAAGTTTATCAAACTTCTCCGAGAGTCTAGCATGAGCAGCCCCAAATTCAATCTTTTATTTCCTTACTTTCTTTACCTTGGAAAGAGCATTGTCACGTTCTTTGATAAGCTGAGCCACAACTTCTTCATGTGACTCCTCAATGGATTCGCGTCTCTCTTCCAAAGATACTCGAGCTTCCTCTTCTTCTTCCAAGGCATTCTTCAAAGAAGCTATCTCCAAGGCATCTTCTCTTTTCATTCTGCCCTTTTCTTCAAGAAGATCTTCGGCTTGAGCAAGTTGACTCATAAGAGCATCAAAATGGAGTTTGTGATCACCTTGCAGGTTAGTGAAAAAGTTGTCCAAAGCAATAACTTCTTATTTCATTTTAATACTGTCATGATCATCCACATCCAAAATTAAGTTAGTCTTAGGAAATGAAGAGCTAGAACTTGATACCTCGGACCCTCTTGCCATGAGGCAAGTGGTGTTGTTGTTGATGACGTTCTCGTTTGGCGAGTCAAAGAGAGATGATGGAGTCTATGTGGTGGCTATAGCAGCCACCTCGCGAGAACTATCTTCATCCTCTTCATCTTCACTTGCAGAGGAGTATTCTTCTTGTGCTACTAAGACGATCTTGGGTTGCTTCTTGTAGGGGCCATTCTTTTTAATAAATGGCTTATTCTTAGGTGCCTTGGATTTTTATTTAAGAATGAGCCTGCCACCATTGTCTTCTCTGTTTTGATAAGGACACTCGTCTACGAAGTGCATCCTATCTCCATAGTTGTAGCATGTTCTCAGTTTTGGGCCACTTTCTCTTCTTCCACTCGACCCATTCTTGCGCTCGAGTTCTGACTTGGCCTTGGTAGGATCCTTCCAGAAGTTCCTTGCGTAAAATGCCATGTACTCACCATGAGCACGTTTGACTTCATCGGGGCAGTCCATGGAGGCCCCCTCAAAAGCTCTTTCATCCTCATCTTGCTCAACAACATTGGCCTTTAGAGCGACATTGACTCCCTTTTGCATTCCAATGGCACAAGCCCAGGCATCTTCAGCGTTCTTCGCGGCAACTTTGAATGATGCCATTTCTTGCATGACTTCATTGGATGTCATTTGATGGTAGTTGTGTCTACCTTGCAAGCTCTTCAAATCAGTTGGCTCGAAAGTCATTAAGGCACTCACATATTTTCTTTTTATCCATCCATCATCAATGTGGGTGGCTCCATGCTTTCTAAATGTTGTTGCAATTCCCTTGAGTCTTCTATACATATCTTCATGGTTTTCACCATCCAACATGTAGAACCCTATAGCTTCATTACTTAGGGCATCATACCTATTCCTTCCCATGTTTTCATTCCCAATAAAGAGATTGATGAGGGCATCCCAAGCTTCTTTAGCTGTATTGAGATGTTCAATGTGGGGCATGTCCTTGGGACCCACACCAAGTTGTATCATGTGGAGAGCTGTAGCATTCAATTGGCTGTCCACAACTTCTCTTCTTGTCAGATTGGAATGATCTCCAATATGAAGACCCCCTTTAATAATCCTCCAAAGTTCAATTGAGGAGCTGCAAACATGAGACTTCATTAAGAATTTCCATTGATTAAAAGAGGATGCAGTAAGTTTGGGTGGATCACCCCTATTGTTTATATGAGGATGAGGGATAGGTGGATCGGGGGAATATACGTGACGAACCTCACTATATTCCTCCTTACCACTTCCCTTCTTGGAGGTGGAACCATTATGTTTTTCACCTACCACTTCATCATCCTTGGATCCGGTGTTAGCCTTATCCTTGGATGATGGTGTGGCAGCCTTAGAGGAGGATGGATATGGGGCTATGGATGATGTGAGACGAGCAATCATTTGATTCATCTCCTCCATCTTGGCCTCAAAGGATTTCAACAAGGTTATTTCCAATGTCTTGAGGTCATCCATTGTGACCTTATCCACAGCCTCATCCCCATCTCCCTTGGTACCCATACTTCTCTTAGGCGGTTAAGCCCGAATAAAGAGCCGGGGCTCTGATACCAATTGAAATGGATCGTATGGGCACCTAGAGGGGGGGTGAATAGGTGCTACTTCAAATTTAAATGCCTTTTCAATTTTAGGCTTAGCACAAAGGGTAAATTCTCTAGATATACTATTAGGTGGAATTTCCCTACATGCAAACCTATCTACTAGCGAGTAAACAGCGAGTGGAAGAGGAACGGGTAAACCGTAGTGAAGCAAGCGGAGACACTGGATTTGTTTGACCGCAGATCCTTCCTTGTTCGGGGAAGTACGTCTGTGTTGGAGGGGTGGGCGGTACCAAGACCACCACGCCACACTAGGCCTCACCCTGTTCTCCGATGGATCCCACCACCAAAGGTCTGATCCACCTTTCCACTATAGGGACCCTTCGAGGCGGGTACTGGTGCCTTTACACAACTAGTGGGGCACAACTCCACAAACAACTTGGAGGCTCCCGTAATGACAATAAGCTGCCACAAGAACAAGTTATCAATAACAAAGAACAAGATCTAGATATTGACAAGAATACTAGATCAGGGGATTTCTCCAAATGAATGGAGAGGAGTTGATGCGCTTGATTCGTGATGACGATAATGATTCTCTCCTCCTTCAATTCCCCCAAAGATCGAAGCCTTCGGGTGGTTGAAGTGGGAGATATAGAATGGGAGCTCTTGCATAGTGTCTGAACAATTTCGAGTGAATCAAGAGTTCTGAACATTGGGGAAGGAGGGATATTTATACCCCCTTCCAAAACCAAGACATTGGATACTTTGGGGGCCGGATTATCCATCCCAAGTGAGGGCCAGATTATCCGGCCTGGGGAAAACTCCGCCCCAGACTCGGAATAACCGGCAGATAGTCTGCCCCCTCTCTGAATGTCGTGCAGAGCTTGCCCTTGATCATCTTCTGGGGGCCAGATTATCCGGTCCCATGTGAAGGCCGGATTATCCGGCCTAGGGAGGAAAAACCGCCCCAGTTCGGATTTTCCGGGAGAAAATCCGACCGGACTCCGAGCGACGTGCCTTGGCATGCTTTGCTCAAATTCTGGGGGCCGTATTATCTGGCCCATGCGATAGCCGGATTATCCGGCCTGGGGAAGAAAAAACGCCCCAGTTCGGATTTTTTGGGCGATAATCCGCCCCTCTCTGGGTGACGCACCTTGGCGGCCTTTGATCAATGAGTTAGGCCGGAATATTCGGCCCTTGGTGGGGCGGATAATCCCCCCCCCCCAAACCTCCTGCACACTTAGCGCACATGAGAAATCTCCACAGTATTGTTATGTAACACACAAAACACAAGAAAACATGAAATGTTATTTCAGCGGTGGATGATGAAGATAAATGCCTTAGCCTCCCAGATCTGCGTAGGGAGAAGATGGATCCCTTGTGGATGAGTTCCCCCTCCAGATGCCTTCCAGAGGTGAGGTTTCTGCGATTTCTGGGTGTTCTGTATGTCGTCTCCTCAAACCAATTGCACGGGGTGAAACTATTTGACGAGGCGGAGGCGGCGCCAACTATAAGTCTGGAGCTATATGGGCGGAAGAAATGCTCCTGCCGTATAGTTGGTCGTTGCGCTCTCTACCTCCTTTGTTCGCTTCTGGTTTTCTTCTGGTATTATTAATATTTCCCAAATAAGCGATTTACGCTGTTTTTTACTCCTTTCTCCTCAGTACAACTGCTTCAATAATTGTATCCATTGGATCCATCATCTATTCTGGTCCTGGTGAAAACAGACATAAAATGTGCAAGCGAGCGCCATAAAATACCAATATCCTACATCTACAATGCAAAATAATAATGTAAAACATGATGCAAATATGCAGACATCAGTTGCTTATCTTTATCTCGTCCTCAACGTCTTCACCGGGTTCTAGGTCCTAGTTATTTGAAATCCGTAGGTTTGAATTTTGGACGAGGGATAGAGGAAACCATGTTTAGAAATCCTTTAAATTAGGAGGGGATAAGATGTAGAACTTTTCAAAAAGCTTTTGAGAACGTAGTTTTCGAAAGTCGGTGTTTCCAAAATAGTTTTCCTTTTCTAACGACCATGCTAACTAAGGTTCTCCTACAGTCAGGATGGCTCTGATACCAAGTCTGTGGGCCCCCGGATTAATCCTCCAAGAATCCATATTATGCATACACCACAATCCCATGGTCAGTTATTCGTGGCACATAACTGACAAGTATCAAAGTGAACACCCAATACTTAAGCGGATACATGTCATACCTTACATGCCATTATGGCTACATCAATAATCATCAACGGAACTTCATCAAGCATAGAGGTCAAGCCATGCCTTAACCTACAGGCAACTGACTGGGAGAACGTCCTAGCTCGCATAGTCGTCAACTTCACCTTCTTCTTGATATCTGACCAAGTTAATAGCCAGGGACAATGCCAGTGAGTACTTTGAATGTACTCGCAAACCACCTTAAGAGAAGAATAATAACAAGAGG
Source organism: Avena insularis (assembly GCA_023614405.1). Lineage (NCBI taxonomy): Eukaryota > Viridiplantae > Streptophyta > Magnoliopsida > Poales > Poaceae > Avena > Avena insularis. The sequence goes on along the minus strand of JAJUPC010000052.1, from coordinate 43,971 downwards.
ATATGCAATATGGCTATGGTAGTAGGAGGGCTCCAAGATAGATTCTTTTCTCAAATAGTTTCTATTGTAGATATAGCATCTACATATCTTTGTTGAAAATTTTTGTAAAACATATTGGAAACCTTTTTGAAAAGTTTTTGGAAAACACTAGGATTGGGTCACCCATTTGTTTCTTCCTTCCGATCATCTCATGACCAAACTCCTTTCCTTCCTTTACGACCATCCCATGGTCAATTCATTTCCAAAGCCTTTGCTTTTCCGAAGTCCTTTTTGAAATCAAAACCAGCACCGCTCTACAGCAACCTTCCCAACCGTCCATGACCGTGGACACGGCTATTCAAATAGATTTACACTCTGCAGAGGTTGTACACTTTACCCACACCAACAAAGTACCCTTCCCTGATCCTCACTGGTCGTGGGTCGAGAAATAGATCAAGACTATTCGAATGCCACTCTAGCATAGGCCCTACCCTATGAGTTGTTCCTCTCGACATCGGGACGTCGGGGCCACAGACCAACCGGAACGCATTCTGACTCCTGCAAAGTGGGCACTTTCAATGAGAGGCTCATAGTATCGCCTGGTCACTGATGTATGCAAGAGCATAGATCGTTTGTAGCTAGTTTCGAAGTTCAGATATCGATCCCACAGGGAGCCCAAAGGTAAGTATTTATTGATGAAGTCTCTGTCACACCCGAAGTTGTCACAGGTCTTCGAGTGAATTGACTACAAGTGTTGAAATAAGAATGGAATTTTGATTAAATGCGATGAATTTAAAAAGAACAAAAATGTAAAGTTCATAAATATAATGCATAAAAATAAAAAAACGACTTTGCTTGTTTGTTGTTTCCTGCAGATGGCGAAAGAAGGCGCGGGGAGATTCAGTTCATGGTGATAGTGAATGTGCTAGGTGGACGAGTGGTAAATGTAACAATTATAATCTTATAGATATATGTGTAGGCGAGCAACCCATAATTAGCCGGAACTCCTCTTGGTAGATTTCATCCCAACTTCAATAATCCTACTAGCCTGCTACCAAAACCATGGTCAGACACTAGATGATTAAAACCCTTCAGGTCGCTTAGTGATTAAGCTCCTTGGATCGGACTAATGCAATAAGCACAGTGGTTACTCGTTATCCTCGAGTCAGTAGCTTTCCATTGATATCCCCGTGTCACCCGGGGGTCGCCGGTCCACTAGCGTACAAGATCTTATCTATGTAGAACAAGGTATCATGTTGTCTGGGCCCTTAATTGGACAACAAGCATTAAGCATCCCACAGAGAGTCAAGCACACATAATATAGTAATTAGAATCAATCACAAACTAATGGAAAATATATGAAGGCACATTACATCTCACCAATCCCCTACATCTCCCACGCCCAAGGGAATTACTCACACATGAGAGAAGAACCGATCATCAATATAATCAAATAAAGGGAATTCGTCTTGGTATCACTGTGGAGATCCACAATAAGAATAGAAAAATATCCAACACAATTCAAGATGGGAAGAAACAATCTCAAACCCAAGTCTTGCAAGGTGGAGATCCCTCTCTCTCTCAAGTACAAGTAGTGGCTATGGGGGTGTATTGGCTAGGAGGTCGAAGATCGTGGAGCGAGATGAAGAATGTCTTCTCCTTCTTCTCTGGATCTCTTCTTTCTCCCTTATGGATGGTGTGGCGGTTGTTGTGTTGTGTTTTCGTCCCTGATCCCTTCACGGAAGTTGTCCCTTTGACAAGACAGAGGCGGCAGCAACTATACGGCGGGAACTATATGGCCGGCAAAATATTCCCGCCATATAGTTGCTCATTAAAGCTTCTGTGAGCTCCCCTCGTGTGCTTCCAAAGTGGGACTTTCTTGTTTTCTCCAGAATATTGTATTTCTCTAGTTAAATCCTTATGTTGATGTTTAGAGCCTGAAACACACATTAAAATTGAAGTTTTCTTTGCTACCAAAGTATTAGGTTCGGTAAGGCCAGAAAATGACCAAATCCAGGAGAAAACCATCAATAAAAGCCATCAAAAATGTGTCGATTCTCACACCTATAAACTCCCCCAAGCTTAGATGTTGCTCGCCTCGAGTGAAAAGGAAACAAGAAGAAATAGCAGAGATTTGAGACTGAAAATAAAGGAACTCACAAGTTTTAATTGGTGTCAAATTCTTTTCTTCGCAATTCCTACAATCTTAAATATGATCATATGTATTCACAAGATTGCACTGAGTCCACTTCCTAACCACGTATATCTTTCTAGCAAATAAATCATATGCGTAAGCAAGTGTCGAAAGTTTAGCTAGGAAGGTGAGACAAATTCTTTTGGTGCCTCTCTTTGTTGAGAGATGAAAACTTTTTGTTCTTGTTCATTTAACCAATTAAGAGTACTCAAGTTGGCATCAAAACATTTAATTTAAGAAGAACTCATCTACTCCCATGTCAAAATTTCAAGACTCTCAGAGCACCTTTTTCTTTCTCTTGTCTTTTAAAAACTTCAGCTCTTTCATTGAGAAATATGCCATTATTTTTAACATGTTAATTGGGACTATGTTGTGCACTCGTGACCATGCCAATACATGATGTTGAGCAATAATGGGCCAGAGGAGTACTACAACTTCACTTGGAAAATGAAACCATGAGGAGACTGAAAAATTTACATGTCATAGCATTGCTGCTACAGACGTTTACATAACTCAATAGCCGAAATCAAGTGGTTTCCCACATTTTAGATCGTTCATTGGCCAGCGGAGTTAATAGTTCCCCATGGAGCACGACAGAGTTGTAATGACACGCATAAAGCAATATCTTAGGGTAATTATTAGGAAAAGTAGTGGCATAATTTCTACTACTTCGAAGCATCCATTTAATCAAACAATTTCAATCAAGGGTACTATCGAGCCTATTTATATTAAGCTCAAATGGGATGGAGTAGTTCTAAAATCAAATTCTTTGAGCTAAGCAAGGACTCAAGTCATCTTTCTGATGTTTTTTCTTGTTGTAAAAAATATAGGAAGTATTTTAACCAAGTTCATTGCTCATTGTTTCAAAGCTAAAAAGGAGACACTAGCAAAGGAATAGAATTTGTAGGATAACAAGCTAAGTGGGGAGTGACTCCAGTGCAAGGAAGTAAATAATTGTAGGATCAATTTAAGGTTGCAAAGAGTGTGATGAAATGAATGTGATACCTCCTCTTGCTTGCTTCGTTCTTGTATTCGAGTCGAACCTCTCCTATATTTCCATATTGCCAAATTACCTACAATTAAGCAATCTCCGAGAGAAACAATGAAACAAACTTGCAAATAAAATTACGACTAATTTTTTCATTTAGGAATGCAAACCTGAAAAATAAACATGCAATTTTTGAAGAAATAAATCAAAAGAAGAAATAAAAATATGAATGCAAAGTTTGCAGGTTTTCAAACCTCCTCGAAGCTTAGGCGATTGCCAGGCTCAGTTGTTGCCGTCATTTGGTGGCTGGTGCGCGTACTACTGGTAGAATTCGGGGAAGTGGGTCATGAAGTTACTAAAGTTGTGAGTCAAATTGTTCACATCTTCATTCACATCCTGAAGAGTGTGGTCGATCTCCCTAACGCGCTGGTTGAGCTACTGGAACTCCTAATAGGGGATGTAGTCGTACCTATGATGTGGCTGGTTGGGCCATAGTTCCCAGGCTCCTCCTGGCTGCTGTTGCTATTGTCCTTCCCAAGCAGGGTTGTGTCCCTACTCCGCATCCTTCTCTTGCTCCTGCTCATCCTGCTGCCCTTCATCTTCCTCTTCCTCAGGCTGGAGCTCAGCCAAGATCTCTGTCACTTGGTTCTTGGTGAGGATCCAAGTGTCCTTCTCCACAATCGAGAAGGCTTGGGGGCATGGCAACTAGACCTTCTCAACCTGTGTGTCATCAATATAGCAAAATTGATATGCTCGGAGCCTCCAATTAGCATGGTAAACAATAAGGAAGCCACAAGCAGTCAAATATTTGACGTCCATAAGTTTGGAGTCGTCAACAACAGGTAGTGGAATGTTCAATGCATAGGTAAGGTGGGTTACCAATCCACCAATGCGAATATCACCTTTAGTCTTGTTGCTTTGGTGGCGAAAGTGTTGGATGAGTAGAGCTGCAGGACTGGGGCTTTGCGTTGCATTGGGGAAGAGAGCCTTGGTGATCATTGCCATGTCCGCTTGGTCATGGAACCAGTATCACCCCTTCCCAACATTGTGTTGGCAAGGAACAAAGCAAAGTAGCAGATGGTTGGGTTCTAAATGGTGGACATCTTCTTCTGATAAAAGTCACTGCCACCATTAACAGAAATAACCTCCCAAGTCTCTCCACTTGTGATGCTATAGAGGTTAGTAATATTGGGCTCCCCAGTATGAGGGAAGCTGAAAGCATTGCAAAATTGCTCGAAATTTACTTAATAGTGTGTTCGGTTCATGGTGAAGCTTATCGTGCACATGTTACCTTTCTCCGTGTGGTCGTCGTAGAAGGAGGAAAGGAACTCATGGGTGAGCTCGGCGTAGGTGTCGTGGCTTGCGAAGCTAAGCACCGCCAACCCTGACCTGTTGCACATGAGGTTGAAGTCCGTCTTCAACCCTGCCGTGGTGAGAAAGTTGTGGTCGGCCCAACATGTGGGCAGCACTCTCCTAGATGAGACAATGTCCATCTTGGAGTTGCGCGGGGCTCGGGTCCCCGAGCTTGAGCCCTCTCCTCGTTGGCGCTTGCTCGAACGAAAGAGGCTACCGATTTTGTTCATCGTGATGCACTGAAAAACTTCACTATAAAACCTTAGGCATATAGTTTCTATATGATATATGAATGATTCTACATGGAAAATTCAATCATAACGTGAGAAATTAATAGGGAAAACTAAATAAGATTGAGTTCATCCACTAGATCAATGTGAGAATTTCAACCATGGAAATCTGAAAATAAAGCATGGATAGGGAGAGAAATATAATGATTTGTTGATTCCCCCACTCAAACAAACGAAATCCGCGAAGAATCACGAGTTCGAAGTGGAGTTTGAGAGGTTTGGAGAGAGAATATGAGAGAAATAATGAGGAGAGGAGGAAGACCTAGCCGCCCTGGTGCGATTTTGTGGTCGCACCGAACTATACGGGCGGGTGATGGTGCTCCGCCCGTATAGTTGCGGCGGTGCCGCCAACTAGGATTTCTTTATACAGGAAAACAACTATACGGGCACAACTATACGGCTGGATCAAAGTGATCCCGCCGTATAGTTAGTCGTTAAACTGTCTGTCTCTCGAGATAAATTTCTAAAACTAGCATCGATATCTATACGACCGGAACTATACGGCCAGAATTTTTATTCCTATCATATAGTTGGTCATTAAACTCCCAGTACTTTTGAATAAAATTCTACGAATGCATCGATATCTCTATGGCCAGAATTATACAGCTGGAATTTTTATTCCCACCATATAGTTGGTCGTTAAACTCTCAGTACCTTTCAAAAAAGTTTGTACAGAGGCATTGATATCTATACGACCAGAGCTATATGGCCGGAATTTTTATTCCCACCGTATAGTTGGTCATTAAACTCTCTGTGCCTTCGATGAAAATGTGTTGATGGCAAAGATAACTATATCACCGGAACTATACGGCTGGAATTTTTATTCCCGCTGTATAGTTGGTCGTTAAACCACTAGTAATCATCAAAAAAAATCTATTTCTTCTAGGATACCTTCTTATCCCATAACTTAGTGAAATACCAAGTTTATGACAGAAAATTTGATAGTAAAAACTGTCGACCAACATTAGCATATTAGAAGCAAAACTTTAGCTTCTATAAATAGAAAACTCAAACTTTTATTCTTCTTATTATTCTCTACTCATTCAGTCGACATTTCTACTACTTTTTGACAGCTGCATCTTCACAGGCACGCTTCTGCGAGAATGTCTATGAAAAAGCGGTGGGAATGTGATGAACTTCTTATTCTCTATTCTGCTAAATTAACAAAAATGGGTTGACTCCCATTAAGCATTTATTAAGAATGGTTGAGTCACTCAACCTCTTCTCTCTTCTCGAATTCTTACCTTTGGTTGCCCCTTATCAATGGCACTTACCACATGAACTCGTTTAGCTGGTGGAACATATCTTTCTCCTGCTTCTAGCTTCTTTGGAAAATACCGGATAATTTCAGTATCATAAACATTGAAGATTATCTTCCCTTCTGCACAATCTACTAACACTTGTAGTACTGAGGAAGGGTCTTCCAAGTATTATAGATAATATTTTATCTTCTGGCATTTCAAGAATGATAAAATCAGTGGGAATAACATGCTCATATATCCTAAGTAAGACATCCTCAATCATACCAATAGGTTATTTAGTGGACTTGTCAGCCATCTGTAAAGTGATAGTAGTAGGAGAATACTCCCCTAATCCTAATCTTTTATAGAGGGAGTATGGCATTACACTAACTCCTGCTCCTATATCACATAAGGCGTTATGAATATATGTTTTACCTATTGAGCATGATATAGTTGGTATTCCAGGATCTCCAGACTTAGACAACAGCTTCCTGTTAGCAGGATAGCTAGTTACCATGGCAATAGTTTCAGTTATTTGTTTCTTTCTACTAAGAATACCACGAAGGAATTTACCATAAGTAGGAACTTTGATTGCATCCGCAAATGGAATTTCCAGATGAAGGTCACTGGGTGCCTTTGTAAAAGAGTTATAAATTACCTCATCCAGTGCTTTCTTTTTTCGATCTGGATAAGGAAACTTTTTCTCACCTGACTTACTCTTGTCTTTTACCTTTTTCATTGCTTTCTTTTGTTGTTGCTTATTTCTTTTCTTCTTCTCTACAACAACAACTTCATCTTCTTTACTTGTTTCTTTATCTTCTCTTGGATCAACCGTTTCTGCATCGGAGTCATAATGATCATCTTGTGCATCATTTTGGTCTTCCTTGGTTTTTGGAAATTCTTATGCAAGTTATTATGAGATTTTACTTTTCGATGTTTTAATTCTTGAAAAACTTTTATAGTTTAATAGTCTTCAGTTAGAACTTGTAACAAATCCTCTTTGTTTTCTTTAGCAAGTTCAGAAGGTATACCTTTTTCTTTCATAGTTTTGCGTACCTTGGGCATAAGATCAGGAGTTATCCGAAGTATCCCTTTTTCCAGCTTAGTGCCAAAATCAGGATTATATAAAGAATCATTCTTAGCCCTAGTACAAATTAATTCCAAACATTCTTTAATAGTTAAAGTATTTATTGATCCTCCTGCTGAGAAGTCAAGCAATTCTCTACATTGAGTATTGAGACCATGATAAAATAAATGGCAGATTGTTAGTTCAGAATAGCCATGATTAGGAATACTATTGATCATTCCAAAGAATCTTTCCCAGGCTTGTGGGTATTTTTCTCCCATGTTCTGACTAAAATTGCCTATATTCTTTCTTAGTTCAGTTACCTTTTTAAAAGGAAGAAACATGTTTATGAATTTAGTAATGCAATTTTCCCAACATTTAATGTAATGGCGAGGGAGAGAATAAAACCAGTCTAGAGCATTACCTTTAAGAGACCATCAAAATAATTTGAGATGAGAGAAGTCTCTTGGCAAACCTTTTGGTCTAAGCAATGTTATCACATCGTCAAACTCTCTAATATGTCTTCCTAGGTCTTCATCTTCCCTTCCACTGAAAGCTTTCTTCTGCAAATTTTTAATAATTCCACCATCAAATCGATATTCTCTAACTCCAGGATTAGGGAACTCTATTGGTTGTTTAAGAAATTCAGAACTTGGAGCACTATATTCCCTGAGAGTTTTCTCAGGTTTCAGAGGAGTTGTCCTGTAAATAGACATGATTTCCATAATATCACTTAGGTTTTCAACTTTAACTTTATGTGATCTTATAAGGAGACCCTTTGTCTCCTAAGGAGAACATTTTGTAGTAGCAGCACCTGAAATGTCAAAAGACAAACACTTAGCACTTAGCTCCCCGGCAACGGTGCCAGAAAATAGCTTGATGTCTGCAAGAGCACAGATCGTTTGTAGGTAGTTTCGATGTTCAAATATCGATCCCACAGGGAGCCCAAAGGTAAGTGTTTATTGATGAAGTCTCTGTCACACCCAAAGTTGTCATAGGTCTTCGAGTGAATTGACTGCGAGTGTTAAAATAAGAATGGGATTTTTATTAAATGCGATGAATTTAAATAGAACTAAAATGTAAACTTTAGAAATATAATGCATAAAAATAAAGAACGACTTTGCTTGTTTGTTGTTTCCTGCAGATGGCGAAAGAAGGCGCGGGGTGATTCAGTTCATGGTGATAGTGAATCTGCCAGGTGGACGAGTGGTAAATGTAACAATTATAATCTTATAGATATATGTGTAGGAGAGTAGGCCATAATTAGCCAGAACTCCTCTTGGTAGATTTCATCACAACTTCAATAATCCTACTAGCCTGCTACCAAAACCATGGTCAGACACTATACGATTAGGACCCTTCAGGTCGCTTAGCGATTAAGCTCCTTGGATCAGACTAATGCAATAAGCACAGTGGTTACTCGCTATCCTCGAGTCAACTAGATTTCCATTGATATCCCCGTGTCACCCGAGGGTCGCCGGTCCACTAGCGTACAAGATCTTATCTATGTAGAACAATGTATCATGTTGTCTGGGCCCTTAATTGGACAACAAGCATTAAACATCCCATAGATAGTTAAGGACACATAATATAGTAATTAGAATCAATCACAAACTAATGGAAAATATATGAAGGCACATCACATCTCGCCAATCCCCTACATATCCCACGCCCAAGGGAATTACTTACACATGAGAGAAGAACAGATCATCAATATAATCAAATAAAGGGAATTCATCTTGGTATTACCATGGAGATCCACAATAAGAATAGAAAAATATCCAACACGATTCAAGATGGGAAGAAATAATCTCAAACCCTAGTCTTGCAAGGTGGAGATCCCTCTCTCTCTCTCTCTCAAGTACAAGTAGTGGCTATGGGGGTGTATTGGCTAGGAGGTCGAAGATCGTGGGGCGAGATGAAGAACATCTTCTCCTTCTTCTCCGGATCTCTTCTTTCTCCCTTCTGGATGGTGTGGTGGCTTCTGTTTGTGTTTTCGTCCCTAGTCCCTTCACGGAAGTTATCCCTTTTGACAAGACAGAGGCGTCGGCAACTATACAGCGGGAACTCTACGGCCAGAAAAATATTCCTGCCATATATTTGCTCGTTAAAGCTTCTGTGAGCTCCAAAGTGGGACTTTGTTTTTTCTCCAGAATATTGTATTTCTCTAGTTAAATCCTGCTATTGATGTTCAGAACCTGAAACACACATTAAAATCCAAGTTTTCTTTGCTACCGAAGTATTAGTGTTAGGTAAGGCCAGAAAACGATCAAATCTAGGAGAAAACAATCAATAAAAGCCATCAAAAATGTATTGAATCTCATAGCTATTAGTCACTCACATGGGTGATCTTGCACTCCTCCAGGTGACTGTATAACAGTTGACCCTTTTTGTAAAGGAAGCCCAGAATTCGAGGGAGATGATCCCTTATAAGCAGTTGTGAGAATTCCCACACCAGAGTAGCAAACTTTAAGCCCATCCATATACCATTCCAGAGTAGTGTGGTTGCATGGGTTAATTGTTCTAGCAAAACTACAAAGAACCGGGTGTATTTTTGTAAACCTTTTTCCTCCATCTTTCAGCATTTTGTAAAACAAAACCTTTTTCTTTCCTCAAACTTCTCTTTGTAGGTCAAACATCACCAAGGTTTTTCCATAAACATTTTGTAAAACTTTTTCGGGGGTCTTCCCATCCTCTAGTTTTGCTTCGACTAAAGTGGGGTCTCCAAAGGGGTATGGTGTTATACACCATCTACCATACTAGGGTCAAGTAGGTGTCATCAAGGGGGTTGTACTTAATAGTACAAAGGCATAATGGTTTGGAGAAGCCAGGTCACTACCAAGTATAGATCATCATATAATAAAATAATGCAGTTTTCATAAAACAGTAGGTAAAAGATGCATAAGTAAAACAGTAGGACAAGGCTTATGAGCAAGAAGGTGGCTTGCCTGAGATCAACAACATGGCAATATATGTCCCTAGACTTCGTAGAATCCCTTAATAATCCAATAATAACCACTTCTTCTGGTCTTTGATATAATCACAACTATCGTCGTCAAGGGTAGCACATGAAAGCAAACAAAGTCACAATCAACACAAGGCATACAGGCACTATTATAGTATAGAAAAAACATACAACACAGATAGGTATTGGAATAACAAGGCCAAAAAAGTGGTTTCATGATTTTATCAATTTTCTATATTTAGCTATGATTTTTTCTAGTGAAATAACCTCTTGTTTAGGTGAAATAACCTCTTGTATAGAAAAAACATACAAGCACTATGATTTAATTGTCAAATACTACCCAAGGAAGGGGTTTTGAACTAAGGCTAGGGTCTGTATGATATCAATGTGTAAAAATGATATCTATAGATAGGTATTGGAATAACAAGGCCAAAAAAGTGGTTTCATGATTTTATCAATTTTCTATATTTAGTTATGATTTTTTCTAGTGAAATAACCTCTTGTTTAGGTGAAAAATTCACCAGAAGAGTTTTGTAGTTCCAAATATTATTTCCTTGGATGGTTAAGTAGGATTTGATGGACTAGTTCAGTGAGAGTTGAGATCACTTCAAAATATTTACTAGAATGCCATTGGGAAATTACCAAAGTCAGTTATGTAATCAATTTATCTTTTTCACCAGATTAATTCTAAAGGTCCAAATGATATGAGGTAAAGGACAATGGATAAGTATTGCCAGTACCTTTCAGTAGGAATTAGAATAACTATTTTTGGAGTCACTATGCTTCTATGATGATTTATCTAGTGATAAAACCACATATAGAAGAATTTAATTTATTAAAATTCAATAAAGGCTCAATAAAAATTGAGATCATGGGTTTAGATAGAACTTGAAGTACCCCATTACTGATAATTAGATTCAACCCATAATACGATGCATATTAACCAAAAGAATTTATATAGTGCCTAACTGCACTGATTTTGTTATTTTTAGTATTATGGATCTATAGTGATTTTTGGCATGGGACTCAGAGGAATGGGTGGGCATATTGAATATCTATCAGGGGGAGTTGGTTTCATCCCATTTGGTTAAGTGAAACTTACTGAGGATTTTATCTATTGAAAAAGATATGTTCTAGTAGTTTAATTTCCAGAAAATACTACAAATTATTTTGGGGACAAGGTTGGCTCTGCATGTTAAAGAAAACACCCATGAACTTATATAAATGTATATCTGGCCAATGCTAAGTATTTCCATTATATGTGAATTTAAACCAAACTGCATGCAATATAGATCTAGAATATTGTTTAAAGACAAGGGTTGTCGGTCTAGGATTCTAAGCGAACTAGGCCGCCAGGGGGCGTGAATCTGGCCCAATCCCTATTCCAGCGCGTGGGAGGCCTGGTTTAAACCCGCCAGGAGGGCCCCATCGGTCAGTGGCAGCAAAGGCCGAACCGGTATGGGCGAATGGGGACTGTAGGATAGAGGACGATGGACAGCTGACGGTCTTCTTCCTCGCTGGGGCATGGTCGATGGAGGGGAAACCCTAGGTATCGTTAGCGAGGGGTAGGGAGCTCACTAGAGAGGCGGTGAGGAGGTGATGAGATGATGCGGTTCTCCACGGCGGTCCCGGAGATGGGTGGAAGCAGGGGATTCCACGTCAGGACAGACCTCGCGTGACGGCGTCCGAGGGATGGTCACCGGAACTCGTTGCAGGTGGCTATATCTAGAGATCCTATGGAGGAAGCGAGGCACAGTGAGCTGTAGAAGGTCGAGGTGAACTCAGTGAGGGGACATACAGAGGGAGAGGGTTAGAAGGGAGAGCACCAAAAGCAGATCTTGAAGAAGGCCAAGAAGGGAGTTCCTCCTTCTCCCAGTTAATAGAGAGGAGGAGAGGATCTGAGCTTCTAGGGGAAGGAAGAAGGAGTGGAGGGGGTCACAGTACTGTGACATGCAGATAGGGAGAGGCATGGTGGAAGGAGATTTTCTCGATTTGGTGGAGAAGGCCAAAGCTCCTTTCTCTCCTTCTCTCTAGCAGGACATGGCAAGGAAAGGGGAGACGGGGCTCTGGGGAGGTAAGTGGGAGCAGAGGGGGTGGATGAGGGCGAAGAGAGGCGCTGGGGTGGCCTCGGGCTATTTATTTCGGGAGGAGGAGGGCCATGATGGACATGTCTCATGGATGAGCTAGGGCTGGTCCATGGCTCTGCCATTGGCTGGATTGGGCGGTAGAGAGAGAGGTTGAGGGGTCCTAGTTGTGGTAGAGAGGAGTGGTGGTAGCTATTGTACAAGCTTTGAAGATATATTGGCAAGATATGGTTGTCCCATTTTTATTGCTTAGCTCCACCCACAAAGGATAAAGGTGAACAGTGCCTTGCTACAGTGTTGCACGACCAGGGGGTGCTACTGGTGCTAGAGAGGGGTACTAGCTAAGTGTTATGAAGGTTTGATGGAGTTTGGCTTATGATCTTGAAGAGTGTCAAGATTTGCTATAAAGATGATTACTAAGCAAAGTCTCAAATTTTGTTCTTGGCAAGGTGAGGTAAGGTTACTGGTTGATGGGTAGGGTCAATATATACCCTAGGGAATTATTCGGATTTTTTCAGAAGATTTTTAGTCCACTTTATATCATTTAATCGAATAGTGCAAAAATAGTTTTCAGAAACTAATTTGATATTATTGAATGGGACAATGTTGGGTTTTGATGTGATAAGGTCTTAAATATGATTACACACTTAAGAGAATTTTCCTAGAATTTATGGGGAAAGAAAACTATTTTTAAGCAATTACTTCTTATTCCTGCTATTTAAGAAAATAGGCAAAAAGAATTACTAAAACTCTTCAAAAATATTTATTTTTGAAGTAGGAAGATAGGGTATTATATACAGGCCTCAATTATTCTTAAATTTGGACATGTGGTTTGGAGAAATATAAACTTTCTTTTATAGAAGGAGTTTTGAAATTTTGTCCAAAGAAAGGAATTTAATTGTTTTTGGGCCAAAAAAATTATTCATAAAATTTGATGAATATTTATATCTAGGGTAGATTATGTCCACATGTTGTATCTACCATTTTCAACATTGGGTTTTGGAAATCCAACTTGATTTGGAAGGAGAACAAGAGATAAAGGATCTTAGGCAATATTATTTTTATCCCTTCAAAACCTTGTTGGATCTTGGATCTCAGAGATCCCCTTGGGTCATGGGCTATATGGATAGATAGACCAAAATATATAGATCACCATGGTACAGAGTTTTGAGGTTGCTCATGGTTGAGCTCTCCAAAGATTGATTCCAAACTTTGAATAAAATAAGGGTGCCAAAGCAGTTTATTAAATAGCCTTCAAAATCTTGTGGGTTTTGGAAGCACAAGGATCCAATTGAAACAAGTGAAGTAGGGATTGATAGACCTTTATGGGTAGAACACAATCATGCCAAGAGTTGGTACAAGGAAGGTAGGATGAAGGTGTGAGCTTCTGACCAAGTAGGCTAGTTGATAAGATTTGCAGGAAATATTAATTTCTTGCCTGCAAAACTATCAAAACAAGTGGGTTAGAGGAGGGTATAGCCAAGGGAAAGAGTGGTCCTTGGTAGTCCTTATGATGGTATACAATATGGTTCAAGTTCATTTCCAAAAATGCACTGGGGTTGAAAAGGAGAGGCATTCAAAGAAGTGATGTTGAAACCATTTCCAGACTTGGTCAAATTTAGCAGATTTAGGGTTTTTGACTAGAATATGAGTGGGGATGTTTTTGATGGGTTTCAAGGTATCAAAGCATCAAAAATTGCATTATGTCGAAGATTATATTGATTCGAATATATCCATGCTTGATATTGTTCTTCATTGACATGGAAACTTCTAGAATGGATCACTTCAGAATTGATCTGGTTAAGGGTTTTAGATGATCACCTAGTGGCTAGAGATCAGATCCATCTTGTATTCTTGCTTAGGGTTTGGTGATCTTAAAGTATCTTGATCCTAGAGGATGAGCTCCTAGAGTAGCTCATACTACTTCTAAGCAATCAAGTCGAGCAGCAGATCAAGGCAACTTATATTACAAACAAAACAAATCTACTACCATGGGTACCTCCAAGCCTAGCTTGAGGTAACGATGGGTATTTTGAAAAGGTTGTATTTTGAAGTAGCTAAGAGTCCCTTGGTATTTCTACCAAGAGTAGAATTTAAAAGCTTTATAAAAAGGTTTTGGAAGACCTAGATATAAGAGTAGTTAAAGTTCCGTCTTGAAAACATAGGGAGGTTATATCTTATAGATCTCCATAGTTTTGTAAATAGAAGCTACTAAAATAGTTTTGGTTACATAAGCATATTGGCTCATGTTTTGAAATGCCAAAACATTTGAGAATATGTAAAATGAGTCAGGATAGTTTTGTTAAAGAGCTTTTGACAACTAATGTTGAGGTAAGGAGTATATAATAAGTTGTACAATCAGAAGAATAAGCAGAGACAACAACAAGCAAGCACTGCACAATTAAGTAATAAAAAGTTTTTGTTCCCCCTGATTTTTGCATTCCGGACAACTAATCAGGGTTTCTAAAATTGGGATGTTACAGCTATTGCGGACGGCGACGCGTGCTCGCGGGGTTGCCATGGCGAGGAGGAGGGTTGCAGCATCTAGGCGGTGAGCTCGGGCTCTGAGTTGAGGAGGCGCAGCGGTTTGGTCGCGTGGCAGAGGTTGAGGGCGAGGCTGTCGGGCGCCAGGGAGAGATGCGGTGACGGCAGCAAGGCGAAAGCGGGGGCGACGAGGCGGATATGGTGGGAGTGGCTTGCTGCGGCGCTCGGGGCGAGGGAAGGAGGAGGCGGCGGCTCTTGCAAAGCAACAGCGTGTCTGGGGGTAATCCAGGGCCAGGCGCTGTGGTAGTGGGTGAGTGGGAAGGAAGGGGTGGGGGTGGTGGTGTCATGGGATGCGCGGGGACCGTGCGCGTGGGGCCGAGCTGGGCCTTGTCGGGGGCAGGTGGAGCGGGCGTACGCGAGGTGCAGAGTAGTTCCTGTATAATCCATATAGGAATCTCTTAAGGAGGGTTACTCTTTAGTCCCTCTCTCTATATATATAGCTTGGCTATTGTACAACCGGTTGTAGATTATTAATCTACAAACAGTCATGAACTTACTAGAATATAACGCCTGAACTTATCTTTGTATCATGCATGAATTATCCTCATTGTAGCATGTCCGATCTATAGTTATTTTCTTAGAGTTTTTTAACTGTTTTTGGAATTGCACAAATGATATACCGTTGGAAAGCTACAGAAATTCTACAACTTTTTTGTATTATAATGTTGGAGATTTGCCCCGCGAAGGAACTAGGGTCCAACGATCCCTTGGTTCATGAGGGGGGCTGAACACGCGGGTCCGAAGGAGTCCGGTGACGGCTACGGGAGCGGAGCGGGTGCATGACAGAGAGTTGACATGGGGTTTTTTGATCCAGGTTCGGGACCCTCGTGAGGAGGTAAAGCCCCTACTCCTGATTGGTTCTATTGCTCGCTTGCCTCGTGAGGTTACAATGGTGGATGAAAGTCTAGGGTTTTAGATCTCTTGGATACGTTCCCCCTTGAGGTAGGAGAAGGACCCCTTATATAGGGCGGCGTCGACCCTCTCCCCCTAGTCCATAGACGGGGAGGGTCACCACGGTGCCATCCCTTGTGATCTCGGTCTAGGGGACTACTTTTTGGTGGACTTGGTCTAGCCCACCATGCTTCACTCTGTCCTCCTGTAAAGCGTCCTTCGTTGATGTCCTTTGTCTTTACCTGGCGCTCTCTGTGTTTTCCCTCCTTTCACCAAAATGGCAACTGAGAGCCTCCTGCCACCGGATCACCTGCCCTGGCCCTATGAAAGGAGGGTGGACCAAGTCCTCTTTTCCGAGGCGGTTGATACTCACTGTACTTGTTGTCGGGGCCATAGCCCCCGCTCCATGCGATGCGGTTACCATTCTACCCTGGACACACTCGGGGGTATCCGAGGTTCGGGGGCACTACATGAGGTCACAGTAGCCTCCTCAGGGAGGTAACCTCATAAGCTCATTCGGGCCCACTCCCTAGAGGGGCACCCTTCCTCTTGAAGGCGTGCCCCCTCACGAAGGTGGAAGCCCTTAAGATGCAGGGCCCATCTAGCGTGGAGACGTGGCACCCCGGATGCCACGCTTCCGATAGTAGCCCCCAGAGCACTTGGCGTGCACGTGTCCCCTCGGAGGCCCGAAGGGGCAAGCGGCCCTAGACGATGGGCAGGCCCCTATGGTCACCCAGTCAATGAGGACCCAGCTTGCTCGAATCCTAGCCATGAAGCTCAAACGGCCACAGGCGCTCGCCCTTAGATCGAAAATGCACGGTTCCCGCTTTGGGAGTCATTCCCATGACGCGACAGCACGTGGGACCCAGTGATTAATGTTGCGTGGGTGGCGCAGTGATACGTCTTTTCGACAGGCACGGTTAAAGGTGGGGGAAGAATCTTTTCGCTCCCACTCCGCTTCCTTCTTTCTTCCTTCCTCGCGCTCCTGGGTGGAAAACCCTCCTCCTCTCCATGACACCTCCACGCTTCTCGGCTGAGGAGAAAGGCAAGGCGGTGATGGTCGAGGCGATGGAGATGCCTCCGGTGAGGCGCTCTCGAGGGCACCCTCGCGGAAGCGATCAAGGGAGGCGCCACGGCCGCAGCACAGCTCTCACCGTGCTTGCTCCTGCGGAGACGAGCGCGGCCTCGGGGGAAACTCTGCCCGAGCATGGGAGCCGAGGAGTCCTGGGAGGCGGGGGGGCGGGGGGGGGTGGGGGTCGGCTCTGGCCCAAGCATTCCCTCTTCTTCCGCAGCCCTCCCTCCGGGGACCCCTTCTCCCGTGGTTATCAAGATCAAAGATGACCCCAAACCGGAGAGGTTCATCGACTTCATCATCGTCCTCGATGGTCCAGACTGGCTCGTCAGGGTGGAGATCCCTCCGCCATTCGTGCATGGGACCATGCGTTACCTCCCGGGTGTGGCACAGGTGTGCCATTCCAGGGGGCACGAGAAGTGGGAGGTGAACATCTTGACCTTCTCTGGTGGCGAGGAGTTTGTCACCGGCAGCTGGCGGTGCTTCCTCTCCGAGTACCATATCCAGCGCGGCTTCACTCTTCGATTCAGGTACCACAGCGAGGGGAACTTCTCCATCTCCGTGTTTGACCTATAGCTATGCCGTGTCAACTTCCCCTCTCATCTCCGACCTGCCCTATAGGCATAGTCGATGCGGCGCTACCGAGCGTCGTCAGGCTCGGTCCCCAAAGGCGTGATGCCGGAGCAATTGTCACCCCTCCCCTTTTGCCTTGTAATTAGTACTTTCTAGGTGAACCTCCCCACAAGGGGTGACACCATCTAGTGCTATGTTCTCGTGCGGAGTTTGCAGGAAAGACTTTTCTTCTAAGTCTGTAAGCAGATCTTTGAGCTTGTTTCTTTTCCCTTGGAGCGTTCCAGGCATGCTGAGCTTGTTCATTGAAGGGTCGGGCATCTAGGGGAAGAGCCCTTGCCAGGCGCGGTTGAGGGCCGAGAGCCTGGGGAGGTTGTCTCTAGAGGTGGCGCTTTTAGCGTGCTACCAGCGGGGGTTCCCTTCGACCTGTTGCAGAGCTGGTCGCGCCCTATTAGGTCAGTGATATCTTTGGCGCCTCAAGTGGATGGCTCCTAGTTGCTCGTGGGCCGCATCAGGTCCGGGAGGTTCTCCCAAGGGGCTAACTCTGGGCGTACTTTTGAGGAGGGGGCCCCTGTTAACCCTAGAGCTCACCCATTTAAGGGGGACCGGACCTCGCGAGGTGCGCGTGCCCCTTTCGGGTGCCTCTAACGGGGGTGGACTGCGAGTGAGGTACTTGAGCCCCGCCTAGGGCGGTAAGTCTTGATTTCACGTCTCTTTCTCGCTCTGTGAAGTTTAGCCATTGGAGAGGGTATCTCTGGGGTCACCCTACGAGTCTCTCGATGAGTTTTTTATAAAGGGTCAAGGCTCATGCCTCAACAAGTTTCATCATCAAATCATTTTGTGTTCATAACACATGTCAAACCATTTCAACAGAATGAACCATCATTCCAAGGTTTTCATAATAATTTACACCAAGTATTCCCATCTAAAGTGATCAACTTTTATGCTTAGCACTAGCCACTAAAGTTGAGGGTATTCACTAATGAGGGTGCTAATCCAGTGTACCTATCCAATTCTAGTTTTATGCTTTTGATGGCATCTAAGTATAACTACTTAGGCCTAGTTTTATACTCTTTATGGTATCTATCCTATTTTTCCAATGCTCATAAATCACTAACTAAAGGTAAAGCACTTTGGTAAAAGTAAAAGAATAAAGCTTGCAAGTAAAACTTGGGATTGGTATAATCAAGGTTGCATAACCAAAGCATGTCTAATGCATCTTGCATAGGTTATCTTGCAATGATGGCTTGCATAGTTATGAAGTTTGCAAGTGTTAGCTTGCATAGTTCTAGCTTGCATAGTTAACTTGTAGTGTTAGGCTTGCCTTGAGTAGTGCAGTGGTTGAAGTTCTCTTCTTCTTCTTGGTAGTACTCCTCCTCGTATCACGGGTCGGTACTATCGTCTATAAATGAATACGAGGTACACAATCACCAAACAATACTTAACTATGTCTATGTAGCACACAAAGGCTCACACTAGATGATCTAGCATCATCACAATCATCACATGAAATAAAGACCTAGTCTTATTTTTCTTATTTTAGAAAAGTAATTTCTACTCATTGAAAATACTTAAGATTTAATATTCTCCAATTAAAATATGGGATCATGTTGACACATGTCATCACCACATATTCTAATACTTGCGAATGTGATTTAAAGTGGTGGTCATATTTTATAAAGTTTAAAATTACTTTTTAATACAATTAAAGTGACTAGAAATGCCTATATAGCATTCTTTTGGTACTAGTCCAAGATCACTGCATGTAAACCTAAATATTTTTACATATTCAGATAGATCTTGTCAAATGTAATTTTTGAGAGTTGGAATCAACTCAAAATCATTTATGTTTGATTTTTGAAAAATGTTTGAAGGTGGAAAAGTCTCTGTCTTGTTATTTTTGGTATAGGTGATCTATAATTTCAAATGGTTTGAATCCAACGGGCTTGGATAGATATTTTGAATACCTTTCTAAAAAAATTGAATCATGCAATTTGATTAAGTGAATCTCTTTGAATTGATTTTTGAATCTACTGACAGAATCTAGTTTTAACTAAAATGAGAAAAATCTATTTGAATCGACAGGCCCTACACGAAAAACTAACTGGGTCGGCCCAGCTATGCGGCGCGCACGCAGCAGGCTGCTGATAGATCGGTTGCACGCGTCAGTGACTCATCTAAACCGAAACGGTAAGTTTCAATCTGGGCCGTGCGATTAGACTAGGATCTAACGGCTGTGGTTTGTCATCTCCGGCGAACAGCTCCGGCGAGACTGAACCCTAATCGCGGCGGTGGGGGTACGTGGGGGCTCACCTGGGCTCTAGCTAAGATCGGCGATGGGGGCGAATGAGGTTATCATCGACGGTGAGTCGAATGGTGGTCGTGGTGGCTCGTGGGGCGGCTCCTAGCTCCAGTTCCTCTTCTCCTCTGTAGGGGTGGACTCCGCCGAAATTCCGGCAGGCTAGTGCTCGCCTTGCTCCGGGGAGAGGACTGGGAGGTGTCTGAGAGAGAGGGGAGTGAGATGGTGTGGCGAATGAGGGCTGGGGTGGTCTCTATTTATACACCGGCGAGGGGGATAGAGAGGCATGGCTCGGGCTCATCGGCGACATCGTTACAGAGGGCTATCAGCATGGCTAAGGGTAGGGGTCGACGCGGTGCTTCAGGGCGGTCGTCATGGGAGTGATGGCGCAACAAGGGGCGGTCGAGAACGGTTGGGAGCGGTACGTGCTCTGTGCGGCTACTGTCTGCGTGGCTGCGAACGGGCATGTCTGGGGGGTAGTTGGGGTCGCGGTGAGTGAAGGCACATGCGGAGAGGGCGAGGCACGGCGTGTGTGCGCGTGTCGGCTGCGGCGCTCTGGCGCACTCTCGTCATGGCAGACAGAGAGGTGGGCGCGGCAATCATTGCTGGTCCACGGCATGTCTCTGGTCTAGGGATGGATAGAGGGTGGCGGTGGTGTGGCGCCTGTCTCCGGGACATCATGGGAGAGCACGGTGCTGGCTGTGGTGAGTGGGGCTTGGTCGACCGGCACGGTAAGATCGGGCGGTGCTGCACTGGTGCAAACGGCAAAGGGGGAGTGTGTCCACTGCGCTGCTAGGTGCTTGGGGAGACCAGGGGAGAGATTTAAGGCACTAGTGGCAGTTGATCACCGCTTGAGCAGTTGTGTAAGCTTGCTCGACCAAATGGCCGCATGAAATCAAGATTTGAATTTTTGGATGAATTTTGGTGAGTGTTCTGCGTACTTGCTTGAGAGTCTATGGTTGCTTGGAAAAGTCAAGGTGAAGTGATTTGAGTGGTTTTTTGCAAAATGGTGATCTATGCATATGAACTTGATTCAATTTTGCAATGTCCTTTAAATAGATTTGGAATTTGTTTCTGTTAGTTTGTAAAGTGGGATTGGGTTCACTTTTACTTGGTCTAGCAAGGGGTGAAAATAATTGGGAAAGCTTCTATTAGAAATCTTTGACTAGGAACACTCAAAGTGGTCTAGTGGTTAATTTTGGTCAAAATGACCATTTGATTATATGATTCATATTTGATTTTCTTTTCTTTTGCTTTTGTTTGTAAATGGCCTAGATGATGTAGTATTCATCTTTAAACCATTCCTTATCATTTATAGCAATCAAAGGTGGCAATTGCACTCATTCATACACTAATGCAATTCACACATACGCTCATATGAGATTTAATAAGAAAAGTTTTTGTTAACCCTAAACTTGTGTGATGAAAACTTGATAATCTTTATTAATATTTTGGGGTGTTACAAACCTTCCCTCCTTAAACAAAATCTTGTCCCAAGATTTATGAAAAAATAGGAACTAAAGAGATTTGGAAACTCAGTCCTAATGTAATCTTCTCGCTCCCAAGTAGCTTCTTCTTCAGTATGGTTGCTCCACTAGATCTTGAGAAACTTGATATTTCGGGTCTTGGTGGTTCTGAAGGCTTCTTTCAAAATACGAATGGGTACTTCACGATAAGTTAGATCCTTGTTGATATCTATGGCTCGGTGATCAATATTCTTGAAAACGTCTGTCTTCTCCAGAACTTCTAAGCATTTGCGAAGTAACGAGATATGGAACACATCATGTATGGATGACATTTCCTCTGGCAGTTCCAGTTGATATGATACTTCTCCTCGGCAATTCAAAATCTTGAAGGGTCCAATATATCTGGGGGCTAACTTCCCTTTAAGTTGAAAATGTTGCATTCCTTTCAAGGGTGATACTTTGAGATACACAAAATCTCTAACATTGAAGGTCAGGTCTCGACGTCTTTTGTCAGCATAACTCTTCTGTCTGGATTGGGCGGTCTTGAGGTGTTCACGGACTTTGTGAACCTTCTCTTCGGCTTCTCGTAGGATGTTAGGTCCAAAAATCTGACTCTCTCCTACTTGCGACCAATTCAAGGGGGTTCGGCATTTCCTTCCATACAGAAATTCAAATAGGGCCATTTGCAAACTGGCTTGATAACTATTGTTGTATAAGAATTCTGCGGAAGGGAGACAATCTTCCCATTTTGATCCATATTCTAGCACACAAGCTCCCAACATATCTTCTAAGATTTGGTTGACTCTTTCAGTTTGTCCATCAGTTTGTGGGTGATAGGCTATGTTGAAGTTCAGCTTGGTTCCTAATCCTTCTTGGACTTTCTACCAAAATTTGAGGTAAACTGGGTTCCTCGATCCAATACTATGGTCTTAGGGGTTCCACGAAAATTGACTATTCTAGCAATGTACAGCTCTGCTAGCTTCAAACTCTTGTAGGTGGTCTTGACAGGTATAAAATGGGCTACCTTAGACAGTCTATCCACTATGACCCAAATAGAGTCATTTTCCCTACTAGATGTAGGCAAACCGGTGATGAAATCCATTCCGACAGAATCCCATTTCCATTTTGGAATCTGCAATGGTTACAAAAGTCATGCGGGTTGCTGATGTTCCGCTTTGACTCTCTGACAGATATCACACTTGGCTATGTAGCTTCCGATTTCTCTCTTCATCTTGTGCCACCAAAATTGCTCCTTCAAATCCTGATACATCTTCGTTCCTCCGAGATGGATAGAATAAAGAGTATCATGAGCTTCCTGCATGATGACTTGCTTTAACTCAGAATCTGCTGGTACACAAATACGTCCTTTGTACCACAAAACTCCTTCTTCATCTTCGGTGAATCTGGGTACCTTCCATGTGCTGATACGACGCTTGATTTCATCGATACTTGCATTTCCTTTCTGCGCCTCCTTGATCTGACTGATCAAAGTGGGTTGAAGTTCAATACTGGCTAGGAATCCTTCGCTAACTAGCTCCGTTCTAAACTGCTCAAACTCTTCATGCGGACTGGGCTGGGATTCCTTAATCATGATGTTTAATCTACACGGCAGTCTACTAAGAGCATCCGCTACCACATTGGCTTTACCGGGGTGATAGTGAATGTCAAGGTCATAATCCTTGATTAACTCTATCCATCTCCTTTGCCTCATATTCAGCTCCTTCTGGGTGAAGATATACTTCAGACTCTTGTGATCCGAATAAATCTCACAGCGGTTACCCATAAGGTAATGACTCCAGGTTTTCAAAGCTAAAACTACGGCTGCTAGTTCTAAGTCATGGGTTGGGTAGTTTTGCTCATGTTGCTTCAGTTGTCTAGACAGATATGATATGACTTTGCCTTCTTACATCAACACACATCTGAGACCAATCTTGGATGCATCACAATACACATCAAAAGGCTTGTTGATATCCGGCATAATCAGAATTGGGGCTGAAATCAATCTCTTCTTGAGCTCTTGAAAACTTGCTTCACATTTGTCCGTCCATTCAAACTTCTGATCTTTCTTCAATAGCTGGGTCATCGGTCTTGTGATGCTCGAAAATCCTTCTACGAACTTGTGGTAATATCCGGATAATCCGAGAAATGCGCGGACTTGGGTTTGAGTGGTTGGGGCTTTCCAATCTTCAACATCCTTAATCTTGGTGGGATCGACAGCAATTCCTCATGCCGACACGATATGTCCTAGGAATCCTACTTCCTTCAACCAAAACTCACACTTTCTAAACTTGGCATACAACTGATGTTCTCTAAGGGTTTCAAGGATGGTTCTCGGGTGTAGCTCATGGTCTTCTTCTGACTTGGAATAGATTAGAATATCATCGATAAAAACAACGACAAACTTATCTAGGAAGTTCATAAAAATCTTATTCATGAGATTCATGAAATATGCAGGGGCATTGGTTAATCCAAAAGACATGACAGTGTACTCATACAATCCATATTCGATGGTGAAGGTGGTCTTTGGGATATCCTTTGCATGAATCTTGAGTTGATGATAACTTGTTCTAAGATCAATCTTAGAAAACACTCTGGCACCAGTCAACTGGTCAAACAGATCTTCTATCTTTGGCACTGGGTACTTGTTCTTGATAGTGACATCATTCAGCTTCCGATAATCCGTACACAAACGGTTACCTCCATATTTCTTATCCACAAACAAAACAGGTGATCTCCATGGTGATGCACTTGGTTGAATCAGACCTTTCTCCAGCATAGCATCAAGTTGCTTCTTCAGCTCCACTAATTCAGATGGGTTCATACTATAAGGTCTCTGAGCTATGGGTCCAGTTCCAGGAACTAGTTGAATGATGAACTCGATATCCTGACCTAGGGGCATACCGGGCAATTCATCTAGGAACACATCAGGGTATTCATAGACTACTCTGATTTGGTCTAGGGTTGGTTGGGCTAGACCCTTGTTGAATTTGAATTGACGGGGCGGCATCTCACATACATGCTCTACTGATACTCCAGTGCTACTGGTCATGGTTATGGATTTCTTGGCACAGTCGATCAATCCTTTATGTTTCGACATCCAATCCATTCCTAGTACTACTTCCAAACCTTTGGTTCCAAGTACTATTAGATTAGCATAAAAATCTACTCCATGGATTCTGATAGTACAGTCTTGCAAATTTTTCTAGCTTTGGTGGTTGAACCAGGTATTTGAACTATCATAACATGCTTCAATTTTGTTGGTTGAATCTTACTAGTGCGTGCAAATTCTTCTGTAACAAATGAGTGTGATGCTCCAAAATCAAACAAAACTCTTGCAAGTACTGAGTTAACAGAAAACATACCCAGCACAACATCTGGCGCTTCCTGAGCTTCTTCAGCATTCATGTGGAACAGACGGCCGTTGCGGTTGAGCGAGTTCACTGGGGCAAATCTCTTTCCAGGCTGAACACGGCGTTGCTGCTGAGCGGGTGCATTCACATTGGTGGTTGCTGCAAGCTTCTTGGGGCACTCGTTGGAGTAGTGACCCTTGACTCTGCATTCAAAGCAAGTAATCAAGGACTTGTCTTTTCCTGCAATAGGCACAGCATTGCTTCTAGTCCTTGGGGCAGTATTGTTGTTGTTGGTGTTGTTGTTGGACTTGGGCGGTGAACGGTTGAAGTTATTTGAGTTGTCGGGGTTATTGTTGTGGTTTCCTCTAGACCTCAAGTTTCCTTCGCCACGACTGGAATAGTTTGTACGGGACATAGGGGGTTTGTTGTTTCTTGGGGCATATCCTGCAGATGGGTTGGGGCGATACTTCTGGGTATTGTGGGATCCAGGCTTGTGCATCATCCTACACTTGCGATTGTCATTGGCTTGGTTGATCTTTCCTTCCATCTAGATAGCAGAGTCCACTAGAGCTTCAAGATCATCAAAGGGAATGTTGACTAGCACGGTTTGCATCTCATCATGCAGTCCG
The DNA here is from genome assembly GCA_023614405.1 of Avena insularis. Taxonomy (NCBI): domain Eukaryota; kingdom Viridiplantae; phylum Streptophyta; class Magnoliopsida; order Poales; family Poaceae; genus Avena; species Avena insularis. The sequence continues at coordinate 18,990 of JAJUPC010000052.1, read as the reverse complement.
TTCAAGAATCTCTATTTCTTATTTGCTTCTGTGCCAATCCCATCAGGGGCATATCTAGCTAAAGATAAGAATTTGTCACGGTATTCCACCATGGTCATTCTTCCTTATTTCAAATCTCTAAACTCATCCCTCATCCTCTTAATCAGACCCGGGGGCACATGAGTCCGGCTGAACTTGATTTTGAACTCCTCCCAAGTCATCATCTGACCTCCGTTCATGGTACAGGTGTTATTCCACCAGGCTCTTGCATCACCTGCTAGATAATGGGTGGCAAACAGTACTTTTTTATTGGCCTCAACTCCTGCGACCTCTAAGTTGTTATCCATGGTTTACAGCCAGTCATCAGCATCTATGGGCTCTTCAGACTTATTAAATATAGGGGGATTGGTGTTTTGAAAGTTCTTGAGCTTGGATCCATGGTTATCCTGGTTTCCGTGGCCTTGATTATTATGGGCCATCTGAGCTATCTGTTGAAGAGTGGCTAAGTTGGCTTGACGTTCGGCTCTACTAGCTTCACGGTCAGAAACTAACATTTGCAGAATCTGCAGCATTGGGTCCTGAGATGAACTGCTTCCTCCGGGATTTCGGTGAGTCATCTGAAGATTGAGATAGATAATGAGATAAGAGGGAAATCTCTAAGGTTCATGGTTTTGTTTCAAAAGCTTTAAACTTTGAGTTTGACTCAGGTTTTGCAACCTACCAACTTGTTTTTCATTCATTCATTCAAAGCACACAATGCAAACACACACCACAACACAAATAGAAAACAGATGGTTTTAAGAACCATTCTGTGAAACTATGATATAGAGGGACCGGGTACAACTCACTCCTACAGTAGTGCTCAAGTGCATCTAATCATCATCAATGAAGGCGTAATCATCATCATTAGTGTGGAAATCCATGGAATCGTCCTCCAGGTAGTTATCATCATCACTGAGGTAAGAGTAGAGATCTCCACGGATATCTTCACCTTTCTCCTCCTTCGCTTCAAGCTAGATCTCCTATTCATGGATGGTCTCCTCGAGAGTGGCCACCTTCTTGCGAAGACGATCGATGATGCGATCCTTCTTGTCACGCTGATGATGAAGTGATTGGTGCTCCTTGGCAAGGATGGTGAGGGTCTGGTCCTTCTTCACTGCAATGGCATGGTTGTGGTTGGCATAGGCATGGGCGTTGTCCAACTCCTGATGTCTATCATACAACATGAAGTCGAGATTATCCACCTGCTGCTTTAGCTCCGGGTGTCCTGGCATCTCTAAGGGAATTCACATAGAATCACGCCTTGCGTAGTGAGCAAAGTGAGTTCCACTGATGTGGTTAATGTTTTGTCCACACAGATGGCAAGAGCTATTAGCCAGTATAGAATCACGCCTTGCATAGTGAGCCAGCTATTCTCCCTCAAGCTGAATTGGATCTTCACCGAAGTGGGTGCTTCCATCTTGCCTCTGAGATCTGCAACTATTAGCCACTATAGATCTCCTCCTACGTGATCATTGAGTTGTGCCCCAAAGAACTCCGGGTGCGGGTGCTCCAGATACTCTGCGAGTGCATCTAGATCCCTCTCAAAGATCAGGTGGCCTCCGTTGCCTAGCTGGTAGAACTTGCTATACTTGACCTCCATCTATAAGAATTTAGGGTGAGCAAGTTAGTGGGGTGAGCAAGTGTGTCAAATTTTATGTAGAATTGCAAGAATTTTGGAGGAACATGAATTTTTTGAAAGAATCTCAAGGATAAGAGTGGGAATAGGTTTTCATAAATACTCTCTTCTTTTGTTTTTTAAACTAACATTTTGTTCATACGTCCATTCTAACTAGGGTCTCCTATGGTCAGGATGGCTCTGATACCAACTTGTCAACACCCAGATTTTTAATCCCAGATGCATGTTATGCCATACATCGCAATCCCATGATTACCATTTTTGTGAGACATAACAGAATTGGTACCACAGTACATCATCCATCACAAACCATAATAAAGGTCTTACAAATAAAGGATCTCATGGTCCAGTCTTAATACAATCAAAGCAGCGGAAAGTAAACGTAGTAGCGGCTCCATCTTCAGAGTCACACGCAATGCTGATGATGGGAGATGATCCTAGTTGTCATAGACCTCCTGTTGTCCATCTTCCTAGTAGTCCTACTCATAGTCTGGCCACGGGAATAGCCAGGGACAAAGCCATGAGTACTCTTTAAGTACTCGCAAACTAGCACTAACAAGTAAGGTAGTTCTAGTAGTAATCTTAAGCTCTAGGTTTATTTGCAAAAATCCAGGTTTATTTCATAAGAGTTCAAAAGTAAAGAATCTAATTTAATCACTTAAGTGGGAACCTAGTTTTCATATCCACAACCCTGTTGTGGTCAAGTCAAGGTCATAGTTCAATTCACAAGACATTTTGAAAACATCTGACAACGGAACAGTATGGCCACTCCAATTGTCCATGACCGTGGACGTGGCTATTCGAATAGTTTGACACTCTACAGAGGTGGTACACTTTCACCACAAAATTCGATACATCCGTCAGGGATAACCCTGAATCATAATACTTAGTATGTGGATAATCAATCATAACTACACACTCTAGTATAGGCACCTCCCCTATGAGCTTGGCCTCCCAACCATGGCCATCTACCATCCTGGGCACTTCATAGGTGGACATTCACATTCACGAGGTAGCCTTAACTCAACCTCTTTCTGTGAGGGAACCCATACTAAGGCATATAAACTTCTAGTTAAGCCCTACCCAATTCGGGTATTATGGTTGTACGGTAAAATTGGAATGGTATCGCATCCGAACCCAACCATCAGTTTTTTTATAAAGGGTCAAGGCTCATGCCTCAACAAGTTTCATCATCAAATCCTTTTGTGTTCATAACACATGTCAAAACATTTCAATAGAATGAACCATCATTCGAAGGTTTTCATAATCATTTTCACCAAGTATTCCCATCTAAAGTGATCAACTTTTATGCTTAGCACTAGCCACTAAAGTTGAGGGTATTCACTAATGAGGGTGCTAATCCAGTGCAACTATCCAAATATAGTTTTATGCTTTTGATGGCATCTAAGTATAACTACTTAGGCCTAGTTTTATACTCTTTATGGAATCTATCCTATTTTTCCAATACTGATAAATCACTAACTAAAGGTAAAGCACTTTGGTAAAAGTAAAAGAATAAAGCTTGCAAGTAAAACTTGGGATTGGTATAATCAAGGTTGCATAACCAAAGCATGTCTAATGCATCTTGCATAGGTTATCTTGCAAAGATGGCTTGCATAGTTATGAAGTGGGTAAGTGTTAGCTTGCATAGTTCTAGCTTGCATAGTTAACTTGTAGTGTTACGCTTGCTTTGAGTAGTGCAGTGGTTGAAGTTCTCTTCTTCTTCTTCTTGGTAGTACTCCTCCTCCTCGTATCCCGGGTCGGTAATATCGTCTATAAATGAATACGAGGTGCACAATCACCCAACAATACTTAACTACGTCTATGTAGCACACAAAGGCTCACACTAGATGATCTAGCATCATCACAATCATCACATGAAATAAAAACCTAGTCTTATTTTTCTTATTTTAGAAAATAATTTCTACTCATTGAAAATACTTAAGATTTAATATTCTCTCATTAAAATATGGGATCATGTTGATACATGTCATCGCCACATATTCTAATACTTGGGAATGTGATTTAAAGTGGTGGTCATATTTTATAAAGTTTAAAATTACTTTTTAATACAAGTAAAGTGACTAGAAATGCCTATATAGCATTCTTTTGGTACTAGTCCAAGATCACTGCATGTAAACCTAAATATTTTTACATATTCAGATAGATCTTGTAAAATGTGATTTTTGAGAGTTGGAATCAACTCAAAAGCATTTATGGTTGATTGTTGAAAAATGTTTGAAGGTGGAAAAGTCTTTGTCTTGTTATTTTTGGTGTAGGTGATCTATAATTTAAAATGGCTTGAATCCAATGGGCTTGGATAGATATTTTGAATACCTTTCTAACAGAATTGGAATCATGCAATTTGGTTTAGTGAATCTCTTTGAATTGATTTTTGAATGTACTAATAGAATCTAGTTTTAACTAAAATGGGAAATATCTATTTGAATCGACGGGCTCTGCACGGGAAACTAACTAGGCTTGCCCAGCTACACAACGCGTACACCGCAGGCTGCTGATAGATCGGTCCCACGCGTCAGTGACTCATGTAAACTGAAACGGTAAGTTTCAATCTGGGCCGTGCGATTAGACTAGGATCTAACGGTTGTGGTTTGTCATCTCCGGCGAACAGCTCCGGTGAGACTGAACCCTAATCACGAGGGTGGGGGTATGTGGGGGTTCACCTGGGCTCTAGCTAAGGTCGGCGATGGGGGTGAATGAGGTTGTCATCGACGGCGAGTCGAATGGTGGTCGCGGTGGCTCCTAGGGCGGCTCGTAGCTCCAGTTCCGCTTCTCCTCTGTAGCAACGGACTCCGGTGAAATTCTTGTGGGCTGGTGCTCGCCTTGCTCCGGGGAGAGGTGTGGGAGGTGTCTGAGAGAGAGGGGAGTGAGATGGTGTGGCGAATGAGGGTTGGTGGCCTCTATTTATACACCGGCGAGGGGGACAGAGCGGCATGGCTCGGGCTCGTCGGCGATGTCGTTACAGAGGGCTATCGGCATGGCTGAGGGTAGGGGTCGATGCAGTGCTTTAGGGCGGTCGTCATACGAGTGATGGCATGGCAAGGGGTGGTCGAGAACGGTCAGGAGTGGTCCGTGCTCTGTGCGGGAACGGCGGTGTTCGATACGGCGCACAGTGCCTATTGTTCGCGCGGCGGAGAACGGGCGTGTCTAGGGGTAGCTAGGGTCACGGTGAGTGCGGGCACGCACAGAGAGGGAGAGGCGCGGCGTGTGTGCATGTGTCGGTTGCAGCGCTCTGGCGCGCTCTCGGCATGGCAGATAGAGAGGTGGGCGCGGCGATCACGGCTGGTCCATGGCGTGTCTCTGGTCTAGGGGTGGACAGAGGATGGTGGTGGTGTGGCGCATGTCTCCTAGACATCGTGGGAGAGGACGGCGCTGGCTGTGGTGAGTGGGGCTTGGTCGACCGGCACGGTGAGCTCAGGCGGTGCTGCACTGGTGCAAACGGCAAAGGGGAGCGTGTCCATTGCACTACTAGGTGATGGGGGAGACTAGGGAGAGATTTAAGGCACTAGTGGCGATTTATCACTTCTCAGAACAGTAGAAGTTAGGCAGTGTTTATTTGTGTCTACCAGGTGCTCGACCAAATGGCTGCATGAAATCAAGATTTGATTTTTTGGATGAATTTTGTTGAGTGTTCTGAGTACTTGCTTAACAGTATATGGTTGCTTAGAAAAGTCAATGTGAATTGATTTGAGTGGTTTTTGCAAAATGGTGGTCTATGTTATGAACTTGATTCAATTTTGCAATGTCCTTTAAATAGATTTCGAATTTGTTTCTATTAGTTTGTAAAGTGGACTTGGGTTCACTTTTACTTGGTCTAGCAAGGGGTGAAAAGAATTGGGAAAGTTTCTGTAGAAATCTTTGACTAGGAACACTCAAACTAGTCTAGTGGTTAATTTTGGGCAAAATGACCATTTGATTATATGATTCATATTTGAATTTGTTTTCTTTTGATTTTGTTTGTAAATGGCCTAGATGATGTAGTATTCATCGTTAAACCATTCCTTGTCATTTGTAGCAATCAAACACGGCAATTGCACTCATCCATACACTAATGCAATTCACACATACACTCATATGAGATTTAATAAGAAAAGTTTTTGTTAACCCTAAACTTGGATGATTAGAACTTGCTAATCTTGTTTAATATTTTTGTGCTAAAACAACGCATGATTCTTTCAAGGCACATTAAGCAATCTCAATTGTTTGGAACAAGTCATGCTACAGGAATAATCACTAAGCATAAAGTCAAAGCAATATCAAACATGACATGATAAAGTCTAGACCATAGTCAAAACAAGCTCCTTTTGTACCACTTATAAGCATGAACTTTCCTACTCTTTTCCAATCACCTATCAACTTATTTGAAATAGTGTATGAATGCGGGGGTCCAACCAATTTATTTAAGCAACCAAACAAAAGAAATCTAAAAACATAAATGAAGACGCTACAAGAACAACACAATTGTGCATGAAACAATAAAAATGAAGTGTTTGAAAGAAAACCTGAGATTTTAATTGATGAAGAAGGGGATGCCTTGGGCATCCCCAAACTTTGAGGCTTGTACTTCTTGAATATTTCTTGGGGTGACACGGGTGGCATCCCCAAGCTTGAGCTTTTGTCTATTCTTCATCTCATCACATTATTCTTCCCTACACTTTAAAATTTCCGTCATACAAAACTTCACACAATCTTCATTAGCAACATTAGTGTACTCAAGATAATAAGTCCTTGGGTTTAGTTTAAACACAAGTAAAACTTCCATTAAAACACAAGCTATTGTAGATATTCCTTCTAAAAGCTCAAGTGATCAAATAGAACTCAAAGAGAAAGAGATTAAGAGGCAAATGCAAATAATGGCAGAAATCTGTCAAAACAGACCAGCAGGTAAACCCAGATTTTTTAGAAGACCTTCTGTTGCTCAAATAGAAAAGTGATAAACTAACAAAAGTTAGATAACAACCTGGGTCATAAGCACAAACAATTACAGCTCAATCCGACGTATAGGGATTTTTCATGATTGTTTACAGTGAAGCACAAAAATCTGTTTCAGGACAACAACTTTCCCAAGTCTTACTTCTCTCTCATTTGAGGCTATTCTTGGCACAAAAACCACACAAAAAGGATAAGGAGATGTTATTACTGAGGCAATAACTTCCAAGACTCAACAAAAGAAAAAACTTACTAAATAAAAATTTGGGTTATCTCCCAATAGTGCTTTTCTTTAAGCCTTTGAGCTATGCTCGGTAATTTGAGAAGATGCTCACATAAGAAATATGAACCGAAGCAAAAGAGAGCATCAAGGAGAAAATGTGATACACATTTAAGTCTAACCCACTTCCTATGCATAGGAATCTTGTAAGAAAATAAATCAAAGAAGCACATAGTAACAAGAATGGGAAGATAAAACAAGAGAAACTTTGGAACTTTCAATATAAAGAGAGGTGTTTTAGTAACATGAGAATTCCAACAGCCATATTTTCCTCTCTCATAATGATTTTCAGTAGCATCATGAACAAACTCAACAATATAAATACCACACTCATCCTCCTTTGGTAAGCATGGAGGCAATCAAATAAGGTATTAGTTAAAGAGTTACTCTTATTGGGAGGTAGACATGGGTAGCTGGACCATTCTTCCTCCTCTTGATCATCACACTCCTCCTCTTTTTCATCCAATGAGCTTCCAGTTTCAGCAATCTCTTCTTCCATAGGCTCCTGCAAGGCATTAGTCTCTTCCGTTGGTGGAGAGCATCTATTAAGATATTTAAGAATATAGCCATTTTCTTCCTTGTAATTATCAAAGCAAAATTTAAGTATATCATAAACCTCATATTTATAAGGTGCATCATCAGTATTCTCAAGCAAATAAGCAAGTTCGAATGCATCCTTCCAAGCAATAAATTCTTCAATTTGTTCCACATCATAAAAGTCATAATTTCCCTTAACATAAGAAGATATGGTAACATTATCATTATACTCACATTGAAAAGGTAGGTGTTTATACCTCCTATAGCAACAGGATTTATCAAAGAAATGAGTAACATTATAAGTAGAGCACACGTTTCTAGCAATGGTATACAATTTATTAATGTGTTCCCATAAGTGTTTCCCTTTTTGTGACAAGCGGTGTTCCTCATAATATTTTTGTTCTTCCGTGAACCCACCTTGCCAATAAGATCTAGTTTCAAAGAAACCAACCATTGATAGAAAGCATGATAAATCAAGACAATAATAGACCAACAAAAATAACAACTATAGTAGGAACTAATTTTTTTGTATTTTTGATAAAAAGAAGCAAACAAAATAAAGTAGAGAAACTAAGCAAAACAATAACAAAGTAAAAAGATTGGTTGTGAGAGACTCCCCTTGCGAGAATCTTCTTTCTCCCTGAAAAGTGATTGACGAGGAGGAAGAGATTGAAACTATCCTTAACTCCCCGGCAACGGCGCTAGAAAAAAGGCTTGATGGCTCAAGATATGTCGAGCTCGTTGGGAGCCCCAAGAGGAAGGTATGATGAGAACAGCAGCAAGTTTCCGTCAGTTATGAAACCAAGGTTATCGAACCAGTAGGACCAAGGAAACTACTCTAGGGTGTTGCTAACAACTTGGAATCCTGCACAACACAACCATAGAACTTTCCCCAACTTACAGTGAGGTTGTCAATCTCACTAGTTTTGATAAAAACAAAGGATTAAATGTATAGTGTGGAAGATAGTAATTGCTTGAAGAAAGTGAACAATAAACGGTAAACAGTAGATGGTATACCAATGGTAAAGGAATGGACTGGGGTCCATAGTTCACTAGAGGTGTTTCTCCTTAAGATAAATAGCATGTTGGGTGAACAAATTATAGCGGGGCAATTGATAGATCGAGAAAGCATAAATGCATATACTAGACATCTTGACTCCTATGAGATTTGATTGGGCATTACAACATAATACATAGACCGTAATCCAACTGCATCTATGACTAATAATCCACCTTCAGGTTATCATCCGATCCCCTTCCAGTATTAAGTTGCAAGCAACAGATAATTGCATTAAGCAAAGTGTGTAAAGTAAACAATACAATTGCCCCATGGACAAAGGATTGTTGTTTTATCCCTACTAGCAACAGCACACCTGCAAACTTAGAGATTTTTGTCACTTCCCCAGATTACTAGAGGCATGAACCCACTATCGAGCATAAATACTCCCTCTTGGAGTTGCAAGCACCTACTTGGCCAAGATAGTTACTAAAAAGAGAGAGCATGCAAGATCACAAATAACATAGACATGATAGAATCAATAATCAATCTGAAATAGCATCTCAATATCCATCGAATCCCCGCAAACACAACATATAGGATTACAAATAGATGATCTTGATCATGAATGGAGCTCGCAAGATCTAAACATGATAGCACAAAGGAGGAGAACCAACCATCTAGCTACTACATGGACCCATAGTCCAAGGATGAACTACTCACGCATCACACCGGATGTAACATCTCAAAAAATTAAACAAGCTTATCAAGATCTAATCACCCAAGTTTGGGATTAACAAAAACTTTTATTCCAAAAATCTATATGAATGCATGTGTGATGTGTATTAATGCATGAATTCTTGAAATTTCCATGTTTGAGTGCTACCAATGGTAAGGATTAGTTTAAAAAGGATTACCACATCATCTAGATCATTTCCAAGCAAAATCAAATGAAAAGAAAGTCAAATATGGATCATATGAGCATATGGTCATTTTGGCAAAAGTTAACCACTAGCCCACTTTGGGTGTCTCTAGTAAAAGATTTCTAATAGAAACAATTCCAATTATTTTCACCCCTTTCTAGACCAAGTAAAAGTGAATCCAAGCAAACTTTACAAAATGGCAGAAACTATTTTCAAATCTATTTAAGAGGCAATTCAAAATTGAATCAAGTGCATGTACCTAGATCATCACTTTTCAAAAACCATTCAAACCACTTCCACTTGACAAATCCCAGCAACCATAGACTACCAAGCATATGACAAGATCACTCACCAAACATCATTCAAAAATTTGAAAATAAATTTCATGCGGCCATTTGGTCGAACACCTGGCAGAAACAGTACAGCTACCAACTATCTACAGAAGAATTTGATTCTGGAGCATCGCACTCGTTTGTTACAGAAGAATTTGCATGCACTTGTAAGATTCAACAAAAAAAATTGAAGCATGTTATGATAGTTCAAATACCTGGTTCAACTACCAAAGCTAGAAAAATTTGCAAGGTCGTACCTATCAGAATCCATGGGATAGATTTTTATGCCAATCTAATAGTACTTGGAACCAAAGGTTTGGAAGTAGTGCTAGGAATGGATTGGATGTCGAAACATCAAGGATTAATCGACTGTTCCAAGAAAGCCATAACCATGACCAGTAGCACCAGAGTATCAGTAGAACATGTATCGGAGATATTGCCCCAACAATTCATGTGCAACAAGAGTTTAGCCAAGACCACCATTGACCAAGTCAGAGTAGTCTGTGAATACCCCGATGTGTTCCCAGATGAATTGATTGGTATGCCCCCAGATCAGGATATCGACTTTATCATTGAACTAGTTCCTGGAACCAGACCCATAGCTCAAAGACCTTATAGTATGAACCCATCTGAATTAGTGGAGCTGAAGAAGCAACTGGATGATATGCTAGGAAAAGGTTTGATACAACCAAGTGCATCGCCATGGAGATCACCTGTTATGTTTGTTGATAAGAAGGATGGTGCCAACCATTTGTGTATGGATTATCGGAAGTTGAATGACATCACCATCAAGAACAAGTACCTGCTGCCGAAGATAGAAGATTTGTTTGAACAACTCACTGGTGACAGAGTGTTTTCTAAGATTGATCTTAGAATTGATTATCATCAATTGAAAATCCGTGCGACGGATATCCCAAAGACTGCCTTCACCACCAGATATGGATTGTATGAGTACAATGTCATGTCTTTTGGATTAACCAATGCCCCCTCTTATTTCATGAATCTCATGAATAAGATTTTTATGAACTTTTTGGATAAGTTTGTCGTTGTGTTTATCGATGATATTTTGATCTACTCCAAGTCAGAAGAGGACCATGAGCAACATCTGAGAACCATCCTTGAAACCCTTAGAGAGCATCAGTTGTATGCCAAGTTTAGCAAATGTGAATTCTGGTTAGAGGAAGTAGGATTCCTAGGCCATATCTTGTTGGCAGGAGGAGTTGCTGTCCATCCCGCCAAGATTAAAGATGTCGAAGAATGGAAAGCCCCAACCACCCAAACCGAAGTCCGTGCATTTCTTGGATTAGCCGGATATTATCGCAAGTTCGTTGAAGGATTTTTGAGCATCACAAGACCGATGACCCAGTTGTTAAAGAAAGATAAGAAGTTTGAATGGATGGACAAATGTGAAGCAAGTTTTCAAGATCTTAAGAAGAGATTGATTTCAGCCCCAATTTTGATCATTCCCGATATCAAGAAGCCTTTTGATGTGTATTGTGACGCATCCAAGATTGGTCTCGGATGTGTGTTGATGCAATAAGGCAAAGTCATATCCTATTTGTCTAGACATATGAAGCAAGATGAGCAGAACTATCCTACCCATGACCTAGAACTGGCAGTCGTAGTTTTAGCTTTGAAGACATGGCGTCATTACCTTATGGGTAACCGCTGTCAGATTTATTCGGATCACAAGAGTCTAAAGTATATTTTCACCCAGAAGGAGCTGAATATGAGGCAAAGGAGATGGATAGAGTTAATCAAGGATTATGACCTTGACATTCACTATCACCCTGGCAAAGCCAATGTGGTAGCAGATGCTCTTAGTCAATTGTCGTGTAGATTAAACACCATGATTAACGAAGCCCAGCCAAGTCCGCATGAAGAGATGGAGAATTTCAGAGTGGAGCTAGTTAGTGAAGGATTTCTAGCTAGCATAGAACTTCAACCCACGTTGATTAGTCAGATCAAAGAGGCCCAGAAAGGAAATGCCAATTTTGATGGAATCAAGCGTCGTATCGAAACAGGGAAGGTACCCAGATTTACCGAAGTGAAGAAGGAGTTCTGTGGTATAAGGGACGTATCTGTGTTCCAGCAGATTCGGAATTGAAACAAGTTATTATGCAGGAAGCCCATGAGACCCTTTATTCTATCCACCCGGGAGGAACCAATATGTACCAGGATCTAAAGGAGCAAATTTGGTGGCACAAAATGAAGAGAGAAGTCGGAAGCTACATAGCCAAGTGTGATATCTATCAGAGAGTCAAAGCGGAACATCAGCGGCCCGCGGGACTTTTGCAACCATTGTAGATTCCGGAATGGAAATGGGATTCTGTCAGAATGGACTTTATCACAGGGTTGCCTACATCTAGTAGGGGAAATGACTCTATTTGGGTCATAGTAGATAGACTGTCCAAGGTAGCCCATTTCATACCCGTCAAGACTACCTACTGAAATGGATCGTATGGGCACCTAGAGGGGGGGTGAATAGGTGCTACACCAATTTTTAATTCTTTTTCAATTTTAGGCTTAGCACAAAGGGTAAATTCTCTAGATAAACTATGAGGTGGAATTTCCCTATATGCAAACCTATCTACTAGCGAGTAAAGAGCGAGTGGAAGAGGAACGAGTAAACCGAAGTGAAGCACGCGGAGACACAGGATTTGTTTGACCGCGGTTCCTTCCTTGTTAAGGGAAGTACGTCTGTGTTGGAGGGGTGGGCGGTACTAAGACCACCACACCACAAAAGGCCTCACCCTGTTCTCCGATGGATCTCGCCACAACAGGCCTGATCCACCTTCCACTATAGGTACCCTTTGAGGATGGCACCGGCGCCTTTACACAACTAGCGGGGCAACAACTCCACAACAACTTGGAGGCTCCCGAAATGATAACAAGCTGCCACAAGAACAAACTTATCAAAAACAATAAACAAGATCTAGGTATTGACAAGAATACTAGATCAGGGATTTCTCCAAGTGAATGGAGAGGAGTTGAAGTGCTTGATTCTTGATGATGATGATGATGATGAACTTCTCCTCCTTCAATTCCACCAAAGATCAAGGCCTTCGGGTGGTTGAAGTGGGAGATCGAGTATAAGAGCTCTTGCACAATGTCTGGTCAATTTCGAGTGAATCAAGAGTTCTGAACGTTGGGGAAGAAGGGGTACCTATACCCCCTTCCGAAACCAGCCATTGCACACTTTGGGGGCCGGATTATCTAGCCCAAGTGAGGGCCGGATTATCCGGCCTAGGGAAAACACCGCCCCAGACTCGGTATATCCGGCAGATAATCCGCCCCCTATCAGAGAGACACGCCGAGTTTGCCCTTGATCAACTTCTAGGGGCCGGATTATCCGGTCCTATGTGAGGGCCGGATTATCTGGCCTGGGGAATATAAACCGCCCCAGTTCGGATTTTCCGGGAGAAAATCCGACCGGATACCATGCGACGCGCCTTGGTCTCTCTTGCTCGAAAACTGGGGGCCGGAATATCCGGCCCTTGCGACACCCGGATTATCCGGCCTGGGGAGGAAAAACCGCTCCAGTTCGGATTTTCCGGGAGAAAAAATCCGACTGGACACCGAGCGACACGCCTTGGCTTCCTTGAGAGATGAGGTAGGCCGGATTATCCGACCCTTGGTGGGGCGGATTATCCGGCCCCCCTCAATACTTCCTGCACACTTAGCACACATGAAAAGTCTCCATAGTATTGTTATCTAACACGCAAAATATAGGAAAACATGAAATGTTCTTTCAATCTCCCCCTTTTTGGTGTTAGATGACAATACCAGGATTTGAAGGAGAAAGACACAAGACAAACAGAGAAAACTATGAAAGGGACTCCCCCTCAATGTGTGCATAATAGAGTTTTGCATTGGAATACAAATGCACACAAATAGGTGAATCTATTCCATAGACATAAGGGCAAAAACACATACCACCGAAGTAGAGAATAGGCATCCTTGACATAAATCACAATTATTACCGGATAACCATTATGAGCACGCGCCTTCCGTGATAAACCTCCAGCAATAGGATATGAATAGATAGAACCAAAAGCATAATCCATGATATGAAGTCCATAGGCATCATCCAGACAATCACATAAAGTCTCACACAACCACAAATCATGAATTTAAAAGTTCAACGCTAAATGGGCATAAGCAAGAAATAACGAATAGAAAAGTGCAAGTGCTTATGCCCGACCCATGCAAATCCATGGACAACCTAATAGAACTACTTCTCCCCCTTTGGCATCGAGACACCAAAAAGGGAGAAGAGCGATGCTAGCGCCCCATGGGATCACTCATCGTAGTCCTCGTCCTCGTCTGCATTCTCTTCCTCATCCTCATCTTCAAGCTCCTCAGTGTCACCTTCCTCATCTTCATCATCAACAGCAGGCGCAGAGGGGAACAAGTAGCGCTCCAGCTCACCATAGTTCAGCCCGGAGGAAGAGTTCCACCGAGCATACGGAGTGGGAGGTGTAGGAGCCGGAGGAGCACCCGAAGCGCCGGACACGTGGAGGAGAATGAGCTGCTGGGAGTGAGACAACTCATGGCGCTGCCGATATGCCTCATACTGACCCTTGCGCGTGTCCATGCCCATGCAGAGAATATGACGCTGGAACAAGTTCAGCTGCTTGATCTCACGGGCCACGGGAGGCACAGGGGGCCTGCGAGCATCCCTCATGACGCCCTCAGGAGCAGAGGAGGGGTGAGAGGTCTTCCAAACCTTGTTGTATATCTTCTTGGCCTTGTGCACCGAGTCAATGTAGAACTCCTCAGCAGGAAGCAGGTGGCGGATGAGCAACATAATGTAGGGCGCATAGGGAATGGACAGACGGTTGAACATAGCATCACACAGCTCATGGTAAATGAAGTCCATGACATCCAGCCTGTATTGCACTGACTCGTCCTCGCAGGAGGCAACCTCATGAGAAAATTGAAGTAGCTGAACAAGGTGACCACGGATGCTGTCATTGGTGCCCCCACTCAGTGTAATAGAGTCACAGAAGAGACCCACCAATGCTGCATAGATGGGAGCAAGACCAGCCACAGTACCCACAATGCCTTTGTTCACAGTGGAAGGAGAGAGAGTAGCTTCCTTGTTGGGCTTCAGCTGAGTGATGATGCGGTGGCCACTGGCTCTATCCCTGCTGCGGAAGGAGTACCCTAGAACCTCAGCAAACATGTGAGAGTTAGCAGTCATGGGCCTGTCATGAGTCATCCACTTCATAGTGCGACGCTCATCCCCACAAATCACCAGAGTGGAGAAGAACTGCTTCACCACCTCAGAGTCAAAGGAGCACTGGAGAGACATGAGATGATGCAGCCCCATCCTCTCAGCCACAAACATCGCATCCACAAGATGCGCCTTCTCCAAAGCATCAGCAAGTACCAGAGGGTGCATAGGCCTAATGTTCAGCCTGGCATAGATGTCTTCATAGATCCCTACATTACGCACACCAAAAACGGGTATCCCCCAGCTCATCATCACGAGGCAGCTCAGCAAACAAGTCACGGTGACGGATGGCGGAGAAGGAGACCGCATCCAAAGCCTTGTAGTTGATCTTGGGCTCCTTTCCCTTCCTCTTGAACACCCCCTTCCTAGTCCTCTTCGATTGTTCAGCCATGCGCCTCTCTTCGTTCTTCCTTCTCCTCAATTCAACTTCGTCCACTAGGTTACCATGTCCGTCGTCCTGAAAGTATCTTGAGCAAGGACGGCTCTTGTAGGTCTTGGGAACACCAGAACCACCTGTGAGGAGAATAAGGGCGATAGCAAGGGGATAAGCATACACACAAGTCCAGGAGAGAGCATGGAAAAAGTAGTCAAAAAGTTCATAGGACAAACTACTCAATGCATACACCATAGTGAAACTAAAGCAGAATTGAATCTGTCAGGCCGGATTATCCGGCCTACACTTGGGCCGGATTATCCGGCCTACACTTGGGCCGGATTATCCGGCCTCAAATCTGGTATTCTGTTACACACAGAACCAGGCCCGCGCGTCCCCAAACAACACCCCCACAAGGTTTACAAGGGACTTGTGTGCAAGAATAGATGGCTTAGGGGTAGGTAAAGGCTTAGGATTAAGTAAGCCAAAATAAGATGGTACTAGACACTCAAACATGCAAAAACCAAATCAAATAAAAGCCAAGAGTGAGTGTGATTCTTATAAGAACATGAGAGAGCAAATAACATCCAAAAAGATCCAATTCTCCTCAAGGGAGAGGGCGGTGGCCGAAGCCACCTTGTTGGAGTGTATGGTGTGACACCACGAAGATATATCTTGGGTTCACGACCAATACTCATCAATAAGCTCACATATCACAACATGATATTAAGAGAAATTATATATCTTGCTATTGGCATTATGGGGGGAGGGTTAGCCCAATGAGTTAGGACCACACTCCCCCTATATCCATGCCCACACCTAGACCAAACAAGGATTGAGATGTACGAGTGAGTGCATGGGTGATCAAGACAAGCTCCTGGAGTCAATGATATTTAGCTCATTCCTCAAATAGCAGAATCTTGCTTCATCAAATGGCTTTGTAAAATATCCGCCAGTTGGTTCTTCGTGCTCACAAAGGATAGATCAATATCGCCGCGAGCAACATGGTCTCGAATAAAATGATTCCGAATCTCAATATGCTTCGTCCTTGTGTGCTGAACAGGATTGTACGCAATTTTGATTGCACATTCATTATCACATAAAAGAGGCACTTTGTCACAATTGACACCGTATTCCTTTAAAGTTTGCCTCATCCACAATAATTGAGTACAAGTTACGGCACCAACATATTCAGCTTCGGCGGTGGAGAGAGATATACAATTCTGCTTTTTGGAGGACCAACATACAAGAGGTCTTCCCAAGAATTGACAAGCTCCAGAAGTGGATTTCCGATCATCCTTGTCACTAGCCCAATCTGAATCAGTATAACCACATAAAGAGAAATTGGAGCCCTTGGGATACCAGAGACCAAAGCTGGGGGAATGAACCAAATATCGAAAGATCCTCTTGACCGCCACTAAGTGGCTTTCTTTAGGAGCTGCTTGATACCTTGCACACACTCCCACACTCAACACAATATCGGGTCTAGATGCGCAAAGGTAAAGGAGAGAGCCGATCATGGACCGGTATACCTTTTGGTCCACATCTTTACCATGAGGGTTGAGTTCAAGATGACACTTTGTTTGCATCGGTGTGGCGACACCATTTAGATTCGTCATCTTGAATCTCTTGAGCCTGTCTTGGATGTACTTTGTGTTACAATTGGGACAAGAAGATAACGAAGAACGAAAACGAAAAACACAGCAAGGGGACACAGATTTAACGTGGAAAAACCTCTCCAACAAAGAGAGGAAAACCACGAGCCACCAAATGAAACTTCACTATATCGAGGAGTGTTTACAAACGTCGGGGATTTCACAGATGCAACTCTACCCAACCGGCGGCTTACAAGGGGTTTATATATCGGTGGAAACCTAGGTCTTCGACGATCCGTACCGTACTTTATATATCGGTGGAAAGCCACTTATATATCGTTACACTCGGCCCAAGCCTCCGGCGACGGGCCTCGCTCCACTCGTCAGAAGTTGGCCTATACTTTGTAGAATTTGGATCAACATATAACAAACTCCACCTTGAGACAAATTCCTCCTTATAGTATCAACAGCAACCATCTCCCTGAACAAACAAAGCAAATACTTTGTAGCGGCAATAGCCACTTGGGCTAATCAGTTAAACCAACTAAGTTCGAGCAAAGCTCAAACTTAGCAATGTGAAACAGGTTTAGTCATCATATCAGCAGGATTATCATGAGTGCTGATCTTGCATACCTTTAATTTACCTTGAGCAACAATATCTCTAACAAAATGGTACTTGACATCAATGTGCTTAGTTCTCTCATGGAACATCTGATCTTTTGTAAGGTATATGGCACTTTGACTGTCACAAAACAAAGTAATGCAAGAATCATCTCCACAAAGCTCAGCAAACAAACCTTTCAACCAAACAGATTCTTTGCAAGCTTCAGCAATAGCCATGTATTCAGCTTCAGTAGATTGTGCAACAACAGACTGCAATGTAGCCTTCCACTATGACAAGACAACCACCAACATTAAACACATAACTGTGAGGATCTTCTCTTATCCAAATCGGCAGCAAAATCTGAATCCACATAACCAACGAGTCCCTCACCGGTCTGCCAAACTTCAAACAAGCATTGGAAGTGCCAAGAAGGTACCTGAAAATCCTTGAACAGCCTTCCAATGTTCTTTACCAGGATTAGCCATGTATCTACTTATCAAACTCATAGCATATGATAAATCAGACGAGAACAAACCATGGCATACATTAAAGAACCAACAGACTAGAATATGGCACCTTTGACATGTACTCAAACTCTTCATCAGTAGTAGGACATTGAGAAACCGACAATTTAAAATGAGGAGCAATAGGAGTACTAAGACTTGGCACCATCCATATTAAAGCGATGAAGAACTTTCTTAATGTAACTTTGCTGACTAAGAAATAACAAACCAGATTTTCTATCTCGGGTAATCTCCATACCTAAGATCTTCTTAGCAGCACCAAGATCCTTCATCTCAAACTCACTACTTAGGTGTGCCTTCAAAGTAGTGATTTCTTTCATGCCCTTGGCAGCAATTAACATATCATCAACATATAGCAGCAAGTATATAGGTGACCCATCAACAAACTTGATATAAACACAACTATCATATTTAGATCTCTCAAAACCATGTGAGATCATAAATGAATCAAACCTTTTATACCACTGTCTTGGAGATTGCTTTAAGCCATAAAGAGACTTCTTTAATTTGCACACAAAATCCTCTTTACCAGGCACTATGAACCCTTATCGAAGGTCCATGTATATTTCCTCATCAAGCTCTCCATGCAGAAAAGCAGTCTTAACATCTAACTGCTCAAGCTCAAGATCATGCATAGCCACAATACTAAAGAAAGTACGAATGGAACTATGCTTCACAACTAGAGAGAACACATCATTATAATCAATGCCTGGAATCTGGCTGAACCCTTTTGCTACTAACCTTGCCTTGTACCTTGAAGGCTCTTTGGGAGACAGACCTTCCTTTTTCTTGAAGATCCATTTGCAGCGGACCGCCTTCTTTTGTTTAGGCAAGCGCACAACATCCCATGTGCCATTTTTCTCAAGCGATTGCATCTCTTCTTGCATAGCGTAAAACCCACTTCTCGCGGTCAACGGATGCAATGGCTTCATTATATCTGAGGTTCAGAATCATTCTCCACCTGTTCAAAGACAACTCA